>OZ010795.1:537355485-538078610 GCA_963932465.1 Maratus speciosus
TTGAACATTATAAATGACAACAGTCGTTAAGTAACTGTAATTCGGATATATTGACTCACACACACAAACGAGTAATAACTGAACATTCGAAATTTGGCGAGTCTAAATGTTCGTTTACTCGCCAAATAAAGCATTTCGTCGCAATTTGGAGCAATGGAAATCGGCAGCGAGAACCCTGTCTATAACTAATTTGAAAGTGTATTACAACTGACTGATGTGTAAAATTAATTTTATAGCAAGTTATTTTAATTGTACTTTACAGAACCGTCGGGGAATAAAGGACTAAAATGTATGATTTTAGAAGTATTATTTTGACAGTAGCAAATTAATAATTTTAAAAAATGCTTCATTAAATCATAGTTTTCAGTTCAGTAAAATGTCAATTTCTGAAACTTTAAACAGTTTCAGAAAATCATCATATTATATTTCTTCTTCACATTTTCTTATATGCATCATTCTTCATCTTCTTCAAAAATGAGAAATGAATGATCACCATATTCAAAGAAAGTTTTCATACGACGTTGAAGTAAGATCAATGTTTCACGGCACATCATTTCAGAAATGTAAATTACTGCTTATATAAGGAAAATGACATCTGAGATTTATCATGTCATCAAAAGTGCAGATTCTATCTTTTCTAATTCTATAAAACTTATTCTAAGAAAGAAAATAATATTTATTTTCAAAATTTGAATATTCAGATAATATTTATCTATAATGCATAATATAAACATATTCATAACTGTCACAAAAAATAGGGCTAAGGAAAATTTATTATGCTTTCTTTTTTTATAAATTTTCTTTGCGTCAGTTTTAAATATAGAAAACTAAGATTTGCTGGACATTGATTAAAATAATATGTAACTTATTGTGCTTTTAACATGCTAGTGCATATTAAAAGTAAAATTTTTTTAGGTAGCTTTCATTACAAAAAGCTACCTATTGCAGCCGTTCGGAGGAAAACGATTCCGAAATATTTTGGTATATTTTCACCGATCATGACCTCTAGACCCCGAAACCACCCTCCGTTCAAAATTGATATATATATATATATATATCTGATATTTGTCATACTGTAACTCTCGTATTTATGAACCGATTTAGATAAAATTTCGTGTGTACATACCAATGTCTCGACCGAGTTCGTTGGCCAGCTTCATCCGCCATATTGTTTCAAAATGGCGGCCATTAAAATTTTTTTTTAAATTTAAAATTTAAAACGAGGCACAAAAAAATTAGACATTGAAAAAGATTTTTTTCTTATGTGTTTCGGCTTGATACAACGATTGTGGAGCATTTTTCGTTTCGTCTATATCTTAAAAAATGTCTGAGTTATAGCACTTTGAATTTCTAGCATGGCTGACATTTTGCAGAAAAATGCATCAGAAATTTTGATAAGATAATATCTGAGTGACAATATTTTTCATTTACTTCTTTATTTTTATTTATCTCATCCATCGTGTGACTTGCAGAAGAAACTAGCAGATGTAATTATAAAAATGACGGTACTTGTGAGTTACATATTGTATGTTTATTTACGATTTTATTTTATCGCCGAACAATTTAATTTTAAGCCAAAAATGCATGAGCATGGCCACGGTTTAGGGCGACGTTCACAATATTGGTTATTTCTCAAGTATACGACTGCATTTTCGAAAAAATCAGAAATCTATTTCTACTTATAAATATATATATAATTCAAATGGAAATTTCATTCCGGCTGCTTAGAACTGGAGTTCTGCTGAACTTACACTGTTAAATAAGTAATTTTTCGGGGAAGGGTTTAGTGCATAACACGTTGTTCTACGTTGCTTGGTATTGAATTATGGATTAAATTATATTATTTAATAAGATGAACCTGATAATGAAAAATTGGCCTTTTAAAAAGATTCTACCGAAAGTATTTCGATGGAACTTGGACTGTTAATTATATAATTTTCGAGGAAGGATTCAGTATACAAAATGTCCTTCTACATTGCTCATCCATACGGTTTTGGAGAAAATTCTGTAATATGGTGAACTCAATTATCTCAAGAGCCTTTTTAAAAAGTTATAATAAACGGTTTTTGATAGAATTTGCTTTGTTAGTTTGGCAATTTTTCAGAGATACTTTTAGTATATAATTTATTGTTCCACACTGTTTAGTCATAGAGAATGGGGTAAATTCTGTAATTTTCCAGTATCGGACCCTTTGAGAGGTGGAAGAAATGCACTTGGCGAGAGAAGGAAAGGTTTCATGCATATGTTCTGCTCAATAATTATATAATTTATTTACTATAAAGAAGACAATTATATCTTTTTATATAACTACAGAAGTAAATTGTATATAAATAACAAAAATATGAATATTCATAAATGAAAAGTTTATATATAGGAAAACATATTTTAAAAAGATTAAAGTTCATTTTATTTATTTTCATAGCTTTTCATATCATTTGGTCACAAATCTCACTTTCTGAAGCCCGAATTGCGCCAAGCTTTTTAATATCTAACAGTACCCATTGATCTTAAAATCAGGAGTATTGGAAAGTAGGTGTAGTTTGTAAAGTATGCATTAATTAAGGAGATAAATTACGTAATCGAGACCACAGACAATTGACATATTTGGTGCCGATAAATTACATAATTGAATCTACAGATATGTCGCGTATGTTACCGGGCGTGGTTTGGCTCACAATTAACTTAGTAAAAGGTTTAAATTGATTCTGTGTTTTCAAAGTGGACCTATTCTATAACCGAATTAACAAAGAATTGGCGTAATTTGAAAGAAAGTTTTTGGAGACCTTTGGCTGCTTTTACGTTATACCAACACGATACCAAGATGTATACTATTGCGCCATTTATTTCACTCCTAAACGTGCAAAGATTTTTTTTTTTTTTGCTTTTCCAGTTTAGGGATCGTGGCGAAATAGCGAAAATAGCTTTGGCGGAGAAGGAAATTTAGAAACATATTTTCTGGCAACCTATTTACTGTTTCATTTCATATACACAAGCATTTTTTTTATGTTTATACAATTTATTTAACATAAAGATGCTATTTATCTGATTTTATACAGAAACAGAAGTAAATTCTATATAAAAAACATTAATAATATACATATATAAACAAACAAAAAATTTCATCAAGTTTGTTTTCTTAACTGTTTATATCAACTGGCAAAACATCTCACTTTCTGATGCCCGAATAGCAGCAAGCTGTTAAAAAAAACCGCCAAGGCGCGTATAGTGGAAAAGTACCAAATTTAATTGCAAACTGTGCCAAACATTGTGACTTATTGAACGCGAAGTTCTATTGGCATTACTTATTATTTAATCGTAACACTGCAACAAAATTGGTACTACTTAGAGTTATCCCGTCGACCAGTTTCACCAAATTGTATAAATCGCCAAACCACTCGACAAATTAAGCAAATTGACATAATTTTTATTTTAAATAACGGAATAACAAATAAATTAGTATAACATTAATAAAAATACAAATAAAACGTCGAAATAAAAATCACTTGATGATGTAAACACGCGTAACTTGCTAAAAGTCAAGTGAATGTGACATTGACGATCAACCATTATTGGCATTTAATTTTATAGTTTGGCGATAGATTTTTGGTCGACGAGATAACTAAGTAGTAGACCGGAGTGAAAAACAAAAAGTTTTGCAAATCGAATCGTAATAGTGCGGAAAAGTTGATACTCGTCAATACAAACACAGTGAAAAAAAAAATTTGAAATCGAAGAATATCTTCCGTTCGCGCATCGCGTTCAAAGTTTTCGAATTTGAACAAAAATTGTACAAATATACAAAAAATCGTAAAAAGGTGTAAACTTTTTCCGATCGAACACATTTTTTTGTACTTACCATGACCTTGAGATGTAGAATGGAGGAAAAAATACCACACACTCCTCCTTTATCCCCTTCTAACCCCCTCAAGGGGGTGAAAATGGCCAATTTTCGTGGAAAATATCGAAATTACAGGAGATGTAAATATTGACGAATCGACCTGATTTTTTTTTACATAAGGCAACCTTGAGGCTAAAAGTCGAAAACAATCCCCCCCCCCCCTCTCGACAGGTCCTCTATCCGCTTTGAACCCTGTCGAGGGGGCGACTTTTTGCGACAAACATTATGTTTTGGTTTGTTTGCCGCCCGGTCACTCGACCTCTCCATCTCGTCAGCCCCTTTCTTCTTCGGTGCACTGTAATGCTCGCTACGCGTGCGCACCGCTGGAATTCCGAGAAACGGAGTGGGGGAGGAGCTAGCACAGTACCCGTACCTGGTAACGATTGCTGTGCATCACTCAGTTTTGCCTCAGCGTCGCTGCGTGTTTCTGCTTGTCTGGCTTGTAAAAGAATATATCTCGCCTATAAAAGAAGCGCTGCTCTTGCTGCAAACTTTTCTTGTCGGCTTCGTTTAGAATCCCGTAGCTTGAATTGGATAACGGTTTCATCGATCAAAATTTAAGCTTATTTTATCATCATTATCGCGCTCACTCGAAGCGTTCATACTCGCTGCCCATTTTTTGGTGCACCAAAACCACTGCCATCGGCAATTCTTCCCACCAATGCTGACGTTGTCAAATGTTGGCATGAAGTGCAATACGCTATGTTAGTGCAGTCTGGTGACTTTAAACCTGAAGGAAGTTGAGCTTTTTAGAAGTGGCAAACACTGTAGCTCAACAGATTGAGTCACTGTATTTGAAGGCTTCGATTCCTACAGTTTGTCACACAAGAGTCGTTCAAAAGATGAAACAACTACACGATCGCTATTATTCTCTTCATAACTCATATCCAAGAGACAAAGACACGGCTGGGAAACAGAAGAAGTACAATGATTTCATCCATCAGTCGTATAATACATTATTTGACATATTAGATGCAAATGCTAAATGACACTAGAATGCACTTGAGGGAAAAACTTTGACAAGTGCATTTGTCCTAATCCTATAGCTGTCAGCTGCGATTGCCCTAAGGACAGGAAAATACCTACATTGGAACTGATGTTTCTTTAAGCACAAAGACACCTTAGATCAGGTTAAATAGGACCGACGGTGCATAAAAAGGAAACACAAAAACTTAAATCATCTTTGCAAAGAAAGGCTCGTCATCTTGATGTGCTTAGCACACAAATGCAAAGCTTGCCTGGTTGCAGCATTGATCCTGAAAGAGAGGAGACAAATGTTGATGTCAATGAGGATCAGGATGATTTAGATTTTCAACGCACACGATCTTTATCTGCTCTGTCAAGGAGCCCAGACTCTTCACAAATGCGCATGTCGCTTCCAGCTACTGCTTTGACAAGTAATCGCTTTGGTCTGTCAGACAGAACAACAGCTGCCATTATCTCTAGCGTGCTAAAAGACGTAGGTCTTATTACTGATAGTAATACATCACTGATCGTTGATAGAAGCAAAATTAGACGAGAAAAAGAAAAGTGCAGGGCAATTCTTACCAATTCAAACATAGATTACCTGTCCTCCTCTATTGGTAAACATTTCTTTAGCTGACATTGCAGACTTGATTTCCAAGGGGGAAAAGCCAACTCTTCCTTCGAATCTGGCAGACATACCATGTCATACGCAAGCCGTAGAGCGCAGTGTTAAGCTGGTAACACAGGCCTCCTCAAAAGTGTCTGGGCATGAGCGACGTGATGGTTTTATAAGAGCCACCCTCGCTTCTCGTGCTATCATGATAAAATTTGACACTAAATCAGAATTCGCAGTACCTGAATCTGCATCTGCATAATTCTCCACGCCCACATTTTGGTTGGTTGGTTGAGTAGGGTGTGGGTGGGACTCGCAGTGCAGCCACCTTCCCGTGGTGAGTCCTGAGTCATCCTTAGAAGGACGGGGCAAGAGCTGCACAATTTTGATCTCTCGAGGGGGGATGGGGATTGTTTCCTACTTTTAGCCTCAAGGTTGCCTTATGAAAAAAAAATGAGACCGATTCGTCAATATTTACATCTCCTGTAATTTCGGTATTTTCCACGAAAATTGGCCATTTTCACCCCCTTGAGGGGGTTTGAAGGGGATAAAGGAGGAGTGTGTGGTATTTTTCTTCCATTCTACATCTCAAGGTCATGGTATGTGCAAAAAAATGTGTTCAATCGGAAAAAGTTTACACCTTTTTACGATGTTTCGTATATTTGTACAATTTTTGTTCAAATTCGAAAACTTTGAACGCGATGCGCGAACGGAAGATATTCTTCGATTTCAAAAATTTTTTTTCACTGTGCTTGTATTGACGAGTAGCAACTTTTCCGCACTATTACGATTCCATTTGCAAAACTTTTTGTTTTTCACTCCGGTCTACTAAGTAGTACCAAAAATTTTTATTTACTATTTTTTGAAATTGAAAGTATTTTTTATTAGTAAGTAAAATTAAGTTATAACTTCATTTTTCGCTGATTAAAAAATGGAAATGTTTACTACAGTGCTAAGAGATACTTAAAATTTCATGTGCTTAGTTTAAATGGCGATTTTGAAAAAAAATATATATATATAATATCGAAACCCACATTAAATTGGCTCATTTTACCGAGAATGTTTTGGTACAAAATGAAATACATTTGTTGTAGACATAATCGTAAATCTCAATATTGGCCGATTGAAAAGTCTTTAATATTATTCAGCAGCGACAACTAGAAATAACTTGCAGTTTCATAAATTTTAAGAATCAGTATTCTTACATATCTATCTACTTCTGCTACTACTATATATACAAAAGTGAGATGGAAATGGGAAATTCGTCCCGGCTGCACATAACTTGAACTCACCTGAATGGATTTAGATGATAATCGAAATGATAGTTGGATAATTTTAGCGTATAACATATCGTTCTACGTTGCTTATACATAGAATTATGCTTTAAAGTTATATAATCAGATGAACCCAATCATGAAAGATTAGCCTTTTTAAAAGTTTCAGCAGATTTCATTTCCATTGAATTTTCACTGTTAGTTAGACAATTTTTCAGGCAGGGTTTTAGTATATACTATACCCTTCTTCACTGCTTAATAATAGAGATGTGGTGGAAAGTTCTATAATCAGTTGGACCCGATTATGAAAGTTTAGCATTATTAAAATGTTCTACAGAACATTTCACTGCTGAAATGTAGTTGAAAAATTAATAAAAATTGTTCTACAGAACGGATTTTGATAGGAATTCCATTGTTAGTTATATACCTATTCAGATATGGTTTTAGTATTTTATAAATATTTCTACGTTGCTTAGTCATAAAATAATGGCGGAAAGTTTCATAATCATGTGAAACCGATTATGAAAGATTAGACTTTTCAAAAAGTTCTAGGTGGCGGATATTGACAATACTTGCTTTGTTGATTAGACAATGTTTGGGGAGGATTTAGTTTATTGCGTATCATTCTACGTTGCTTAGTTATAGAATTATGGGTGAAAGTTCTCTAATCAGATGGACCCCAATATGAAAGATCACCCTTAAAAAAAGTTTTACTGGATGCATTTTGTCAGTTTGTTTGCTTGCATTATTAGTTAAATAATTTTTCAGGGTTTGTTTTATTATATTGCATATTGTACAGCCAATCTTTACCAAATCCTACTGTGATTGATCAACTAAAAGGGTTAAGACTTGGAATAGCTGAAAATTTGTCTGCACATTAGAAAATATAATAGCACAATGGCGTTCATATAGTTTTCAGCTGTGCGAAAGGACATTCTAGGTAAGGTTCCACATTGCTTTAAATCACAATGTCAGATTCACTGATATATTTTGTTTCATTCAAGGTTCATTTGGATAAACAGACCAGCGCAGCGGTCTCAGCCTGCTACTTCTATATAAAATCCAAACGGAAATTTCGGTCCGAACATCTATATTTCGGGTTCTACAGCATGGATTTTGACGGAACTTATACTGTTAGATTGATATCATTCCAGGGGAGGTTTTAAGCTATAACACATCGTTCTACGTAGATTAGTTATAGAATTATGACGTACAATTCTGTTATTTTGGGCGAAAGGATTACCATTATTTTTTTGGAGATGGAATTTGTTGATAAATGTATTGAAATAGCTGTACATCTCTGAAAGAAACTGTTACTAATTTTATTTAAAAGAAAAAAAAAAAGAAGAAAAAAAAGAGAAAATGAAAAGCAGTTTTGACAAGTGGTAATATTATTAATCGAAAATATCGAATTTAAACATGAAAGAAAATGTTGGCAATGCTTTAAAATTTATTCAATATGAAATATTGCAGTTTAAAACTATATTTGGCAATTTATCTCTTGCGTCAGGTTAAGAAAAATGCATCAGAAAATTTGATAAGACAATACCTGAGTGACAATTTTGCTTTTTTTTTTATTTTTTTATTTACTTTTTATTTTGATTTATCTCATTCATCTTGTGACTTGCAGAAGAAACTAGCAGATGTAATTATATAAATAACGGTACTTGTGTGTTACATATTGTATGTTTATTTACGATTTCATTTTATCGCCAAAAAATTTAATTTAAAGCCAAAAATGCATGAGCGGGGCATCAGTTTGAGCGACGTTCACCATATTGGTTTTTTCTCAAGGAGACGACTGCATTTTTTGGAAAACTCTAATTCTACTTATATTTAAATATATACAATTCAAATGGAAATTTCATTCCGACTGCTTAGAACTCGAATTTTGCTGAACTTACACTTTTAAATAAGTAATTTTTGGGGGAAGATTTTAGTGCATAACACGTCCTTCTACGTTGCTTGGTGTTGAATTATGTTCTTTAATGAGATGAACCTGATAATGAAAAATTTGCCTTTTTAAAAGATTCTGCCGAATGTATTTCGATGGAGCTTGGACTGTTAATTAGATAATTTTCCAGGGAAGGTTTAAGTATACATCATGTCCTTCTACATTGCTCAGCCATTCCGTTTTGGGGAAAATTCTGTAATCTTGTGAACTCAATTATCACAATAACATTTTTAAAAAGTTATAATAAACGGTTTTTGATAGAGTTGGGTTGGGTTGATTTTTGACGGCCAATTATCTACACTAGGGATATAGGCCCGGGTGGGAAGTGCCCTCCGTGGGGGTCTTTCTAAGGGAACCTATTCCGTATTTACGCATGGAAAATCCACGGCTCGAAGAAAACCACGAAAACTCCGAACGATTAGGCCGACGGGCGCGATTGGGGTCGAACCCAGCACCTCCCGTCTACCAGCTTCGAGAGCAGAACCTCTCGGCCACTGGTGGGGCGGTTTTTGATAGAATTTCAACAGTTAGTTTGATAATTTTTCAGAGATACTTTTAGTATATAATATATTGTTAGACACTGTTTAGTCATAGAGCAATGGGGTAAAGTCTGTAATTTTCCAATATAGGGCCCCTTGCGAGGTGGAAAGAATGTGCTATGCGAGAGAAGGAAAGTTTTCATGCATATTTTCTGCTCAATAATTATATAATTTATTTACTATAAAGAAGACATATATCTCTTTTTTTTTATATAAAAACGGAAGTAAATTGTATATAAATAAAAAAAATATGAATATTCATAAATAAAAAGTTTATATATAGGAATATATATTTTAAAAAGCTTAAAGTTCATTTTATTTGTTTTCATAGCTGTTCGTGTCATTTGGCCACAAATCTCACTTTCTGAAGCCCGAATTGCACCAGGCTTTTTAACATCTAACTGTACCAATTGATCATAAAATCAGGAATAGTTTGTAAAGTATGCATTAATTAAGGTGTTAAATTACGTAATCGTAATCGAGTCGTTACGTAATCGATCAGACAATTGACATATTTGGTACCGATAAGTTTCATAATTGAGTCTAAGGACAATTGTTGTATGACACCGGGCGTGGTTTGACGCACAATTAACTTAGGAAACGGTTTAAATTGATTCTGTGTTTTTAAAGCGGACCTATTCTGTAACCAAATTAACACAGAATTGGCGTAATTTGAAAGAAGGTTTTTTGGAGAACTTTTGCTATTTTTACGTTATGCAAACATCATACCAAAATCTATGCTATTGCGCCATTTATTTCAACCCTAAACGTGCAAAGATTTTTTGGTGATTTTCCAGAATAGGGATCTTGGCGAAATAAAGAAAATAGCCTTGCCAGAGAAGGAAATTTGGAAACATATTTTCTGGCAGTGAATTCGCTGTTTCATTTCATATACACAAACATTTTTTTTTTTTAATGTTTATGCAATTTATATAACATAAAGATGCTCTTTATCTAATTTTATGTAGAAAGAGAAGTAATTTTTATGTAAGAAACAGTAATAATATACATATATAGACAAACAAAAATTTCATCTAGTTTGTTTTCTTAACTGTTTATATCAACTGGCAAAATTCTCACTTTCTGATGCCCGAATTGCACCAAGCTGTTTAAAAAAAAAACGCCAAGGCGCCTATAGTGGAAATGTACTAAATTTAATTGCCAAATTTTAAGGCTTGCTATTTATTAAACGTGGATTTCTTTTCGCTTTAATTATTATTTAATCGTAACACTGCAAAAAATTTGGTACTATATACAAGGAAAGGGCCAACCTTGTTAATAATAGGTTTTGATTATTTTAATATATGTTGTATGGTAGAGACCCCTTAGTGTCAGGTTCAACGGATTTTATCCAACGCTCCTTAGTTCTTGAGAAACCGGCGGGTCTAATAATAGTACACAACTTAAATACTTAGATTGCAACCGCAATGATAGGTTGGTCGTAGCTCAGTTGGTACGGTGTTCGCTGGCTGATCTGCGGGCCCGGGTTCGGTACTCGAACGCGCTACGTTTGTTTTTCTTATTTTTTTTTGTTTTATAATTATACTTGTAATTATAATTTAATAATTTAAATTAAAACAATATCATACATTAATTATAATGTTAACAAACTTAAATTTATCATTTTTTATCTTTAAACTATTATTTCTCATCCTTTAAAGTGTTTTAAAAAGAAATTGGATGTATTATTGAATTATAAAAATTCCAAAATCGTGACAAAATCTGTTGTGGTGCCATCTAGTTATGATAAAATAAAAGAATATTCAAATAAAATAAAAATAAAAGCAGAAAGAAGATAAAGGTGAAAGCAAAATAATTGAAAGCGCAAGCATACGTATTACAAATTTAAAAATCTTTAATATGCAAAAAAATCGGTTGTAATTTAATTCTGATGCTAATTTTTAATATAATTATGCTTGGTACTTTAAAAACAGAATAATAGTATTATCGCATTGACTTCCTTTGTTAAAGCAATGCGTAAATGATGTTTCTTTAAAATCACGAATTGACACAATTGCTCAATATCATTGCATCGATAAAGATTACATGAAATACATTTTAAAAGTGATTTTTAAAAAAAAAATAACAGTTTTATGATGTTCTATACAATTATTTAATTAAAAGTAAAAAATTAAATAGGTTATAATTGATATACAATATTATAAATTTTAATTGACAATGAGATTATTAATTACACTTACAAGTATATTTATAAAACAAAAAATGAGAAAAACAAATGTAGCGCATTCAGGTATCGAACCCGAGCCCGTGGATCAGCCGTCAGACGCCATACAAACTGAGCTACGAACAACCAATCATTGCGGTTGCAAAGTAAGTATTTAAGTTGTGTACTATTATTAGACCCCCCCCCCCCGATTTTTCAAGAACTAAGGAGCGTTGGATAAAATCCGTTGAACCTGACACTAAGGGGTCTCTACCATACAACATATATTAAAATAATCAAAATCTGTTATTAACAAAGTTGGCCCTCTCCTTATTAGAGTTATCCCGTCGACCAATTTCACCAAATTGTATAAGTCGCCAAACCAATAGCCAAATTAAACAATTTGACAGAATTTTGATTTTAAATAACGAAAGAACAAATAAATTAGTATAACATCAATAAAAATACAAGTAAAACGTCGAAATAAAAATCACTTGATGATGTAAACACGCATAACTTGCTTAAAGTGTAAGTGAATGTGACATTTACGATCAACCGTTATTGGCATTTAATCTTATAGTTTGGCGATAGATTTTTGGTCGACGGGATAACTAAGTAGTACCAAAAATTTTAATTTACTATTTTTTGAAATAGAAAATATTTTTTATTATTAAGTAAAATTAAGTTATAACTTCATTTTTTGCTGATTAAAAACAGGAAATGTTTACTGCAGTGCTAAGAGATGCTTAAAATTTCATGTGCGTAGTTTAAATGGCGATTTTGAAAAAAAAAATATATTTATAATATCGGAAACCACACCAAATTGGCTCATTTTACCGAGAATGTTTTGGTATAATATGAAATGCATTTGTTGTAGACATAAACGTAAATCTCAATACGGGCTGATTGAAAAGTCTTTAAAATTATTCAGCAGTGACAATGAGAGATAACTTGCAGTGTTTTTAATTTTAAGAATCAATATTCTTATCTATCTATCTACTTCCGCTTCTACTATATACTAGGGGAT
Organism: Maratus speciosus; assembly: GCA_963932465.1. Lineage (NCBI taxonomy): Eukaryota > Metazoa > Arthropoda > Arachnida > Araneae > Salticidae > Maratus > Maratus speciosus. Next base: position 537,367,921 of record OZ010795.1, read on the forward strand.
CGTACCCGGGCTTCCCGGGTTAAGAATATAGGTGAAAATACTCTTTTTATTTGAAAACTAATAATTTTTTTAGATTACCCACTTACATTAAAAAAGCATTTTTCATATGGAAAATACGAATTATATAATCAAATAAACTTTTGAAATTTATCAAAAGCGATATTTTCTTATTAGCCGCATGCTAAGGGTTATTTGACCAAGATTTTGCTACTTATGGCATCCTTTTATGTCCTGATAATTTCAGAGCTTATAAAGATATATTAAATTTGCGTTTTATTTATATTATTTTATATATTTATTCATAAGGAAGTTTTTTTAATAGATATTAGCAGTAAGAAAATGATGAACTCTTTATTTGTTTTAAGGGCAAACGGATTAATCTTTCATAATCGAGCTCCGCGCGACATAGATAAATTAAAAAATATTTCATGCTTTAAAATTGTTTTTAAAACCATAGACAATCAGTAAACTGGGATGAACTTTGACAACAAATTCCATATGAAAAAAAAAAAAAATCCGATTTGGAGATCTCAAAATTTTGTACGATTGCAAATGTTAGATTTCTGTTTTTTTTAATATTATTCTTTTATTTGTTTATAAAAGAAATATTAATTCCGTTAATTTGTCATTCACAAATATGTTAGATTGGTGGGGTTTTTTAATATTATTCTTTTATTTGTTTATAAAGGAAGCATTAATTTCGTTAGGCAAAAATCGTCAGAAACAAACGCTGAAAAATGTTTCCTTTATGTGCAAAATGTTATGTATTGAAACCAGCACGTGATACGATAAACATTAAAAACAATCATGCTTAAAAATTATTTTAGAAAATATAATATATCAGTAAATTAAGATACAGTTTTTAAACAAATTGCATTTGAAAGTAAATTTTATCCCATGCGATGAAAATTGAAAATGTACGATAGTGAAAAGATTAAAAAATTGCAGTAACGAAAATTTCATGACCGAAATTTGATCGTAAAATGTTGCCATTTACAAAATGACGTCAGCGTTATGTACATATACGTTTGTTCTTTATAATATAGATACTTAATAAGTAAAATGTAAAAAAGATCAATTATTAGGATGTGGTTATCAATTTAGGCTCTTATGCTTGGTATTCCGAAATGAAAAACAAACAAAATTTGCGTACGCACTTCTCATATCCATATTCATCATTAAAAGAAAAAAAAAATTGTATTTTGTTTGATCATTTAAAAATCATTTTAACTCAAAACTTGAGGTTACGATTGTCCGCAACGTATTTTATGCGAACAGACGCACTCTTTACTTGAGATTCTAATCTCAATTCCGGAGAGTAAAAATTTCCGTAATTTATGTTTTTTGACGCATTTGTGTTAAAATGTTTAGTTTTAGCTAAGAAAATGATCGTTTTCTTTTAAATATGACTTCATTTTCACTTAAATAAGCATTTCGCCTAGTCTCTGACACTTAGTATCAGTACACATGCAGAAGGAAAAACAATATAGAAAATTTATGAGGAAAAATTCGTGTTTTCAAAAGCAGTATGTCATTTTCCATTATTATGCCCCCCCCCCCCAATATAATGTTCTCCTCCTAATAGGATTTTGCGACACTAAACCCTATACAACAATTTTTATCAACAATTTTGAATTTTTATCAGAGAATAGCATGAATAAAGATAAAAATACCTCATTATTTCTCTCTTGTCTGTAATAATGAAAGCTATCTAATTTTCACCATTTTGAAGTAATTTCATAAAATGCTTTTAAAATTTAAATATAAAAGTGGGGATATTAAAAAAAAAAAAAAAAAAAAAAAAAAAAAAAAACAGATAGTGCGATCACATCTTCAAATGAACAGCTTTCAGTTGAAAAAAAAAAAAAAAAAAACATAAGTAAAATTGGTTCAGCAGAAAGATCAGTGCAGATGATTAAGAAACACACTTGCGTATTAAATATATAGATTATATAAACTTAGGAAAAATTAAATTAAGCAAATTATGTTATTTTGGTAAAATTATAGTAGAATGTCCTAAAGAATAGTATTAAAATTTTATTATTCGAGAGAATTTAAAAAAAAAAAAAAAAAAAAAACTTCAGGAACATGATATTATTTTAAACCAAGAATTATTTGTTTGCTTTTCTAATTCGGCGAAACAAATCCATCCAGGCGAGAATTATCAATTTTTGTAATATAAATCGCTACTATTTGCATGTCACCTCTCTTTTATAAAGACACTTTAAATTTTTGTAAAGCATTGCGTTTTATCAGTGTGTGATTTCGAATACATTATTTTCAAAAGTGAATCATTTTCACCTGTGAAGAATTTCAAAACAGCTGGGCTGTGAAAATGACGCATTTCTACAAAACATAATTCAGGTTTAGGATCTTAAAGTACACGCTTTTTTTATAAAATGTCGTCGTTTGCATCCACTAAAGAAATCCACTTTTACAATTCAGTCTTAAACTTCGTCTATAAAAAAGTATGCATATGACGTCATTATCACGGAATAAGTAATATTCTTGACATAGCCCATATTTCATTTTTAACTTTCTTTTCAGCTTTTATGAGAAAATGGCAACAAAAAGATACAGTATCTCCTATTTTCGACCATTTTTCGTTTACTTTCAATGACTTTTAATAGAAATGGGGTACTTTTATTGCCACGATAAGAAAAATGGTATAAAAAACTACAAAAAATTAATACCTCAAAAATAAATTGAGATACAGCTTTCGAACAAATTCCATTTAAAAGAGTATTTTTTGCCTTCTACGACGGTGTAAAAATTTAAAATATGCGATATTTAGAAGTTTAAATTTGCAGTAGAGAAAATTGCAAAACCAAAATTTTATTTAAAATTCCAAAGTGTTGCCATTCGCAAATGTTTGCGATATGATTGTGCTTTATAATATAGATACAAGAGTAAAGTGGAAATGGGAAATTCGTCCCGGCTGCATATAACTTGAGCTCACCTGAATGGATTTTGATGAGAATCGAAATGATAGTCAGATAATTTTTTAGGGAAGATTTTATCATATAACATATCGTTCTACGTTGCTTATACATAGAATTATGTTTTAAAGTTATATATTCAGATGATCTCGATCATGAAAGATTAGCCATTTTAAAAGATTCAGCCGAATTGATTTCGATTGAATTTTCACTGTTAGTTAGATCAAATTTTCAGGCAGAGTTTTAGTATATACTATACCCTTCTGCATTCCTTAATAATAGAGATGTGGTTTAAAGTTCTATAATCAGTTTTATCCCATTATGAAAGTTTAGCATTTTAAAAAAGTTCTGCAGAACGGATTTTGATAGGAATTCCATTGTTAGTTAGATACCTATTCAGATATGGTTTTAGTATTTGGAATATTGCTCTACGTTGCTTAGTCATATAGTAATGGCGGAAAGTTCCATAATCTTGTGAAGCCGATTATGAAAGATTAGACTTTTCTAAAAGTTCTAAATGGCGGATATTGACGATACTTGCTTTGTTGATTAGACAATGTTTGGGGAGATTTTCGTTTATTGCGTATCATTCTACATTGCTTAGTTATAGAATTATGGGTGAAAATTCTCCAATCAGATGGACCCAAATATGAAAGATCAGCCTTTAAAACAAGTTTTACTGGATGGATTTTGTCCGTTTGTTTGCTTGAATTATTAGTTAAATAATTTGTCTGGATTTATTTTATTATATTGCATATTGTACTACCAATCTTTACCAAATCCTACTGTTATTGATCAACTAAAATGGTAAAGACTTTAATATCTGAAAATTTGTCTGCACATTGGAAAATATAACAGCACAATGGCGTTCATATCGTTTTCAGCAATGCGAAAGGACATTCTAGGTAAGGTTCCATACTGCTTTAAATCACAATGTCAAATTCACTGATACATTTTGTTTGATTCAAGGTTCATTTGGATAAACACACCAGCGTAGCGGGCGTAGCCTACTAGTATAAAAAAATTTATAAATTTATATTTCATAAAATTTTGCGTTTTATTTAACTGACAAAAGGTTTTCGATCTTTTTTATTGAAGTTCAATCAATTGACAAAACAAAGTTTTAACAATTCAAAGTTTTAACTCTGAAATCCGGATTATAAAATAGTTCCTCAATATATCGTGTTAATAGTGAATTAGCTGCATAATAGAAATCAGTTTTTAGACAATGGAGCTATGAAATTATACAATGTGAAAATGTATTATGAAATATTTTTAATTATTTAGGTAGAAGAATAATGAAGTTTCGGCTTACATTTGTACAAATATCTGTAAGAGAATACAAAACCACTTAGAAATTATTTTAGAACATCATTTCGTAACTAGTATTGCTGTCTAATTTATTCGTATTACAAAAGAGAAGTCGTCTACAGTGACGCAACAATATATTTTATTTTTTATTTTATCATTCTTTCAGTACATTTTATTTTTTAAAAGTGATTGTCAATTAGAATACCAAACAGGAAACCATTAGTTTTGGATTCATAAAAGATTAAAATTTGAAATTCCAAGTGTCTCATTCATTTATAATGTTTACAAAGAGCATTGCAATAAGGCTAAACTTTTAAACAAAAATAAATAGCTACTTACACAGGTGCGCTTTTGGATTAGCATATTGAAAGTTTCTATAAATCGATTTTTGTGTTTAAAAATATACACTATATGGCCAAAGGTGACCGATCACTTGTGATTTTAAACGTTTTGTTAAATATCTAGAAAAATACATGAGAAATTAACCTGAAACTGCCGGTGTGTAAACAGTATACGTCATATATTTCCGCGAAGTTTTTTTCCGAAACCCAATAGGGTACCGTCAACAAATTGAAAAAGAACTAATATCTTTTGACTAACCCTGTAAAAACTAATGCAGCAAAAGCGTTAAAACTCTAGATTATTAATAAGTGGCTTATTGTAATATACTGTGTTCATTTTTATGAGGATAGCAGGTATATTCGTAGAGAAATTAAGGTTTTTATTAAAAAAGTCCCAAATTTCGCCAAGTTTTTTGCTTATAATTTGCAGAGTTCTTAATATAAAAAAAAGTTCTTTTCAGAAAATATGACAAACAATATTGTACACAATACTCTGCAATCAGAATTAAAAAATAATAAAAATTTGAAGAAAAATGAGCAGGTTCACTAAAGAAATTTTCACTGCGCATGCTCGAATGCAATCAAGATATAATGTGCATAATGTATTAGATAAGTATATAGATCAACGTTTGTGAAAGTCTCAAAATCATAGCTTGGAAATTCTAAAAATTATCGTCGATAGAGTAAGCACGAAATCCGTTGTTCACAAAAAGAAGCAAAAATATGAGGGGTTATATCAAATATCTGTTGATTGGTGCCAAGATAGCGTACACAATATTGCACGTACTGCTATATTTGGATACAACTATAATTTAACTGATCTTCTTTAAAATGAAGCTAATCCATTAAGTATATATTCGTATATTTCAGAAACTCTGAATATACTTCTTGTTTATAGAAATTATAATGAAATTAGCAATTGCTTACATATTAATTTACGTATGTCACGGTTTTTAATGCTTTCTGGATTATTGTCTTAACTAAAAATTTTGTAATCAGATGTTCTATTGTTAATAGTTATATTAAAATTTAATTTAAATATTAAGAATAGTAACTGTTAATATAAAAATGTAAATAACATTTTAAAAAATTACTTTTTCAAAAGGGAGAAATCCTTTCATTATATTCTAGGCAGCCGTTTGCATTTTTTATCAAGGTTAATTTTGTGGAATAACTATCTATATACAGGAACAAACACTTCATCTTAGATTAGGCCTCAAAAACAAAACAAAAAAAAAACAAAAAAAAACCAAACAAAAAAAAACAAAAAACAAAAAAAAAAACCTTGCCGAGAAATTTGCGGGATGAGCTATCGTACATCCTCGATATCGTTCTTGTTTCTGGAGGGGCTTACATTGAACACTTCTAACTGTATTCTATTTTAAGTTTCAACCGTTATTTTTGATTTTCGATGAACAACGAGGTTGTAATAGAAATTAATAGCCGTGTAAAATTGTAATGTTTACCCTGTATTTCACAGATTATTCGGTCTATGTCTTTTCGTTTTGATTGAAATGGCTATAAAAATATTGATAAAGAGGATTCAATAAAATCTAACCAAAAAGGTGTAGGGGAGACTAAGGACGGTTGACCATACGGGAGGCTTGACCCACCCATCAATTTTCATATTTAAAAGAATTTCAGAGTTTTATCAATAGGTGTCAACCAAAGCTACTGGAATGCTCAAACAACGTTCTTCGTTTCACAGAGATAATCGAAATAGGTGTTGAAAAAATCAATTGTGGGACATTTTCAACCTAAAAGTTGTATTTTTTAGAAATATTTCGTAAGCTTTTTTCAAATAAATTATATCATAGAAATTTAAGTAAGTAGGTTTAAAGTAATGCAGACATATCAGAATTTCATTCCAGGCACAAAGACTGCACAGTAAGTTAGTCTTAACATAATAATGTGGTATTCTTTAGAAAAGGTCTATATAGGGAGGCTTGACCCAGTCAATGTGAGGGAGGGTTGACCAGATGCTCAAGGCTCACTTAATTAAGCGGTTTTTGAAATTTTTTTATTATACACTGTGCATAGTGAAAATTTAATTGTATATACATAAAATAATGCAAATTTATTCTCTAAAGCTTCAGTAAAATGGTCTGATGGAAAAGAAAATGTTTAAATGTGACTATAGAAAAATGTGAAAAATTGCTAGAAAATGAAAAAGTTGATAGGAACTTTTTTTCCCATTTAAATATTGCTTACAATAGGTAAATAGAAACAATGGGAAAGACTAGAAAGGACTAGAAAGGATAAAAACACCTGTCTTAACCCTTTGAGAGGCAGTGGCACGTTTATAAAACCACTTAATTTTAATTCCGAAACATCACAATGACACCAGAATTTTGCTACAATCTTTTCAATTAACATATATATGAAATATAGCCTTTTTCTTATTTTCAAATAAATTTGTTCATAAATTCAGGTGCCAGTCACTTATTTTAACATTTTAGTATTGAATGTACTTTGCCCCTTACAGGTTTAAATCATGTTAATGATAAGTTAGTGCTCATGCGGTTGCAAAGAATATAGCATCGATCGAAAAACTTTAGGAAGGTATGTAGAAAAATTTCAACAGGGTGAATACAGTAAGATGAAGCCAAACTATGTGACAACAAGATTTGTCAGATCGATTGTCACAAAAAATAGAACAAGGATATAAAAAAGCGGGACAGTGACTCATAAATCCGGACATAATAACATGAAACACTATGAAATCGGAACCTATCTGTAACAGAATACTGCCTTAAATGTCAAAATTTCATTTTCCCTGCTGTAGTATTATACCTGCTTAGACAAAATCCTGTTTAAAACAAAATTTTTCTCCTCTGACTTACGATTGCGTCTTAACAGGTTTGTTTAAGCATCATATTTTAAAAAATATTGTTTTATAATAATTAAAGCATGTAGAAGTAATTTATTTTGCTTTTTTTAAAACCGGTTTTATTTCTCTTCACAAATAGCGCAATATAAAACAAAGTGGGTCAAGCCTCCCATACAGTGGGTCTACCCTCCCATATATGGGGAGCCTTGACCCATTATTTTTTTCATGAATAAAATCAATCATTTTTCAAATTTCTTATATGTTACACTTATTTAGCAATTTTATTTTGATAACTGATTATATAACGAATAAAATGATGTATAAAACTTTATTATACGTTCAATATTTAAAAAATATATATATATATTGTAAAGAGTGGGTCAACCCTCCCTAGTCTCCCCTATATCACTGACAAAGGATTTTCTAACAGTATATAATGTTTTTAAAAAGTATTTTTAAAGGCAACATTTGGACATTTTGTGCGCATAAACAGGAAAAATAAATGTTAAAAAGTACCGAAAAAATACAGCTTTAAATCTTAAATAATTTTATTTTACAGATAATCCATGTTTTATCTCAAATTTGAATGGAAATTTCAGATATAAACATAATTCTTTCAAATTTTCAAATGTTTTTTCTTATGTTTAGTTAAATTGCATGCATTGTTTCCCATAAGCTACAACAAAATTTTAAAATGTGAAATCATAGCAGTTATTTTTTTTAAATTTACCCAGAATTTTTTTCAAATTTTTGTTTTCCTTAACTAGGGGGCTCTGCCCCCTACGAGCTACCCTCGCCAACCCCCGTTCAGGCACACCAAAATCCAAAAAGCACGCTAATTTGATCGGCTTTAAAAATATTGAATAAAAAAACAAAAAAAAAACAGTAGCGATCTCTCTGTAAACGGGTTTCCATTCGTTTTCCTTGGATTGGGGATTTTTAAGGCCAAATCTACTGCTGTTAAGAGATACAATGGCTTTTTTCGTATTTAATTAAAAAAATTAGTTAAACTGGTACTTCTTAGTTATCCCGTCGACCAATTTCGCCAATTTATATAAATCGCCAAACCACTCGCCAAATTATACACATTGACATAATTTTTATTTTAAATAACGAAAGAACAAATAAATTAGTAAAACATTAATAAAAATACAAATAAAACGTCGAATTAATGGTTTTATTGACCATCATTGGCATTTAATCTTGCAATTAATTAATTAATGGCAACCATTATTGGCATTTAATCTTACAATTTGGCGACAGTAATTTGGTCGACGGGATAACTAAGAAGTAACGTTAAACATTTGAAATAAGCTAATGTAAAATGAATTAAGTAAACAGTGTCATTGTCTCCCGGTATTTTTTAACAGTGCTATAAGATAGTTCTTTTAAATAATTCATTTTAAATGTATCGTTTCAAATCTGACGTAATTTACACAAAAGTTTTATTTCTCTTATTAATATTCACGTGAAAATAGAAGGAAATATTATTTGCGCTGTCTTCGAATTCACGATTATAGTTGAAAAGATTATCTCAAAATATCTCGCGAAAATATATTTTTCAATTTAAATTGTTTTGCTTTTTTTTTTTTTTTTTTTTTTTTTTTTTTTTGCCATTTTAAATATGACGTAATTTCGTCAAATTACAAGTTTTAACGCATAATAATGATTTTTTTTTTTAATTTTAAGATTTCGTTTCTCTTTTTAAATTCAAGTGTAAATATGGTTCGGCACAGATGTCATTGGCGCAATTTTTTTCTGACGCCAATTTCATATACGCAACGGTTACTTAACTGGTGCTAAAGTGTCGTTATTTTGCTTGATATGGTAACCCGGATGTTGTTGTTTATGCTATTGATGTTTTCGCCAAATTGGCGTCGGAAAAAAATTGCGTCAAATTGGTATATGACACCTGTGCCTATCGTTCTTATGACGTAATTTTCCTGCTTTTAGCATGTAATCATTTAATTCTAATTTTAAAGTTTTTTTTTCTGTTTGTAATAGTCACGTGTAAATAAATTTTTTATTTGAAGTAAACATTATTGTTTGCGCTGTTTATGCAACTGGCAACAGTTTAAATTAATAACATTTTCTAAAATTTGTAAAAAATATCTCTCGAAATGCTGAAAATTTGAATTTAAAATTGAAATAATACCTCAAAAATTGAGTCAAATAAGAAAAATAAATACAATCTGCACACCGGGATCTTATAACATATAAAATGATCTAAAAATAATTAAATTCTCATGTATAGTTTTTGCTCCAATAAAACTTTTTTAAGGGAACGATTTTGTCCAACTGTAGCATTAAATATCTCTTAAAATAATTCTTCGATTTGAAAACTGTCTGCATCAGCGTGTTTATCAAACATTTCTCTATAATACCACCGATTTTCATATTTTTGTATGCAACAGTTTTTTTAATATTAACGATGAAAGGCCATGCTTAAGCATTCAAATTGGATGTGGATCTACCCGGAATATCTACGCAGATGTTCATTGGTCCATTTCCAAATCAAAACTTTTTTTTTATATATAGAAGGATGTGTCACGAAGCACGAACATATGTATTATGTGTCTTTACAATTTTAGTTATATCAAAATAATAATCCTAGCAAATATTGTCTAACGATGTTTTATCTCTAGAAAATGAATCAGGAAATGATATTTTCTACTTATTTGTTATTTCTAATCTCTTAAGAGCGAGTTATATCTACACAAGGGAAAACTTTTATTGTTTTGTTAAAAGGAAACACTATTGCTCCGAGTATGGAACAAAATATATTTTAAACAATTTCCTTTCGGAAAGAGCATGATTACGGCTGAAGTTCATCACTGTAGCTATAAGAACTTATTAAAGCAGGAACAGAGATATTACATTTTCTTTTACTTTTCGTAACGGTAGTAATAAAACTTTTCTCTTGTAACCTTCGAAATCACTACCAACGGCATAGAAATAAAGCTATGTTTTATAGGATTGTTTTCAGACATTGAAATGAATAGTGAAATATTTTAAAATTTAAATATTCATGGATATTAATTATTATTTAAAAAAATAAAATGTAATCTTACGATATAAATAGATTAAAGGAATATATGTTTAGAAAATGTAATAATAAAATAAGGAAAGTGTTTATACATGGATTAAGGACGAGTAGCATGAATATTCTCTTTCTTCAACCTTCTCGTTTTGGAGCAATCAGCAATCCTGTTGAAATCCACATGTGATATTTTAGAGACGTACATTTTTGTCGTGAAATCGGATTTTTAAAACATAGATTTTATCTCAAAAGAAACATTTATTGAGCTAAACTTCAACTTTGAAATAATTTTTAATTCATATAAAAATGAAAAAGTGGCAATCTAAAAAATTCGATTTATTTTTACTTAATAAATATTGAGTAAATATATTAATATAGTGACAGAAGTGAAGTTAAAAACACTATATGATCTTTGACAATGACTAAAGATTTGTATAAATGTTCTTTTCACGTTTTATTGTACATATGTGATTTTTTGCAAATTGCTATGAAAGTTTTATGTATGGTATTGAAATTCTGGATTTACATATAGTATTATACATTTTATCAACTTCAAAAATTCACAGCAGCAATGTTATTGTAAAATTATACATTAAAGTCTACAAAAATTAAAGTTTAAAATATTTATAGCTTTAATTAGAAGTTTAAATGTTAGGATAACATTATAATAATTGATATCCGCTATTCATTATTATTTCATGTTAGAGAGGTGATGCTAAAAGAAATTTCTTCGCACAAGTAGAACATTAGGAAAAATTCATATTCGGTGCCTATCACTTATTGAAATTTTTATGGCAACATATAAAACGTAATATAATTATACTATAAGTAAAGTTTCAGAAGATATACTGGACTGGATAGACTCATCAGCATTAAGCATGTCTCTATTCTAAAAAAAAAGTAACTGTCACCGCCGCCGCCGGTTTTGTATTTTTTGTGACCAGAGGACTGACAGCAAAAATTGAAAAGTAAATGTAATGTTAGATTTTATTTCTTCAGCGGTCAAAATGACCGCAATCCGTCTTTCTAGGTATACACATTTATAGGGCTCATAATATTGTGTAAAAAAATTAAAATTTTTGCGCTACATAATTCTTATGAATAATTAGGAAAATTCAATAAACAATGAAGAAATCGAAGAATGTTTAAGAAAAATACAAGCGTTTGAAATTCATTTTCGGTCAAAATGACCGCTCCCGGCTTTCTAGTGTTAAATAGGAGATATTACGTCACATTACACTTATTACGTAAAATGAACAAAAAATAATATTGAAAAATATTTTAAATTTAAAAATTGCGCGTGACATCTATTTGATATTTCGAGATAAGCTTTTCAACTATTTTTGTTGGGACAGCGCAAATAATATTTCATTTCTAATAAAATTATTTTCACGTGAATATTAAAAAGAGAAATAAAAGTTTGGTGAAAATTGCGTGAGATTAAAAACGATACATTTAAAATGTCTTTCATTTATTTATTTATTTATTTATTTATTGGACAACAAACATACGACTAGTGTGCTTGACATGAGAGCACGCTTAAAATGTCTTATTTAAAAGAACTTTCTTTTCACTTTGTTAAAAAATACCGGGAGACAAAGACTCTGTGTACTTAATTCATTTTATATTAGCTTATTTTGAAATATTTAACTGGTTTTATTTAATCAAAGAGGAAAACACCCATAGTATTTTTTAACAGCAGCTGATTTTTCCTTAAAATTCCCCAATCAAAGAGAAATGAATAGAAATCCGTTTATAGGGAGATCGCCACTGTTTTTTAAATTATAATTCAATCTTTCAAAATCTTTTTAAAGCCGGTCAAATTAACGTGCTTTTAGAAACTGCGGTGTCTGAACGGGGGTTGGCGAGCGTAGCTCGTAGGGTGCAAGCCCCCTAGTAATATACACAAAACTTTTCGAAAGAATTTTTTATAAAAAAAAAAGGTAATTCTATAACGTTTATTTCCAAATAATAATTTTTCATACTGTTACGAGATTTTTTTTATAAGGAAACATTATATTATACATTTCTGTACCGTGTTGATTCAATAACTCTTAAATTCACATAGAACTCTATGTTACTGCTACTATATCACGGTTGCAACAATATTTATTCAATTAGTTCCATCATTGTGTCTGTCATCTTATCACATTTCTATGTTTTTCAATTTTCTTTTCATGGTGCTGTGCTTCATGGTTACGTCGGATACGATTAATTATTTGTTAGTTATACATGTTATTGCTAAAAGGCTATTTTCTGCATACAGCTTTTTTAGCGTAATCAGCCAAAAGCCATTACGTGATTCATCTATAAATTTATTGTTTAAAATTTGAAGTAACATATATTCATCTTATAAAAAATAAACTTCCTTATCTCTCTATTCTGATAAATCTAACTAACGTTGTCACCGCCGCAGGTCTTGATTTTTTTTGTGACTGGGGGGGGGGGGGGGGTCTTTCTTCGTTAATATAAAGAAACCTACTGCATACAGAAATATGAAAATCGGTAGTATTATAGAGACATGTTTGATAAACACCCTGATATAGAGAGTTTTTAAATAGAACTATAATTTTAGAGGTAGCTAATGTTAATTTGGTCAAAATTGTTCCATTAAAAAAGTTTCATAGGAGCAAAAACTAACCATAGAAATGTTTATTTATTTATTTCTTTATTTATTTTTGAGGATATATGTGAGACTTTCCCGGTGTTCAGATTGCATTTATTGTTTTAATTTGACTCATTTTTTGAAGTCTTATTTCCATTTTAAATTCAAATTTTCAGCATTTTGAGACATAATTTTTGTATCTTTCAAAAAAGGGGTTATTTTACATTGTTGCCAGTTTTAAAAACAGCGAAATGATAATATTTCCTTCAAATGGAAAATTTATTTAAACGTGACTATTATAAATGAAAAAACTTTCAAATTAGAATTAAATGATTATGTATTAAAAGCAGGAAAATATTGAACATTTCGTCATAAAAACTATGTTTAAATGTGGAATTTTAAAATAGAATGTAGAATAATAAAGTTATTAATATGCATTAAGCTCGTAAATGAGGGAAATTACATCATATGTAAAATGGCCAAACAACAATATTACCAAACAGTTTAAATTTAGAAATATATTTGCGCGAGACATTTATTTCATACTTTGAGATAATCTTTAAAACAACTGTTGTGAATTCCAAGAAAGCACAAATAATATTTCCTTTCTAACAACAAAAGTATTTTTAAGTGAATATTAAAGTGAGAAAAAAAGCTTTCGTGTAAATTACGTCAGATTTAAAACGATACATTAAACATGTTTTAAAAGAACTTTTTTATAGCGTTGTTAAAAAATACCGGGAGACAAAGACTCTGCTTACTTAATTAATTTTAAACTAGTTTATTTTGAAATGCTTCACTAATCTGATTTAATCAAGAACGAAAACAGCCCGTTAACAGGGAGATCGCCAGATTTTTTTCTATTATAGTTCAGTCTTCAAAAAATTTTTTAATCCGATCAAATTAGCGTGCTTTTAGAGTTTGCGGTGTCTGAACGGGGGGGTTGGCGAGCGTAGCTCTTAGGAGGCAGAGTCCCCTAGTTCTATTAAAAAAGCAAGTTTTATAAGTTTATTATTTATGACAAAAATTTTATGCAAGTATTATTTTAGTCTTTATGTGCAATTAAACTAATTATTCATCAGAAAAAAAACAAAAAAAAAATATATTATTTTACTGCTGTTCTATAGCACTAAGATATTTTATACTATTCTGTATATTTCCGACAGTTATATTGATTTAAAAAATCCATGAATTTATTGCAGAATGCAGATTAATTTTGTAACATACCTAATTTATTTTCGATCATAATATCAGCATTTATGCTTAATTAAATTTCTTTAAGAATAGATAACTGTAGCAATACTTTGATCTGTTCCTACAGTATACGGTATATTCAATTACCATACCTTTCGAAGATAAGCAAAATCTCATAAGTTAGTATCACAAAGCCGCGTATTAATAAGTTTTAAGATTAAATCTTAAATTTAATTTTATAAGGTCTAAATTTTGTTTACATAAAAGTTAATTAACTTTTACACTTATGTAAATATTGTTAGCAGGAAACATTAGTTTTCAAATCTCGCCAAAAATATTACATATTAAGAAAAAAGTTTTGCATCCAGTTTTCTAAACTATTCTGCTAGGACAAAATTGGATGTAATATTTGTATTTTAAACAACAGTATTTGTTGTATTATAATGTTAAAAACCGTTTTTTTTTTCTTTAAATACTAGATACAATGTGTTGTAAAACCAACAAGTTTGTTTAGATAGCACAAATATAATAATGCAGATCATTCAAAACTTTAAAATGAATACAAAACCGTGTAGTAAAGAATATGTGTAATAAATATTTATAATCTAGAAAAATACTTTTAACGTTAAATCACTCTCATAATTTAATAACAAATCACATTTTTTTACGCAAAAAGTTTTATTTATAAATTTATCCTAACATTGTTGAAACACACACTTCTCTCAAAAGAACAATTAATTGAAATAACAGAACATTAATATGATTAGTTTCAGAAGGATTATTATTTATTTATTTTTCATCGTATTAAAATATTTGGAAAAACATGGCTTGTCTGACGGCTGGACATCATTTTGTTAAATAATATAGTTCATGTGACGTTAGAAAATTGTTTATTCTGAATTTTTTTAATATCTATTAGTCTTAATTTTACTGAAACTTTACAGGAATTTAAAAAAAAAACAATGCAGGTCTTATTTACTTTTTCTTCCTTAAATTACGCATATTTCATCTTCTTTAAAAACCAGGAATGGATTATCAACAAATCTTATGAAAAGTTTCTCTGTGACCAGAAGGTAAGATCGATTTTTCACATCACATCATTTCAAAACTGTAAATTACTTCATTTATATAAGGAAAATAAAGTCTAATATTTAATTTGATATCGCAACCATAGGTTAGATATTTTCTATGAAACATATTCAAACAACCAAAATTAATATTTATTTTCAATGTTTGAATATTTGGTTTCTATTTCAGATTCATGCTTAATTTAAAATTTTCAATATTTATCTTGAAAAAAACTGCAGAGAAAATATTATTATTACTTATAACTCTGTTTATACGTTAGTTAAAAAATATCCCCGGAGTTAAGTACATAATTGAACAACAATATTAGCATTTATTGGACTTGTTTGGTTTTAATTGAATGAAAAAGTTTCTAACGGACACATTTCACCCAGACATCGTTTTGATAATGACATCTGGTCCGTTTTCTGAAACAATTCAATAGCTTAAAACTTAAGATAAAGGAACTTCGATAATCGTTGGATAGGTAATTACACTTAATTATTTTAACACAATCATACTGATTGGTAAAGAAAGTTATAAACTTTCGATTTTTTAAATCATAATTTTACACAGTCTTATGATTAAAATTTTTAACAGACAAACTTTTTCTTCAAACTTCAAACATGTGAATTTACAACTTCTTTTCATTCGTTCATGTATTGTTTCTTCCGATTTCTCCTGTATATCTTGTTTGAAGAACGTTGGAAGCTAAAGCTAAGACCATGTTTCCGGATCCTGACATAGTTTTCAATATGTTGGATTAATTAAAACTCAATTAAAATGAATATATTAATGAGTCATAATGTATATATTTAGTATTTTGTCTTCTAACTGCTTAAAGATTCACTTGGCTTATAACTACAAATGAATTTATCTATCAATTTTTCCATTTTATACAGCATTTATTATACCGTCTACTTTGCTTATTAGATCGCGACAATTCGATAATATAATACACTTGCAAACATACAGATTGGAATTTCTCTAAAATTATAGTTTATACGTTTTATTTGGCATTTCAGGCAACTTTAAATATTCACGTTGAGATAAAATCTATGGTATATGTCAACTTCTCGTAGTATGGTAGATCGGGGCACATTTACACGTTTTTTTTGTTTTTTTGTTTTTTTTTTTTCAATGAATTTTCTAATTTTTATGTTTTAATTTAGGAAATTTTAGACATTGTGGTTTTATAAAGCAGTTAATAAAGTCAAAATTTGTGTATTCAGTTGTTCACCTATTTGCGTTTTTAACCGTAAAAATATGTTTTTCTTGGTCTAAGCCATTAGCGTAACGATTATCGTAATTTTTTTTAAGTCAACGATTATCGTAATCTTGCCCCGGGGATGGGGAAAGTTTACGCATCAAGTGGGGCACGTTTACACATATTATAAGCGATGCCAAGGAGTAAGTGAAATAAATATTTAATCAAATTGAAATGTTTTATTTATAACTTAAAACACTGTTAAAAAAATAAAGAGAATTAATTAAAGAACATTTTATAGGCTAAACATAAAACATAGGGTTTATTGCTAATTAGAAACAGAAACTATTTAGTCATCTTCATCATCACCGTTATAGTTTTTACAAACAAAAAATAAAGTATTTCCTTTTGAACACTTGTCATGGGACCACCTTTTGCATCCTTGACATTGAACACAGTCTTCTCCTTTTTTGGATTGGTTGTATGATTTCAAACTATAAATACACACGTAGATTATTTAATTTTCGTCATCAGATTCATTCACTGTTTTCTTTGTTCCAGAATGTACAAACTTTTTCCCTGTTGCAGTTTTTGCTTTCATACTTTTTCCTTTGCTGTCTTCTTGTTCTGCTTCTATAGAAACTAGTAATTTTTTACGTAATTTCTTCTTTTAGAACGTGCGTAAAGGTGCTCCGATGTCAATGCGTAAACGTGCCCCGTCGCCATGTTTGATTTATTTTTAACGTGCAACGAAATTTGATAACATTTCTGTTCATACAAATACAGTTCTCAAAAAGCATAAAATTCTGTTGATGTTCATATATTTGTTTATCCTTAACTAAGTATTATTAGTTCACAATAAGTTTCAATAAATTCAACACAAAATTTACTCACCTTGAACGAAAACAGCTCGACTGACTCTCAAAAACATGTGAGAATACCCACTAGGAGCAGCATCAATCTTTCATGACTGGTGGCGGGCCAGACATAACTCGTTTCGGAAAAAGTGCATTGTGTAAACGTGCCCCGGTCTACCCTACTTTGAATTTAAATTCTCCTCATATGCGAAGATCACCTGATACCTTGCGGTTTCTCCACATTAATCATGTTTTTTTTTCCATGTGATATAGTGTACCGATAAATTAAACTCTTGAGTTTGTTAAGTTGTATTGTTGATGATATTTTTATCTCATATACAAATATGCAACTAATATTCGAAAAACATGTATTGTAACAAATGAAAACAGTAACAGAAATCGATTTATAAAAACTTCAAATATGTGAATTCCCAATCTTGCCTCATTTGCCAAGTAATGTTTTTGTTACGCTAAAAAAACACCTTTATTTCAGTTTATTTTCCTAATATTAACAATGAATTAACCATTAGAACTTGTAAAATTATAACTTACAAAATTATAACTTACGTTAATAGGCAAACTTTTCCTTGAGTGAATTTCTTTTTGGCATCCCGACATTCCATTTAACAGAGAATTAAAAAAAATTATTATTATTAGATGCTAGATTTGGAATTTTTATGTTTGTCTGGTTCAATCTGCAAAGGACCTTTCATACCTTTTATTTTAATACGGAATAACAGACACAATTTTAATGCATGTATCATCTGAATACATATCAGTTTTTCTTTAGAATGATTAATAAGATTTTTAATACGTGGAAAATCGTATTATGTAAATAAAAGTGCTTAAGATTATTATACACTCAACATATATTAATAATTATCTTAACAAATCCTAAAAATTAAACACTATGTACGTACTTTTGAAGTAACATTATTTCATCATAAGATATGTAGCATAATATAAGAATTATAGGGGGAGATATAGACTGTGGGGATACAGCAACATGATCTGTTTCTTCAAATCGCCATTATTTTATACTGCTTTCTCGTCATGTTAGTACTCACAAATGACCCTATAGTAATAAATATTTTACTTTTTAATTCATACCATGGCTGTAGACATTATAGCTTTTGAAAAAGTATTTGTTTTTAGCGACAAAATTAAATTTTCTTTAACGTAGATATTTTTTTTTTTTTTTTTTTTTTTTTTTTTTGGGGGGGGGGGGTAATAAAGATTTAAAATATTTATTAAAGGAAAAACAAACAAATGATAATTAAAAAAAGGGGGGATTTATTTATTGATAAACATAAGAAAATATTGCGGTTTTATACAAAAGCAAATATTTTGGAACATTTTTCTTTCATGTCTAGATAGGATGTACTGAACTAAATCAAAAAGGGCAAATATACAACGGCGTTATACAGATTTAATAGTGAAATTTATAACAGAAGAACTTAAACAGACACAACAATATATTTTTTTATTAAAATTCAATCTGCAGTTAGGAAAAATATACTAGCATATACTGTTGTTAAATATAATAAAAAGAGACTTACGTACTGTGCGGAATTTAATTTGTTTTAAAATATGGTGGTTAATTCATGTAAAATTATAAAATATTTATTTATAAGCTTATTTGATTTTTTTTTTCCTTTTTAAAAGAAGATAACAATTATGCTATTAACATAAACAACTTCAGCCTAACTTTGTAATATTTTAATTTGGTGTAACGAATGTTAACAGGATGTTCCAAAGAAAATTATCCTTAAATTTACTTTATTTACACGTTGTTTAACACATACAAAATAATTTCTATTTAAACCGTATACAGTGCAAAGTCTAATTTACTGATTTCTTTTTTATTAATGTAACTGATGTCATCGGGATATTTCAAAGAAAATTTATCTTAAAATTTATTTATTTGCATATTGTTTTTAAAATACTAAATAATTTTCATTTAAAACTTAATACGTAAGCAAAACTTTGTTTGAAATTTTTATGAATATTACGTCAATCTGACAAAAAAGAGAGAGAGCGAGAAAGTGCTATTTTATTTTTCCTCTTGTAAGTCAATATAAAAAATTTTAATTGCATTAAATTTACCAAAGAACAAACTTTGACTATTTCTAAACACGTTTTTAATGCGTTTAAAGCGGTAGAAAAAAATACATATTAATTTAGCTTTTTACAAAAAGTTACAATTTTCGGGTAGTGGAAAAGGATTATTAAATTTAGGGTCATGAGAAATATTAAAATTCAAGAAAAATTGTACGATTTAAAATAATAACCAAAACTCTTTAATGGGTACATCATCTATAAATCATCAGATTATTTGAAAAAAAAAGTTTTAATTTTTATCCTCGTCTTGAAACATATTTTTAACTGATATTCCATATTACCCGACTCAGCAACACGAATGCAAGGGGGATAGACAGGGACGAACCACAGCATCCTCGAGTGGTTCGCGGTCGACAGGCCTCGAGTCCGGCGGCCACGGGTAAACGGACGTTGTGCGTGGGTCGTGGGGCTTTCGGGCTCGTATAATTTCTCGACCCCCGGCGCCTTGGTTCTCGAGGTAAGCCGGATTGCGACGTTCCATAACCTGATCCCAGAGCGGGTCTTTGACCGGGTGGTGACTCTGGGCAAAAGGTAAGCAAATGTGGCAGGACACTGTCAACCAATTCACTAAGAGGGAGCCTGAGAGGAGATAGCGGACCTTGAAGAACTGTCTTTGGTGCTCATTTGTGACGACGGGGCTCTCGGGAACGCCATGCAGGGACTCCCGGAGCAACCAAAGGGTGAGGGTTCGAACAGCGACTGGCGTACTTTTTGTGTAAGGAGGCTTATTCTTCCAAGGCTCCAAAACACTGTAAAAAAAAAAAAAAAAATTCCGTCAATGTACGGAAAAAGGACTGGCAGGAAAGTTGCCGGAATGTTTTCGTTTTTCGTCCAAATTTACACTTTGATCTCCGTAAATGACGTGATACAGACGCGCAGGAGTTGAAGCGCATGCATGTCGATCAAAAATACTGCAATCTCATTGGATGATAGATTTTTACAATAAAACTTCCGTATTTAAAACTCTGTCATCTTAAAATGGCAACAGATATACGGGAGAGATTCCATTTTTCTAACAAAACGGAAATCATCTGATCAAAATTCATGGAAGACAACCTGACAATAAACGAAAATTTTTAACAGTGTAGCTGGTGTAGTTGTGAGTCGACCCCAAGTTGGGTGGGGTTTGGTGGTGCCCTCGTCGACCAAGGAGCTGTCACAGAGGGAGGCCAGTATGGCACTTGTTGCCCCATGTCGTGCCGTATACCTTGGTAGAGAGTCGACCGGCAAGTCCGCCACAGGACTCTACGGCCGCAGTGAATCGGACCGGCTGCTCGCTGATTGTTTCGGCGAACTAACAAGTAGCAGTCGTTATTGCACGGGTTCAGGAGCATTCGTGTCCAGGTACCCTCGGCAGCCGTGAGGTAAGTTAGAGGCGGGGCGGACTTTTGCCGGCCTCTCCCGTCGTTTCCGTCCTTGGGTAAGGACCGCGGTGGGCCCGGCGACACTCCGGGCCTTCCAACCCCCTAGCGAGGCGTGGTCTATCCAGTCTGGGAAGAACTTTCCGTGCCTTCCTGTGGTCCCTGGTGGCACTAGTTCGGTTCCCGGGCCTCCGGCTTTGAGCCGCAAGGGGTTCCGTTAGTTTGAGGAGGGAACCGAGCGAACAACCCTGAGCGGGGCACTTTCCGCCAGGAGAGGGTTTTCCCCGTCCATCCGAGGGTTTTAGCTAGGGGAATTTTCACTTTCTATTGGTTATCTCCCATAAATGTCTCTGCCGGATAATGGTATCTGTGGACCTTCGTAAAGTAAACCTCTCGTACGAATACTCGAAATTGGCTCTTGGGCTCGACTTCATTATAGGTGTTCGATTCTCGCAGGCCGTCGGGGTGAACTGCGAGGGAACCAAAAGAAGTAACCATCTGACTCTTTGGGCTGGGTGGGGTATCTGTCGTTTCGACAGGACGTTTCGGCCGGTGTGGTGCGCGATGGGCGGCACGTATCCTAGGGCGACCGCGTGCTAGCGGCGGCATGACAATGAGGAAATTCTTTCAGAGAGGGCTCATTCAGTGCTAGTTACGCCCCAGTCTGGGCCCCGAGAGACCTATGTCGCCGGACGAAGGCTCGCAGCTACGCAACGAGAGCTAGTTTTTCCCGACTCACCATCTTGATAAACATAACCGTCAACAAGTTAGCATGGATAAAAAGTGACTAACACACCAATAAATACAGCTGTTCATTTTCATGCTGATTAGGATTAACATCACTGACAATAAAAATTAATAATTAATACGAATTTTTAAAAATTTACCTGCAGAAAACTACAAAGAGTGGGAGTAAGGTTTTATTTTACCGTGTAGCTCTAACAATAATGTATCCAATATGAACTAAGCACAGTGCTTCATTGGAGTATTAGGAAATCTTATGGCATATTTACGCTTCCCGGCAACAACGTATGCGCCAGATATTCCATAGTATCCGACCATTACATAATACCCGAACTTCCTCTCTCTATAGTTTTTTAAATTGGCATGTAAGGTATAGAGATTGTTTTGTTTTGCAGATTAAAAATATGGTTAAATACCTTTAATAAACTACACTCTAAACTCCAGACATGCAGTGGAGAGATAGAGTGGAGAATATTAATAAGCCATTTAAGGTATTGTTTTTTGAATAAACTTCTAAGACTCATGCTTTTGGAAAATTATCAATGTAAATAAGGAAACATTATACATTCAGAAACTGTTACATGTAGACCGATTTTGTAAGGAAAAAAAATAAATACTTCATAAGTGGTCCCCTGTGCCCAACCTTCTAGTAACTATTGCAAGCATCACATTGAAAAGTTCAGGGTTCATAAGCGGCATTTTTGGCCCAAAATAATTTTATGCTTATATTTATGTATGTGTTAGTGTAGGTCATATAAATTATAAATATAGAGTAGACTAGTTGAAAAGTTTAATAACAGCATGATATAGCATAACATAAAGTATACAAGGCATTACGTATATTAAGATATTAGAATATTAATTAAACATTATGGGACGAACGAAACATGTAAAATGTGATCAAGACTAATTAATAAGACTCTTCTGTGATATATTTATGACCAATGGAAGGTAGCAGCAACCAGAAAATAATCCTTGTATTCACCAGTGAGAGGCTTTTCTTCTACCACATATCTTTAGTATCCTAAATACCACTACAGTAGAAACATCATCTTTGTTCAGCAAAAACGTTTTTTAGCAGTTCCTGTTGTGTGTTCATCTATGAAACCTGCATAACTTATATGTTCCAAGCACAGGTGTAATGGAACTAATTTCGACATTAGTGCCTTAGTAGCTGCACGATGCATTTTCCGATGACTTTCCTGTCTATCTTAAAAACTGATATGTTTGAATGCGAAAGATAAGTGCGTAGTTTAGCTAAAAATGTAATCAAATTCTGTAACTAAGCGTAGAAGTAGAACTAATTTTGCTCTTCATACAATTAGAAAAAGTGTTAAAACCATCTCTAGTATTCGAGTTAAGAAATTCATGACTTCGTGAAGTTAACGGGATCCTTCGAAGATTCTTTGTAAAATTGTACATTATATAGACTGAGTGAGTGCTGTTTTTTTAAAGCTGAAAACTATGTTTTGTTACACTTATATTAGTAGAAGAGTTTTCACTAGATAACACTGCATCAATTTCATTACCTGATGTGGATGATAATCTCTGGACATCTTGCACATTTCCTAAACTAATAGAGAAACGCTCACGGCTTCTTAATACGATTTTTTATGCCTATATATTTCTGTATAGTACTTACACAAACTATAGAAGTTTTGACAAAACCTGAAATTTTATCCATGAAGTACTGAATGGCGTAAGGATTCACTACACGCCTTTTATTTTCCAACTTTGTTCTCTTCGAACAACCACCACATAATATATTCTTATCCATTTTAGATAATTTATCACCATCGCCAGTAAATTTTAACTTGTAAGTATTCAAATATACCGATATACTTTTCATTGACCTAAAAAAAGTTACTTATTTACTATCAACCCTGGGTTAATCGTAGAATGACGTGAAGAAATGAGTTAGTTAACTCTCTATTTTTAATATTTTATTATGAGCGTAGATTTACAACACTTTTATTTTAACACATTTTATATATTTTGATGTTTTTTATAATATATGTCTAGAAGAAAGTGTTACACAATTGAGCTCATATAAATTATTGAGGTAAAATTAGGAGAAATTGCGTATTTTTCATGAAAATTACGAATAACACGAACTTTGAGCTTGTGTAAGTAACGTAAATCCAATCAAATGCCAACATTATTGTTGAAATCGCACAAGAAATAACTTCTAATGTTAAAAAGCGAAATAATTACTAAATCAGTATAACAGAGTCGAATGTTATTCTATTTCATGGTCCAAAAACACGGCTTATGGACACTTTTTTTTTGTGATATAGCTAAAAAGTGCAAATTAAACTTACCTACACTTAGTAGTGTTTAAAGTAGTTCCCTATAAGATCAATGCAATTTTGTAGGTGAATTTTCCAAAGATTAAATGCCTCAAATCATTCATTCCTTGGAATAGATGTAATTTTTCTTTTATAGACTCATCAATCTATCTTCGGAATGGAAACGCAAAACCAAATATTTTTTAATTAAAAAATTTGCCAAAAGTCACCCATAGCAAGATCAGGAGAATATAGTGGATTTTAACACTTTGATGTTTTCTATTCAAGAAATTAGACTGTTATCCTTGCTGAATGAGAAATGCATTGTCATGGCGAAGCATGAGTTACTTTACATTCATAACCTGACGAATTTCTGTCTTCTGTCCTTCTAGCTTCATGGATATTTCCAGGTTTGTACTTTTGGAGAAAACGGCATACATTACTTTTTTTCATTCCTCGTTGACTTTTCATTATTGTTATTTTGGTATTACCTTCAAAGACCATTACATTCTTGACGTGTTGAAACATCGAAAAAGGTATGTGCCTCTCATGAAAAGTTATGATTCTAGAAATTATGTGGTTGCTATCATCATTAAGTAACTTTATTAATTTTATACTGATTCTGACGCGCTCCACTTTTTAGTGTTCCGTTACATTATGGGCTCTAAACGAGAAACTAATTTTTTCATATGCAGTTCTTCATGAATAATTTTGTATTTAGCAGCGATCCAATGTTTTATCTGAGAATAAAGCCGACAACGATATTTCTGAGTTTTCTTCATCTAAAATCAATTTCGATCTCTTCTAATTTCAGTAAACTACCTTAATAAAGTGGCACTAGACGGAGCTTCGATTCCATTGGCTAATTGCAGACGTTGAAGGCATTATTCTTGATTTAGCCCCACTTTACAATCATAGAATATCATAACTCGATAATGCCCTTGCGTCAACTCCATTTTCACTTCTTTAAAATTTATTCTAAAATAGCTAAATTGCAATTGTTGCCACAAATTATGGCCGGCGGACATAAAATTGATCAAATTTACAGATCCAACCAATTTGTTTTTATTTCTTTTTATGGAGATGTGCATATCATCTGCCCTGTCTCAAAAATTTCAGAGTTAATATTAATTTAATAATTGTAAAGTTTTAAAAATATAATCGCATTACAAATGTGCTAATAAGTTACGAAAATATTTTTTTTTTTAATCAAATTTACAACATACGTGTAAAAAACTATGCTTAACAAATATTCAAAAGTAGAAATGTTTAAATAAAGAAAATCCGAAAGAGCTGTACGACATTTTTTGAAGTTTGCTTCCACTTTAAACCATTTAGACGTGCTTTGTCAATATTGATGAAAGAAAAAAGATTACTGTTTCAATATTTATTTTTGGACATATTTCCTTTTAATGTGAAATAAATATTTTGAAGTGAACAAAATATTTTATAAAATGTTTTAAAATCAAACTGAAATTACATGTTTGGAACTTTAGAGTTAAACGGAAGTTAATTTGTTTTAATTTGCTTTTTATTGAGCTTTGTATATATGTTCTTAAAGGTATTATTTTCATAATAATTCTTAATATAAAAATATTAAAAAAATTGGTTATTTAGTATTGCATAAATATTGAGTAAAATATAAGGATAGAGAAATGATTTACACAAAATAAATCTAAGTAATCTAAGAAATAAGGCAGATAAGTATTAATATTAAAGGTAATTATCATGCCAACCATTTAAAATCATCTGGATACTAGAAAATAACACATAAACGAAAATAAATAAAAATAATCACAAGGCTGTTTTTTTTTTGTTTTTTTTTTTTCAAATAAACGTCTTTTTTTATAAAATATAATTATGATATTTATTGATTTTATATTTTTTGTGTTTTTTAAGTGACGAAAACATTTTTTCTTTTCTTTTTCTTACTTTAATTTTTATTGAAGATATTTTGTCCTCTATTTATTTGAAATTTCTATATTGATTTACACTAACGGATTCGGATGATTTACGGCAGTTTAGATTCAGATGTAGAGAGTTATTCATATAAGCGCCCGAGGAGGAGCATATGCATTTGAATGAATATACATTTGTAAATGATGTAATATATCATCTATTTTGCATATTGACATTAAGTAAAGTTATTTGCAACATACAATAAAAAAAAAAAAAAAAAAAAAAAAAAAAAAAAAAAAAAACTTTTGTAATATGTAACAGCTTGATTAAAGACAGAATATTTTGCTTTCTTGAACAAAAACTTCTACGAACATCCATTGAACTTAAACAATGAGTATAAATACATGTTTCTTTGATGCGTTAAGTTTGTAAACGAAATAATCTGAGCAGCAATCCCCACAATTTCTAAAATACCGGGTGAACAAAAAATCCGTATAAACTTTAAAAATTTATAAAAAACGACAAAATAACCGAAATTAAAAACTGTTTTCAGGATTAGCATCTATAGGTCACGGGATTTTTTTTAAGGCAGAAATAAAAAATAACTCAAAAAACAGCCAACAGATGGCGTTCGTTCGTGCGATTTTGGTGGAAATTTATACGGATTTTAAAGTTTATACGGACTTTTTGCTCACCCGGTATGTATAAATAGAAAATATCCAAAAGTAAAATGCATGACGATATGTAAAACAGTACTCAGACGGCATATTAATAATATTTTTTTTTTAATTTAACATATTTATTTCATTAAACTATGTACTATATTTCTGTCATCGAGACGTCAACATTTTATCCGTAAATAACCATAAATGCCCTATATCTAACAAGAGATACGAGTATAAAAGCCACTATAAATGATTTAATTATTTGAAAAGTCTTATCATTAAAACACCTTTTAAAAAAATCAAAATGTTGAAACGGGAGCATTACATGACTGCAGTATTAAGACATTGTCATGCGAAGGTTTTTTCCCGTATGTAAACATACGGTATTTGCAAATTAATAAGGTATTCGTGACATGAGCAATAATTTCCTTTTGCATTCTGTAAATATCATTCTTGAGATTGACCTTTTTTTGCTAATTATCGATATACAATTTTTAAATACCGTTGTTTCCTATAAAAAAACAACAACATTGGTTGATTAAATGAGGTTTTCACAATTACTGATATCTCGACGCTTATCCCCTTAAGAACCATATTATTTTAGTGATATTGTGCTGAATACCAGGTGCATTAAAATTCGAAAAAAAGTAGTTTATCACAATAGCAAATAGCGACAAAAAAGCAGATGTTTAGAACACTACAGTCTGGACTTAAAATGAGGACATACGCACATACTTCCTGGTATTTCAGAAAAAGAGTTTATATCGTACTAACCAACGTTCTGGTGCTTAAGGGGTTAAGTGCGCCCATTGCAGGTGATCTAATGTAAGAGGGAATCAGACTGTCAGTTTGGCTGGAAGACAATATTGTAAAATTGAGTTTTGTTCAAGTTAATGGCAGTGTTGCCAGATTGGGGATTTTTTTTCAGATTATTTGACTGTCACCACTTTTTTAAAATAGTATAATTCGCCTTATTTTTCAGTATTTTTAGTCTATTTAAAAAAAAAAGCGGTGACAACCAACAATATGGGGACAAAAAGGTCCCCAATATGGCAACAGTGGTTAAACGTTAAAAGCTTTCATTTATTTAAAGAATCTCATTTATTTAAAGCCCACATAACGTTTTTTTTTTAATGAAATTTGCATTAAAGCTTTAAAAAAAGTTGAGAGTATCTTGTTTAGCGAAAAGTCATTTCTTTTATATTCTTCTAAAGCTAGTTTATTAGATGGACATATCGACAGTTGCATCAAGTAAAATTTATGAATTAAATTTTAGTTTTTATCTTTAAACGAAGTCAATGTCTGGAACTTATTTATTTGTCATTGTTAATAGTTTTAAAAGCTTGAATTAAGCGTGCGCAGTACAATAACATGCTTACTGTCACAAAGTTGCAAATTACAAGTAAAATAATAATAATAATTTTTGTGTTTATTAATAATTTTTATTTTTCAAGTTATTTATTAGTTTCGTAAAAACAACTTTGAAACTAAGCTTACTTTTCAAAAACAGAATAATTTTTTAACGATTTTAAATAAATTTTAAATGTATCGTTTACGTTCTCAGAATTAAAAATGCAGTGTATATATATATGTAAGAACACGACTTGGTATATATTTTATGCACAAGTTGGATGAATGTACCGATTGCCGTTTGAATACCAGAAATTCTATCGAAATTTTTCTTAAGCTGCAGATCACATGTTGCAGTTGATTGCAGTTGTCAATCGCATTTCGAGTTAAAGTTCGATACTCTGTTTATGAAGTTGGTATTTTTAGAAGTCAAACTATGCAATCACTTCGTTTCTATATCTATTAGCAAATCTCGCGGCTTTGCGAGTGTAGTAACTTAATTGAAGATCACATTTGACCCATTTGGTAGTCATAGTTTTTAGAAAACCGTACGTAGTTTATAGCACCCGTATTATGTAAATAAACAAAAATTGTTAACACAGTCTCCATTTGTTTTCACCAGCCAAAATATCATTTTTTATAGCCAATCTTACATAAAATTTAATTTTTAAAAGTAGTTGCAATGTCGACATTCAGTTTTCTAGCCCCAACGACTTCAAGGAAACCGCAATTTTAGACAGCTTTAATTTCATGTCATATAAAAACAACCTATGTTTCAGCAGAAATAGTCATCATTATATTTCTAAAATATTTATATATTTTTTACAGCGAATTCGTATTTTTAGTACATATAACAGTGATCTTTACAGTAATAGTTTACTTTCACACCTTGAATTTTAATAATTTTTTTTTTACTTTTCTTAGCAAGACTGTCTTCTTTGCAATTTTTTAAAGATAATTTTTACATTAATAACGTTAAAAAATATTAATTATTTGAAAAATAATCTCGAATTTGAAGAATTACTTCAATAAA
Organism: Maratus speciosus; assembly: GCA_963932465.1. Taxonomy (NCBI): domain Eukaryota; kingdom Metazoa; phylum Arthropoda; class Arachnida; order Araneae; family Salticidae; genus Maratus; species Maratus speciosus. The sequence goes on from OZ010795.1 coordinate 537,396,771, forward strand.
ACTACTTAATTTTTCAATTCTTTGATATATTATAAAGAATTTGAGAGTGTACGAAAAAAAAATGAATAGATCAAACTTCAATAGAGTCAAAACGCTGTATTAAACACCAGTGTCTTGAAGGAAATTTTCACCTTGTTATTAATAAACTTTATAACATACTCATAACTACTTAAAATTTGACACAAATATATATAAAAATATTATTTAATGCAGCCCTGAGATCTTTCGAACACACACGCGTTCATTTTCAAAGGGAAATATGACTAACGGAACCATTATAAGATCATTCCTATATCTGTCTGTCCGTCTGTCACAGCCATTTTAGTCGTAAACTATGGAACGTAGAAAGTTCAAATTGGCTGAAGTAATAATGTCTATTGACCCACATAATTATAGATTGTTAACCATTCACAAATAAATTTATGAAAAATCTAGAGAGAGTAATTAAGTTACTTGAAAAAATACTTTCTTTTTTTATGGCGTGGGGTATCGTGTGAAAGCTTTCGTAACGCCAAACTCAAAAATAAATGTATGGCTATATGTATGGGTAAAATAATTATGAGTAAAATATGTATGGGTAGTAGAAGTTAATTTAAAACTTTCAGTAAAACTATAACGATTACCCTAGGTTACATAGTTTTTTAGAAAATTGAATTTTTCGTTTTTCGGGCATTTAGCAAAGAAGTTATGGACACCTGGAGGTACCTATCGTTGCAGAAGTATAAAAAGATTGTTGATAAAGAAATTGTCGGTAATTAGCCGAGGTATTAACCCTTAAAAACACGAACGATTTGTACATGCATAAAGACACTGGAGACGTACCCTATGCGCAATTGGTTTTTAAAGCATATATAACAACTTTTAATTATATATTTGTGTAATGCAATGCCTAGTAGTAGTATAAAAGAAATAAATATCAAACTGTTAAAAACGGACTAATTTAATTAGAATCAATCTCATAATCACTATGGGATTCGCGACTAATTTGTTTTGAGTGACTCTCTCAATACGCCACACGTGTCTTTCAAAGTTAATTAAAAACGTATCTGGAAAAACGCGGCATGAACCAAGATGACATTGCAACTTTGTGAATTCCTTTCGAAGCGAAAGAAAAGGTTATTACTACGCTGAATTTGGGTTTATGAAATGCCAAATGAAGTTTAACTATCACTACTTTTATTATGAGCACCGAAATAAATTCATCATAAACAGATTAGAATAAGATTAGAAAAAGAGTTATATAGAAAAGCAATATTTGATAATATTAATTTGAGCAAAAAGTTCTGGGACATTTTTAATCTAATAGTCATATATAACCAGATCTATGACCAGAATTTGTATCGTATATATTAGTACTAATGGTATATCTATAAAAGTTCAGGATGTGACTCCACCCGATTATGGCCTCTTTCGATCAATGCAACACTTTTTCCAGGTCCGTCGATTTGAAACCTTTAATGAAGTTGAAGAAGCATGTCAAGAGATTTTCGATTCCATGGAGCCGCCATGGTACTTTCAACAAACCCGGAATCTGGTAGAACGACGGCAGAAAGTACTACACTATGATGGTCTCTACTTTGAAGAAATATCCTTGTTGTTTTTGTTGTTAATTTGCGCATAACAACGCAACTTTCACAAATTTCCCAGGACTTTTTGCTCAACCTATTATTTAGGTTTCATATCTCTCCTGAACATTCATGGTATATCCATTTATACTTTTCTAATGTATACAGCTATACCCAACTATACATTGAATACTTTTCTACAAAGTCTTGTCATTCTTTTAGCAACGATTTTTTTTGTAATAATACAGTTACTAATTAATATATTTATTGTACGTAACCCAAAATACACGAGTAATATTCTCAGGGGACCGTTTATTTAAAATATCCAATTTCTATTGTTCATACTAAATGGAAATGTAATAATGTAGCTAAAAAAATACCATACAATAGAGTAATACATTTCTTAATAAAAACACACTCTATACTAATCAGCATACTTATATATATAAAATCAATATTAAAACTTAAAACACAAATTAAAAACACACCAAGCTTTTTAAATTTTGTCTTAACCCCTTAACAGTGTGGCCCGAACTGGATTCGGGCAAGAACACTTTGCTTGCTTCGTTATTAAAAGCATTTTGATACCACTAATTTGCAACTGTAAATTTATCTTTATTGATTGTCAGATATTTTTCGATTAAGTAAGGTAAATATTTTAGTATGCAAAAAGGGATGTCGAGCCCCATTTTTAATTTTTTTGTAAGAAAATAAATGTCACTGTTAAGGGGTTCAAGTCATCTTCTGGGTTTTGACCTTCTTTTGGATATCACTCTGCGTACATGACTAAGACAGTTATTTCAATAAAAAACATTTCTACGAAAAAAAAAAAAAAAAAAAAAACTTTAAAACGCAATTGGATCTGAGAACATAGCGCCATATGTTGTTAGATCAAACATCAATATTTAGGTCTGAAATAAATGTAAACCTTATATTACAAATATACTTCCTGCAAACAATTAATCCAAATGTCTGGAAACTGAAATTAAATATTATCATTGCAAACTTCATCTTTTTGTAAATTAGTCTAATTATTTTCTTATTAGGGGTTTAAATGGATTCGGATACTTTGAAATTATATTAAAATTTTTGAAATCTTTTATCTTAAAGTACAGTAAGGATTTAGTAGTACACCTTGGTAATATACTCGTAAATAAATTTCAATATATTTGAAATAGCCTCACATCATTAAAATACTCTGCAAAGGATTTTACTCATAGGCCATTGTGATGGTTGGGTGACAGAAGGAGAAGAATAATATTGTAAAGTCATTTTTAAATACTGAAATACTATTAATAATCCAAGAATTATTTCTGGTGATCAATATGTTTTTGGTACATTGAGTTATGGCCACAAAGGACCACTTTGACATGACAATCATTTTAAAAATGATTCGTTAAAATAAATATGCAAATATAGAAGAAAATAAAAACAAATAAAGTTACCTGAAGTGATCTGAAAAAACAAAAATAGTGGATGCATTAGTGAAAGGAAATGCACTGACGAAAATCATCATCGAATAATCTTTATTTATAAAGAAATTCTTCTTCAAGAAAGAAACATTTGCAAAGGACATCTCTTCTTATTAGATGTACTTTTTATGAATACTCAAAATCGATGTTTCTTCATAAGCACTTATTTATGAGAAAATATAACATTTCTCTTGGGGCATTCGTCAAAAAAAAAAAAAAAAAAAAAGATCTTTAGAATCCATTCAGAATTCCGAACCACAGCACCACTTGAATAATAAAAAATAATAATAGCTCATGCCATACGGCCATCAATACTATTTTACCCACATATTATTATTGAAGATATATCCGTTGTATCTCCGTTAGAGGAACTGTTGTCAAATTTCTCAGCAAACAGAAGAAAATTATGCAGCCGATCACTCCATCTTAAAAAATATTCTTTCATTTTATTGTTTTCGCTGCATGCTCGAGATTATTCACAGAATTGAAAGACCGTTATCATTCTGCTTTGAATATCGAACCAGACTGACTGCGCAAAGCCGCTGCGATGCAAAAGGGAAAAAGGGTTGCCGCAATAAATGAAAGACGCCAATTTGGCAAGGTTAAACATACTAGAATCTTGCGTTGGCACAATTCGCAATGCAAAAGAATATGAAAAACTGCTTTAAATTAGAGAAAATTTGATAGACTTCATAAAGATAGGATGCCAAATAGAAGTAAAGCGTTACAATTTTTGAAATTACGTATTAAACTGATTTAATTTTATTGGCTAAGGGGCGGAGCTGCAAAAGGAAATGATATCAGAAATAAAAGCCTGTGGAATGCTCCAGAGAATTTTTTGCCGGAAGTACAGATTTCAAAACTATGTTTATCATTTTAAAATGAAACGAAATGTTACGCAAGAAAGAAAAGCTTACAGGGGAAGATTGAAAAAAGGAAGGAATTAAAATAATTTTAGAATGTGAATATTAAAATTAAATGAATAAAGGTTTAAAAAATATTTTCTAAATGAAATTAAATAAAAATATGGCAGTGGTTGTAAGTAACCACAACAGCCATAATTTAGCGAAATCCTTTCGAATGATCCCGTACACTGTAAAAAATAATCAGCAAAGTTACTAAAATGTTTCTAGGAAACTTCGATTCCTAGAACTTCTTATGTAACGGCAACAACAAAAATTCATATAATAGACACACACTTTTGTACTGTAAATCTAAAACACTGTAAGGTTACTAAGAATTATTTAGGAAACTGGGATGGATAGAACTTTTTATGTAAGTTAAACCTAGGTTACAAATAAAATTTTAGTAAAATTACTATAAATCTTGTAGATTCTTTTTAAAGCTACAGTAATCTGTAACTTTACATAAACTAGTTTTGTCGATTTACATCTTTTTTTGTACAATGGACAGATAAAATTTTAGTATGCTTACAGATTTCTAAAACTTTACATCTGTCGAGTTATAGATTTTTTTTTTTAACTTTACATAAACTAGTTTTGTCGATTTACATCTTTTTTTGTACAATGGGCAGATAAAATTTTAGTATGCTTACAGATTTCTAAAACTTTACATCTGTAGAGTTATAGATTTTTTTTTTTTTTTTTAACAGTATAAACGAATTATAAATGCTATACTCTTAAAATTTAATACGGAGCATGCCGCAGTAAACCTCAATATTATATAGAAATTAGAAATCAGATCAAATATATTTACGAGAATTAGAGAGCAAACAGACTGACAGACAGACAACAGACAAGCCTGAATCACAAACTCTTTATCATGTGTTGAAAATTGTTGGTAATAAAAATATATACATGTATATTAAAATATATATATTTAAATTGACTTGATGTATATTTTGCAATGGAAAAGTTTTCTTAAGTAATGTAGATTCACTTTCTAAAGATGTTCAAAGTACAACTTTTTTAACTATTTAAATAATGATTTATTGTTTTTTTAAGAAATATTTTCTTTAGAATTATTAATAATCGCACTATTTTAGAAAGTTTTCTAAAAGGAACAACTTCTTTAACTGTAGGATTTGGTGTAAAAAAATAAAGACAATATATCTATCTAAAACTGTTCAAGTACAAGAAAAAACTATTAAAAAATTAAGTATCAGTATCTTTTAAATGGTTATCAAAACAAAGAATCATTAGTTAACAATTATTCAGCAGAATGGAAAAATAAACTTACTGCCTTTTTTATAATTCTGAGTCTTGATTAAACATAATGTTAATTTGATTTAAATTAATCTAAAGTAAAGCGATTTGGCAATTATCTTAATGAAATACATGGGAAAAGAAAGTCCTTCATCAACTCCATTTGGATTTAGAAAACGATAATCCTAACTTTTTTATAAGTTGCATGTAAAATACAATTAATTTTCTTGTTTACAATTATTTTACTATAATTGATTTATAATTTCAAAATAATGAAAAAATGTCTGTGTTCATGATTATAAATACTTTTTGCTTAGTTACATATTCGATACATTGTGCAATAAATTAAAATCCGATATTTAATAAAAGGAATGATTCATTGATCAATGATGTATCAACATTTCTTTGAACACATGAAATACAGAGTGTCCTGAAAGTTCCCGTACTGACGACATATGTATTTATTATTCACAAAACAACAAACTTTAAAACGATTTACTTTTGTGTTAATGATATAAGGAACTTTTAGCATCACCTAGAAAAAAAATTACTGAACTTATATTTATAATAAATGCTCTAAACGTTCACCCCTTTCTAGGAGGCAAAGCTGAACTCGTTTGCTCATGTTTGTAGAAACACGTTTTAACATGCTGGGAATGACTTCTTGTATCCTTTGAGTAATGGCAATTTTCAGATCATCCATAGTTTGAGAATTATTTGCATAAACTTTGTTCTTTAAATATTCCCACAGGAAAATGTACGGGATGCTCAAATCAAGGGATCGATGTGGCCAAAAATTATTTGAGAGTTGATCGCCAAAGAATTCTTCAAGCATGTCCATGGTTTCATCTCTTGTACAGCATTCAGAAAAGCTGATGTAACAATTTTTGGACTTCCATTCCTGTGCTTATCTTCCACCGAACCTCTATTACGAAATCGTCGAACGAGCCTATATAGCATATCTTTACTCGTTATTGGATCATTTAGATATTTATTTCGCCAAACTTCTTTGCAACTTTCATACGATTTACAATCAAAATAAGTTTCGATCAGCGCAATTCTCTGAATGCGTGATAAAATCATTCCATTATGAAGAGCAAAGTAATGTAGAACTTATTCTCGCACCATTTGAACACGAAAAGAACCAAACGATAAAAACTCAAGAATTGATGCAGTGATAAGCAGACAATAAAATTAAATATTAAGGCCAATGTCAGACGGGCGTCTTTTTGCTTGTTTTTTTGCTTAGGTATTCTCCATTCACATTGACCATAATTTAACAAAAAAAACGCGAACAATGAGTTTTTTAAGTTTGAGTACTTGAACTTTTAGGGCACACATTATATGAATAGCATAAATAAGACATGCACAGTTAAATTTAGTACATTAGAATGAGTTGTAATTTTTTAATAAAATGTTTGAATACCCTCAAACACGTATACATATACACTGTAATATATATATATATATATATATATATATCTGTAATGTCACTAAACTTTTTCTTGGAAACTTGGATACATTGAAACTTTTTATGCAATGGCAACAACAATGATTCATATAACAGATGCACGTTTGCAATGTAAATAAAAAAAAACTGTAAGATTAATAAGACTTTTTTTAGGAAACTGGAATGGCTAAAACTTTTTATAAAACTGCAACCCGGGTTACAGATAAAATTTTAGTAAGATTTCTGTAATTTTAGTAGATTCTTTTGTAAAGCTACAGTTTTCTGTAGTTTTACAAAAACTAGTTTAGTAGATGTACATCTTTTTTGTATAGTGTATAGATAATATTTTATTAAGCATACAGATTTCGGTAACTTTACATCAGTAGAATTACATCATTTTTTTACAGCGTACTTACATAATATTACATACGCATATGTAGAGTTGCATTCGAAGTATTTCAAACAGCTTCCTCTAAAAAAAAAAAGAAAAAAAAACCCAGAAAAACATTGAAAGCTTTCACGTATTTGTCTGGTTTTGAATTCGCGTATTTGCTCGCATTGTTACGTGGGTGGTTCAATAATTACTTTCCCTAAAGTATATAAAATATTTGTACTGCGATGGTTGATGTGGAATATCGAAACCTAATCTATATGCTCAATTTCGGGACCGTAGCTGCTATATTAACATTGTTTTGGTGGGAAAGGTGAAGTTTTAAAGACCTATTTTGGGGGGAGTGGCAGTGGATGAGATGTAGGCACATCACTATGATCCCGAGTCCAAACGACAGTAGTTACGTCTCATCCACTGTCACAAATCTAGCCCCATAAGCTAAAAAATCAGCCTTTCACTCCCACTCCCCCCCTCTTTTACTCCTCTCTCGAAAACTATGTGAATATAGAAGCCACGATTCTGAAATTGAGCATTTAGGCATCTAATGTAGTAAGTTACAATATTCGACAACAACCATCGCAGTACAAGTATTTTATATAAACTAGGGACAATAATTATTGAACTACCCTCGTACAGTAAATGCGTACTGAAAAAATTAATTCGACTATTTTGATTACATACCAATTTTAGTTAAAATGTTTCTGAAATTATTTTGAGTATGTCTGTTACATCAGGAACATCCGTAATGCAGCTCCTGTAAATTTCTCTTTCACTGTGTTACTACATTCCCTAAAGTTGCATCTACCCTGCTGGGGACAACTGTACAAGATCAAATACTTATTTGCAGGTCAGCTTATAAGGACTGAATAAAAATGTGTCTGCTTCTCGGATTATATGTTACCTATGCAACGTTCAACTGCATTTATTTTACAATCTCCTGTAAATTTCTCTTTCACCGTGTTACTTCATTCCCTAAAGCTGCATGTACCCTGCTGGGGGCAACTGTACATGATCAAATACTTATTTGCAGGTCTGCTTATAAGGACTGAATAAAAATGTGTCTGCTTCTCGGATTATATGTTACCTATGCAACGTTCAAGTGCATTTATTTTACAATATATAAGGTTTTTTTTGTTTATTTATCTACTTTATATTCAAATCATCCGTAGCTAATACTCAGAAATATTTAAGAATTTTTTATTTATGTATTACTTTATTATGTTAACTAAACGTTTCTCTTTAAAAAAACTTTGTACAGAGTATTTCATATAATAAAATTTTTTTAAAGAAATTATATACTTCAAGTTTATAATAGCCTCAAAAAGCATAAAAAATACTTAATGATCGAAAAGAATATGATCGATGATAAGTAGTATACTGAAATTGTGACGGATGACCTTCATCGATCACGATAAGATGTATTGATAGACATAGTTTCTCGAAACTAGGGATACGTATTATTTTATTTTTCCTTTTTATTCGCCAAAATATTTATTATCTATATTGTGTTTTGTCATGCTACTAGAAGATTTATTTTTTATTAATTGATAAATTAGTAGTTTAGGAAAATGAGGTTGGATGCATTTATTCATAGGTTTTAAATATAATTTAAAAATATTTATTTATTTTATACACAATGAAACTTAAGTAGATGGTAAATTTGTGTTAATTAGACATAGAGGTAAAGCATAAAGTTGATAATAATATATTAATAGTTGAGAAGAGAATAATAATAATCTCTTTTTATAATACTAAGATGTTATATGATCATGTAATGTATCGCTCTAGATTAAATGTATATATATCTGTCACCGCCGCCGTAAATGAACTTTTTGCAACCGGAGGTATTTCTCTACTAATATTAAAAAAACTGCTGCATACAAAAATATAAAAATCGGTAGTATTATCGAAAAATGTTTGATTAACACGATGAAGTAGACAGTTTTTAAATCGAAGAATTATTTCAAAATCTATAAAATATTAAACTTGGTCAAAATAGATTCCTTAAAAATATTCTATAGGAGCAAAAACTATGCATAGGAATTAAATCGAAAGTTAATAAATTAAAAGTCTCTCTGGGGATACATATTGCAATCTTGCGGTGTGCAGACTGAATTTATTTTTTAATTTGTCTAATTTTTTGAGGATTTTTTTTCAAATTTTAATTCAAATTTTAATCATTTGAAGACATTTTTTTTTCCATTTTAGAAAAGGTTATTATTTTAAATTGGTGCCACTTTTAAAAACAGCTCAAAAATTAATACAGTCGAACTTCGTTATCCCAATACTCTAATGACCAGAAAAAAATGTCGTCATAAGTGGCTTGTCGCGGTAACCGATATTGGGGAAAAATATGCTTATAAAAATCTGTATTTTTAATTAATTCAATACAATTATAATTCATAACTGTTCTTGCAGTTTTAAGCAATAAAACATTATTATTAAACAAAATAAACACAAAAATAAAATTGACCAGAATAAAAATCACATTTATGGTGAATTGTTTTTTTTATTGTTACATGAAATATTGACGAATTAAAGTTTGCTTATTCGTAGATGTGCTTCCAACAATTCTTTTTTTCAATATTATAGAATGAATTGTAATCAATATTCGTTGTTTCAGAAATGGATGTTAGATAATTTCTGATCATTTCAATGCAATGCAATGCTTCGGTTTTAGTCGGAGGAAAAACGCCATGTAACCACAAGAAAGCGCCGCCTAACCAGAACAAAAAGACCGCGATTAGACTGATACATCTATCTGGAGCTTAAGTTTGTGATTCATTGTGCTGGGTTTATTTATTGAGATAAATGATTGATGTAAATTTTCTCGTTCATCTCAATGGGTATTTCAGACACTTTTGTGAAAAGATTGGCTGAGACATTTCTTACCGCTTAATTTCCTTGCTTATAAGATGGATTAAGAAAAAATGGACAATTTTCCTAAACCGACGGGATATCCGGAGTTAAAAATTATTCAACGACGTAAAATCCGGAGTTTATTTACATTAAAATCACATACAGAAAATCGGGAATTTGAAAAACTGACGCGATAAGCGGAGTGATGTGAAAACCGGGTGTCGGGATAACGAGGTCCGAGTTTATATCCTTTTATTTAAAAAAATATTTACGCTTAACTATTAAAAACATAAAAAATAAACTTAAAAATTAGAAATAAATAATTTCATGTTAAAGGCAGGAAAATATTTAAAATTACGCCAAAAAAATTGTGTTTACTTGAGAATATTAAGGAAAGAAATTTTAAAGTAATACATTCATCAATATGTTTGAAAAGAAGTAATTTGGGGGAAATTACGTCCTATTTAAAATGGCCAGATATTAATATTACCAAACAGCTTAAATACACGAGATATTTATTTCATATTTTGAGATGATTCTAATACAGGGCAAATAATATTATATCTACTCTGACAACAGAAGCATTTTCACGTAAATATTAAAAAGAAAAAGAAAAGTTTGATGAAAAATAACTCAGATTTTAAACGATACATTTAAAAAGTATTCTTTAAAACAATTTTATTGTAATGTTGTAAAAACAATACCGGGAGACAAAAACTGTTCCCTTAGTTCGTATTAAATTAGCTTATTTTAATACGTTTAGCTGATATGTAATAGAAAAACAGCCATTAGTCTTAAGAGCAGCTGATTCGGCTTGAAATTCTCCAATCAAAGGAAAAGGAATGGACCCGTTTTCAGGGAGATTTCCACTACTTTTCCAATTATAATTCAGTATTTTGTAATCTTTTTAACCCTTTATCTACGGCATTATGATCTACTGCTATTTTTTTCATGTAATATTTTTTTTTCAGTTACTACAATGAAAATTAAAGGATAAACATAAAAAAAAAATACTCACCCGTGAGAAATTTAATTATTTAGAGGTAATTAACTAAAGTGGTACTTTAAAGTACCGTCAGTACACTATGACTAAATTATAGTAACAGAAAACCCACAAGTTATTTCAACTGGCACCAGAAAATATTTTCGATTTAGTAACTATATGAAATATAGGCTTTTTCTTATTTACAAATAAATCGTTTGGCAAATTCCGGTGCCAATAATTTATTTCAACACTTTAGAGTTGAAAATTCTTTGCTCCTGAAAGGGCTTAAAAAAAACTTTTTTTTGGGGGGGGGGGGGGTTCGATCTTGTTAGCAGTCCTTTAGTTTTGCGACGTCAATATTCCAGGGACAACATGCTCTCTCGCATCTCCACATATGCAATATATGCATTTACTTATGCCACTTCTAGCATAGCAAAAACCAGCCGGTGCCACAACTTTTTCGATTTCCTATAAAAAATAACAATGAAACAGATAAGAAATACCAAGGAAATCACTACTGCACTACATTTTAGTAATTGCATTTTAAATCCGATGAAAACGATGGATAACTACAGAGACGAAAAGTAAACAAGAAGTTTTTCTCCAGCACTCTTTGTACTGACGGTACTTATAAGTACCACCGAGTAATTCAAATGTTAAATCAAATACATACACCGTTCAACTAAAATAGCTAGTCAAATTGTATTCTAAGACCATAATGAACACATAAAAAAAATCCAACACTTATCTTATATCCTTTACTGTGTTTGCATCAATGAAAAGACGTGCGTGGCAATCTGTATAAAAAGTCGGCACAAAACACATCGACAGCTTCTAAGATAGCCTCATTCCGCTCTAAAATAACAAACCTAGAACTACCGCTGCCATGTATTCGGATAAAGTGGAGTTAAAAGAGCGATTTTTGCAAAGTACCATTATAATATTAGTAATATTCACTATGATATAAAAGTTTAAAGTGAGTGGTACTTATAAGTATCGTCAGTAGATAAAGGGTTAAAGCCTATCAAATTATCGTATTTTTAGAGTCTGCGGGCTGAACGCATATTGGAGGGGAGTAGTTCGTAGGGGGAAAGTGCCTCCTAGTTTAAGAAAAGCTGCTAACTAAAAAATCACTAATAATACTGAAAACACTATAAACAATAACACACAAAAATACATCAATGTCACTAACTAGATGGAGTACCGTTGGATCAATATATGAAGTAAGGCGAATATTTTAAGTTATGAGATTAAAAGCCATGCTTTTGGGCTGCCGAATCTAATTCCACTTTCAATATTCGTCAAACGTCGTGGGAAAGGACACGAGGATTAAGGATCCAAAAGCTGTCTCTAAGGCAAGCGTTATAGGAGCCTATAAAATCCACTGAATCAAATTTCTACTCCCTTATTTATAGTAATGAAAAGAATACCGCTATAATATGTCAGGAGCAAAAATTTATGGTACCAGAAAATGTTAAATTAACTATCAACAACTTAGAATTCTACAGTTAGGAATTTAATATTTTAATTAAAATTATACACAACACCTTTGAGAAAACAAGTTAGAATCCTGAATGGAGAGAATCAAGGATGATTTTCTACCCTATAGCCATACCATAAAAAATAAAAAAAAACTATAATTTTTTTACGCTTTCAGTAATTCGCATTTTCTATAAGTCAAATATCAATGTGGTGAAAGAACTTTTATATTTTTAAAACTAGTTTTATTTTCCTTTTGTACAGTTTAAAATGACTTACTCGGGAATAATTTTGCATTAAGTTTGAAGAAATATTTCCATACTACTGTTCAGTTTTTAACGATTATTGTTAGATAATAAGAAATATATTTATTTAAAAAATTATTTTAAACTTTTGTTAAGAAACAAAGATTATAAAAATGTGTACCGTCAACTGGGGTAATTTGGGCCATTAATGGTAATTGAATGTGTGAAGACGTGTTAGATTTTAGCTCTTACAACTTTTGTCTGTCAAGCTGTAAATTAATCCATTTTGGACCCCAAATACGTGTTATTATAACAACTTTAGTGTAGATCAAGCTCTAATGTAGGATTACATGTCATCTTTTCTGAGAGACAGAAAAAAAAAAGAAAAGTGTTTTTCAAAATTGCGGTAACTTTGGCCCAACATTTGGGGTTACATTGGTACAACCAATTATTATTTAAATTTTTGTATATACTTCTTATCAATGTATACAAAATGTTACATTTGGAGGGAAACTTTTTCTTATTTTGTTGAATTTAAACATTGATGTTTTGGATGTAATGTTTTTTGTTTATACTTATGTAAATAGACATTTGTGCTTATACAAACAATGATTTTGCTGAAAATTAGTCCAGTGTATTGGCTCCAACTGAACCTTAGAAGAAAGCTATTGACAAAGATGACTGTAACGTTGGAAATTTTGTACTTGTACTGCTAATGGCAATATCTATCCCGGAAAGATTACTTTGAAATCAAAAATGTGTTGTGTAGTTAGCTGCATGGAAAAGAAGTTTAAGTTTTGGCGTTAGTCGCAGCGACCGGACTCCATGGTGCATGAAAGAACGATATTGTTGCAAAAATTAGTGCACATAAGCTTCTGTCTAGGAGAAACCAGTATTCAATGCCAAATATTGACAATCCACGTTAATAAATATTTATGAGCTTTGTAATAAATATTTTTATTAAAATATGTGCTAATTGACTGTCTTTTTACATTTTTACAATTCTTGCACTCTCTTCCCCGTCTTTTTCAATGGTGTAACATTGATCCAGGTCATGTTATAGGCCCTATAATATCAGCAAATAAATAAATAGAATACTAAATTCATCCTTAAAAAGTTAAACTTAAACATATAACATTCCCTGTAACATTCCTTTTAACAGATGGTCCAATGTTACCCCAATTCAAGATAACATTGGCCCGAAATTATCAAACACACGTTTTGGTAAAAAAAAAAAAAAAAAAAAAAAAAAAAAAAAAAAAAGGAAAAAAAGAAAAGGAAATCCATGTAGAAAAACTTATGTTAATGGGTGTGGTTCCATAATGTTCTTAGAAAACAAAAAAAAAATAACATGGTATTCATTTTTCAAACAAAATAAGGGAAGGGAGATGCTGAACATGCAATGAAACAGAGAAATTTGGCCTAAAGTTATCTCAGTTGACGGTACTATATTCTCAAGTGGAGAAAATAATACAATTGTTTTGTGGATTTTTTTCCCTGATATGATCAGTAATAATAAATTTCACAACTTTAATTTATAAGATTACAATGTTTTTTTCCAATAAGCTTAACACTTAAATGCGCAATTTTATAATTTGCTTAAACAAAAAAAAAAAAAAAAAAAAAAAAATTATATGAGATTCTCTGAAAGGTTCATTACACAGGAAAAATAATGAAAAAAAATCAGCCTTACATTTTTTATATAATACGTCAATCTTTTCTTCTGTTGCACATCTGCAATACAAGCAAAAACTACTGTAGTGTGGCTTTTTTACGCTAAAATAATGCAAAATAGTAAATACCTTAATAAGTATGTCTCCAAATACCTTATTTTATATAATTATTTATTTTATAAAGCTCAACATTTAACCCTTTAATTCCCATGATAGAATAATTTCTAGATATGACGCAATCTGGAGAATTTGACTTCAAACCAGAAAGTTTCAATGGCTAATTTCGCTTTATTTAAATACGGAAAGGCTGTTATTATTTAAAGCAAATATTGCTATTTTAATTTCCCGGTGTGAATTAGGTATATACGAATAAAAAATTCTATTAAATTCAAAACACTGTTGTTTGCATATATGCAAAGCTGCGCACTAAACGATTAAGAAATATTTTTCGTATATCTCACTTCCCTTATTAGTGAATAAATTATTATATCTATGAGATACAATTTTTTATGTTAAAAATGAATGGAATTTCGCTAAAAAATAATATAATATAAACAGATATGTCATTCTCTTTCTATTTTTCCTACTCAGAATTTATTGTACGTAAAAGAGCAAAAAGTACAGAAACAAAAACAAACTTTAACATATATAAGCTTTATGCTAAAAACAACATCTTACTTTTTTTCTTCCTAATCTTGAACAGTCTTTTAAATGATTTCAAGTTTTCATATGCATGGTCACATATACATTCACTTACACGAATACAGGAAATGTTTATTCATTAGTTTTGAGTAAAATAGAAAATTGTTCCGACTCATAGGATAAGAAATTTTGTGCAAGAAAGAGGTGAAATAAACGCAGAAAACTTATGTGAAATCGTCTAAAAGGTTGAAGTTTCTCATTATGAAGACTTATTTAACTTTGTCGTTTAAAATTCTTTGTGCTGAAGGGATACAGAAAAGTTCAGTAAAAGAATTTGTTTTAAAAGTTGACAAAAATAAGAACTGAGAATTTTCAGTTAGTTGTTTTAATCATATGACAGAAATAAAAATAATAAGAGCACGTCGGAAATTGAACATCAAACGTGGCAAATGAGGCTGCGTTCGTACCATAACTAGTCTTATAAATATTCAGATCTTGATGCAATAGCTGTTGCACTCTTATGCAAAAATGCATGAATACAAAATTTATTACAGTTATATATATTAAATTCAGTAATACGGAAATAATATGACTCCATCTTAAATAGGACGTAATCGCCATTGCAACCCAGAATCATTACCTATCGTGGGATATCATTGAATTAATTACGTATGATAGGATTTAACAGAATGAAGAAAGCTTTTATTATTTTTTTTTTTACCTTTTGATTCGATTTTTGTAAAATTCGAAATTATTCAACAGAATTATGTAACGGTTATATATATTAAATTTCAAACTATTCGGTTAGTTAGATTTTTCGCCGTTATATACGAACAGTCGGATTAGACAACGACTACGTTTTTATATAATTAAGAACGCACCTAAAACGAATTAAATTCCCTTATAAAGTTTAACCTTAACCATCTTGTTAGAACTGTAAAAAGATCTTATAAAACTAATAGATGAATAACTTTGATGCATTTAAAATAGTTAACATTATAACCGTCACAATGGTAATTGAATGGAAAATATGTACTACTTATATAAATAAATAAAAATTTTAAGGCACCAAAACACTTTATTTCTTGTTGAAAACTAGTTTCGGTAATTTTACACTTGTGACGGTAAGCTATGGCTGCCGTAACTAGTTTGAAACAAGAAATAAAAAGTTTTCGTGCTTTAAACGTAGTTTTTTATTTATTTATATTGCACTGAGCCGTGTAATATTTTACTGTAATTTATGTTTTACTTATTATAACTTTTAAAACAATATAACAATTAAAAAATTTGCTGATCTAAACAGAAGTAAATAATACAAAAAAAAAAAAAAAAAAAAAAAAAAAAACGAAAAAAAAAACGAAAAAACTAACAGTTTTATAAAACTATGCAAAAAAATATATGCTTATTATTGGATTATTTTACATAAAAATGTCAAGACAATTGTTTTTAAATTGTTCATAGAACAAAGCAATTAAATTAAAAGTTAAAGTACACAGTATTACTAGGGTGATTTGTCATTTGTAAAGAGCTTAAGAAAATGGATATTTCAGCCATTCGATTTCGTACATTATTACGAATCCGTCTTATAATCCATATCCATTTACTATATTTAGCAGTCTATTTATTCAGTTCCTACTATTAGTTCACAATCCCCCTATATTTATTTATTTATGTATCTTGTTCAAATTTTCAATCGTTAATAAAATACATATTATTCATCCTATCAAGTTGAAATAATTTTTTTTAACTTGTACTGGATGGCAATTGCTGTTATTAGAGATTTTTCAAATATTAATTCATTAATTAAATTTTTAATTAATTAATTTTATTTTTATATGGGGGGCAAAATATCGGCCATTGGTTATTGAACAGAATTTAATGCATCTTCATATCTATAAGGGGGGTTACCATAGGGGGGAATTGAAATTTTTCGTATAGTTTCTACAGAAATGGAGTACCCGAGATCCCAAAATTAAAGAAATGGCTCTAAAAACTAGAAAAAAAAATTAATATATCAAAAATAAATTGAGATGCAGTTTTCAAACAAATTGCATTTGAAAGTGTTTTTTTTTTTTTTTCTCCAAGACGACGGTATAAAAATTGAAAATGTGCGATGCTTAGAAGTTAAAGAAAATTGCAGTAGAGTATTTAACAGTACCGTGAAACATCTGCTTTGTTTTACTGCTGGCTTAAAGAAATTGCATACCGCGGTCTAATAAGTCAAGATTAAAATTCATGGTCATAAATCCCCCTCCAAAATATTTTTCTGGCTACGGCCTTGTTCGAATGTGAGTCCAAATTTTAATAGAAACAAAACATAAGTGATAGGTAATATGCTAAGAAGAAAACTTTTATATTTCAATAAATTTTGAACACTTTGCTACACAATGGCTACATTTTACCAATAAAATACTCAATGGTACGTAGAACTTAATAGTCTTAGCTTATTTTGAAGAAACCAATTTAAATTATTCTATATAAGGTGGTATTTATGACAATAACAAATATTATTAAATAATTAATTCGTAACGTTTTAACAACTCTGCTAATAACTAGTTTTGTACAATACTTACCTACATGAATATTTTCATCTATTTTATTTCATTTTATAAGTATTCGAAAAATATATTTATCAAGCGCACAGAAAATACATAAATTTAAACATACATAAGTATATCATATCTGTAAACTTTCTTGATCTTTACTTGATATTTATTATTATCGCTTTCTTTTACATATGATATATTACACAGCTAAATATACATAAACAATATTAAAAAAGCAGTACACCGTATTACTTATTTTCTCTGGTTAATTAAAGTAAGTATCATTTTTTCTTTCGGTAATTATTAATAAGAAGTCAGTAAAACTTAGAAAGGTAATTACCAGGAAATAATTCGTATAAAATAGTCGAAGTATATATTTTTTGCTATATGACGTTATGCCATTGCATTGTTTGAATAAGCTACAATGCAATATGCGCAAGCTAATCACAATTTACGCTAAATTACAAAAAAGGAGAAAGGAGCAATTAAGTAACTAATATGGGATTAGAAGTGTTTTTTTTTATTTCTTGAAGAACATATGCAATTTTTAGTAAAAGAAAATTGTTGTAGTTACTCAAAAAGATAATATTTATGCATTTGAATTGATTTCTTCAACATCGTCATATACTGCAAAAAATATTTATCCTATACGTAATTACAGAAAAACCCTGTATTGGTTAACATAAATTCAAATACCCTCATAAATATAAAATGTAAAAAATGAAAGCTCTTTATGCGTAAACATATCGATAAAATGAAATTTTATACAAGATATAGCTGTACCAAAATTTTACAATTAAGAGGGCACACTGTTTTAAACCTGCAGCTTTTTTTTTTTTTTTTTTTTTTTTATTTATTTATTTATTTATTTATTTATTTTTTTTTATGAATATATATTTTTCAAATAATGAAACCTATTATTTACACGTGCTAGACAATTGCACCAAAAATATAATACATAAAAATATATTCGTAAAAAACATATGATGCTACTCAATGGTATACATGAAAAAGAACATTTATATCAACTTATACAAATAAAGTTAATGATAAAAATATACAATCATCTTTTCGATCTGCTTCTTCAGTCTTCCCCAGGTTAAAATAGGATGTTGAAATGATTAACTTGTGTAGACAAAAGCTTCCTGTGTTAGAGATAATTTGTTACGTCTTGGTTTCGGTTAACTTCAAACAATCGAGTTTTCATTGAATCAATTATTTTTCGAAAAATTATTTTTATTAGCGAATACTTTGTTTTTACAACATCCACATTTTCTTTAGTAGAGTCATATCGCTTTATATTCCACTTTATTTTAATTGTTAAGATATTTCAAATGTTTTCCACTAGTTCAAGTCAAGGATTAAAGCTGACCAATCTGAAACGCTCACATTTCGGTGAAAAGCTACTGTTCACATTATCTAATTTGCGTAATGAAGCATTTCCGTGCTGAAATCTCCATTTAGGACCCACTTGATTATGTCTGAAAATTGAAGTAGATACTGCTCTAATGTTTTTTGATACTTTGTTGAATTTTGTATCCAATGGAGAACTGCCAGGCATGTTTGGTATTAAAGACGATCGCCCCCAAAATCTTTCAAAACTTACAGCACCGTTGTCTATTGAAGGCACTATGTGACATATGCCTGAGGTTATGAAAATAACAATTTCATTCATCAGAACCATACAGATTCCACGTCTTTGTCGCTAAAGTAGTCGTTAAGCCTCTTTTCACCTTACTACATGTGCAGGGTGGTTATAATTAAACTTCCCCTATAAACTGCATCCTACAGAGCAAACGGTTGAACGGAATGCAACGAAATTTGGTATATAGACTATACACAAAATGTGCTCACGGAGTTTTGAAAAAAAAAAAAAAAGTTCCAAAATGTCCACAAGAGGGCGCTTTTTCCGGAAGAATGATTAAAGGGTCTCAGGACTCTTAAAATTGGAAAAAATGAAAAAAAAAAAGACCATTTTCAACATTTAATATCTTAAAATGTATTTTATTTTAAGACACAATTTTAATTAGAATGAAATATATAAGTATGTTCTTTCATTTCATGTATTTAAAAAATTATAACATGGAGAATTAGCATTTACAGGGGGCTCCAAACTGTTTGACATTTGACGAGCAAAAAAACAGCATAACAGCTTACGCGCACGATTACAAAATAATTATTGCAACTAGAATGAAAATTTTGGTGCGTACTTATGCTTCAGATTGTATTAATTACTCCGAGCCTAAATAAATTCGTATGTAAAGCTTTTTTATATTTTTAATACAATGTTGTATTTAGCTAATGCAAAATTAAGAAAATTTCAACAGCATAATCACCTAAAAAAATATTGTTTTGAACAATAAAAAGGAAATTTTAGGTTCCGTTTATACAGACTAACATGAAACATATGTTTTGAAAATTTCATGAAAATATATTCATAAGTTTTTGAGATATGGTGCGCGTTATGCCCAAAAACGTCATTTGGAGAAAAATGGCTTCAAAGTTTCC
Organism: Maratus speciosus; assembly: GCA_963932465.1. Taxonomy (NCBI): domain Eukaryota; kingdom Metazoa; phylum Arthropoda; class Arachnida; order Araneae; family Salticidae; genus Maratus; species Maratus speciosus. Next base: position 537,416,751 of record OZ010795.1, read on the forward strand.
GAAACGACGCTTCAGCCATTGAACATGTATAAATGTAAGAGCCATAACTTCAGTTCTAATTGGAATTTCAATGAAACAATTATATCAAAATGTTCAGAAAAGATAGAAGTTTAACATCTAAAAAAATTAAAATTTCAAAAATTTTAAAGCTTTAAGAGTCCTGAGACCCCTTTAATTTAACACAATGAACAGCCAAAACAGAATCCAGAAATGCCAATAAATGTTAATATTGTTTCTGAATTCTGTTTTGGCCGTTTATTGGGTCAAATTTAGTGTTTTTCCGGAAAATGCGTCCTCTGGTGGACATTTTGGAACCTTTTTTTTTTTTTTTTTTTTTTTTTTTTAAATTCCGTGAGCGCATCTCATGTATAGTTTATATACCAAATTTCGTTGCATTCAGTTCACCCGTTTGCGCTGTAGGATGCTGTTTATAGGGGAAGTTTCATTATAACCACCCTGTACTTTCGAGTCCAATCCATTCTGTTGATTGGGAAGACATCTTTTATGAAACAATATTCTCGAAGTCTCTTATTCGCCTATGTATTGTGTCATTTGAGAAGTTTATATCGGGTATTATTCCTAATTTTCTTAGTGGACATTTTTAGATTTGACATATATATTAATTTTTTTTCATAATTTGAAAATTTTTAATAATTAACTATCCGCATATTAGTGTTTAGCCGAAATTCATAATTAAATTAAATAATCAGTATGTCCTTTGTGTTGAACTGTTCGATATGCTAGAAGTTTCAATAACAGTCATATATCGCGATTTAAAACTTACTTATCATTCAGAATTCTCCTATTGCGAATAAGGTACCATTCGGCAGCATGACGGTGTTAAAACGGAAATAATTGCAATTTTTGTTAGGCTGAAATAAGAGAAATTAAGGTTTTACCTCGTCATCTCTCCTTAAATATCCGTATATTAATCACTTCTTTACTAGTCCTGTATATGTTTTCATAAAAAAAAAAGTGATTCCCCCAGTTTCGTAGTTACATGCTATAATCTAACAGAAATGGTATACTTGATTTACTCTCTTTTAAGACTCCTAATTTACAGAATTTTAATTAAGAAAACAAAAAGTTTTAGAAGTTTTAATGTGAAGCAATTCGGGTGAAAGAAAAAATGATTAAATACGTCTATCAAAACATATGTTGTCAAATAAACATAAATTTATGAAAGCAATATATTTTCTTTTATTTAGTAACTCTTTATAAATATTAAATTTATTTTCAAATAATGAAGTCAATCAACTCGTTATCAAATGGTTGTGCTGAGTGAATATCGTATTGGCTGGGTTGTTGTGTACAACTGGAAGAGCAATGACAATTGAAGCCAAAGGTTCTGGGTTCGAATCTTAGTATGGACACATTCTCGTTGAGATTGAAAATTTCCTACTCATGAAAATTATATATCAATCAGTTGATAGTGTTAAAAATAATTAAAGTGTAATTACTCATCCATAGTTAATTGGAATTCCTATATTCTCTAGAGCTGTTTCAAATAACAGACCAGAAGCCATTGCGAAATGATTGTTCTGAACCAATACTCTTTTGCCTGGGATGGCATAGATAATTGGAATACATAATAATAAAATTGGCAAATATGATAATAAAACTGGAAAAAGAAATACATGATTTATAATTTCACGATAAATATTGAAAATGCAATATAAATTAATCTTAGTGGCAATGTTATAATGGTTTCACAAGCAAAATATTTTTAAAAAATACGCCTTTTTTTATTTTCGTTTTAACCCTCCAGCAGCGGGCGACTTTTTCATTTTCTTGGATTAAACCGCGGCATATTTTTAAGTGTTGCAAGTGGGTTGCTTTCTAAATTTCAGATTGTTTGATTCCCAATACTTTTTTGAAGTAGAAATAACCATTTTATGTAATTATAGATTAAATAATGCGAGAATAAGCCGAATTATAAATTTAAAAAAATTGGTGAATATCAAGTTATCTAAAAAAAAAAAAAAAAAAAAGCACATTGGCAACACTGGAACGCCAAAATAGCGTACCCCTCGGAATTGCATAGAATATGTGAAACGCGATATGAGCATTACCCGCGGCTGAAGGGTTAAAACAGCTATCTTAAAAGTTTAAAAATATTATACAAATGTTAACAAATGCTGGATTGGTTTCAAACAACCAACCGTTCTGACAAACGAACAGTTTTCTCTAAGCAGCATAACAGCAAATATTCAATTTCCGTTAGTTAGTATAGTAAACTGGGCTTCTAATAGTTTTTTAATGTCTTCCAAAAATATTAAATGCGTTTATCTACACATGACGTAATTTTCATATTTTGGACAATGGGAAAAATTTAGTAATTAAGATTTCAACATAAATTATGAACTGGTGCTTCATAAGAAAAGTACTTTTCTGGTGAAGTGTTAAATTTTGCTTTAAAATTCTTTTTTATTTTTCAGAAAAGTAGCTTCTTATAAAATATTTGTCTTGTTTTAAATATCACTTCAAAAATAAAGAAATAATAATACATTTTTTGTAGAAAGTGAGTGATTTGAGAGATTTCTACATTTACGAGGATTCAATAATTATTATCCCCAGTGTGTATGAAATATTTGTACTGCGATGGGTTGTGTGAAATATTGAAGCATAATATCTTTGATGCATATATGCTCAATTTCAGAACCGTAGTTGCATAACAAAATATTTTTTTTTTGTTGTTTTAGTATGAGAGGTGGCACCTAGCTTAGAAGAGAGTAAAAAAAGGCTGATTTGGAGTTTATGGTGCCAGATCTGAAGCAGTTCTTGGATAGACTTGTGACAGTGGATGAGACATGGCTATATCAATATGATCCCGAATCCAAACTACAGTAGTCACGACTCATTCACTGTCAACCCCCCACCCCAACCACATCTGTCACACTAGATGTGACCTCTCACACCAAAAACGAAAAAACATATGTTAATATAGCAGCTACAGTTCTGAAATTTAATTTACAGGCATATAAGACATTAGGCTTCAATATTCCACATTAACACTTGCAGTACAAATATTTTATACACATTCCGGAAAGTAATTATTGAACCACCCTCTTATATATATATTAAATTTTTGTATGTATGTTACAGAACTAGCATTACCAGGCAGCCGTGAGAATTAATGAGAAGACTCCTGTGGAATTTATGAAATATTTTTCTTTCTTTCGCTTTAAGATAATCATATTAATTTAATTTTTTAAAGAATACGATGTTCATTGTTTTTCTAATTACGCTTTCTGTTTGAAACTTTTTTTTTCTAAAATCTATAAAAATTATACTAATTTAATAAGCGTTACACAGGGATTCTTCAATTTCAGAAAAGAGTTAGCTGTTTGTCAAACAGGTGGAACTCACATGTGGACTACAACAAAATCTAAACATTGTGGCATGTTTTTAAGGGCAACGTGGACTCTGAAAATCATAAAATTCGACAAAGAAAGCAATTTTTAGGTTTCCGTACCAAAAAAGTAAAAACGGAACCAATATAAGATCACTCCGTGTCTGTCTGTCTGTTTGCCACAACTATTTTACGCGATAACTATGGAAAGAGGAAAGTACAAATTGAGGAAAGTAATGAAGACAATTTACACACATATTTATAGATTATTAAACAATAAAAAATTTCTTTACGAAAAATGTAGAGGGGGTAATTATGTTATTCGAAAAAATCTTCTCTTTATATATCGTGTGCGCTATCGTGTGAAAGTTTTCGTAACGCTGAAGTAAAAAATATATTTAATTTAATTTTAGGTATTATACTTTCAGAGATATCGTGGAAAATGTAGCGCAAAAATATGTTCCCCCCATCTATTTTCAAATTTACTGAAAGTAAAATTATGAAAAAATTAGATGTAGTTGTGGTTAATTTAAACCATGCATTAAAATTATAGCGTACATAACCCATAGGTCACATAGGTCACATAGTTTTTGAGAAAAGCGCATTTCTCCGTTACTCACAAATTTCGATTTTCTGCTTTTCAGCAAAAGTCTTGAAGAGTGTTGGAGGTACCTATCATAGCAGAAGTATAAAAGCATTCTTAATAATGATATTTGAAAAAAAAATCGTCGGTAATAACCGAGATATTATCCCTTAAAGACACGGACGGTTTGGACATACATAATGGCAGGAGCGGCGTACTGTACATACCATCGGTTTTTAAAGCCAAGATAACAACTTTTAAAATATAGATTTGTGTAATACAATGTCCAGTGACAATATAAAAGCAACAAACGTCAAATTGTTAATAACAGGCTAATTTAATTAGAACTAATCGCATAAATACTATGAGATTTGCGACTAGTTTACATTGAGTAGATCTCTCAACACGCCTTCCGTGTCTTTAAAATTTAATTAAAAACCTATCTAGGAAAACGCGGCATGAACCAAGGCGTCGAAGGCGTCGTTTCAACTTTGCGACATCTTTCGAAGGGCGCTTAGCCCAATGCCAATTTTAAACTTTGAACAAGAGTTTTGTTTTAGCTACACTGTAAAAAGGAAAGATTATTACTACGTTGAATTTAGTTTTATGAAATGCCAAATGAAGTTTAAATGTGCACTAGTTTTATTGTCAGTACCGAATTAAATTCATCATAAAAAAATTAGGACAATATTTAAAAAAAAAAGTTATACAGAACAGCAATATTTGATATTATTTATGCTTCATATCTCTTTGAACTTTTAGGGTATACCTATTCATAATTGTCTAGTATATACAGCTATTCCAAATTCAACGTTGTATAGTTTTTTACAAAGTCAACGATTTTTTTAAATAATACAGTTAATAATCCATATATTTTTTGTACGGAACCCTCTGAGTGCGAGTAATTCTCGCACTTGACCATTTGTTAGGGTTTCGTACTTAAAAAGTAAAAACGGAAGCATTATAAGATCACTCCTGTGTCTGTCTGTCTTTCACAGCCATTTTACTCGTAAACTATGGAACGTGGAAAGTTCAAACTCGGGGAAATAATAAAGACTATTGACCCACATATTTACAGATTTATAAACATTCACAAATATATTTAGGGAAAATGTAGAGGGGATAATTAAGTTACAGGAAAAAAAAATATTCTCTTTGCATATCGTGTGCGGTATCGTATGAAAGTTTTCGTAACGCTGAAGGCAAAAATACATTTAATTTAATTTTAGGTATTATACTTTCAGAGATGTCGTCAAAAAAGTAGCACAGAAATGTATTCCCCTCATCAATTTTCAAATCAACTGAAAGTAAAATTATGAAAAAATTAGATGTAGTTGTGGTTAATTTAAACCTTGCATGAAAATGATAGCGACTACCATAGGTCACATAGTTTTTGAGAAAAGCGCATTTTTCCGTTACTCACAAATTTCATTTTCTGAGATTCAGTAAAAGTGTTGAGGAGTGTTGGATGTACCTATCGTAGCAGAAGTATAAAAGCATTCTTGATAATGATATTTGAAAAAAATGGTCAGTAATTAGCCGAGATATTAACACTTAAAGACACGGACGGTTTGGACATACATAATGGCAAGAGCGGCGTTTGTATGTACCATCGGCTTTTAAAGAACAGATAACAACTTTTAAAATATACATTTGTGTAATACAATGCCCAGTAACAATATAAAAGCAATACATGTCAAATTGTTAATAATAGACTAATTTAATTAGAATTAATCGCATAAATACTATGGGATTCGCGGCTAGTTTACATTGAGTAGATCTCTCAACACGCCTTCGGTGTCTTTAAAATTTAATTAAAAATCTATCTGGAAAAACGCGGCATGATTCAAGGCGTCGTTGCAACTTTGCGATCTCTTTCGAAGGGCGCTTAGCCCAATGCCATTCTTAAGCTTTGAACAAGGGTTTTGGTTTAGCTACACTGTAAAAGGAAAAGATTATTACTACGCGGAATTTAGTTTTATGAAATGCCAAATGAAGTTTAAATGTGCTCTAGTTTTATTGTCAGTACCAAATTAAGTTCATCGTAAACAGATTAGGACAATAGTTAAAAAAGATTTATACAGAATAGCAATATTTGATATTATTTATGCTTAATATCTCTTCGAACTTTTAGGGTATACCTATTCATAATTTTCTAGTATATACAGCTATTTCAAATCCAACGTTGTATAGCTTTTACAAAGTCTTATTATTCTTTTATAGATGATTTTTTTAAATAATACAGTTAATAATCCATATATTTATTGTACTGAACCCTATGAGTGCGAGTAATTCTCGCACTTGACCATTTATTAGGGTTTCGTACTTAAAAAGTAAAAACGGAACCATTATAAGATCACTCCTGTGTCTGTCTGTCTCTCACAGCCATTTTACTCGTAAACTATGGAACGTGGAAAGTTCAAACTGGGGGAAGTAATAGAGACTATTGACCCACATATTTACAGATTTATAAACATTCACAAATATATTTAGGAAAAATGCAGAGGAGATAATTAAGATACTGGAATAAAAATCTTCTCTTTGTGTATCGTGTGTGTTATTGTATGAAAGTTTTCGTAACGCTGAAGTCAAAAATACATTTAATTTAATTTTAGGTATTATACTTTCAGAGATGTCGTCGAAAATGTAGCGCAAAAATATGTTCCCCCCATCTATTTTCAAATCTACTGAAAGTAAAATTGTGAAAAAATTAGATGTAGTTGTGGTTAATTTAAACCTTGCATGAACATTATAGCGACTACCATAGGTCACGTAGTTTTTGAGAAAAGTGCATTTCTCCGTTACCACAAATTTCGATTTTCTGGGATTCAGAAAAAAATGTTGGAGAGTGTTGGATATACTTATCGTAGCAGAAGTATAAAAGCATTCTTGATCATGATATTTGAAAAAAATCGTCAGTAATTAGCGAGATATTAACCCTTAAAGACACCCTTAAAGTTTAAATGTGCACTAGTTTTATTGTCAGTACCGAATTAAGTTCATCATAAAGAAATTAGGACAATATTTAAAAAAGTGTTATACAGAATCGCAATATATTATATTATTTATACTTCATATCTCTTTGAACTTTTAGGGTATACCTATTCAAAATTTTCTAGTGTATACAGGTATTCCAAATCCTACGTTGTATAGTTTTTACAAAGTCTTATTATTCTTTTGTCAACGATTTTTTTAAATAGTACAGTTAATAATCCACATATTTATTGTACGGAACACTCTGAGGGCGAGTAATTCACGCACTTGACCATTTATTAGGGTTTCGTACTTAAAAAGTAAAAACGGAACCATTATAAGATCACTCCCGTGTCTGTCTGTCTCTCACATCCATTTTACTCATAAACTATGGAACGTGGAAAGTTCAAACTGGAGGAAGTAATAAAGACTATTGACCCACATATTTACAGATTTATAAACATTCAAAAATATATTTAGGAAAAATGTAGAGTGGATAATTATGCTATTTGAAAAGAAAACCTTTACTTTGTATATAGTGTGGGGTATCGAATGAATGCTTTCGTAATTCTGAACTCAAAAATACATTTCTTTGAATTTAAGGTATTATAGTTGCAGAGATATCGTCGAAAATGTAGTGAAAAAATATGTCCCTCCCCATCTATTTCCGAATTTACTCAAACTAAAATTATGAACAAATTAGAGGTAGTAGACGTTAACTTAAACCTTGCAGGAAAATTATAGTGATTAGCATAGGCCACATAGTTTTTGAGAAAATCGCATTTTTTCGTTAAACATAAATTTCGATTTGTGGACATTCACAAAAAGTGATAAGGAGCGCTGATGGTACCTTTCGTAAAAGAAGTATAAAAGCATTGTTGATAATGATTTTCGGAAACAATCGTCGGTAATTAGCCGAAATATAAGCCGTTAAAGGCACGGACGGTTTGGACATATATAATTACAGGGGCCGCGTACTCTACCATCGGCTTTTAAAGCATAGATAACAACTTTTAATGATACATTTGTATAATGCAATGCCTAGTAGCAGTATAAAAGCAATAAACGTCAAATTAATAAAAATAGACTAATTTAATTAGAATTAATCACATAAATACTATGGGATTCGCGACTAGTTTTCATTGGATGGATCTCTCAATACGCCTCCCGTGTCCTTAAAAGTTAAAAACCTATCTGGGTTACGCGGCACGGACCAAGGCGGCGTTGCAATTTTTCGATCTCCTTTCGAAGCGTGCTCAGCACAATGCCAACTTTAAACTTTGAACAAGGGTTTTGTTTTATGTACATGTAAAAAGAAAAGATTATTGCTACACTGAATTTAGTTTTATGAAATGCCAAATGAAGTTTAAATATAGGGGAGAGTAGCCTAATTTGGACCACTTCACTTATTTTCAGGTGTAACTCACTTAATTTTTGGAATATCTGCAAAAGATAATTACACAGGGTCAATCTATTCATCTATTAACTAAATAAATATTTAGATCAATTTCTTTTTGAAAATCTGAAATTTTATTTTAATTTGAAAAATTTGTCAAAAGTGGTCCAAATTCAGCAATTGGTCGCCTAAGTTTTACCCCAGTCTCCTAAATTGGACCAAACAATATCAGGTTGTTTTAATGACTAGGAAATATTACTAATTTATTAAAAGAAAAGTTTGCGATTAATGAAACAATAAAACAAAATAACAGCAATGAAATATAATGAAATCAAATATCTGAAAATAAGAGTAATTGTTTTAAATCAAAATGTATAAGTTATCAGTAATTAAGCATAGAAATTATGGAACTAATTGTCAGTTACTTGAATATCATGTAAGGCGTAATGCAAAGCTTATACATGAATTTTGTTTATTGTTTTTGTTTTCCAGCGCACACAACATGGAACGTTTATGGCAATCTGAACACCGAGTCATTTTTGCTATTTTATTTTTCTTACAAATTAGGCAAAATCAATCATCACTGTCTAGATTTTTCTATTTAGATTCTGAATTATCAGACTTTTTTTTTTTTTTTTTTTTTGCATCTGAAGTTTTCTTTACATTATGTTTGTAGTTCTTCTCTTCCATCATTTTCTTGCTAATTGCATAACGCCTATTTTTCAAAAGTCGATGTTCCAATTGCTTTTGTGCTGTGAAAGCTTCCGTTTTATCTTTTTTTTTTTTTTTTTTTTTTTTTTTTTTTTTTTTTTTTTTTTTTTCATTTCAAGGTTTAGTTTATATGGCGATGATGTTAACTCAACTGTTTTTTGGCTCCCTCTGTACTTTGATTTAACTGAATTTAGCAAGGGAAATAACATTTCTAATGTATTTTTTGCTTTTGGGGAGGATTTGTAGCTGCAGCCTTGTTGCAGATCAATTTCTTCAAAACTTACTGTCTGCTTTTTGTTTCCTATATCTTCAACAGCTTTTGCTGTCACGGGTGTTTTTCTTCCAAACAGTTTTCTATGTCTTTTTCAACATTTTCAACAAGGTTTGTGATTTTATGCGTTTTAATGGCAAAAAAGTATAATTCCACCCTGCAGAACTGTAAAAAGTCTTCCATCACAAATATCCTGCAGGAGGAAAATGTTTGAATTCCTCTGTAAATCAAATATGCCGTAGGAATAAAGAATTGAAAGGAAATAAATACAATTACATACAAGATAAAAGACATTGCAAACAAAATTTATTGCATAGACGTGTACAAATATTTTTATGTTTATATAGGCCTAAACTGTATAAAAAAAATAATCCAGATATACAAAAAGAAAAATTTGCATGGAGATAGTATTCCATTGTAAAATATGAAAAAATAGTGTACAAAGCGTACCGCCCTCGAAATTCATTACTTACTTTTCAAATTTATGATCGCATAACTGGTCCAATTTAAGCAACTGAAATTGGTTCAATTACGGCAACTGCGCCATCTTTTAAAACAGTTAATTTCAATACTGAGAACAAAAACGAAATCAAACAAATCCGCGTGAAAAATATGCGCAATAAACAGACGAATTCATATATGTATAAGAAAACATAACCACTTACCTTAGTTTTAAAATATTCACTTACGTTTAGTAGGAAAAAATTAGATCAAAACAGCTAGCTTTAGGGGTTTTTTAATTGTCCGAAAACAGCACGTGGTAGGCGGTTGATTCTTCTGATCATGAGTGACGTCATTCTGATCAGTAGGATTTCAGTGATAGATGGAGTCTCTTCCTGTAATTAACGGTAGAATGGCAACGATCCAATTAAAGCGGCGGTCCAAATATTGCTACTCTCCCCTATACTACTTTTATTGTCAATACCCAATTAAGTTCATCATAAACAGATTAGGATAAGATTAAAAAAAAAAAGATTAATACAGAATAGCAATATTTGATATTATTTAGGCTTCATATCTCTTTCAACTTTTATGGTTTACCTATTCATACTTTTCTAGCATAGACAGCTATACCCAAACCTACGTTGAATTGTTTTTTAAAAAGTCTTATTGTTATTTTAGCAACGATTTTTTTAATAGTACAGTTAATAATTTACACATTTGTTGTACGTAACCCTCAGGGCGAGAGTAATACTCGCACTTGACCGTTTACTTTATCTGGGGAGTTATAATAATGGATACTCAAATGTATCTAATGCAAAAAGAATTTACTTTAATCCGACATGTCTCCGCAGCGATATAAGCAGATATATTTGCAAAAACTGTATACTTTTATATATATTTTTTTCTTTTTACTTAAAATTCTGATTTCTCAAAATTGAAAATTTCGCGCATACCTATTTTTTTTTTATTTCCATGCGCATTCCTAATTACCAGATTTTTCTGCAATTTATACTGTAATACTAAATAAATATTAGCATAGTTGCATTTAACAAGTACTCTATTGTTCCAATTTATATGCATATGGAAATATATAGCTACATTTTTAGAAAACATGAAAGAACAATTATAAAAACTTTTTTTTCTGCTTATAAATTCATTGAACTTTTACAGATCATAGCAATTTCCATTGTAATGTAGAACATGTATCTTATAAATAAATATTGTCATGTTTTATGCAAAAGAAATGCGCATTGGACATTTTAAAATTATACTTTCTTTTAAAAATTTAAATGGAATTTTACTAGAACTTTGGAAGACGTTTTATGTAAAATATACGCTTTCTTAATTGTCCATAGAAATAAGTCACAGGTGTAACAAGAACTCTGACATCCCGGAGTATATGTGAGAGTAATTCTTAGTTTTTAATTATAAAATTTGTCGTGTTTCAAGTCTTCTGTGTTATTGTTTAAGTGATTTTCGTAGGAATCTTTTACAATACTTGATTAAGATAAGATTCAAAGTAATTATGTTGAATTAATTTTTATTTAGATAAAATAAAAAATATGTGAGGAACAGAACAATTCTTGATTGCAATTCTTGTTTTATGATTTTTTTTAAACATTCTTTTTATGTTTTCATTACTGCTTATTTTTTTTTTATTTGTATGTGTGCTGTGTAAATAAATTAGTGCCTTGTTATTTACGCTGTAGTAATAATTGTAGATATAATACCAGCTTTTTTGTTTTTTTAAAAAAGCACATTTTCTCGCAATTGTAAGAAACTTTGATAAAAATTTTGTTTCAACAGCCATTAAAACTTTATAATAGCGCAATTTTACATTTATTTTTGTACACTAATGTAAAAAGTATAAAAAGGAAATTTTTCAATGTAATGCAGGTCCATATAATACCCACATTTCCAATTACTTTTTACTTTCGAAAATCTGTGTCAGAAAAATGTTAAATATGTTTTATAAGTAATAGATCCGTTATGAAACGAAATTCCCAACTTTTGAAGCTTAGGTATTTGTGATAAAAATCTGTAGTTCATGGTTCGATTATTTTATTTCAATGCAGTATGGGGAAAAACAGGAATAGCATTACAAGTAAAAAAACTGGAGTAGAACATATTATGGAATAGATATGTTATATACAGGATTTATCCAGTTTGAATAGAAATAATTCACATATTTCCAAAGGTTGGAGAAATCCTACAAGAATATGAAGTAAGTGATTTTCTCGGAAATACTTTTCTAAATATTTCATTATTTCTGGCTGCTGTTAAAATAATTCTAGAATTTTTAATTTTACGTTTCTGCAAGTTTGTATGCATATAAGGAAATGAAAAACGTGCACTCAATTCATATAAACATAAATAATACATTTTTTTTTAATCCATAGAGAATCAAATCATACACTGTAAAAAAAAAAAAAAAAATCTGTAGTTCTACAGATGTAAAGTTACATGCTTACTAAACTTTCATCTGTAACTGTACGAAAAAATCTGCAAATCTACCAAACTAGTTTTTGTAAAGCTACAGAAATCTGTAATTGTACAAATGAATCTGCTAAAATTACAGTAATCTTACTAAAATTTTATCTGTAACCTGAGTTGCAGTTACATGAAAAGTTCTAGGCATCCCAGTTTCCTAAAAAATTTCTAGTAACCTTACAGATTTTTTGATTTTCGGCGCAAAAGTGCGTCTGTTACAGGAATTTTTGTTGTTGCCGTTACATAAAAAGTTTTAGGAATCCCAGTTTCCTTGAAAAACTTTAGTAACTTTACAGATTTTTTTTACAGTGTAGCTGCAATTATAAACTCAAAGTCTAAATTTTTTTAAATGCATGAAATATTTTGAAAATTTTGGAAAATTCAAATTTTCAATTAAATGTTTTTATGATAAATTCATTTAAAATAACACATTTTCACATTAGGGTCAACTTTTGGTTTGATATATAAATATATATACTACAAAACATATTTCAGTTTTAAAACTTAAATTACGCTCATTTATTTTATATAAAAAGACGTTATTTGCATCCGCTAAAGAATTCCACATTTGCGATCCAGTCTTAACACTCTAGTGCATACTGTTGCCAATTGGCAACAAATTAAATTTTCTCTCCTTATCGTTTATTTACCGTTGCCTCCTGATAACCTTATGCTTTACGCATTCATTTTGACCCAATGCTTAGGTTTAGTTCATTAAAAATACGATAGGTGATAATAGTTGTTTATCAGTTACAAATAAATAGGAACTTTTGTAGATTTCCATTTTCCTAGCCATAGACGGATTTCTAACACAAATAAAAATATTTAAAACGCAAAATTCTATTTGAAAAATATCTTTTTCAAAAGAAAATGCTTTTAAAAGTTATTTTAAAAGATTTTCATTAATGTTTTTTTGTAACAAATATTATGCGCATGCAAATATACGTTTGTTGCCATTTGGCAACACCATGAATTAGGTTCCGCTTTTATTTACATTTTTAGTTGTCTGTTCAGTGAATTTATTGATTGTTTCATCTTGCTTTTTGTCTATTTTTTCATCAAAAAAAATGTTCTGATAAAGCCTCATTATGTTCAATATATATTTTAAAGCAAAGACACCAAAATAAGAAATATTAACAGAATAAATATGGATTGTATTCTCAAGTGAATGTGGCATTTCTTACAATGACAGCAATGACGATCCATCTTTTGATCCAAACCTTCTGTTGAGAAACGTTTCAGACATTTATGAAGAGACTGATTGCAGCAAACAAGCAGATAAATCATCTAATGAAATTGACTGGAATGTTGATCCAAGGCGCTGCTTCATCAAGCATGTTATCAGATTTATATCTTTATTTTTATGAAATAAAATTTATTAACTCTACAGATACTTAGATGATATAATTATTCTTTCTGCTAATGATAATAATTCTATATATCTTGCTGTAAAGTACCCTTCTAATTAAGAGCTTAGCACAACCTATTCTCGTATCAATTTTATGGATGTTAAAGGTAACATTCTACCTAATAACAGCATGATATTAGGAAGATTTAGGTATGATATTAGGTATATAAACATTCATGATAAACATAATAACTTTTCATTTAACGTAATTAATTTTACTAAGTTCAATTCCTGCTTATATATTTCATTTTATAGAAATATTCTAGTTTATCATAGATTCGTATCAACCGTTTATGTTCCTCCCAATTCTTATAGTCTAATATTTTTAAATTAAAGCAATTAGCATTTTCTTATAATTATCACGCCCCTTTTACATCTGCATGAATCAAATCTTAATATTCATTTTTTCTAATTTTTACCAGTATGGGCATCTAATATGTTTAAAAAAATTATAAAATCGAAAACACTGTTATGGTGGGTGGGATACGGATTGCTGAAAATATTATTAAACATACACAAAAATTTATTATTTAAAAAAAAGGTATGTGTGTGTATGTCTTACATACATTATACACTCTTATCAATAAATAAATAAATAAAATTTAAAAAAATAAATAAAAATACCATTAAGGAAGGTTGAGGTAGGGAATGATAACAAAATTAAAAACCTTATACGTATATATGGGTGTGAGCATGCATATGTGTATGTATATATGCTTATATAATGTATGGATACATATTTAAAAAAAAAACATGTGTATCATGCTTTAACATCATAAATTTTTCATTAATATTTCACATATTGGCACATAATACAAAGCTATATTTTACATTGTCAAAATAATCCTCATTTTTTTTAAATGTTATTTATATACTCATTTTTTTTATTTTATAATATTTGTTTTAAAATGACTTATTTAATTATTTATTTTATATTTACCCAGTATTTATTAAGTTTATTCCTATTTTTTCATTCTACTTTAAATAAATATTAATTTAAGTAATTTCTTGATTTCTTCAATTGACTTCATTCTTTTCTATGGGTACAGATGTCAGCACTAAACATTTTTGTAACAAATCTAATTACAATATAGTATTTCTTTTTCACACCAGATTTCAGGAATGTTTTGGTGTTCGCTCACATGTTTTAATAGTCTTAAAACTGATTGCATCTTCGCATGTTATAATATTGTGGATCAAGTTTCTGAAGTTTTGGATTCTTGTCTATAATTGAGGTATTGTGCTCTTATCATTTTTCAATTTTTAATATATTGTGTGAGGTGTATCTTTCGTTAGATCTCTTGGTCTTTTATCATTTTTTTTTTTTTTATGGTTCGCTATTAGGAGCTACATTTTGCCATTTTATGCTTAAGGCTCCGCTGCACTGAAACTCCCCGATAGCGAAATCCCATGTTAGCCTATGGGAAAACTTTCAAGTGCGATTACTCATTACCTAATATAATTATTAAAATACCGTTTTCACCAGCAGAAAGTATACATCAGATGCCGATGATGTGCGTTTTTAACAATCGTCTCCGTAAATTGTAAGTACATAAAAAATCACTATAAAATTTTAAATGTCCATTTGATTAAACTTTATCATCTTCTTTCAAAAACATAAAACTTATAAAGACAATTTTTAAAAACGCACATCATCGGCATCTGACGTCTACATTCTTATGGTAAAAACGGTATTTTAATAATTATATTAGGTAATGAGTAATTGCGTTTGAAAGTTTTCCAGTAGGCTAACATGGGGTTTTGCGATCGGGAGGTTTCAGTGCAGCGGCCCCTCAATGCTGACAAAATTGGATGAAATAACGCATCTTCACTATGAATTAATCTTC
Organism: Maratus speciosus; assembly: GCA_963932465.1. Taxonomy (NCBI): domain Eukaryota; kingdom Metazoa; phylum Arthropoda; class Arachnida; order Araneae; family Salticidae; genus Maratus; species Maratus speciosus. Next base: position 537,432,226 of record OZ010795.1, read on the forward strand.
ATGATCCTCTGATAATTCTGTGGGTTATTCATAGTTTCTTATTTTACATACTGGTTTTCTATATTCGTACCTTGTTCTTCTTTAAAATTTTACCAATTTTTTCATATATTTGTGATTTTATTTTTATTGGGTATATATATACCCTATATATATAAAATTCTAATGAAACGAATTTATGGAACGGATTTCATGAAACGACTAAAATGAAACGAATTTATGAAGCGATTCTATGAAACGACTGATTAAAATACTGATTATGTTTCACGGCGATTTCTCCTAAAATACGGAATACTTTGCGGTGAAATTAACACCAAAATCCGTATTGATCCGCAGATCTCAAATCTGGTATTAGTATTTTGAATTCAAATTAGTTTTCGAAATATTAATTTTTTTTCTAATTTTATATACTTTTCTCTTACGATGGCAACTCAATTTTTAATCATAACAGATATATTTTTTTCCTATTTTAGAAAAGGTTATTATTTTAAACTAATTCGGTGAACAGTTTGGCCTACCTTAAATGTATGATAAGAAATGTATCATGTTACTTTTATTCGTAATACAATTTTTATTTCATTATCATTTTATTTAATACAAAACTTTCATTTAAAACTGAAACATTTAAAATTAATGGCTTTCACTTCTTTCTTTTTTTATAAACGAAACGAAAAGAAAAATATTAGGCACAGATGTCATATACTCAACGCTGTACCTAATTGGCGCCAAAATGGCGTTATTTTGCCTGACATGGTAACCCGGCTATTGCTGCTTATTTATTAATAAAGGTTTATTTGAATTTATTTTCCTTTTATTTACAAAAATGTTATAAATTGTTTTTTAGTATAGTTATTAATTAAACTTATTTTTATTTATTGTTATTTCAATTTAAAAATAATAGAAAATAATTTATAAATACATATGTAACTGGTATTCGAAAACGAGGCTTTCGACAAATTGTCGTAAACAAAAGCACGCCAAACCCGGTGCGTATATGACAATGCAACAAATCATGACATTTAATTTCAACTTCAAAGCAATGTTTTAATGGTACTACTTCTCCCGTCGACCAATTTCGCCAAATTATACAAATTGACATAATTTTTTATTTTACATAACGAAAGAACAAATAAATTAGTATAACATTAATAAAAATACAAATAAAACGTCGAAATAAATATCACTTGATGGCGTAAACACGTGTAACTTCCTTAAAGACAAGTGAATTTGACATTTACGATCAACCATTACTGGCATTTAATCTTATATCTAAAATCTGTCGCCAAAGTATAACAGGCAACAGATTGTGATTCAAACACGAAAACAACGATTGAATGTCTTAACAGTAACTGACTTTGCCTTAAATTTTTGCGATCAAAGGGAATTGAATGGAAACCCGTATACAGGGAGATCGCTGCAGCTTTTTTCAGTACAATTCAATCATCTCTAACCTTTTTAAAGCGATCAGATTAGCGTGGTTTTAGATTCTGAAGTGTCTGAACGAGGGTTGGCGAGCGTAGCTTGCAGGAGGCAGAGCCCCCTAGTATATATATATTTTGTTATATAGTCTATATATGTATTCTATGTTGAATATATTAAGGCAAAAATTTTGATTGTCAATGAGTAAATTTATTTTTATTTCTACTTTCACATTTTTTTTCGGTAATTTATAATGATCTTTAATGGTTTTAAAGTATATATATATATATACATATAGTGTATAGTATATATGCAGTATATGGTATATAAATAAAGTATGTAGTATATAAACACATAGTGGTTGAATTAAATGCATATGATTAAAAAAATATTTCCTCATTTTAAAAATGAATTTAAGTAATTTTTTTGACCAAATGAAATTTTAATGTGGAATGTTAAAAATTTGCAAAAAAGGTAAATAGCTATTTAATTTAATACATAAATGTTAACTACTAGCTAAGGTACCAGGCTAAGGCGTTGCCAGGAATTTTAAGAATGTTTGTTTTGAAAAACCAATTTCAAAATTTAAGATACATCATTCAAAAAAAAAAAAAAAAAAAAAAACAGTCGAAAAGTTGTACACATGAATCAAACGAAAACCCAGTATAAAAATGTATAAATTTATATAACAGACGCAAAATAATACAGGTATAAATGAACTTATTTCCAGTCAATAAGCATATAATGTTAAAATACACCAATAATGTTAAAATACGTCAATATTTCCATAATCGGGTCTTTAACCTGCTTCAATACATTTTTCCACACATTTTTCGATATTTTCACCACGTCCTTTATATTTCCAATATAACGAATTATTCCATTTTTTTAAATCGTCAAATTAATTAAATAATTGTAATTTTTCACATGAAAATCATAAAACATAAACATTATGACGTAACATTAACTTTTGTTTTTAATTCGTAAAGTATAATTCGTAAAGTATTTTTTTTTTTCACTTTTTACGTGGAAATCTTGCATTAAAAAAGTTATGATGTAATATTCCTTTTTTTTTTAAATTCGCAAACCATTTATTTCATTTTTTCACATGGAACACCTACAATATAAAAGTAATTGTTCTGATAAGTGTTTTGTTGTGTATTTTTAATTATTGGCAACAGCTATAGCGAAAATTGTTTAAATTTGATTGGAAATTGCTGTTAATTTATGGTTTTTTAGTAATTAAAAATTAACTATAAGTTATTCCGATTCCGGATTACTTCAGTTGCATGTGCCGTATTTTAATACACATGTATATTTCACATTTTACAATTCTTGCTTCAAAATTTTGGATTTGTATAGAATTACAGGCAAACGAAATTTAAATTTTATATATTAGATATAAGATGCATAATAAAATATTTTCATGGAAAGAAAATCTAATGAATTTTTAGGATACATACTAATGTAATTGTGAATGTAGATAAACATAATAATATTGAATTCCCGTTAACTTTTTTACCCTGAAATGCACAAAAAGCTTCCAGATAACATAGTAATAATGGCATACCTGTAGTCGAATTTTTAAACAGGATTATATTAGAAACAAAAATTTTTCTATTTTAACAGATTATGGTATTAGCTTTACCGAAAAAACAGTAAATATCATATATTAGATTTAACAAAAATCATCCGAGATTTATTTTATTATGCTGTGACACTATCGACACCAAGGGGACACCATCACATCGTTCTTTTTCATTTAAAAATGGAATTCCAAATCGCAAAATATACTGCCTGCAGATAGGAATAAATTTCAGGATAAACATAATCGGTAAATATAAGTTGTAAGACTTCTGAAAAAAAAAAAAAAAAAAAAAAAAAAAAAAAAAAAAACAGAAGATTATATTCCTTTTTTTTTTAAATTCGCAAACCATTTATTTCATTTTTTCACATGGAACACCTACAATATAAAAGTAATTATTCTGATAAGTGTTTTGTTGTGTATTTTTAATTATTGGCAACAGCTATAACGAAAATTGTTTAAATTTGATTGGAAATTGCTGTTAATTTATGGTTTTTTAGTAATTAAAAATTAACTATAAGTTATTCCGATTCCGGATTACTTCAGTTGCATGTGCCGTATTTTAATACACATGTATATTTCACATTTTACAATTCTTGCTTCAAAATTTTGGATTTGTATAGAATTACAGGCAAACGAAATTTAAATTTTATATATTAGATATAAGATGCATAATAAAATATTTTCATGGAAAGAAAATCTAATGAATTTTTAGGATACATACTAATGTAATTGTGAATGTAGATAAACATAATAATATTGAATTCCCGTTAACTTTTTTACCCTGAAATGCACAAAAAGCTTCCAGATAACATAGTAATAATGGCATACCTGTAGTCGAATTTTTAAACAGGATTATATTAGAAACAAAAATTTTTCTATTTTAACAGATTATGGTATTAGCTTTACCGAAAAAACAGTAAATATCATATATTAGATTTAACAAAAATCATCCGAGATTTATTTTATTATGCTGTGACACTATCGACACCAAGGGGACACCATCACATCGTTCTTTTTCATTTAAAAATGGAATTCCAAATCGCAAAATATACTGCCTGCAGATAGGAATAAATTTCAGGATAAACATAATCGGTAAATATAAGTTGTAAGACTTCTGAAAAAAAAAAAAAAAAAAAAAAAAAAAAAAAAAAAAAAAAAAAAAAAAAAACAGAAGATTATACACCATATTTGTTGAGAAATTAAATGGTGGTTTCCTTTGATTTTAAACAAGATGTTTGTATGGAATTCGGTTTTGGTGTAATGGAAATTCCCTACGTCACTCGAAAAAGTGAGTCTCTCAGGGCAGAGGAATTGTTTATATAGTTGTTTTATTATTTCAAAACTCTGTGCGACATTATTTAAACTGTTTTGTGATAAATGCGTACACAATTGTTGCCTAAAATGAAGTTATTTTAATCTATAATATAGTAATAATTAATTCTCTTGTCAGTAAATATAATCGTGATAAACAATTAATTATCATATATTTTAATCCTGTCGGTGTAACATCAATTTAATTTTAATAGTCTGATTGAATTCTAATTAGATTCTTAATACATGACACTAGCTTAAATAAATTAAATATGTGATAACACAAAGGAAAATGAATGCTAGAAAAATACTCTCAAATATTCTCCGAAAGAAAAATTCGTTTTTAAATGTTTCTAAAATATAAATATGCTGAGAAAACATTAACCGGTAATGTACTTTAGATTAGAAAATAATGATAATTCAGATTATTTTTATCATTCCTCTCGTTCATACTTCATAAAGAAAATGGCGAGGTTAATGGCTCTAGCTGAAAGAACTAAATATTCTGGGAGTGTCAAAATAAATATTATTTTAAAATGAAAGGTTGAAAATAAAATCTGCGTGTGAAGGAAATGAAATGTGAACATAAAAAATAGTATATAAGAGTATAAAATTAACATACTAATAAAAGTAAAATTGCCAAACGCTATAAAATTATTGTTTCTAGATACTGGATAACTTATTATTTAAAAAGTAATTATTGAGTTTTTGTTCTTGTATTGCTGTAGTGAATCTATTTTTGTATGTTAAATAATAAATGTAATAGCTCGTGGAAAGTCGCAAGTTTCAAAATTTTGCATTAATAATGTATCGGATTAACTATTATTTTAAACTGTAATTTTTTAATAAGAATTTACAAATAATTTATATTTAAATAGTATGTTAATTTATAAATGTATAGCAATAGAGTCAATAGAAATTCTCATTGATATCGGTTGTGTATACTTAATTGTTACACCAAGGTCTTGCGTAATAATCTAATTTATTTGATGTATTAATTGCATTTGATGTCTTAGATTTTATAAAATAGTATTTTTGTGAACTTTAAGTGGCTACTTACTGACCAGTAATACTAGTTTGTAATTTTAAGAAATTTAGTGTAGTATTAGTCAGTAAAATATTCACAAACGCTTATGTTTACAAGTTAATTCACTTTTAACAAGCTAGGTGATTGAAAATTATGTTGTATAAATATATTTTAAATAGTCTCTGTAATTAGAGAAAATATTGAACCGTTGATGATATCTTCAACGAATTTTCAACTTAACAGGGATTAACACATATTGGACAACTGTACCATAAAATATAATAAACTAGCAAACCCCGCGGCCTTGCTTGCGTAATATTTAAAATATGCCAAGTTATATTTATGTGTCTAATTTTTATTAAAAGAAATTATACTTTTAGGAATAATTAAAAATTAGCTATTTAAAACATAGTTTGACTAAACTTCATTATTACACTGATTAAGCAGAAATTTGACTTAAGTTAATAAAAAGAAATAAAACTAAATATATGATAATTTAGAAAATATTTTGAAACTTTTATGCTCAATTAATACGCTTATTTCAGTATTCATTCGAAGTTTTGAATTTTTTAGAAACCATCTGCTTACATCTTAAAATTAGTCATCAAATTCTAAGTCCTACCACCTCTCTCAACATAAAGGGCTATCTTGAAATAAGAACTGTCACCATTAATTTGCCAACATTAATTTTGAAATGCGTTTGTTATTTCCTAATATTCCACAGAAACGTAATTTAGAAAGGTTTTAAAGGCTTTTTTTAGAACGTTTATCGTTCATGCGAACCCCAGGTGGTAGAATCATCCACATAAAATATAGCCTGTGTAGGATCACAGACTGTTGCCATTGATTCGTAATTATTACTTTTATAATCGGTTTATATTCCCTGAAATTGCATAGAAATCGTAATTTAGGACTTTTTTAGAACGCACCTCCCCTTCGCTTCACCCCTTTTTAATTCGAATTTATTTTCGACAGTCCTTCGAAAGAATTTATACTTTATGAGTAACTACCATGCCATATTTAAAGTTTCTAGCCTCTTCAGTATCACAGATATCACAATTTAGAAAGTTTTTTGCTCCTGCAACCCTCTGATGGTTATGACACAGACATAAAATATAAATTATGTTTGAGAAGTTTTTATCACCAACAATTTGTCACCATTATTTTTTAAATTGGTTTGGTATTTGCTAAGATTACATGAAAATTGTAGTTTAGAACGTTTTTAGAATGCTTTTCGCTCACTTCATCCTTTTAAATTTGGAATTTTTTTCGACTGTTCTTAGAAAGCAGTTGCATCTTGTAAGTAAATACCATGCCATATTTCAAAATGTTAGACACCTCAGTTGTGCGAAAAACTCAAATTAGAACATGTTTTGCTCTTGCACCCCGTGTGACAGTAACATAAAATATAGCCTATGTTGGATCAGGGACTGTCACCACCAAATTGCAACCATTACTTTTGAAATAGGTTTGATATTTCCTGAGACTGAGTAGAAATCACAATTTAGAAAGTTTTTACACGTTTTTAGAACGCTTTTCGCGGATTTTCACCCCTTTTAAAATTTCAATTTTTTCGAAGCTGTTCTTAAAGATCATTTGTATCTAATAAATATGTACCTTGCCTAATTTCAAGTTGCCATCCCCTACCGATCACAAAAATCGAATTTAGAACGTTTTTACTGCTGCAATCTCCAGGTGATAGTGACACAGACATGAAATAGCATCTATGTTAGGGCATTGGCTGTCAGCATCAATTTGCCTACCATTTCTTTTGAAATCATTTAGATTTTTTTTAGATTGCTCACAAATCGGCATTTACAACGTTTTTAGTACGCTTTTCGCGCATTTTCACCCTTTTAAACTTAAAATTTTTAAAGAAATGTTCTTAGAGATCATTCATATCTAATAAATATATACCATGCAAAATTTCATGAATCTAGGTCCGTCCGTAATTCAAAAATCACATTTCTAGAACGTTTTAGTTCCTGCATCTCCTCTGGGGTAGTGGGAACAGACATACAATATAGCCTATCTTGGAGGAAGCACTGTCACCATCATTTTTACATCATTATATTAGAAATCGGTTCAGTACTTCCTGAAGTTGCATAGAAATCGCAATTTAGAATGTTTTTTATAACGCTTTTTGCGCATTTTCAACCTTTTAAATTTCGATGGAAAGGTTCTTAGACATCATAGATATCATATAAGAAACTACCATTACAAATTTCATGACTCTAGGCCCTTCCGTAACACAAAACCGCAATTTACAACTTTTGTTTTCTCCTGCAACCCTAAGGTGGTTGTGATACAAACATAAAACAGAGCCATGTTTGAGCAAGTTCTGTCACCATCAATTTACAAACATTACTTTTGAAAACGATTCTATACTTCGTAAATTGAGTAGAAATCACCATTTAGAATGTTTTTTAGGACCCTCTTCGCGCATTATCACCCCTTTTAAATTTCGAATTTTTTAAGAACTGTTCTTAGAAATCCTTTATATCTAATAAGTGACTAATATTTCAAATTTCATATTTCTAGGCCCTTCAATAACGCAAAAAATTGCATTTTTAGAAAGTTTTTTGCTCCTGCACCCCCTTTAGAGTAGTGGCACCGACATGAAATATAACCTATGTTGAAGCAAGGGTAGTCACCATCATTTTGACACCATTATTTTTTAAAACGGTTTGGTATTTCCTGAGATTTTGTAGAAACCACCATTTAGAATTTTTTTAGAACGCTTTTTGTGCATTTTCATCCTTTTTAATTTCGAATTTTTTAAGAACTGTTCTTAAAAATCCTTTATATCTAATAAGTAATTAATATTTCAAATTTCATATTTCTACGCCCTTCAGTAACGCAAAAACCGTAATTTAGAACGTTTTTTGCTCCTGCACCTCCTTTGGGGTAGTGGCACCGACATAAAACATAGCCTATATTAGAGCAAGGGTTCACATCAATTTGAGATCATTATTTTTTAAATCGGTTTGGTATTTCATGAGATTGTGTACAAATCCCCATATAGAACGTTATTTAGAACGCTTTTCGCGCAGTTTCACCCCTTTTAAATCAAATTTTTTAAGAACTGTTCTTAGAAATCCTTTATATCTAATAAGTAACTAATATTTCAAATTTAATATTTCTAGGCCCTTCAGTAACGCAAAAACCGTAATTTAGAATGCTGTTTGCTCCTGCATCCCCTTTGGGGTAGTGCAACCTACATAACATATAGCCTATCTTAGTGCGAGGGTTCATCATCATTTTGACACCATTATTTTTTAAATCGGTTTGGTATTTCTTGAGATTTTGTAGAAACCACCATTTAGAACGTTTTTTAGAACGCTTTTTGTGCATTTTCAACCCTTTTAAATTTCGAATTGTTTAGAAAGTGTTCTTAGAAATCTTTTATCTATACTAATATTATAAAGATGTAAAAAACTCTGGAGCTACCGAACCGATCACAAAAGTAATAGTATCAAGATGATGGTGTTAGTCCAACTTAGAACATAGTAGCAAAAAACGTTCTAAAAATGCGATTTTTGCGTTACTGAAGGGCCTACAAATATGAAATTTGGAATATTAGTTACTTATAATATATAAATGATGTCTAAGAGCAGTTCTTCAAAAATTCGAACTATCCCAAAGGGGGTGCAGTAGCAAAAAAGTTCTAAAAATGCGATTTTTGCGTTACTGAAGGGCCTACAAATGTGAAATTTGGAATATCAGTTACTTATAAGATATAAATGATGTCTAAGAGCAGTTCTTAAAAACTTCGAAATTTAAAAGCGGTGAATATGAACAAAAAGCGTTCTAAAAAACGTTCTAAATGGTAGTTTCTACACAATCTCAGGAAATATCAAACCGATTTAAAAAGATATTGGTGTCAAAATGATGGTGACAACGCTTGCTCCAAGATAGGCTATGTTTCATCCCGGTGCCACTACCCCAAAGGGGGTTCAGGAGCAAAAAACGTTCTAAAAATGCGATTTTTGCGTTACTGAAGGGCCTAGAAATATGAAATTTGGAATATTAGTTACTTATAAGATATAAATGGTGTCTAAGAACAGTTCTTAAACAATTCGAAATTTAAAAGTGTATCAAAATGCGCAAAAAGCGTTGTAAAAAACGTTCTAAATTGCTATTTCTAAGCAATCTCCGGAAGTACTGAACCGATTTCAAATATATGGGTATAAAAATGATGGTGACAGATCTTGCTTCAAGATAGGCTATATTTTATGTATGTTTCCACTACCCCAGAGGAGAAGCAGGAGCCAAATGCGCCAAAAGCGTTCTAAAAACGTTCTAAATGCCGATTTGTCAGCAATAACTCAGGAAGAATCTCACTGATTTCAAACGTAATGGTAGAAAATTGATGTTGACAGCCCTGCTCTAACATAGACGCTTTTTCATGTCGGTATCACTATCACCTAGACGTTGCAGGAGCAAAAAAGTGTTCTCAACTTCGATTTTTGTGATCGGTAGGGGTTAGCAATTTAAAATTAGGCAAGGTACAATTTTATTAGATATAAATGATCTTTAAGAACAGTTTCGAAAAAATGGGAAATTTAAAAAGTGGTGAAAATTCGGGAAATGCGTTCTAATAACGTTCTAAATTGCGGTTTCTACTCAATCTCAGTAAATACCAAAGCTATTTCAAAAGTAATGGTTGAAAATCAATGGTGGCAGTCTCTGCTAAAACATAGGTTATATTTTATGTTGCTGTCACAATCATCTGAGGGTTGCAAAAGTAAAACATGTTATAATTTGCATTTTTTGCACAACTGAGGTGTCTAACATTTTGAAGTATGACATGTTATGTACTTACAAAATGCAACTTCTTTCTAAGAACAGTCTAAAGAAAATTCCAAATTTAAAATATGAAGTGAGCGAAAAGCATTATAAATTACAATTTTTAAGCAAACTTATAAAATACCAAACCGATAAAAAATAATGATGACAAATTGTTGGCGATAGAACCTGTTCAAAGACAAGCTATATTTTATGTGTCACTACCACTACAGGGTTGCAGGAGCTAAAAACTTTCTAATTTGAGATTCTGTGATACTCAAAAGGCTAGAAACTTTAAATATGGCGTGGTAGTTACTTATAAAATATAAATGCCCTCGAAAAACTGTCGAAAATATATTCGAATTAAAAAGGGGTGAAGCGAAGGGGAGGTGCGAAAAGCGTTCTAAAAAAGTCCTAAATTAAGATTTCTATGCAATTTCAGGGAATATAAACCGATTATAAAAGTAATAGCTGCGAATCAATGGTAACAGTCTCTGATCCTACAGAGGCTACATGTTTTGCCGATGATTCTACCACCTAGGGTTCACAGGAACAACAAACGTTCTAAAAAAGGCCTTTAAAACCTTTCTAAATTACGTTTCTGTGGAATATTAGGAAATAACAAACGCATTTCAAAATTAATGTTGGCAAATTAATGGTGACATTTCCTATTTCAACTTAGTCTTTTATGTTGAGAGAGGTGGTAGGACTTGGAATTTGACATGATAGTTAATTTTAAGATGTAAGATGATAGTTTCTAAAAAATTCAAAACTTCAAATGAATACTGAAATAAGAGTATTAATTGAGCTCAAAAGTTTCAAAATATTTTCTAAATTATCATTTATTTAGTTTTATTTCGTTTTATTAATTTAAGTCTCATTTCTGCCTAACGCAGTTTAGTAATGATGTTTAATTAAACTTTGTTTTAAATAGTAATCTTTGAATTATTCCTGAAAGTAAGAAGCACCTTTTATTATTCCTAAAAGTAAGAAGTACCTTTTAATAAAATAAAATATTACCTTTTAATAAAATAAAAATTTAGTTAGTACCTTTTAATAAAAATTAGACATGTAAATATCACTTGGCATATTTCAAATATTACGCGAGCAAAGCCGCGGGGTTTGCTAGTATCTTATAAGTAACTACTATTCCAAATTTCGTGATTCTAGGCCCTTCCATAACATAAAAATTGCATATTTAGAACGCTTTTTGCTCCTGCACCTCCTTTGGGGTAGTGGCACCAACATAAAATATATCCTATGCTCTAAGTTGGAGTAACACCATCATTTTGATACCATTACTTTTGAAATCGGTTCGGTAGCTCGAGAGATTACCTCTAACAAACAAACAATTTTTACTTCTTTATAATATTGGTATAGATAAAAACACAAAACGGTTCGACAGATTATATCTTGCTCAGGAAGCCTTCATCTCTCAACTTTGAACCATTTTACCATCATATTTTTCCAGAAGACGGCTGTAGAAACAGCTCGAAACCTACATTTTAAATATTAGTTTATTAAAGTTCGTATTTTGTGCACCATTGAGCAAGATTGTGTGTTTTTACTTATTAACAGGGATTGTTCCGAGGAATTCCTCCAGGAATTGAACCGACCATTGTTCAGTTTACATCAACAGCAGATGTATTCCGCCATCACGTTAATGTAAAGTTTTCTCATATTGTATTATTAGAGAATATTGCTTTAAATTTCCATCTCATTGAATTTACCGTTTTCAGTTTATTTCATGCGCAGAAGGGGATAGAGTTCCGATTTTAGAAAGTTCTTACATCTATTTCTGAATAAATATATTTGTCTTGTTTATTGCCTGAGTTTTTGGAGAATGAGAAAGAATATTTCTTGGAAATAGAGGTAAAGACATACGAAATATTGATCAATAATTATATTACTATTTGCATTTTTATGCGTATAGTTAGTATTAAAATTAATAATACAAATGTACTTACGAAAATATTAAAATTTATTTATCCTTTATTTATGAAACTATTTTTTTAAACCACTGTTTACTTTAAACTTCATATGAGGCTGCATGTATTACATTATTTTAGAAAGTATATTTTTAATCGTAAAAAATTTCATAAATTTTACTATACTAGGGGGCTCGGCCCCCTACGAGCTACGCTCGCCAACCCCCGTCCAGACACCGCAGACTCTAAATGCACGCTAATTTGATCGGCTTTAAAAAGATTTCGAAAGATTGAATTATAATTTAAAAAACAGTGGCGATCTCCCTATAAACGAATTCATTTCTCTTTGATTGGGGAATTTTAACGCCAAATCCGCTGCGGCACTACTTGATTATCCTGTCGACCAATTTCGCCAAATTATATAAATCGCCAAACCACTCGCCAAATTATACAAATTGATATAATTTTTATTTTAAATAACGAAAAAACAAATAAATTCGTACAACATTAATAAAAACACAAATAAAACGTCGAAATAAAAATAACTTGATGACGTATACACGTGTAACAACATTTCAAAATAAGCTAATATAAAAGGAATTAAGTAAAGAGAGTCTTTGTCTCCTGGTATTTTTTAACAAAACGAAAAGAAAGTTCTTTTAAATGAGACATTTTAAATTAATTCTCAAAATATCAAATAAATGTCTAGCGCAATTTCTAAATTTAAACTTTTTTGCAATATTATTTTGTGTTCATTTTATGTAATAACTATAATGTGACGTAAATATGACGTAATTTATCCTAAGACTTCTAACGCATGTTAATGAATTTATTATTTTACAATATCCTTTCTCTTCTAAAATTCACGTGTATACTTTTTATGACGTAATTTTTAATAAGTTCCTGCTTTTTATACGTAATTATTTAATTCTAATTTGAAAGTTTTTTTCCTGTTTATAATAGTCACGTGTAAATAAATTTTTAATTTGAAGCAAACATTATTGCTTGCGCTTTTAATACAGTTGGCAACAGTTTAAATTAGTACAATTTTCTGAAATCTGTAAAAAATATCTCTAGAAATGCTGAAAATTTGAATTTAAAATAGAAATAAAACCTGAAAAAATGAGTCAAAATAAAAAAAATTAATGCAATCTGCACTCCGGCAAATTCTAACGCATAAAATGATCTAAAAATGATTACACTGCCATGTCTAGTTTTTGCTGCTATAAAACTTTTTTAGTGGAACGATTTTGTCCAACTTTAGCATTAAATAACTCTTAAAATAATTCTTCGATTTGAAAACTGTCTGCATCAGCGTATTTATCAAATATTTCTGTATAAAACCACCGATTTTCATATTTTTGTATGCATTATTTTTGTTAATATTAACGAAAAAAGGCCTCCGGTCACAAAAAAATCAAAACCGGCGGCGGCGGTGACAGCGGTAGTTACTTTTTTTTTAGAATAGAGGGATACTTATAACTACTTAAAAGGTGACACAAACATATAAAAATATTATTTAATGCAACCCTGAGAACTCTCAAACACACGGGTTCATTTTCAAACGCAAAGATGACTGACTGAATAGAAAAATAAATTTAAAAAACAAAAACAAAATAGTACGCATGCGGAAGCGGAGTTCGGTCCATTTCTTTACAGAAGGGTGAAAGGATCAGTTCATATTACCAGAATTTCTTGATTTCTTGAAATATTTAGTACATTATACCAAATCGCGGGAATAATTTAAAAAAGGACATCGTTACAAACATTATCACTACTAAGTAAAATTTCAATGGATTCACGGATTATTGAAGAGTAATGGTTAGATGTTGAAATGATCATTTTAGCTTTTTCGAAGTTTATATTTTCTTTTTGATGCAATCTGGATAAAGCTATACTTGGTTTTTTAAACTTGATATCAGAAAAGTGCTGTTTTAATCTTTCCTTAAATTTTCGAGATGTCATCTACCCTATATATATAAAATCCTAATGAAACGCATTTTATGAAACGGAAGTATGTAACGGAAGTATGAAACGCAAGTATGAATCGACTGATTAAACAACTGATTATATTTCACGGCGATTTCTCCTAAAATATGGAATACTTTGCGGTGAAATTAACATTAATTATTGATTCGCAGATTTCAAAACTGGTATTAGAATTTTTAAATTCGAATTAGTTTTCGAAATATTAATTTTTTTGCTATTTTTTTTTACATTTTTCTAATGATTGCAACTCAAATTTTAATCATAACTAATATTTCTTTTCGTATTTCAGAAAGGGTTATTATTTTTAATTAATTTGAGACCAGTTTGGGCTCACTTGAATCTATGCTAAGTACAATGTTTTTTTGTTTTTTTTTTCATTATCATTTTATTTAATACAAAGCTTTCATTTCAAACTGAAAAATTTAAAATCAATAGCTTTAACTTCTTTCTTTTTTTAAAACGAAATGAAAAGAAAAATATGTCATATACGCACCGGGTTACCTAAATAGCGCCAAAGGGCGTTGTTTTGCCTGACATGGTAACCCGGCTACTGTTGCTTATTTATTTACCTTTATTTTGTTTTTATTTCAAACAAAAAAAAGTTATAAATTGTTTTGTTCTATAGTTATTAATTAATTATTTTTATTTATTATTAGTTCATTTTAAAAATAATAGAAAATAATTTAAAAATACATATACATATGTAACTGGTATTCGAAAACGAGGTTTTCGCCAAATTGTCGTAAAAAAAAACCCACGCCAAACCCAATTAAATATTGCAAGAAATCCTGACATTTAATTTCAAATTCAAAGCAATGTTTTAAATGTACTCTTAGTTATCCAGTCGACCAATTTCGCCAAATTATATAAATTGCCAAAGCACTCACCAAATTATACAAATTGACGTAATTTTTATTTTAAATTACGAAAGAACAAATAAAGGCACAGATGTCATATACGCCCCATATTGGCGCTGTTTTTTCTGACGCCAATGTCGTATACGCAAAGGTACTTACGCCTTAACCGGAATCGTGGGTCCATTTTGACCGGACAACGACAAAAAAAAAAAAAAAAAAAAAAAAAAAAAAAAAAAAAAAAAAAAAAAACCGTTTAATTTCGAAACGCGCGCATCAACGCTTAAAGAACTAAGTTAAAAAAAAAAAAGTATAATTTCAAGATATATATGAATAAAAGTTGATTTATATAGTACATGAAACTTTTTTCAATGCGTTTATAACCCATCTAAGTGGTAATTTCATATATATTAGAAAATAACTTGGATTTTAATTAAAGGGTCCTTTTGAACATAAGATTCGACTAATGTGGAACAATTTAGCGATTCCGGTTAAAGGTTAACTGACGCCAAAGTATAGTTATTTTGCTTGATATGGTAATCCGGATGTTGTTGTTTATGGTGGTGATGTTTTCGCTAAAATGGCGTCGGAAAAAAAACGCGCCAATATGGGCAGTATATGACATCTGTGCCGAAATAAATTAGTATAGCATTGGGCACAGATGTCATATACGACATATTGGCGCAGTTTTTTTCTGACGCCAATGTCATATATGCAACGGGTACTTAACTGGCGCCAAAGTGTCGTTATTTTGCTTGATATGGTAACCCGGACGTTGCTGTTTATGCTGTTGATGTTTTCGCCAAATTGCCGTCGGAAAAAAGTCGCGCCAATATGGGGCGTATATGACATCTGTGCCTAGCATTGATAAAAATAAAAATAAAACGTCGAAATAAAAATCCCTTGGTGCCGTAAACACGTGTAACTTCCTTACAGTCAAGTGAATGTGACATTTACGATCAACCATTATCGGCATTTAATCTTATATTCTGGCGATAGATTTTTGGTCGATGGGTTAACCAAGTAGTACCGTTTTAATTTACCACTCGAAAAATAAAAAAATGCTAACTGGTGAGTTAAAAAAATTTATTGGCGAGATTTTCACCCGGCTAACATAAAAGTATCAAGAATTCTTTGTGATCATGGCATCTTTTATGTAGTTTTATTCGAAAAAATAACTTTGATTCTTTAATCAAAATGGAACCTTTCTTAGGAAAAGCGAAGTGTTGTAATTGTTTATGGCAGTTGCATGACTTGAACTATTGTAATATAAGTGAAATCATGGCGATAGAATAATATTTGGCGACTTATCGCCTGTGTCTGGCTAACATTAAAGTACCAAAATGACCGCCTGGAATATAAAAAGCGAAAGAATCCGACCAAAATTGTTGATAATAGTCACATGACTTAGGATATTAGTATAGAGATTTTTTTCAATTCTTGGAAACAGCGCAAAGAATAATATTTCCTAACGATTAAAAATTTATTTACACGTGACTATTAAAAACAGAAAAAAACCCTTTAAAATTACTATTAAATGAGTACGTGTTACAAGCAGGAAAATATTGAAAATTGTATTTACACGTGAATATTAAAAGAGAAAGCAAACTTTAAAATAATAAATACATTAATATGCGTTTAACTCTTTCAGGGGCAAGGTATTTCTATTCGTAAAATGTTGAAATCAGTAAATGGCACCAGAATTTACAAACAAATTTCGAAATACGAAAATGCTTTTTTTCACTTAATAATAAAAGGAAAATTTTCATTCCAATATTCTGGCGCATTTAAGAATTAAATTTAAGTGGTCCAAAAATGAACTACCGCCCTTGAAGGGGTTAAAGCGGTAAATTGTAGTAATTGTAGTAAATTGTATTATGTCAATCGTTTTATAACGCTGTTAAAAAATACCGGGAGGCAAAGACTCTGTTTACTTAATTCATTTTATTTTAGCTTCATTTCAAATGTTTAACTGGTCTTCTTTAATCAAACACGAAAACAACCGTTGTATGTCATAATAGCAAATGATTCGACCTTAATTTTTTGCAATCAAACGGAATTGAATGGAAACCCGTTTACAGGGAGATCGCTATAGGTTTTTTCAATTATAATTCAATCTTTTCTAATCTTTTAAAAACCGGTCAAATTAGCGTGCTTTTAGATTCTGCGGTGTCTGAATGGGGGTTGGCGAGCGTAGCTTGCATGGGGCAGAGCCCCCTAGTACCAATATAAAATAAATTCATTTTTATTATACACTGGTTTCCAAAAATTAAGGAAAAATCACAAAAAGAGCGATAACTCGCTCAAAAATTAACCTATTCGTATGAAATTTGGATATGTTGTTAACTAAAAGATGCTGATCAAAATTACAGAATGCAAATTAGTGGCGCTTCAATCGGATTGCGTCATCTGTGCGGAGCATAAAAATACACGCTAGAGAGTACGGCTGCTGGGGTCGCTGTGACTATGAGATAAGAAATGTGAGATAGTCAATTCATTAGTATGACCTCGAGGTATCATTTGTCCGCATAACTGCGATATAGAGTTATTGGAAGGTTGGATGTAGGCCAAAGTCAAACAGAGGTAGCCAGATGGCTAAATCTGAGTTCTTCTGTTGTTAATAGGCTTTGGAAAAAATTTCAAACAACTGGTTTGGCCTCCAGAAGGTTTAGCCAAAGACGGGCAAGAGCTACGACAAGCACAGATGACCGATATTTTCTGTTTTGTGTACGAAGGAATAGAACAGCAACCCTCTCTCATCTTAGAGACTCCCTTGTTGCAGCCACTGGAAGGTTTGTATCAACGTCTACTGTTTGTAGAAAGCTTCATGAAGGTGGTCTTTACGCGATGTGACCAGACATTTGTGTGCCGCTCACCTCATGTCATCGGAGGGAACGTTTAAGGTGGGCCCGTCCACATGTCCACTGGACGGCTGATTAATGCAGGCGTATTCTCTTCACAAATGAGTTCCAGTTTAGCTTCCAGAGCTATAGTAGGCATTGTTTGATTTGGAGAGAACAGGGAACACGCTATCCTCCATCAAACATTCGTAAAAGAGATTCGTATGGAAGAGGTCCTCTCTGTGTTTAAATGGTATCTCTTTGGGCGAACATACAGAGCTCTATGTCTTTCCACGTGGGACTGTGAATGCTCACGACTATAGAGATGGCATTCTTGATGCTTTTGTGCACCCTTATGCCGGTGCAATAGGTAATGATTTCATTTTACAGGACGATAACGCTAGACCGCACAGGGCTCACATCGTAGAAGATTATATTCAGCACCAAACAATTCAGCGCATGGAATGGCCAGCGCGATCACTGTACTTGAATCCCGTCGAGCATCTTTGGGATGTTTTAGGAAGATATATCTCAGCTCTCAATCCTCCTCCTCAGACCCTTGCCACGCTTACAGCTGCTTTACAAGAGCAATGCCTCGCACTTCCCAGCGAACTTATCGATCGCATAACTGACAGTATCACACATCACTGTATGTGCTGTATTGCTTCTAGGGGTGATCATACTCTATATTAAAGGTACTTTTAATATACCAAACTGGCACAGTTATTTTGTTTATTTTATAATATTATTAATTTCTGAAACACCACAATCGTCTGAAAATTTCTTTTAATGTCATTTTATACCTTGCTATATGTTGTACATTGTGTCCCAGTTTTATTAAAATCTACTTGTAAGATTTTGAGTAATCACTACTTTTGTTGTTTTTCCTTAATTTTTGGAAACCAGTGTATTATATTAGTTCATTTTAAAAATGATCAGGAAATATCCAAAATATCTAGTTGTGAAAGATCTATGTGTAATGTCAAATCAAACCATAAAACGAAAACTGTCAATTTTTAAGTAATATTTAATGATTTTTTTTTTTTTAATTCGGTACCTGGTAACAGCTTCTTTTTGTATTTTAAATGAAAATATCATGGAAGAAAATGGTGATTCACATAGAAAGAATCATGAAAGATGTATTTTTAAATTGAAATCCCAGGCAATAACCAGCACCCTGAAATCTTTTTATTTATACGGAAAATATTTTATATCACGGTTCTTCCATAAATTATTGTAAATTATTCACCAGGTAATCCAGAGTCATTCAGGTAATCCAGGCAAAAGCAGGTAATTCAGAGACCATAGGTCTTACGGATTTAAATGAAAAAATCGTTGTAGCATAATGATACTTCCCATGAAAAAGAACATGAAAAATGTATCACTATAATTTATAACATTAATATTAAAGTTTCATTTTGATTCGACCAATTGTACAAATGTGAAGTATAATAAAAAATTGACGAGAAATTCCATATGTCAAAATTTTAATACAGTTCGATAAGACAGAAATGCACAGTTATGTATATACAGTTATTATTCAATTACGGAGAAATGGTTGTATTCGAACTACTTATTACAGCTAGTTTCTTTACCTGCTTCATATATTACTCTAATTTCCTTTCATGTAAACTTGAAAAGTAACTAATACAATGTAAAGAGATTTAAGATTCATCTCAGAGAAAAGAGTTTATAAACTACTGAATTCTCGATCAATTCCACAGATGTCAGGATATAAATATTATTAGACAAGCAGGTTTTTAAAATCAAAGATATACTTAGCGATCCAGTTTGTATAAAAATGAAACCATGGAAGTATAATTATACTAGCAAACCCCGCGGCTTTGCTCGCGTAATATTTGAAATATGCCAAGTGATATTTATATGTCTAATTTTTATTAAAAGGTACTAACTACATTTTTATTTTATTAAAAGGTAATATTTTATTTTATTAAAAGGTACTTATTACATTTAGGAATAATTAAAAAAAAATTCTATTTAAAACACAGTTTGATTAAACATCATTGTTACACTGAATAAGGCAGAAATGAGACTTAAATTAATAAAACGAAATAAAACTAACTAAATGATAATTTAGTAAATATTTTGAAACTTTTATGCTCAATTAATACGCTCATTTCAGTATTCATTTGAAGCTTTGCGTGTTTTAGAGACCATCTTCTTACATCTTAAAATTAACCATCATGTTAAATTCGAAGTCCTACCACCTCTCTCAACATAAAGGGCTATGTTGAAATAGGAACTGTCACCATTAATTTGCCAACATTAATTTTGAAATTGGTTTGTTATTTTCTAATATTCCACAGAAACGTAATTTAGAAAGCTTTTAAAGGCCTTTTTTAGAGCTTTTGTTGTTCCTGTGAATCCCAGGTGGTAGAATCATCGGCATAAAATATAACCTGTGTAGGATCAGAGACTGTTACCATTGATTCGCAAATATTACTTTTATATTTGGTTTATATTCCATGAAATTTCGTAAAAATCGTAATTTAGGACTTTTTTAGAATGCTTTTCGCACCTCCCCTTCACTTCACCTCTTTTTAATTCGAATTTCTTTTCGATAGTCCTTCGATGGATTTATATTTTATAAGTAACTACCATGCCATATTTAAAGTTTCTAGCCTTTTCAGTATTACAGAAATCGCAATTTAGAAAGTTTTTAGCTACTGCAACCCTCTGGTGGTAGTGACGAAGACATAAAATATAGCTTATGTTTGAGCAGGATCTATCACCAACAATTTGTTATCATTATTTTTTTAATCGGTTTGGTATTTGATAAGATTACATAAAAATTGTAATTTATATAGCTTTTCGCTCACTTCATCTTTTTAAATTTGAAATTTCCTTTCGACAGTTCATAGAAAGCAGTTGCATCTTATAAGTAAATAACATGCCATACTTCAAAGTGTTAGGCCCTTCAGTTATGCAAAAAACCCAAATTAGAACATGTTTTGCTTTTGCAACCCCCAGATGGTAGTGACAGCAACATAAAATATAACCTAGGTTATAGAAGGGACTGTCACCATTGATTTGCAACCATTACTTTTGAAATAGCTTTGGAATGTCCAGAGATTGAGTAGAAATCGCAATTTAGAACGTTTTTAGAACGCTTTTCGCGCATTTTCACCCCCTTTATAAATTTCCAATTTTTTCGAAACTGTTCTTAAAGATCATTTAATTTAATAAATATGTACCTTGCCTAATTATAAGTTGCTAGCCCCTACCGATCACAAAAATCGAAATTTGGAACGCTTTTTTGCTCCTGCAACGTCTAGGTGATAGTGATACCGACTTAAAATAGCGTCTATTTTACAGCAAAGGCTGTCAGCATCAATTTCTTACCATTACTTTTGAAATGTTTGATTCTTCCTGACATATTGGTAACAAATCGGCATTTAGAACGTTTTTAGAACGCTTTTGGGTCATTTTTCTCCTGCATCTCCTCTGGGGTAGTGGAAGCAGATATAAAATATAACCTATCTTGAAGCAAGATCTGTCACCATCATTTAAACATCATTATATTTGAAATCGGTTCAGTATTTCTTGAGATTGCATAGAAATTGCAATTTAGAACGTTTTTTACAACGCTTTTTGCGCATTTTGAACCCCCTTTTAAATTTCGATTTTTTTAGGAAATGTCCTTAGGGATCATTGATATCTTATAACTAACTACCATTCTAAATTTCACGATTCAAGGCCCTTCCGTCACGCAAAAACCGCAATTTAGACCTTTTTTTTCTGCACCCCCTTTGGAGTAGTGGCACCGACATAAAACGTAGCCTGTGTAATGGCAAGGATTTTCACCATCATTTTGACGCCATTATTTTTTAAATCGGTTTGGTATTTCCTGAGATTGTGTACAAATCACCATTTAGAACGTTTTTTAGAACGCTTTTCGCGCATTTTCACCCCTTTTAAATTTCGAATTGTTTAAGAACTGTCCTTAGAAAGCCTTTATATCTAATAAGTAGCTGATACTTCAAATTTCATATATCTAGTATCATAATTTCATATTCCCTTCAGTAACACATAAATCGCATTTTTAGAACGTTTTTTGCTCCTACACCCCCTTTGGGGTAGTGGAATCGAAATAAAAATTCGCCTATCTTGGAGCAAACGTTGTCACTATCATTTTGACACCAATATTTTTTAAATCGGTTTGGTATTTCCTGAGATTATGTAGAAACTACCATTTAGAACGTTTTTTAGAACGCTTTTTGTGCATTTTCACCAGTTTAAAATTTCGAATTGGTTAAGAACTGTTCTTAGGCATAATTTATATCTTATAATTAACTAATATTCCAAATTTCATATTTCTAGGCTCTTTAGTAACGCAAAAATCGCATTTTTAGAACGTTTTTTGCTCCTGCACCCCCTTTGGGGTAGTGGTACCGACATAAAATACAGCCTATGTTCTAAGTGGGGCTAACACCATCATTTTGATACCATTACTTTTGAAATCGGTTTCGTATTTCGTGAGATTATGTAAAAACTACCATTTAGAACGTTTTTTAGAACGCTTTTTGTGCATCTTCACCCCTTTTAAATTTTGAATTGTTTAAGAACTGTTCTTAGACATAATTTATATCTTATAAGTAACTATTATTCAAAATTTCATATTTCTAGGCCCTTCAGTAACGCAAAATTCGCATTTTTAGAATGTTTTTTACTCCTGCACACTCTTTGGGTTAGTGTCACCGATATAAAATATAGCCTATGTTCTAAGTTGGACTAACACAATCATTTTCATGCCATTACTTTTGGAATCGGTTCGGTATTTCTTGAGATTTTGTAGAAACTACCATTTAGAACGTTTTTTAGAACGCTTTTTGTGCATTCTCACCCCTTTTAAATTTCGAATTGTTTAAGAACTGTTCTCAGACATCATTTATATCTTATAAGTAACTAATATTCCAAATTTCATATTTCTAGGCCCTTCAGTAACGCAAAAATCGTATTTTTAGAACGTTTTTTGCTCCTGCACCTCCTTTGGGGTAGTGTCACCGACATAAGATATAGCCTATGTTCTAAGTTGGGCGAACACCATCATTTTGATACCATTACTTTTGAAATCGGTTCGGTAGTTCTTGAGCTTACCTCCGACAAATAAACAATTTTTTCCTCTTTATAATATGACTAGCAAACCCCGCGGCTTTGCTCGCATAATATTTGAAATATGCCAAGTGATATTTATATGTCTAATTTTTATCAAAATTTACTAACTAAATTTTTATTTTATTAAAAGGAAATATTTTATTTTATTAAAAGGTACTTATTACTTTTAGGAATAATTCAAAAATTACTATTTAAAACACAGTTTGACTAAACATCATTATTACACTGTATTAGGCATAAATGAGACTTAAATTAATAAAATGAAATAAAACTAAATAAATGATAATTTAGACAATATTTTGAAACTTTTATGCTCAGTTAATACGCTCATTTCAGTATTCATTTGAAGTTTTGAATTTTTTAGAAACCATCTTCTTACATCTTAAAATTAACCATCATGTCGAATTCCAACTCCTACCACCTCTCTCAACATAAAGGGCTATGTTGAAGCAGGATCTGTCACCATTAATTTGCCAACATTAATTTTGAAATCGGTTTGTTATTTCCTAATATTCCACAGAAACGTAATTAAAAAAGCTTTTAAAGCCCTTTTTTAGAACGTTTGTTCTTCCTGTGAACCCCAGGTGGTAGAATCACCGGCATAAAATATAGCCTGTATAGGATCAGAGACTGTTACCACTGATTCGCAACTATTACTTTTATAATCGGTTTATATTCACTGAAATTGCATAGAATCGTAATTTAGAACTTTTTTAGAATGCTTTTCGCACCTCCCCTTCGCTTCACCCCTTTTTAATTCGAATTTATTTTCGACGTTCCTTCGAAGGCATTTATATTTTATAAGTAACTACCATGTCATATTTAAAGTTTCTAGCCTTTTCAGTATCACAGAAATCGCAATTTAGAAAGTTTTTAGCTCCTGCAACCCTCTGGTGGTAGTGGAACAGACATAAAATATAGCTTATTATTGAGCAGGTTCTATCACTAAAATTTGTCATCATTATTTTTTTAATCGGTTTGGTAATTTATAAGTTTGCTTAAAAATTGTAATTTATAACGCTTTTCACTCCCTTCATTTTTTTTTTTAATTTGGAATTTTTTTTCGACTGTTCTTAGAAAGCAGTTGCATCTTGCAAGTAAATACCATGCCATACTTCAAAGTGTTACACCCCTCAGTTGTGCAAAAAATGCAAATTAGAACATGTTTTGCTTTTGCAAGCCTCAGATGGTAGTGACAGCAACATAAAATATAACCTATGTTATAGCAGGGACTGTCAGCATTGATTTGCAACCATTACTTTTGAAATAGCTTTGGTATTTCCTTAGATTGAGTAGAAATCGCAATTTAGAAAGTTTTTAGGACGCTTTTCGCGCATTTTCACCGCTTTTTAAATTTCCAATTTCTTCGAAACTGTTCTTAAAGATCATTTATAGCTAATAAATATGTACCTTGAAAATATTTTAAGTTGCTAGCCCCTACCGATCACAAAAATCGAAATTTAGAACGCTTTTTTGCTCCTGCAACGTCTTGGTGATAGTGATACCGACATAAAATAGCGTCTATGTTAGAGCAGAGGCTGTCAGCATCAATTTCCTACCATTACTTTTGAAATAAGATTCATTCCTCCTGAGATATTGCCGACAAATCGGCATCTAGAACGTTTTTAGAACGCTTTTCGCGCATTTTGCTCCTGCATCTCCTCTGGGGTAGTGGAAAGAGATATAAAATATAGCCCATCTTGGAGCAAGATCTGTCACCATCATTTTTACACCATTATATTTGAAATCGGTTCAGTCCTTCCTGAGATTGCATAGAAATCGCAATTTAGAAAGTTTTTTATAGCGCTTTTTGCGCATTTTGATCCCCTTTTAAATTTCGATTTTTTTAGGAAATGTCCTTAGAGATCATTGATATCTTATAACTAACTACCATTCCAAATATCACAATTCTAGGCCCTTCCGTAACGCAAAAGCCTCAATTTAGAACGTTTTTTGCTCCTGCACCCCCTTTGGGGTAGTGGCACCGACATAAAACATCGCCTATGTTGGAGCAAGGGTTTTCACCATTATTTTTTAGATCGGTTTAATATTTCCTGAGATTGTGTAGAAACTACCATTAGAACGTTTTTTTAGAACGCTTTTCGCGCATTTTCACTCCTTTTAAATCTCGAATTGTTTAAGAACTGTTCTTAGAAATCCTTTATATCTAATAAGTAGCTAATATTTCAAATTTCAAATTTCTAGGCCCTTCGGTAACGCAAAAATTGGATTTTTAAAACATTTTTTACTCCTGCACCCCCTTTGGGGTAGTGGTACCGACATAAAACATAGCCTATGTTGGAGCAAGGGTTGTCACCGTCATTTTGACACCCTTATTTTGACACCATTATTTTTTAAATCGGTTTGGTATTTCCTGAGATTGTGTAGAAACCACCATTTAGAACGTTTTTTAGAACGCTTTTTGTGCAATTTCACCCCTTTTAAATTTCGAATTGTTTAAGAACTGCTCTTAGATATCATTTATATCTTATAAGTAACTAATATTCAAAATTTCATATTTCTAGGCCCTTCAGTAACGCTAAAATTGCATTTTTAGAGCGTTTTTTGCTCCTACACCCCCTTTGTGGTAGTGGCACCGACATAAGATATAGCCTATGTTCTAAGTTGGCCTAACACCATCATTTTGATACCATTACTTTTGGAATCGGTTCGGTAGTTCCAGAGCTTATCTCCGACAAATAAACAATTTTTTCCTCTTTATAATAGGAGTATAGATGACTAGCAAACCCCGCGGCTTTGCTCGCGTAATATTTGAAATATGCTAAGTGATATTTATATGTCTAATTTTTATTAAAAGGTACTAACTAAATTTTTACTAATTACTTTAAAGAATAATTCAAAAATTACTATTTAAAACACAGTTTAATTAAACATCATTATTACACTGCATTAGGCAGAAATGAGACTTAAATTAATAAAACTAAATAAATGATAATTTAGAAAATATTTTGAAACCTTTATGCTCATTTAATACGCTCATTTCAGTATTCATTTGGAGTTTTGAATTTTTTAGAAACCATCTTCTTACATCTTAAAATTAACTATCATGTCAAATTCCAATTCCTACCAACTCTATCAACAGAAAGGGTTATGTTGAATTAGGAACTACCACCATTAATTTGCCAACATTAATTTTGAAATCGGTTTGTTATTTTTAATATTCCACAGAAACGTAATTTAGAAAGCTTTTAAAGGCATTTTATAGAACGTTTGTTGTTCCTGTAAACCCCAGGTGGTAGAATCATCGGCCTGTGTAGGATCAGAGACTGTTACCATTGATTCGCAACTATTACTTTTATAATCGGTTTATATTCCCTGAAATTACATAGATATCGTAATTTAGGACTTTTTTAGAATGCTTTTCACACACCCCCTTCGCTTCACCCCTTTTTAATTCGAATTTATTTTCGACAGTCCTTCGAGGGCATTTATATTTTATAAGTAACTACCATGCCATATTTAAAGTATCTAGCCTTTTTAGTATCACAGAAATCGCAATTTAGAAAGTTTTTAGCTCCTGCAACCATCTGGTGGTAGTGGCACAGATATAAAATATAGCTTAAGTTTGAGCAGGTTCTAACACCAACAATTTGTCATCATTATTTTTTTAATCGGTTTAGTATTTGATAAGATTGCATAAAAATTGTAATTTAAAATGCTTTTCGCTTACTTCATCTTTTTAAATTTGGAATTTTCTTTCGATTGCTCTTAGAAAGCAGTTGCATCTTATAAGTAAATACCATGCCATACTTCAAAGTGTTAGGCCCCTCAGTTGTGCAAAAAACTCAAATTAGAATATGTTTTGCTTTTGCAACCCTCAGATGGTAGTGACAGCAACATAAAATATAACCTATGTTATAGCAGGGACTATCACCATTGATTTACAACCATTACTTTTGAAATAGCTTTGGTATTTCTTAAGATTGAGTATAAATCGCAATTTAGAACGTTTTTAGAACACTTTTCGCGCATTTTCACCCCTTTCTAAATTTCTAATTTTTTCGAAACTGTTCTTAAAGATCATTTATATCTAATAAATACGTACCTTGCCTAATTTTAAGTTGCTAGCTCGTACCGATCACAAAAATCGAAATTTAAAACGCTTTTTTGCTCCTGCAACGTCTAGGTGATACTGATAACGACATAAAATAGAGTCGATGTTAGAGCAGAGTCTGTCAGCATCAATTTCCTATCATTTCTTTTGAAATCAGTTTGATTCTTCCTGAGATATCGCTGACAATTCGGCATTTAGAAAGTTTTTAAAATGCTTTTAGCGCATTTTGCTCCTGCATCTCCTCTGGGGTAGTGGAATCAGATATAAAATATAGCCTAACTTGGAGCGAGATCTGTCAGCATCATTTTTACACCATTATATTTGAAATCGGTTCAGTACTTCCTAAGATTGCATAGAAATCGCAATTTAGAACGTTTTTTACAACGCTTTTTGCGCATTTTAACTCCCTTTTAAATTTCGATTTTTTTTTTTTAGGAAATGCCCTTAGCGATCATTGATATCTTATAACTAACTACCATTCCAAATTTCACGATTCTAAGCCCTTCCGTAACGCAAAAGCCGCAATTTCGAACGTTTTTCCCCTGCACCTCCTTTGGGGTAGTGTCACCGACATAAAACATAGCCTCTGGTGGAGCAAGGGTTGTCACCCTCATTTTGACACCATTATTTTTTTTTAAATCGGTTTGGTATTTGCTGAGATTGTGTAGAAACCACCATTTAGAACGCTTTTTAGAACGCTTTTCGCGCATTTTCACCCCTTTTAAATTTCGAATCATTTAAGAACTGTTCTTAGAAATTCTTTATACCTAATAAGTAGCTAATATTTCAAATTTCATATTTCTAGGCCCTTCGGTAACACATAAATCACATTTTTAGAAAGTTTTTTGTTACTGCACCCCCTTTGGGATAGTGGCATCGACATAAAACATAGCCTATCTTGGAGAAAGCGTTGTCACCATCATTTTGACACCAATATTTTTTAAATCGGTTTGGTATTTCCTGAGATCATGTAGAAACTACCATTTAGAACGTTTTTTAGAACGCTTTTTGTGCATTTTCACCCCTTTTAAATTTCGAATTGTTTAAGAACTGCTCTTAGACAACATTTATATCTTATAAGTAACTAATATTCCAAATTTCATATTTCTAGGCCCTTCAGTAACGCAAAAATCGCGTTTTTAGAACGTTTTTTTTCTCCTGCACCCCTTTGGGATAGTGGCACCGACATAAGATATAGTCTATGCTCTAAGTTGGACTAACACCATCATTTTAATACCATTACTTTTGGAATAGGTTCGGTAGTTCCAGAGCTTACCTCCTACAAATAAACAATTTTTACCTCTTTATAATATGAGTATAGACTAGCAAATCCCGCGGCTTTGCTCGCGTAATATTTGAAATATGCCAAGTGATATTTATATGTCTAATTTTTATTAAAAGGTAATAACTAAATTTTTATTTTATTAAAATGTTTTATTTTATTTTATTAAAAGGTACCTGTTACTTCTAGGAATAATTCAAAAATTACTATTTAAAACAAAGTTTGATTAAACATCATTATTACACTGCATTAGGCAGAAATGAGACTTAATTAATAAAACGAATTAAAACCAAATAAATGATAATTTAGAAAATATTTTGAAACTTTTATGCTCAATTAATACGCTCATTTCAGTATTCATTTCAAGTTTTGAATTTTTTGGAAACCATCTTCTTACATCTTAAAATTAACTATCTTGTCAAATTCCAAGTCCTACCAACTCTCTCAACATAATGGGCTATGTTGAAATAGGAACTGCCAACATTAATTTTGAAATCGATTTGTTATTTCCTACTATTCCACAGAAACGTAATTTAGAAAACTTTGAAAGGCCTTTTTTAGAACGTTTGTTGTTCCTGTAAACCCCAGGTGGTAGAATCATCGGCATGAAATATAGCCTATGTAGGATCAGAAACTGTTACGATTGATTCGCAACTATTACTTTTATAATCGGTTTATATTCCCTGAAATTGCATAGAAATCGTAATTTAGAACTTTTTTAGAATGCTTTTCGTACCTCCCCTTCGCTTCACCCCTTTTTAATTCGAATTTATTTTCGACAGTCCTTCGAGTGCATTTATATTTTATAAATAACTATATACCATGCCATACTTAAAGTTTCTAGCTTTTTCAGTATCACAGATATAACAATTTAGAAAGTTTTTAGCTCCTGCAACCCCCTGGTGGTAGTGGCACAGACATAAAATACGGCTTATGTTTGAGCAGGTTCTATCACCAACAATATGTCATCATTATTTTTTTAATCGGTTTGGTATTTTATAACTTTGCATAAAAATTGTAATTTATAACGCTTTTCGCATACTTCATCTTTTTAAATTTGGAATTTTCTTTCGACTGTTCTTAATAAGCAATTACATCTTGTAAGTAAATACCATGCCATACTTCAAAGTGTTAGACCCCTCAGTTGTGCAATAAAACGCAAATTAGAACATGTTTTACTTTTGAAACCCTCAGATGGTAGTGACAGCAACATAAAATATAACCTATGTTATAGCAGGGACTGTCAACCATTACTTTTGAAATAGCTTTGGTATTTCCTGAGATTGAGTAGAAATCTCAATTTAGAACGGTTTTCGCGCATGTTTACCCCTTTTTAAATTTCCAATTTTTTCGAAACTGTTCTTAAAGATCATTTATATCTAATAAATATGTACATTGCCTAATTTTAAGTTGCAAGCCCCTACCGATCACAAAAAGCGAAATTTAGAACGCTTTTTTGCTCCTGCAACGTCTAAGTGATAGTGATACTGACATAAAATCTTAGAAATCCTTTATATCTAATAAGTAGCTAATATTTCAAATTTCATATTTCTAGGCCCTTCCGTAACGCAAAAACCGCAATATAGAACGTTTTTCTCCTGCACCCCCTTTGGGCTAGTGGCACCGACATAAAACATAGCCTATGTTGGAGCAAGGCTTGTCACCGTCATTTTGACACCATTATTTTTCAAATCAGTTTGGTATTTCCTGAGATAGTGTAGAAATCACTATGTAGAACGTTTTTTAGAACGCTTTTCGCGCATTTTCACCCCTTTTAAATTTCGAATTGCTTAAGAACTGTTCTTAGAAATCCTTTATATCTAATAAGTAGCTAATATTTCAAATTTCATATTTCTAGGCCCTTCAGTAACGCAAAAATCGCATTTATAGAACGTTTTTTGCTCCTGCACCCCCTTCGGGTAGTGGCACCGACATAAAACATCGCCTATGTTGGAGCAAGATTTGTCACCGTTATTTTGACACCATTATTTTTCAAATCAGTTTGGTATTTCCTGAGATTGTTTAGAAACCACCATTTAGAACGTTTTTTAGAACGCTTTTCGCGCATTTTCACCCCTTTTTAAATTTCGATTTTTTTAAGAACTGTTCTTAGACACCATTGATATCTCAAATGAAAATCAAATTTCAAAGTTATTGCTTAAAAGGCGCAAAGGCCAACATAGTGAAAAAGATTCCAAGCCGGGACTCGAACCCGGGCCATCAGTATAGCGCACTGAAGTTCTACCGACTAAACCACTTGGAACGATACCTAGCTCGGAAAATTTCTCACTATTATATGTTGGCAAGGCTACAAATGTAGCACAAGATGGAATAATTATCGTGAGCCACCGACCCGGGGCGAGCACGAAACATAATTAAACCCAGCATCGATAGAATCTATATTAATACATGGAAATTATTCCAGAGAGAAACATTCGCTTATTGTATGCAAGGCGAATGTTTCTCTTTGGAATAATTTCCATGTATTAATACCATTGATATCTTATAAGTAACTAATATTCCAAATTTCATATTTCTAGGCCCTTCAGTAACGCAAAAATCGCATTTTTAGGACGTTTTTTGCTCTTGCACCCCCTTTGAGGTAGTGGCACCGACATAAAACATAGCCTATGTTGGAGCAAGGGTTGTCACCGTCATTTTGACACCAATATTTTTTAAATCGGTTTGATAATTCTTGAGATTGTGTAGAAACTACCATTTAGAACGTTTTTTAGAACGCTTTTTGTGCATTTTCACCCCTTTTAAATTTCGAATTTTTTAAGAACTATTCTTAGACACCATTGATATCTTATAAATAACTAATATTCCAAATTTCATATTTCTATGCCCTTCAGTAACGCAAAAATCGCATTTTTAGAACGTTTTTTGTTCTTGCACCCCCTTTGGGGTAGTGGCACCGACATAAAATGTAGCCTATTTTGGAGCAAGCGTTGACACCATCATTTTAATACCAATATTTTTTAAATCGGTTTGTTATTTCCTGAGATTGTGTAGAAACTACCATTTAGAACGTTTTTTAGAACGCTTTTTGTGCATTTTCACCCCTTTTAAATTTTGAATTTTTTAAGAACTGTTCTTAGACATCATTGATATCTTATAAGTAACTAATATTCCAAATTTTATATTTCTAGGCCCTTCAGTAACGCAAAAATCGCATTTTTAGAACGTTTTTTGCTTCTGCACCCCCTTTGGGGTAGTGGCACCGCCATACAATATAGCCTATGTTCTAAGTTGGACTAACACCATCATTTTGATACCATTACTTTTGAAATCGGTCCGGTAGCTCCAGAGCTTACCTCCGACAAATAAACAATTTTTACCTCTTTATAATAGGAAGTAGAGAAGTATAGATAGATGAAGTATCGATACAGATAGATATAGATATATTTTTTGTTATTTATTTTATTTATCGAATTATAATCGAATACAGCTTTTTGATAACATTAATTAGGAGAAAACTGCAATTTAAAAACAATTCCTGGAAAAAACTGAAAATTACTGGAGCAATTTTTTCAAAGATAAAAATTTTCAGCAATTCAGGAGGGAAATTTCTGTTTATACAATTTAATTTTAGCAGTAGCTAATCTTCTATACTCATATTATAAAGAGGAAAAAATTGTTTATTTGTAGGAGGTAAGCTCAGGAACTACCGAACCGATTCCAAAAGTAATGGTATCAAAATGATGGTGTTCGCCCAACTTAGAACATAGGCTATATCTTATGTCGGTGCCACTACATCAAAGGGGGTGCAGGAGCAAAAAACGTTCTAAAAATGCGATTTTTGCACTACTGAAGGGCCTAGAAATATGAAATTTCGAATATTAGTTACTTACAAGATATAAATGATGTCTAAGAACAGTTCTTAAACAATTCGAAATTTAAAAGGAGTGAGACTCCACGAAAAGTTTTCTAAAAAACTTTCTAAATGGTAGTTTCTACATAATCTCAGTAAATACCGAACCGATTCCAAGAGTAATGGTATCAAAATGATGGTGTTAGTCCAACTTAGAACATAGGCTATATTTTATGTCGGTGCCACTACCCCAAAGGGGGTGCAGGAGCAAAAAATGTTATAAAAATGCGATTTTTGCATTACTGAAGGGCCTAGAAATATGAAATTTGGAATATTAGTTACTTACAAGATATAAACGATGTCTAAGAACAGTTCTTAAACAATTCGAAATTTCAAAGGGGTGAGACTGCACAAAAAGCGTTCTAAAAAACGTTCTAAATGGTAGTTTCTACATAATCTCAGGAAATACCAAACCGATTTAAAAAACATTGGTGTCAAAATGATAGTGACAACGTTTTCTCCAAGATTGGCTATGTTTTATGTCGGTGCCACTCCCCCAAAGGGGGTGTAGGAGCAAAAAACGTTCTAAAAATGCGATTTATGTGTTACTGAAGGGCCTAGAAATATGAAATTTGAAGTATCAGCTACTTATTAGATATAAAGGATTTCTAAGAACAGTTCTTAAACAATTCGAAATTTAAAAGGGGTGAAAATGCGCAAAAGGCGTTGTAAAAAACGTTCTAAATTGCAATTTCTATGCAATCTCAGGAAATACTGAACCGATTTCAAATATAATGGTGTTAATAAGATAAGCTATATTTTATATCTGTTTCCACTACCCCAGAGAAGATGCAGGAGCAAAATGAGCGAAAAGCGTTCTAAAAACGTTCTAAATGCCGATTTGTCACCAATATCTCAGGAAAAATCAAACTGATTTCAGAAGTAATGGTAAGAAATTGATGCTGACAGCCTCTGCTCTAACATAGATGCTATTTCAAGTCGGTATCACTATCACCTAGACGTTGCAGGAGCTAAAAAGCATTCCAAATTTCGATTTTTGTGATCGGTAGGGGCTAGCAACTTAAAATTAGGCAAGGTACATATTTATTACATATAAATGATCTTTAAGAACAGTTTCGAAAAAATTGGAAATTTAAAAAGGGGTGAAAATGCGCGAAAAGCTTTCTAAAAACGTTCTAAATTGCGATTTCTACTCAATCTCAAGAAATTCCAAAGCTATTTCAAAAGTAATGGTTGCAAATCAATGATGACAGTCCCTGCTATAACATAGGTTATATTTTATGTTGCTGTCACTACCATCTGAGGGTTGCAAAAGCAAAACATGTTCTAATTTGCGTTTTTTGCATAACTGAAGGGTCTAACACTTTGAAGTATGGCATGTTATTTACTTACAAGATGCAACTGCTTTCTATGAACTGTCGAAAGAAAATTTCAAATTTAAAAAGATGAAGTGAGCGAAAAGCGTTATAAATTACAATTTTTATGTAATCTTATCAAATACCAAACCGATTAAAAAAATAATGATAACAAATTGTTGGTGATAGAACCTGCTCAAACATAAGCTATATTTTATGTCTGTGCCACTACCACCACAGGGTTGCAGTAGCTAAAAGCTTTCTGAATTGCGATTTCAGTGATACTGAAAAGGCTAGAAACTTTAAATATGGCATGATAGTTACTAATAAAATATAAATGCCCTCGAAGGACTGTCGAAAATAAATTCGAATTAAAAAGGGGTGAAGTGAAGGGGAGGTGCGAAAAGCATTCTAAAAAAGTCCTAAATTACGATTTATACGTAATTTCAGGGAATATAAACCAAATATAAAAGTAATAGCTGCGAATCAATGGTAACAGTCTCTGATCCTACACAGGCTATATTTTATGCCGATGATTCTACCACCTGGGATTTACAGAAACAACAAACGCTCTAAAAAAGGCCTTTAAAAGCTTTCTAAATTACGCTTCTGTGGAATATTAGGAAATAACAAACCAATTTCAAAATTAATGTTGGCAAATTAATGGTGACAGTTCCTATTTCAACATAGCCCTTTATGTTGAGAGAGGTGGTAGGACTTGGAATTTGACATGATGGTTAATTTTAAGATGTAAGAAGATGGTTTCTAAAAAATTCAAAACTTCAAATGAATACTGAGATGAGCATATTAATTGTGCATAAAAGTTTCAAAATATTTTCTAAATTATTACTTATTTAGTTTTATTTCGTTTTATTAATTTAAGTCTCATTTCTGCCTTATGCAGTGTAACAATGATGTTTAATCAAACTGTGTTTTAAATAGTAATTTTTTTAATTATTCCTAAAAGTAATAAGTACCTTTTAATAAAATAAAATATTACCTTTTAATAAAAAAAAATTTAGTTAGTACCTTTTAATAAGAATTAGACATATAAATATCTCTTGGCATATTTCAAATATTACGCGAGCAAAGCCGCGGTGTTTGCTAGTAATATTATAAATGTCAATATGTGTCCGAAAGTTTGAATGAAGTATTCGTCTAAACGGATGAATTAATCATTTTGTATTTTTGGATACAGACGGATTACAAGCTGGAAATGAACATGTGCTATGTTTAATTTATTTTGTTCAAATATTTTGTTTAATAATCGAAAATTTCATTTTTTTTCATACACAATGAATTGACATTTTTCCGTTGCCAGAAAATAAAAACCCAGAATAATAATTTAATTTCCAATTGAAAGATTAAAACGAAAGTTTTCAAGTATTTTTAATAATACAAGGTGCATGAATTTTGAGTAAGTGCGGAATGAAGGCAAATGTGACGTCATATATGGAAAATAAAATGGATATGCTTTGATGTTGAAATAAAATGAGATTGTGTTATGGTATTAATTCTTATTACTTAAAGAAAATTGTTATCAATGCTTACGGTTTATCGTCTGCGCACGGTTAACATAAAAATTCAAATTTTAATTTAAAATTAAAAAAAAAAAAACTTTTGAAGAACAAACATATAGCAAATGTCAATAATATGCACAGTAAAATTATCAATGTCGAAAATGACGTAATGATTAGCAGGAAATATGTATTTTTATTATTAAAAAGTAAAAAATTAACTAGATAGAAAGGTTATGTTCTGTAATCGGGTTCGTATTAAATTTGCTTTTTTTAGAGAAAGAAATTTGGTGCAAAAATAAATACATCGTTGTAAACAGGTTCGTTTTTTGTGGGGTAAAGACTTAATAATATTCTAGATGATCATTTCTTCGCCCACTTTTGATGCCAAGTATAATTGGAAAACATATAAAAAAAGTATCATCCGATAACTTTCTTGCCACAGATGCCATATACGCACCTGGTTTGGCGCGATCTGTTTTTGACACCAATTTGGCGAAAACATCGTTTTCGAATACCAGTTACATGTATAATTTTAAATTATGTTACTTAAAAAAGGAAATAACAATAAATAAAAAAAGTTTCATTATTTTATATAATTTTAAAAGAAAATTAAAGTAAATAGAACAATTTATTAATAAATAAACAACAATAGCTGGGTTACCATGTCAAGCAAAATAATCTATTTTGGTAGCAATTACGTACCCGGGTGCGTATATGACATCTGTGCCATTTTCTTATTACTTCATGATATAAACAGACATCCTGGTTCAGCGTATAAACCTGAGTTATGTCAATGATCCTATAAAAAAGAAATACATTAAATTACTCCTACTAGCCGCCCTTGGTGACCAATTTGGTCTCCCTTAAAATTCATGTTTGGGAAAGCATGCTAAGCATTGCATTATGTTACGTTTATTCATAATTTAATTTACTTGGACTCCTTTAACCCTCTCGCTGCGCATCCCTAGATTTCCTCGAGCAACGTAAAAGTAGGAAAATTTGCGCAATCCGAGATTTCATCGGGGATTCATTTTTTCCACTGGCGACTATTTTTTAATTCAACTGAGACCACATTTTAAATACAAAAATTCCATATAGATTTTAACAACATCTACAAGATAACTATATTACAAAATTGATTTTTTTACGATAGTGGTGCGAAGACAGCCCTGATTTCGCCTAATTTCTAATACCCTATCCCATCTAAGATCCTGAACTCTTTTACAAAAAATGTTTACATATTTAAACTCTGAGCTTCTAAGCTATACATAGATTTGAAATATGTAATAAAACAATGCGCAATTTTTGAACCTGTTTTGATTTTTAAAAATTACGCAGCGAGAGGGTTAAATATAATTAATATCATCCCTTATGCTAATATTAGTTTTTGTTGCATTAAAATATCTCAAATTGTTAATTTTCTGTGAGCAAGTAAACCCTATTGGCTTACAATGGATGTCTATGGGGATTTGGCGAAATATTAGAGATATCGCCAAGTAGGCGTCACTTTTGGAAACAAACTTGGCGGTATTTGGCGGCAGAACAGGGTCCCCTATGGTAACTCCCTTATAGGTATGAAGATACATTAAATGCTGTTCAATAACCAAAGAGATGCGTTTCATTTGGGCGTTGCCATTAAACAATAAACAAATAATTGCGTTTTCTGTTCCACGTACGATAGCGTAATATATATATATATATAGAGAGAGAGAGATTATCTCTTATAAAATGTGATAAAGATTTGGTTTATTATATATGTTTTTAATTATCGGAAGGGAAATGCTTTGCTTAATTAATTCACCCTTCCCTCATAGCATGCATGGTCACAGTGACGTCATTGTGACGTCACTGTAAGTCACTGTGGTCACGTCACATCTGCGACCAAAATGCCACCACTCAGTGATGTCACATTGTGACTGAGATGTGAACTTCTTTGAAAACTAAAAAATTACAAAAATTATTAAAAACATGCTATTTACTGTAAAAAATATTTTTCTGCCGGATTTAAATTTTTTTTAAACCGTGGTCCAAGTTGCCTCTGTGCCTCTAACCAAAACTTTTTATTTTCATATAACATAAAATGTAATTAATTCATCAGCGACACAAAATGATTTCCTAATTATGCGAATTTCATATTATTAAAAAAAATGTTTTAGGTAAACAGACCTCGACTTATCTTTTATAAAGATTTTTGTAAATGATCATCTGTTATATTAGAAGTTTCTCAAAGAGTAGTCGAAATATTTCTGTGGTTTC
This sequence comes from Maratus speciosus, assembly GCA_963932465.1. Lineage (NCBI taxonomy): Eukaryota > Metazoa > Arthropoda > Arachnida > Araneae > Salticidae > Maratus > Maratus speciosus. Next base: position 537,469,426 of record OZ010795.1, read on the forward strand.
AAACTAAAAACTTTCTATTACAGTTAAGTCTGCAGCTTTTAATGAGCACGCAGAAAGCGTCTTCAAAGTTTAGTCATATATCCATTTCTTGCTTTATAATTTGCATTCAAGTCATTTTATTTTCCTCTTAGTGTTTCACTATTTTAAGTAATTTTTTTTTTTTTTTTTTTTTTTTTTTTTTTTTTTTTTTTAATTTTACTTATTTCAGACGTTTAAAATAAAATTGACATTTTCCGAATATTAAATTAATGTACAAAATTTATGCAAAGCCCATGACATAATTAATTATTCATATTTTATTTTTTGTTTTCAAAATATATCTTTAAAAATTATTTTACAAGATGTTTTATTCTACAGAAAATTAATATTAAGAGAATGACAGATTGACAAAGAAAAGCTCATCTCTTCTCGATAATCTTGTTGTATTTTTTAAGAAGATATTTTGTATATATTACCTGTGATACAAATTTTACTTTAAAAAAAAAGGAGGGGTCATCATTATTACCATTAAATTAATTTGTACACATTTTGAAAAATTAAGCAATGTTTTATCTAGTAAACTCTAATTATGGATAATATTATTATTATAATTTTCGTAAATGAAACTTTACAATTCAATAAAACTGATAAAAATAAAAGGTGAAATACAATAAAACATTTTCAAACAGGAAATTGAATTAGAGACAATTTGATAAAATTATTACGCATTTAATTTCCTTCCGAAAGTGTTGTATAGAAAAACAAATAAAACCGAAAAACATCTGCTTGGAACTTCGACACTTAAAAATCGTCTGCATCCGCACTATTTCAGCTGTTACGACTCGACGGAAGAATAACGGATAAAAGTAACAGTGAAGCTTTTTAGAATAAACGCGGGAAGTTCTGTGGACGCTGGACAGCATAGTCGTGTTGAACAGGATTTAAAAACTGAAACAAGAACGTTCTCAGGATCCAAGTTAGTTCAGTTAACAAAATATAAACCCGAGAAAATTACGGTAGCTTTGACTTGTTGAAGATGATTCAAGTCATTGCTATCGTACTTATTATCGGATTTACTTGGTTCCCCAAAATCAAAGTATCCCGTACAACGTCAATGAAATTAGGTATGTAAAAATATTATTTTCCATGGTTGCTTTTTTTTTTAATCACAACAATTTTAGTTAGCTTCTCATAAACAGGCTGTAGAACATAAATATTTCATTACATTTATTTTTTATTTTGTTGAAATATCTAAAATATTATTTTCCCTGTTTGCTTTTTTTTTTTAATTACAATGATTTTAGTTATCTTCTAATAAACATGTTATAGAACACAAATATTTCATTACATTTATTTTTTATTTTGTTAAAATATCTAACTTCCTTTTCAACAGCTTTGATCAGATTATTAAAATAAGTGATTTAAATTGCATTTTAATCTGGTTTATTTTCTTATTTAAATATTGGGTTAAAACCACATGGTGTCATAAATATGAAAGTATATGGACAAGTATTATAATCAGTCATTAATATAATTTATAAACATATAAAGATAATTAATTTATTTAAGAAAAAATGGCTTTTTATGGAATAAAATTATTGGCAAACATAATTTTTTAATTTTGTATTAAGTGATGGTCTTAAACAATTTGCACTGCATGTTTTTATTTTCAAAAATTGTATCTGCTCAGAAGAGGAATTTATAAAAAATAAGACACAACGGAAACGTATACTATTAAAAGAGATCGTAGATATGTAATGTTAAGAAAAAAAATTATTTAATGTATTATTCAACCTGAGAAATGTTTTAAAATCTATAAAGAAATAGTCATGGCGGGTGAAAGCTTTTCAGTTGTTAAACATTTTTACTGAAATGTTTTCAAAGTGAACTAGAAGTCTGAAAATTTTATAGAGAAATATTTGGATAATTGGAAATTCGGTTAAAAATAATTCTTTGAGAGAAATATGCTGTTCGGATAATTGGAAGTTCGGTTAATTGGAGTTCCGATAATCGGCGTTCTACTGTATTTATAAAACTTTCACCAGACTTTATTCTAAAAATTTCGTTGTAGATTCTAAACTCTTTGTACTATTTATGATAATATCAGAGTTCTAGATGTCATGGCAACCAGATAGATCTTTGGCAAAACATAAAAACTTTCACATTAGACGCAAAATAGAGTAGCTGCGGTGCTGTGTTTTATAAACAATAAGGTATTATAGTTTTAAAAAATCATAGATAGTAAGAGTTATTTTTATAATATATAATTTCATAAATAAAAATGTAATTTTGGCAATCAATTATTAAAGTTATTTTTTATTAATCAAAGTTGTTTTATATATGGATTTTACTTCAAGCAAACCCTGATGTAAAATAAATTAACCCTTTGTATCACCGTTCTATGCATACCCAAAAGTTTTACTAACTTTTACAGTGAGCATAAAAATACGATTTTATTTATTGCTGCTATCTTCCAACATAACAATTATTGCCGAAATTGTTCTTAGAATTCTCAACATAATGATACTGGTGATACTCAGTTAATTTTATATACCAAAGGTGTATTTTTCATTTGAATAGTTTCAAATGGTTATTGCTAAAATGTACTTCGGAAATTTTGTAATGCATGTATGTGGCATAAAAGACGTAAACAATACGTATATAATGACTATATGGCACATGATGAGCGTTTCGAGTATATATATATAGATGTATATAACGCATGCATAAACTTCACAATGATCTTAGCAATGTCGTTACTGCAATTTTTGCATAATAAAATTTATAGGGGCCTCTATAACAAAGAAGTATCCTATTTTCTCAGCCCCAACTTGTTTGAATTACAATCATATATATATATATTTTTTTATGGTAATGAATATCATAAAACATATAAAATTTAATTTCTTAATATCGGCATTTCTTTTTATCTTTCTTTTTTTTATTATTATAAATTTAGTGTAATCGAAAAAATTCAACTTCACCAGTGACTTCGAGTTTGTAATGCGTATTAAATGAAATAAATTAATTTCATTCAGTATTTTCTATAGTTTAAAGAATATAAAAAGTACTGTATATATTATAAAATATTATATTTTTAACACAAATTTTATTTTGATAAAGATTTGAAAATTTAAACAAATTGTTTCTTTGGTAATTTTAATGCTTTTAACAAATAGCTAATTTTGGAAAAAAAAAATGTGATAGATCGATCATTCAGTTGTCTTCAATATTCTCATTTATTGCAATAGGAAAGAAAGGTGCAACAAAAATTGAAGTCTGCGGGGTATTGCATTTTGATTCAATAAAATTCTTTTGGTATACCCTTGTTATAGCGGCCCCCTAGTTTTAATTGCGATGTATCGCCGAAGTATATTAACGTTATAGATGTAACAGATGTCACAAATCACACAATTTTCACAAAATTGTCACAATGTGACTTTAAAGCAGTGTCGCTGCCGTCACAGAATCATCACAGTGTTAAAGACAATTTCGTCACAAATGACACATATTTCACAAATTGATCTCAATGTGACTTTAAAGCATTGTCACATTCGTCACAAATTCGTCACAAAGTTAATACCAAAATAGTCACAAATGACACACTCTTCACGAATTTGTCACACCGTGACTTCACAAAGTCGTCACAATGTGGCGTCACAAAAGAGCTCTAAAACGGCCATAACGACCTCACATTCTAGTCACAATGACTTCACATCGACGTCACGTGACGTCACATCGACGGTCACAATGTCACAGCGTGACTTCACAACGACGTCGACGTGACGTCACCATGCCTTACGGGTTCTTTTTATGTTACGTGAACGACGTCACGGGTACCAGCTAGTATATATATATATGTATAATTCTTTATACTAAAGCGCATTTATTTGGAACAGGTATTTGTATGAAATATTATCACACGACTTTTTATCGGTTTTTATAGTTTTCTATCACCTTTTCTTTCTCAGGATTCGATCTTTGATACTCACAATTTGAAAATGAATGCTCCACTTCACAATCTGGCCACATTGGATTATTTTATAGGCAAAAAATTCAATTAACATAATTTAACTGGATATTTTCCGTTTTCTCTCACATGAAAAGATGCATTTGCGTTTGTCTGTCTTGGGAGTAACAATTTTGTTTTTAATATTGAACGAGTAAAAAGGGAATATTCATTTATTTTGGGAAAATGTACGGTTACTATGTTTTCACTCGAAATAGAAAGTTTTCGTCGAAAAATGGAAACATCACATAAAATACCCTTTATATAATTTAAAAATGTGTAGTCTTTCAGATTTACTAGTGGATTTTATCTAATATTTTGCAACATTATGTGTAAGAATATTAGCAATATGTGTGCGGCATTTCTTTATTTACTTTTTCTTTATTACTTTGTTTTGTTATAAATTCTACCGTTTTTCGAGGTGCAAGATTTATTTTAATTTCAACGTTAAATTGCGCAATACTTTACACATTCAACTCAGTTCGCTCTCGCGTATTTTCAGTTATATCAGTGAATTTCGCCGTCATTTACACTGTTAAAAAAATTGCAGTAGTTTTGTGTAAAATTTAGTGATAGGTTGAAACAACTTTTGGTGCTGCAGTAGCTGCAACCATAAGATAGTGAAATCTCACTCCAAGATTTGGAGCTCCGGTTGAAATATGGCTCCAAATATTGGACCAAGATTCCACTATCATATGATTGTAGATACTGGAGTACCAAAAATTGATTCAAACTATGACAAAAGTTTTAACAGTGTAGTCTAGTGCCATTTAAGTTGTATCCTAGTCAAACGGCATACCTCGTTGATGTTTGCAACGGGATGTGACATTCTTCTTTTTACAATTTACGTCATAATAGTAAACAATGAAATAATAATTAAAATTTAAAAAATAGCATTTGTAAGAATATATCTTTCAGTTTTAAGAGTACAATTATTTTTTAATTTAAATCTGGGCTTACATAAGAAAGTTGTTTCAGAAAAATGATTAAATTAAGAACGCTTTCAATTTCTAGATCAATTTCTAAAAATTTATGAAATGCAATGTAATTTATAACAGAAAAAATGTCAAACTAAAATAGTTGAATATAAATCCTTTCAAACTGCTGGAAGAGATTAGCATAATTGCTTTGGAAATAATAAAAGGCACTTTGGGAAAATATATACGTATGCCAATATTTTTATCAAAGGAATTGCTTAAAATAAAAGCTTCGTAACATTAAGCATTACGTCAAATTACGAAGCGATTAGTTTATTATTTCGATATAATATCTGAATAAATTGAAAAACAATCTTGAAAATAAATCTCGCATTTTTCATAACTGGATTTAATCCTACATTATGTTGAATGCGTTTGATATGACAAACTAATAAATTCAATGATTCCAATAGATTTTATAAGGCAATTTTGTTCTAAGGTTTATTTTTTAATAACTTTTATGGAAAATGTAATCCTTTTAAATTATAATATTTGCACATTATATTTTTATAAATGATATGGTTGTAACATTTATTATTCTTCAAAGAGTTACTCGTACATAACAATTAAACAATAACAATGTCAAAAAAGTGACTCTCTTCGTCCGCAGCCTTTTATTCTTCCACTCTATCACCTACTCTTTTGCGGAAGCAAGGTTCATAGGTCCCTAGCCACGGCCCGAGTAAAAGACACTCTAGCGAAAGCCAGGTTTTAAAAAAAAATCAAAAATTGAAACCGGACAAATTTAAAAGGAAAATTCCACAAATTAAAGACACCAAACAGCGGGAAGGCAGGGTCTGGGGCGATAAAGCTACCGAATGACTCCTGCTGCTTCTAGCTTATTATTAGTATAACATGTATATACAACATAGTATAACTTATAACGCTTTTTAACACTTTTTAGCATTATTTTACTTAATCTGTTTATAAGTGATTTTTATACATGTTTTTAATACCAATGTCATTGTCTTTTTATAATTTGCATTATGATAACAGACTTAGTAAATATTTAATATAATTTACATTTATATTAATAACAGATTACTCAAAATACAGGATGGTTCATATTTTGGTTCTTTTTTTTATTATGAAAGAAAACGCATTTTTTATGATTGAAAATCGAAATTCTTTATTGAACATGGAAGGTGGGTGTATGCCCTTTATGTATGGAATATAATATCGCACATGTGGCCACCGCGGCTTCGCTTACATGCCATTATCCGAACATCGAATTTTTCGATGAATTTCCCAGAATGACCGGATTCAAAATTTCAGCCCGAATGTTATCTTTCAGCTCTTGAATTGTGCGTAGGGCATTGGCGTACACTTTACTTTTCAGAAACCCCAATGAAAATAATCCATTGGGGTTAAATTGCATGATATTGGCAGCCAATTCACATCAGAACTTCTTGAAATTACGTGATCTGGAAATTTCTCATTCAGTAAGTTGATGGTTTGGCGAGCAGTCTTTGCTGTTGCACCGTTGTTATGTTGTCAACGTGTCCATAATTACAAATGGCATACATTTAACAGTTCATACATGCATGAAGCATGACATCTTTTACAAATAACCTGTGAAATATTCATAGATCAAAAAATAACCAACAGATGACACCCCCAGTATTTGTAAATGGAATTTTTATAAATTTTTATCTATGAAATACACTTACTAGGGACAATAGGGACAGTAGTATAGTTTTAAAGCTCTTGTCACGAGGAATGAGAAAAGTACAGGGATTATACTCACGAATCCAACAGTAGCCGAGATATGGACCCTTTTAAATTTCGAAAGAAAAGAAATAAATAATGGCAAATCAGCGTGATATCCCTACGAAAGCTGTCGAAGCAAGTGATTTCATATTATAGGTAATCATGATCGTGATTTTCATGAAAGGGTTTTTCAAGATAGTGTTTTTCAAGATAGTGTTTTATGATTGTGAGATAATGAGAACATTATCCTGGTATTGAAAAGATCAAAGAGATGAAAATTTATATATATAAAAAACTAAGTTTTGTTTCTAAGGGGCAGTCTTCCTCCCACCTGGATCAACAAAATACCTTAAGGCTTTGGTTGTTTACTTCTTCTAAAACTACGAGTACTTCGTAAAGACAGTAGGAGAATATTCAAAAACTCATCGAATTATTTGCAGTGATGTTAACACTATTATTGTAGAAGCCATAGTAAGAATACATCACTTGGCCTACAACCAGCTATTTCCACCTACGTTCGGTGAAATGCGTCTGTGGGTTTTTGAAAATACTTTAATGTGAAACATAAATCCACTCTACCGATCAGTAAAACTGGTATGCTTCACTCTAAACGAACCCTCAACGACTGCCAAACAATAATTATTTTTTTGTTGCTGGTGTTAGAAACACTTGTGATTTCTTCACTTTTAAGTAGAAAACATTATCATGCATAATTGTGAGACAGAATACCTGCATCCGATGGCTTTTGAAGGAATCTCAGGCTGTTTTCCTTTTCAGCCTCGGTATGCTATTTCTTTCACCCAGCTATTAAAGTTTCGTCTCAAGAAAATAACGTTCCCTTGTATAAGCTAGCCGTAAAACAAAGCACATGTATTATTGAACGATTAAATAGTCAACAGCAATTTTTTAAACTTCTAAGCATCGCATATTTTCAATTTTTATACAGTCGTATTGTTAAAAAAGTACTTTTAAAAGCAATTTGTTTGAAATCTGCATCTCAATTTATTTTTTAAATATTAATTCTTTTGTAGTTTTTAACGCCATATGTTTAATTTTGACAACTGAAGTACTCCCTTTAAGTAGAAAGTAAAGGAAAAATAATTGAAAAATAGTAATTATATCTTTTTCTATCAATTTCCCATAACAACTTTTTAAAAAATATATAATTAAAATACGTGCTATTATGAAAAAATATAAATGAATGATTTCTGATAAAACATGGAGCTAAAGTCTTAAAACTTAAATATGTTTTGCACTATCTATATTTATATACATATATTTTTTTTTTATCGGATCGAAACTAAATTCTGAAAAAGCAGAATTCCAGTTTTCTAAACTTTATTTTTCTTCTTCCGAAACAGAAAAGTGTTCTTATATTGTGAATTTCTAGTTTCGAGAGTTTAGTTCCTAATCATTTCTGGACTTTAGTGACAAGAGCTATCGAATAATTCCACTTTCGTCAAAATTGAGACATCGCAGTTGGGTATGTTCCCTAGTTAGAACTCAACATTATGTTTTCAAATGCAGGTGGCACTCTTTACATTATTTCAACTCACGAATACATTATAAACGTTTTAATAAAATACATTTTATGCACGGAACTGAATATTTAAGCTTGCATCTTGTATTTTTTAAAAATGAATTGTTATTAATATATTTGTTTAAGGAACATTAATTTACACTTTCTAATAATATACTAATTTCAAAAGCTAAAATGTGAAAATTAGAGTTTTAAAACCATTAAAAATACATTTATTGCGACGCTTTAGATTTTTTAACTCTACTTGAGGAATCTTAAAAAACAAAAAATAAAAATATTCTAAAACTGCACGGTCTATGAAAAACCATTATTCCATTTTCCACGCATATTTTCCTATTATGTAATTTATTTTTTTTTTAACTTTCAAATCATGCATGTGTATAATATGATAAAATATAAGATAGAATCATGTATAATAATCACTTAAAGAAAGATTAAGTTAAATAACACAACAAAAAGTTATAAAATATCTTTATTAAGATTGACGATCGTTTCATCGCACAAACGGCGACATTTTCAAAATCATTCACAATAGGGGATGATAGATAACATGAGCTATCGTGAATGACTTTGAAAATGTCACCGTTTTACGATGAAATGATCGTCAATCTTAATAATGATATTTTAACACTTTTTATAGCATTATTTAACTTTAAAATATAGGATATAATAATTTTGCAAAATAAAAGATTTATAAGACGATGTGAAATTAACAAAAAAAAGAGGACTTAATCGGTTCATTCATAATAAATACTTCACATTTAATGGTAAATATTATAAATAAAATCATGCAGCCTCAATGGGTTCCCCTATTTCAGGGTTATTAGCAAAATATACTCTTCGCCTATTATAAACTGAAGTTTTTAGCAGATTTCAATTAACGCCCCACGCTTGGTTTTAGTATGTTTAAGATATTTTTATAATTTGGCAGTACAGTCTTGGCGAACTTAAAATATTTACAAATCATCTAAATTAAACGAACAATAACATTAAATTCATTATTGAAATTGAACTTAATAAAAATATTCCATTCGTTGACATAATGTTACCAAGAAAAAATCGAACAAATCTGTCGACAGATTGTTTTCAGAAAAAGCATATCTAACCAGACCACCATACCGAAAAAAGCATGTTCTGCATTCTATTACAAAATTTTAACCTACAGATTTTTCGGAAGTCGGACTTTTCTAGTATGCGCACAAAGAAATTTGAATGATGAATTAGATAATATTTGCAAAATTGCTCAAAATAACGGTTTTAAAGTTCGTCATATTACCAAATTAATCGTGGATATGATCAACAATAAGAAGACTGAACTTAAATTTGATTTGCAAAAACCCAAACTTTTTGCTGTTTAATTTATTAAAATCTTGTTTTGAGAATTAAACTATAATCTTAAACGTTTCATTATCTACTTACAGTGTAAAAAAAAAAAAAAAAAAAAAAAAAACGACATTTTTACAGTAGAAAGTACTGTTCATCTCGCGCACAAACACGATCACAGTGAATGTGCTGTATCGTTCTTTGGTTTCCTGAATATATTAACATGGAAAATACAGTAGTTGCGTAAAAATTAACAGCGCAATGTGCTGGCAATTTGGACACCAGCAGTTTGTGCTGTAAAAAATTGCGTCCAATTTTTTCATTTCAATATAGTCAGGAAACCAAAGAAAAATACAGCACATTCACTGTGATCGAGTTTGTTCTGGCAAATTTACAATGTTTTTTTTTACAGTGTAGTAGCTAATCCACCTCCGTAATTGAAGAATATCATTTACGCTAAAATTGACCCATTTTATTTCGAGAATTACTCAGTAGTTTATGAAATACCATTGAATAGAGCAGACGAATCAAAGAATTACAACTTTGGTATGACAAGTAGGAAATATAAGTAGCCGAATTTGGACCACTGCGCTTATTTTCAGGTGCAACTCACTTAATTTTCGGAATATCTGCAAAATATCACTACACGGGGTCAATCAATTCATCTACTAACTAAATAAAACTTTAGATCATTTTCTTTATGAAAATCTTAAATTTTATTTTAATTTGAAAAATTTGTCAAAAGTGGTCCAAATTCAGTAACTGGTTACCTAAGTTGGACCCCCAGTCTCCTAAATTGGACCAAATAATATCAACTTGTTTTAATGACTAGGGAATATAACAAATTTTATTAAAAGCAAGGTTTGCGATTAATGAAACAATCAAACAAAATAACAGCAATGAAATATAATTAAATCAAATATCTGAAAATAAGAGTAATTGTTTTAAATCAAAATGTATTAAAAATATAAATCAAAGTTATCAGTAATAAGAATAAAAATTATGGAACTAATTGTCAGTTACTTGAATATCATGTAATGAGCGATGCAAAGCTCATACATGAATTTTGTTTATTGTTTTTGTTTTCTAGCGCACACAACCTGGAACCGTATATCGCAATCTGAACACTGAATCATTTCTGCTATTTTATTTTTCTTACAAATTAGGCAAAACCAATCATCACTGTCTAGATTTTTCTTTTTAGATTCTGAATTATCAGACTGTTTTTTTGCAACAGAAGTTTTCTTTACATTATGTTTGTAGTTCTTCTCTTCCATCATGTTCTTGCTAATCGCATTACGCCTATTTTTTTAAACTCGATGTTCCAGTTGCTTTTGTGCTGAGAAAGCTTCGTTTTTGTCTTTTTTTTTTCATTTCAAGGTATAGTTTATATGGCTATGATGTTAACACAACTGTTTTTTGGCTCTCTCTCTATTTTGAATTAACTGAATTTACCAAGGGAAATAACATTTCAAATGAATTTTTTTTTGCTTTTGGATAGAATTTGTAGCTGCAGCCTTGTTGCAGGCAATTTCTTCACAAGTTACTGTCTTCTTTTTGTTTCCTATATCTTTAACAGCTTTTGTTGTCACGGGTGTCTTTCTTCAAGACAGTTTGTCTATGTCTTTTTCAACATTTTCATCAAGGTTTGAGATTTTATGCATTTTAATGGCAAAAAAGTATCATTCCATCCTCAAGAACTGTAAAAAGTCTTCCATCACAAATATCCTGCAGGAGGAAAATGTTTGAATTTAACTCTGTAGGTCAAATGTGCCGTAGGAATACAGAATTCAAAGAAAATAAATACAATTACATACAAGATAAAAGACATTGCAAACAAAATTTATTGCATAGACATGTAAAAACATTTTTATGTTTATATAGTCCTAAACTGTATAAAAATATTAATCCAGATATACACAAAAAAACTTGCATGGAGATAGTAATCCATTATAAAATATTAAAAAAAATAGTGTACAAAGCGTACCGTCCTCGAAATTCATTACTTACTTTTCAAATTTATGATAGCATATCTGGTCCAATTTAAGCAACTTAAATTGGCCCAATTACGGAAACTGCGCCATTTTTTAAAACAGTTAATTTCAAGACTAAGAACAAAAACGAAATCAAACAAATCCGCGTGAAAAATATGCACAATAAACAGATGAATTCATATATGTATATGAAAACATAACAACTTACCATAGTTTTAAAATATTCACTTACGTTTAGTAGGAAAAAATTAGATCAAAACAGCTAACTTTACGTTATTAAAAATTGTCTGAAAATAGCACGTGGTAGGCGGCTGTTTCTTCTTATCATGAGTGTCGTCATTCTGATGAGTAGGATTTGAGCGGTAGATGGAATCTCTTCCTGTAATTAACGGCAGAATGGCAACGGTCCCATTAAAGCGGCGATCCAAATATGGCTACTCTCCCCTATACATAAAAGGAGCATATAACTGATAATAAATATAATAGGAAAACCACAACACTAGCAAGATTTCATCAAGAAGAAACCATCCAAAGAAATTTCAATAAAAGTAATTTAATTTGTTCCTCCAATCATCCATCCACTAAAAGAGAAAACATAGAGATTGTAACGCGCAAAAATTGAATATGTAACGATGCAGCATAATTTAACTTACCAAAATTATGGCTCGAGCTATGCAATAGTTCAGAAAATAAAAATAAAATAAGCATCCAAGTAAATTAAAAAATAACGTGCGTAATATGAAATAATGCCTGGATAATTGAATGATGCCTTTCATAAACCGTGCAATTTTATATATTTTTTTATTTATTTGTTTTTAAAATGACACGGGTAGAGTTGAAATATGTAAACTGTCGAAATAGACGTATATTTACTGGTTTAGAAATTTTAATTTACATCTTTTAGATTTGAAATTAGTATAAAAGTTAACATGTATCTTTTTTTTTTTTTTTTTTTTTTTTTTTTTTTTTTTTTTTTAAATACTCTTTTAGTATAAGGGATCTTAGGACTCTTAAAGCTTCAAAATTTTCGAAATGTTAATTTTTTAAATGTTAAACTCCTGTCTTTTCTGAACATACTGATATAACTGTTTCTTTGACATTCCCAATAGAATAGAAGTTATGGCTATTAGAATTATACCCGCTTATTAGATAAAGCGACGTTTCCGAAACTTTGCCAACATTTTTCTCCAAATGATGTTTTTGGGCATAACGCGCACGATATCTCAAAAACTTCTGAATATTTTTTCATGAAATTTTCAAAGCATATTTTTCCTGTTAGTTTAACCTATTTTTTTTTTTTTTTGTTGTTGTTGTTCAAACAAATATATATTTTACGTGATTATACTGTTGTAATTTTCAAAATTTTTGTATTATCAAAATACAACTATGTATTAAAAATATAAAAGGTCTTTAAATACATAATTATTTAGGTTCAAGGTAGGTATTACAACCTGGGGTATAATTAGGCACCGAAATTTGAATTCTAGTTGCAATATTTATTTTGTAATCCTGCGCGTAAGCTGTTATACCAATTTTCTGCTCGTCAAATGTCTAACAGTTTGGAGTCCCTTGTAAATGCTAATTCTGCATCTTGCAAATTTTTAAATACATGAAATGAAAGAATATGCTTATATCTTTCAGCCCAATAAAAATTGTGTTTAAAAATCATATGCATTTTTAGATATTAAATGTTGAAAATGGTGACTGTTTTTCATTTTTTCCAATTTTAAGAATTTTGAGACCTCTAGAAAAAAATATAATTTTTTTCTCAATTATTATCTTTGAAATTCCTATCGAATTATTTTATAATTGAATACGTGGTGTATCACTTCTAGACCATTCTAAAGCACAGCATAGCTTCCAATTGAGTTTCACAATATAAGTTTTACATTCAAAACTTCCTGTTGTGAGACAATGAAAAAATTTGTGTCCTTATATCCTTTGTCAGCACAATAAAAATGGATAGAAATTTTCTAAAAATAGTCAGGCAGTAGAAATTCAGTGTTACTGCTAAGTTATAGTATTTAATCTTAATAATAAAAATCTGAAAAAAAGCCTTAGATTGAACTGCAGTCTTTATCCATTTTAATATTTTCATCATCTTTTCGATTACGCTACTTTAATATCAAAATTAAACTATAAATCAATAATGACCAAAACAGGAAAAGAAGAAGAAAATTACTGAAAATTGGATTATTAGATTATATATACACTGCTCAAAACAATTAAAGGATATTGCAGTTTTAGGTGGATTTTGTATCTGGTAAACTGTTTAGCTGATTGATACATGGTCGACAGACATAGTAGGTTATATGAGAATAAATTACACACGTTTGGCAGAAAAAAATGCATTTTATTGCGCATTTGTTTACTAAAGGAAAAAAACACAATTTGTGCATATGAGAAAAAAAGAATAAGAAAAGGTGTTTTCTTCAAAGAAAATCATTTTCAGTAGGGGGTATGGTTTCCACGGGCGGCCAGCAACGTTGAACACCTTTGAGGCATGGACTCAATGAGGCTATTAATGACGAGTTGGGGTATTCTGCCCCACTCTTCCAGAAGAGCTCTTTCCAGTTCTTGGAGAGTTTGTGGGGGTTGTTGGCGGCCAGAAACTCGTCTTCCTAGAGCGTCCCAAACGTGCTCGATTGGATTCATGTCTGGAGAACACGCTGGCCATTCCATTCGAACGATTCCTTCCTCGAAAAGGAAATCCTCCACCAGGTTTGCACGATGTGGCCTGCAGTTATCGTCCATTAAAATGAAGTTATCTCCGATTGCTGCAGCGTAAGGGACTACAATAGGTCTGAGGATCTCATCCCTATATCGGCGACCAGTCAGAGCTCCATCTCGGATGATGTAGAGGTCAGTGGGCCCGTCAATGGAGATGCCACCATACACCAACACTCCTCCACCGCCAAATCTGACACTTTCGTGCACGAACGCAGGATTATTCCTACTGCCACGGTCCCTCCAGATGAAAATACGCCTATTATCCGGATGTAAAGAAAAACGGGACTCGTCAGAAAACAGAATATTGCTCCCTTCATTTCTCCTCCAGTTGACATGCTCGGTTGCCCACTCCCTGCGGTCACGACGATGCCTTGATGTTAATCTAACACATACCATCGATCGGCGAGCATACAGACCTACAGCATGGAGCCGGTTTCGGACAGTCTGAGTTGAAATCGTGGTGCCTGTAGCCGAGCGAAGGTGTTGTTGGAGAAGAGTAGCGTTCATGGTTCGGTGTCTCCGAGCTGTTAACGCTAAATACCGATCTTCATTGGGCGTTGTTGCCCGTCTAAGACTTTGCCCTGGTCTTCGGCCTGCACATCCACTCTCCAAAAAACGGTTCCAGATCCTGGAAATAACACTTTGTGACACTCCAATGGCTTGCGCTACTTCGGCTTGAGTTTGGCCCCCTTCTAACCTAGCAACAATTCTCAAAGCTTCTGAATCTGTCAAATGACTTCGCTGAGACATCGTACTCATCGAAACAAAGCAATCACCGAATGCCGATCATTCTTGTCTTCATTCTCTTTTATCCAGTTGAAAGTCAAATTTCATTCGCTGCCGCTGAAGCGACGTTTTTGACGTCGAACTCAAAATTTGCATACTCCACAGTTTGAAAACCAGAAAAATTTGCCTTTGTGATTCTCTTCTTCTATTTTCGGCAAAAAAAATTTCGTTTATATCTTTATTTTATATAAAACTTCAAATATCCTTTAATTGTTTTGAGCAGTGTATATATATATATATATACAGGGTGTCCGAAAAGTCTGGAAACGGTCGAATAACTCGAGAAATACAAAGCAGATTGAAAAACGAAAATATACGTATTAAATATTTTTTTAAAAGTTAGTCAATGATACCAAATTTGATCCTGGCAACCGACCCCCCGGGGGTCAGAGGGGGTCCAACTTTGAAATCTTGAATGATAACCACCATTTTTTATTGCAGATTCGGATTCTACGGACAAAAATACGTAACTTTTGTATTTAACATTTTTTTCTAATATTCGTTGATCACGGTGTAATCGAGCAAATAAAACAGATACATACTTTGGTTTTCCCAACCAGGTTTTGACATCTCGAAATCTGATTGGACAGAACTTTCATCGTCAAAGTAGTCGTCTTTTGCGGGAATAGTGTTTTTCGAAAACCATCAGTGGTGGTTGTTCGATGACACTTTATATGCTTTTGCCATAAAAATTAATAGAAATATATTAAATTAGTACTGTATTTGCATATTTTTTTATCCAGTCAATCATTTCAAAATAATAACCTGCGTATTTTGAATTTTTAACGTGTAAATATACACCTCCCTCCCGGACAGAAAAAGGATAATCTTAATTATTTGGGGGCGGAGTGTGCAGATAGTCTGCGTTTTGATGGCTACTTTTTTTTTTTTTTTTTTTTTTTTTTTTTATATATATATCATCTAATTCAGGAGGCTGATGCTGGTGTACAGTTTTTTTTTAAATTATTACTATAGAACAAAATATAGGACAAAGTATTTAAAAAAAAGATATAAAAACTTTTTATACTGTCTGAGCAAAGGATGAGGAAGTAGCGTAAATTTCAGTGGGGGTGGAGTTATATATTTTGATGATTGATTAGTTACTGTATCTCCAAAATATCAAGTCGGACAGACACTTCTTCAATAATTCTTATAAACGTTTTATTGCAATTAAAAATATTTTTCAATTTAACATTTTTTTCATAATTTTAAAATTAATAATTTTAAACAATTGAAAAATTTTGATCTTTTAAACTTTTTCATTTAAAAAATAACTAAACTCTTTAAGCTCTCTTGATTATTTCTGGGGAAGACGACGTTTTAATTTTCATAGGGGAAGGATGATGTAGAAAATTGTTTAATTATTTATAAATTATTACAATAAATTATCAAATGTGACAAAATACAGGGTGTCCGAAATGTTTGGAAACGGTCGAATAACTCAAGAAATTCATATAAGATTGAAAAAAAAATATATACATGTTAAATATTTTTTTAAAAGCTATTCCGTGATACCAAAGCTGACACCCCACCCCGACCACCTGGGGGCCAGAGGCGTTCCAACTTTGAAATTGTAAATGATAATCCCCATTTTTTATTTCAGATTCGGATTCTACGGGGGAAAATGCGCAACTTTTGCTTTTAACATTTTTCTTTCGAATCTTTGTAGATGACGATGTAATCCAGAAAAATGTGTCAGATACATATTTTGTTTTCTCAACCATGTTTTGTAATCACGAAATGTGATGCGCCAAAGTGGGTCGCCTTAGCTGGAATTGTGTTTGTCGAAAACTATCAATGGAGGTTGTTTCGATGGCAAAAGTGCTTTATATGCTTTTGCCATGCAAATTAACAGAAATATATTGAATTAGATTTCTATTTGTGTTTTTATTTTATCCATTCAGTCCATTCTAATCAATTACCCTGCGTTTTTTTTTTTTTTATATTTTGATGTGTAAACATGCCCCTCCTCTTCCGAACAGAAAAAGAAGATAATCTTCGTTATTTGGTAGAGGTAGGCGTGGATATTTGGCATTTCGATGGCTTCTGCTGTTACTATAGAGTAACATATAGGACAAAATAAAAAGAAGTACATATATTTTTTTTTGTGTGTGTGTGCGGGCGGAGCAAAGAACGGTGAAGTTGTGTAAAATTCAGGTAGCGGTCGGATTCGAGATTTAGATCATTGATTAGTTACTGCAACCAGAAAGGGCTAAAATATTTTCCATAATTCTAATAAATGTAATAATGTTTTTGTAAATTAATATATTTTTTTCAATTTAGCATTTTTTTCATAAATTTAAACAATAGAAACATTTTGGTATTTGAAAATTTTTAATTAAAAAATAATTTAACTCTTTAACACTGTCGGGATTTGTGAGGCACATATATTCATCGTCAAAAGGTGCATGTGAAATTTGTTTTGGGCACCATTAATAAATGAATAAAATCATTTAATTTTTTAATTAAAGGATTTTTTGGTATTTCACAAGTAAAGGCGACAGTTGAAAAAACACATTGTATTCCAAATAAAATTTGTTTACGCGATGTGGTCTCGAAAGGGTTAAAGTGTAATGATTATTTGCTGGGGTAAACGACGTGTTAATTTTCATAACAGAAGGATAATGTAGAAAATTGTTTGTTTATTATTACAATAAAATAACTTATGTGACAAAAAATATAATCTAAAACATAATTGGCAGAACCAATTAAAAACAGATCAGTTTATTTTCTTCATTTTTTAAGCCCTAGAAGGGGCATTTATTAATATATTTCCTTCAATTAGTTCTACGTTCTTAAATTTTTATAACAAATAAGTTAAACCAATTGAACAATTTAAAAAAATTCAAACAATATGACACATAAAACCCATTAAAAACTTAGGTCCCGTTAAAAAGAAATCTAAATAAATTTTAAACTTTTTTCCTTTTTAAGTTGCAAATATTTGTGTTGCAGATTTTGTATTATGCTTATGATGAGTGTGTACAAAATGATAAGGCACATGTAAAATAAAAAAAAACACATTTGAAAGTCAAAGATTTATTTCGATTTAATTTGAAGGGAAATTTTAGGGATTTTTAGGGTATTTACATTATCATATTGTTTAAATTTTGTTTTTATTTTTTAATGTTCGTTTGGTTTAACCCTTACCGTCGCGGAGTAATTCTGTTTATAAACTGATGAAATGATAGACTGACATCAGCTTTTATAAACGAGTTTATTGGAGAATACAAACTTTCTTATTTTCAAGTACGTTATAAATGGAAAATTTTAATTAAATATTTTGGGTGCCAGTAAAATAAAAATTATTAGTCTTTTTTTAAGGACACTGTCCGCAAAAGCTCTAACTTATTTGTTACAAAACATCGAACAATATTGTTACAACATTTGTTACAACATTAAACATCGAAGTAACTGAATGAAACATAGGAATAAATGTCCCTTCTCGGGCATAAAAAATGTAGGAAAAAACTGATTTGTTTTTAATTTGTTCTGCAAATAACGTTTTTGTTTATATATTTTTTCACATTTGTTATATTATTGTAATAATTAATAAATAATTAAACACTTTTCTACATTATCCTTCCCCCATGAAAATTAAAAGGTCTTCTACCCCAGGTATTAATCAACAGTGCTTAAAGAGTTAAATTATATTTTAAATTCAAAAGTTTAAAAGATCAAAAATTTTCAATTGTTTTAAATTATTGGGTCGTTCGGAGAGTCGTGTGTGTTTGGAAAAACCAATTCGAACCGGAAAATTCTATCATTTAATAATTAGACATTGATTCCTATATCTAATGTCTAATAATTACCGGGCAGGATTTTCCGGTGCGGATTGATTTTCCTAAACGGACACGACTTCCCGAACAACCCAATAATAAATTTAAAATTAGGAAAAAAATGTTAAAATGGAAAAAAAAAATTAAATTACAAAAAAGTATTACATTTATTAGAATTTTTGAATGTTTTCTGCCCTACTTGCTAGTCAGTAGTCGCAGTAAATAACCAATCATCAAAACCTACAATCCCACCCTCTTCCACCTAAAACTTACGCTACTTTCCATCCTTTAATCAGACAGCACAAAAAGATTTTATATGTTTGTTTGTATTTTTGCTCCTTTATGTTATTCTATAGTAATAATTAAAAAAAAACTTATACACTCCCATCCGGCCCCGAATTAAGTGATTTTTTTGACAGCAGAAGACATCAAAACACAGAATAACAACACACTCCGCCCCCAAATAATGAATACTATGATTTTTCCGTTCGGGAGGGGAGGTGCTTATTTCCTTGTTAAAATATCAAAATACATAGTTTATTATTTAAAAATGATAGACTTGATAAAAAGACATGCAAATAGAAAACTAATTTAATATATTTCTATTAATTTTTATGGAAAAAGCATATAAAGCGCCATGGAAACAATCTCCACTGATTATTTTTGAGAAACACTATTTCTGCAAAAGACGGCAACTTTGACGTTAAAAGTTCTGGCCAATCAGATTTCGAGATGTCAAAACCTGGTTGGGAAAACCAAAATATGTATCTGTTATATTTGCTCAATTACACCGTGATCAACGAGGATTAGAAAAAAATGTTTAATGCAAAAGTTACGTATTTTTGTCCGTAGAACCAGAATCTGCAATAAAAAATGGGGGTTATCATTCAAAATTTCAAAGTTGGACCCCCTCTGACCCCCGGGGGGGGGTCGGTTGCGGGGATCAAATTTGGTATCACTGAATAGCTTTTTAAAAAATATTTAACACGTATATTTCCGTTTTTCAATCTACTTTGGATTTTTCGAATTATTCGACCGTTTCCAGACTTTTCGGACACCCTGTATATATATATATATATTTCTTTTTCCGTCCAGTAACGTCAAAAATTCTTGAAGTAGATTGGAAAAAATATTATGTATTGAAAGAAATGTTGAATACATTTTCGAATAATTAAATTATATTAATAGTGTTTATTTTTATTATTTAATTGGAATGTAATATATGCCACTTATGTGAATTTCATATTCATATACATTTTGATTTTTCAAAATAAAATTTTATTTACTTTCTTAATAATCTAGCATAACAACCTGGAGTAAAATTGTGGTCGTAAGCAACAGTATCAATTGATTTATGACAATTGTTGCCGTTTAGAAGCGCCATCTATGTGGTTTGTTTTGAAACGTGTGAGTTGGGTTCGAGACGCCGATCAGAGTAGGGTAAATATCGGCTCTTGATCCATTTATTGTTTGTGAATTAAAATTTAATTAGTAATACAGTCCGCTAGTTTTATTTTATTGTGAGTTGTGTGCAGTGATTATTTGTGATTGAGTTATTGGCGGGAACACCTATTTTTGGTCCGTCGAGCCGGAATAAAGAACAAGCATTTATTTAATCGAGTATAAAGTGGTTTCGATTCAACGAATATAGGTGTACCGAAACGAATTGTTTTCTTTTTTATGAGAATTTGTGCATTTCCTTTTAATCTTATATGTTATAATATTGCTTTAATAGTGTGGTGTTAAAAAATATATACTTTATTACGAAGAGTTTAAGTCAAGCAGTTGTTTTGATTCAAGAACAAAAAGAATTATGTTCTTTCAAAAGTTCTTTCTAACATATGTTCTTTCTAACCAAAAGTGAAAAATTAAATGATTTTGAAAAGGGATAAATCATAGAATCTTTAGACTCTCTTATTAAAAGTATAAAGACATTTACAATCAAAATTCCGACTAGGCCGGAAGGTTCAGGTTACTTCTTTTCGTCTTTAGAAAGGGCCTTTATTTCAAAAAATGCCCCTGAAAAGTATAAATCGGAAATTTTTCTAAATCTGTTGGGAGAAAGGGCAACAAATGTTATTACATACATTAAGGATGGGGAATTAGAAGACTATTCAAATGTGAAAGCTATAGTACTTGGAGAATTTGAGCCAACTCGGCAAACTTGTTTAGGACATTTTAGAAAAGCAGAACGTCAACCCAATGAAACATATGTACAATTTGCATCCCGATTAACAACGAGTTGGGATTATTATTTGAAATTGAGAAATGTGACAGATTTTGAAACTTTAAAAAAGTTAGTGATTTCTGATAAAATTTGTCAGACGCTTGATAAGGATGTTACATGTTTTATAAATCTTAGACAAGGAGATTCTTGGTTTCACCCAATTGAGTTATCTAGGGAGATACATTTATATTACACATCAAAGGGAAAACCTGTGGTTGATAATTCTAGGTCGAATAATAAAAATAATTATTCCAGGACAGTTTCTAAAGTTTTTTTAACTGATGTAAAAAATTCTAAATGTATTTTGTCATGTAATGAAAATGATCCTTTGCATAAATGTCCTGCTTATAAAAATATGTCAGTGAGTGATAGAGTTGAGCTGGTAAAGACAAAAAATCTTTGTTTTAACTGTCTTATGAATCATAAAGTAGTTGATTGTAAATCTAAATTCTCGTGTATTATTTGTAGGAAAAGGCATAATGTAACTTTGCATTTTCCTCGCGAACAAAAAATAAATAGAGTTGAAAACCAAGATGTAATTTCACAGGAAATGAGTCATATAAACAAAGGAGGTAATAAGTCTACTTTGGATGTTTCGGCTCCAGTATTTCAGCCTTTCCCAGCTAATAATCAAAACAGTTTATTTTCAACGACATGTAATTTGGCTAATGAGTTGAAAGCTGTGTTACTTAGCACATTTGTTTGTTTAATAAGAGATGAATTAGGTAATTTTCATGAAGTACGAGGTTTATTAGACGTTGGAGCAAACTCTAACTTTATGAGTAAAAGGTTAGTAGATAAACTTAATTTGAAAAGGGAAAAGGCTAACATTTCTATTTCAGGCATAAATAATTTATCGTTGAATGTTAGATCTAGGGTTAACACAACTGTTTCAAATAGAGATAAGGATTTTCATTTAAAATTAGACTTTTTAGTCGTTCCGAAAATTAAAGAATTTACGCCGTCTAGGCCGCTTGAGACTTCTATCCCATTATTAATTAACATCAAATTAGCCGATGAAAATTTAATGTCCCAGGCCCGATTGATTTGCTTTTAGGTGCAGAAAATTTCTATGAATTTTTAAGACCAGTTCAAATTTATCCGCAAACATTAAATACTAAAATTGTGTTACAAAACAGTCTATTCGTGTATATTGTAAGTGGAAGCCTTCCGGCTAGGGGTGAAAGTAATATACATTGTGGGTTAATTACAGATAATTTGGAATTAGAAAAAATAATTATAGAGTTTTGGGAACTAAAAAACATAGAGAGAGAGTCTGAGATTTCTAAAACTAAGGAAGCAGAAATTTGTGAAGAACATTTTCTGAAAAATTATTCTAGAAATGAAAATGGACAATATATGGTGAAAATGCCGCTAAAAGAAGATCCATCTTGTCCTGGCGAATCAAAACAAAAGGCAATGAATATTTTAAATTCATTATGGAAGAGCTTAGTTAGAGAACCTAAAGTTAATGATCTTTATAAAGCATTTATGGAAAAATATCTAAGTATGGGTCACATGGAAGAAGTGATAGAATCTGAAGAGCCAGAAGTCACTTATTATATTCCACATCATTGCGTATTCCGTACAGAATCAAGTAGTACACCATTACTAGTCATGTATAATGCCAGTTCCTTAACATCTACAGGGAAATCATTCAACAGTTTGCAGTTTAACGGAGGAACAATCCAAGATGAGTTATTTTCTATAATGTTGCGACTTCGAAAGCATCAGTTTGTTTTTGTAGCTCATAAAAAATGTATCGTATGATATTAATATATCCGAATCAACGTGATTTATTACGAATAGCATTTAAACCTGAGGTGAATGAGCCAGTAAAAATGTACAGGTTATGTACTGTGAATTATGGCACAACTAGTGCTCCTTTTTTAGCTACAAGAACCTTAATGCAATTATCCAGAGACGAAGGAAATGAATTTCCTTTAGCTGCGAATGTGTTGTTGCAGGATGAGTACATGGATGACATTCTAACAGGATCAGATGACTTAGACACATCCAAGGAGATTCAGCAACAACTAATATCTTCGTTATGTAGTGGAGGCATGGATCTCCATAAATGGGCAGTAAATAACTTTGCTCTTTTGTGTAATAATTCAGAATCTGAATATTCTTTTTCTAATGAGACAAAAACTTTGGGAATATTGTGGAAGCCTCAACCAGATTGTTTTGGGTTTAACTTAATTATCGAGCAAAGCGAATTATACACTAAACGACCAGTCTTGTCACAAATTGCTAGAATATTTGACCCTTTGGGTTTGATAGGTCTTATAATTACAAGTGCCAAGGTGTTTCTGCAAAAATTATGGTTGCTGAAGATAGATTGGTGCGATTATCTCCCAATGAAAGAAAATAAGGAGTGAAATGACTTTCTTACTTCCTTAAAGAGTGTAAATCTGATCCGTATCCTTAGATATATTCTTATAGCTCAGTCTATTCGTGTAGAACTACATGGATTTTCCGACGCATCTGAAATTGCTTATGGAGCGGTCATTTACGTGAAATCTACTAATTCTTGTGGTGATTCTGCTGTTAAGCTGCTCACTAGTAAGTCCAGAGTAGCTCCTCTAAAGCATGTCACTTTTCCGCGTCTTGAACTTTCTGCTGCAGTCCTGCTATCTAAGTTAATGAAGAAGGTGTTAAGTGCCTTAAAACTAGAAATTTCTAAAACTTATTTTTGGACAGACAGCACCATTGTACTTGTATGGTTAAAAAAGAATCCAATGATCTTAAGACATTCGTAGCCAACAGGATATCGATTATACAAAGTTTAACTTCGGTTGAACAGTGGCATTACGTACCTTCTAAGCAAAATCCTGCAGACCCTATTTCTAGAGGTATAGATCACATCAAGATTCAACAGTGTGAACTGTGGTGGTTTGGTCCAGCATTCCTACAACAGCCTGAGGTGGTCGAGTGTCCTAATAGCAATCCTGCTGAAACCAATGAGCTGTTTTTGCGTGAATTGAAATTGCCATCAGTGACTCAAGTATGTGCCTTAGTTAACACTCTTGAACCTTTAGACATAATTAATAACTGTTCTTCGTTCATAAAACTACAAAGAGTAGTAGCATGGTGTAAACGATTCATATATAACTGTAGAAACCCTTTATATCCTACAGCTGGAACTCTATCTAGCAGTGAACTCTCTCAGTCCTTATTGTGCATTGTAAATAACATTCAAAGGACTTCATTCGTGAAAGAAATCCAGTGTTTAGAAAGGGGTACTGCTATCCCTAACAATAGCAAACTGATAAACTTGTGTCCATTTTTAGACAGTGATGGCTGCATTCCTGTTGGTGGCAGACTGAAAAACAGTAACTTATCCGATCACCAAAAATTTCCTATGATTAACCCTGCAAAACATAATTTTACATTTTGTGTTATTAATTATTTTCATGTTTTATATTTTCATGCAGGTTCAGAAACCGTAATGTCTCTCATCCGAACTAAATTTTGGATTTTAGCTGGCAGAAATGTAGTTAGAAAATTCATTTTTAATTGTATTATTTGTAAAAAAATTAATTCTAAAATTTCGCAGCAACAGATGGCTGATTTGCCAGCAGCAAGAGTAACGGTATCCAGAGTATTTACGCGCACTGGATTAGACTACTGCGGTCCTTTTGAGATAAAAAATTCAACAGGTAGGAGTAAACAGGTAAAAAAGTTTTTTATTTGTATTTTCGTGTGTTTTACTACAAAGGCCTTGCATTTTGAAATTGTCAATGATTTAACAAGTGCAGCGTTTTTAGCAGCACTTAAACGCTTTATTGCGAGACGAGGCAAACCTTCTGATATCTTTAGTGATAATGGCCGAAATTTTGTTGGTGCCATTAAGGAATTAAGAGCAATTCTCAGATCTTTATTTAAGGATAAAAGTGAGAAGAAAATTCAAAATTATTTAGTTAATGAAGGAATTAAGTGGCATTTTAATACCCCTTCGACCCCTCTCTTTGGAGGTTTATGGGAGGCAAGTGTTAAATCACTTAAATATCATTTAAAGCGTGCTGTAGGTAAAACTATTTTAAGTTATGAGGATCTCTTGACTTTTATTATTTAAATCGAAGCTGTTCTTAATTCTCGTCCACTCTGCCCTCTTTCAAATGATCCAAATGATGTTGAAGCTTTGACACCTACTCATTTTCTTATTGGATCATCTTTAATGGCCTTACCTGAACCGAATTATACTGAAATCCCTATGAATAGGTTGAGCAGGTGGCAATTAGTTCAGAAATTCACACAACATCTTTGGAAATGGTTATCAGAATATTTAAATAAGCTCTTAAATAGACCCAAATGGCATAAAGGAAGGGTAGAGATAAAAGAGGGAGATTTAGTTTTAGTAAATAATTATGATAATTATAGCCCTTTAAAATGGCATTTGGCAAGAATTGTTAAAATTTATCCAGGCCAAGATGTTATAATTAGAGTTATAACTTTAAGGGATAAAAATGGCACATATAAAAGGCCAGTGGCCAAAATTGTTGTTTTGCCTCATGTGAATGAAACCACATTAACTACTTGAATTCATACATTTTATTTTAATTAAGAAAAACTTTTGTAGTGTTGTGTTTTATTATATTTTTGTATTTATATTTGTAAATTTAACATTTGATTTAGTGTATATGCTGAGAAAAAATTTGTATTATTGAGATTGTATTCTAAATTGATATCGTATTTATAGTATTGAATTTTTGAAACATTCAAGGCCCGGCGGTATGTTGCCGTTTAGAAGCGTCATTTATGTGGTTTGTTTTGAAACTTGTGAGTTTGGTTCGAGTCGCCAATCAGAGGAGTAGTGTAAATATCGGCTCTTGATCCATTTATTGTTTGTGAATTAAAATTTAATTAGTAATACAGTCCAATATTTTTATTTTATTGTGAGTTGTGTGCAGTGATTATTTATAGGCTTGTTAGGAGTAGTTATTGGCGGGAACAACAATTGTCTGTATTATTTTACAATTGATATATGAAAACCCTGATTTAAGGAAAATAATTCTATAAGGGAAGGTGGGCCAAAATCGGGTACCATAAATATTTTTTTTTCTCAAATACAATCAAACGGAAAAACAAACTCTGTATACCATTTTTAATATTAAATGGATCATTGGCTATGATAAAACATATTCTTTTCGATAAAAAATATAATTTATTACACAGGATGCAATATGTTATCTATCGCCGCCCTTTAATTTCTCAACCGTTGGTCGTAGACATATAGCTCCAATTACAAAAACGTTTCAAATTAGATAAATATTCATGTTTTCTATACGGTCCCCCAGTCCCTATAGCCATATTTAGAAAAAAATTACACATATGATAACAGATATAACACAAGAAGTTTAGTATCTGTAGAACAAAAATTGACACAATTATTAAATTTCAAAGTTTGAGATTTTGCACATGATTTTGTCTTTCATTGAGGCATCAGTTAAAAGATGAATTAGAGTAATTCGAATCAGGGTGCAATGTTCTTTTTACGGTGAAACCACCTTTAGCCAGTATCACCATATCGGTCGAAATAAACGTATTTTTACTGGATTTAAGGTTCTAATTTACACATTTTAGCATTTTAAATTAGTATATTATTACAAGGTGTTCATTAATGTTCCTTGAACCAATATATTAATAACAATATTTGCATAACAAACGTTTTACAAAAATAAAATTTCATACATAATAATAAACATAAGATCAAAAATTAGATTTCGTAGCATACAAACATGGAGATTGATTTATGAAATACCACACTTCACTAGCTATTCTAAAGTTATGTGATAAAAATTTGCAGCGTGACATACGCAGTAGACATAAAAAGAATTATATCTAATCAAAAACAACTCGTTGTAAATGATGCCGCCAAGCCACAAACCTAAAACGCCAGTCATCCGTGTAAAAATCTATCACTACTCATAATGTTTCCAAAGGACTCGGAGTGAGGTACAGTATGTGAAAACTGCTTGGCGACCTGCAGGCTTTTATAACGCTTGATCTTTCTGCACTTACATATATATGACTTTTTGTTTAACAATTTTCTTCGTATATTACTTCTCCCATTAAACTGTGAAAAATCAAAGCTTATGGTGTTTACATGCCCCTTCTTATTTAACATCATGGGATCGATTTGTTGATTACCATTATTTGAACGAGAAAGACCACTTTTATGAGGAGGATTTTCTAAGTAAACATGTAATAAACATTTTGAGTTTGTAAAATAGTAATAAAAAATATTGATCATATGAGTATTACTAACAATGCACCTAATAATAGACGTTAATTAAACTAAGATATATTGCCGTAAAGCCCGCGTAAACGCACATAACAGGGGGGAAATCTGTTCTAGTAAGGCTACTAGTATTATATAATATTCCTTATGTTTGAAACACGAACTTTACGTTTAAGAAATAAATCTGCCATAAACAGGATCCATTTTACAAGTTTTCCCTTTAATTTTAATGCAGTGTATTATTAAACGTATCTATGTAATTAAAAATTATATTTAAAATAATAAAAAGTATAATTGTAATAGCAGATGATTACCACTGTTACATACCATTTCCTGCTTGTCTTACAAATCTTTCTGATTTTATTACAGATCTTCCTCCAACAAATACTTATAAGAGTGATATAATGAGAAATTAAAAATAATTTTTTCGACTTTCACAATTTTTCGAAATTGGTATATGTACTGCATAAATTAAATATACGCCTGCAGGCCGCCAAGCAATTTTCACATACTGTACTTCACTCCGAGTCAATTGGAAACATTATGAGTAGTGATCGATTTTTCACGGCACTCGGAGTATGCACTTCTATATCGCTTCTTTTTATGTGATATCACTTCTTTTTATGACTGACGTTTTAGGTTTGTGGCTTGGCGGCATTATTTACAACGAGTTGTTTTTGATTAGATATCACTTCATTTTGTAAGGAATTCCATTTGCATTATGCATATTCAATTTTAATTCAGAAAAGAAAAGATAACCGAAAGATGATAGACGTAAAAAAATAATTTAATAGTGAGCCTATAAACTTTTCAAAAGTGTAATATATCTAGTAAGACATAATGTTGGACTTTTTAAAAACAATTCAAATACATTTTAACGATCCTTACAAATCTCAGAAGAAACCATTTATTTTTTAGAAATGATAAAACGTGTCGAACTAACCAGCAATATTTTAGCTCTTGTTCTATAAGTTATAGGGTGATTCATAAATTAACTCAGTAAGGATTTTATTTTAATAACTTTTGAAAAACTGCCATTACATTTCAAAGTTCGCATCATTTTACACAAAATATGTAAAGACTTAAAAACAGATTGAATAATGAACATTTGTTTTATCACCGGGCGTGCTTGAAGTAATTTTTAAATAAAATTAGTTTTTTTATAATTTTGAAATCCAATGTCCCTCCGATAAGCGCGGCAGAAACTCAGATTATATAATTGAGCCCTATTTTTTTAGAAAATGTTTTCATAACCTCCAACACTTGTTGGATTTTCTGAATTTTCAATGCATGTATTTTCTAAATTCATAATTGTTTTTTAGACAAGCAGGACATCCTAGATCATATGCTTTCCAATTATTTTCTCACATATTTCGGATCATCCATACGATGAATTATATTTCATTTCAATAAAATATTCAGAATTCGATATTTCATCGTTATAAAATGATTTTCCCTAATTCAGTCATATTTATAAATTTTTAAGTAGCTCTATTATCTGATTAAAAGTTAACTAAAAGTTATTTATGGTATATTGAGAAAATTTTTTAATTACCAAGTCGAAAATAACAGAATCGATTAGTTTAATAAATACCCTTATTAATCTTTTTAAATGAAAAGAAAAGGAAAAAATCCAATAAAACTGCCAAAAATTCCAATAAAACTGCCAAAAATTCCGTGATCCTTAAGTTCTGTCGAATTGTTTTCATGGCTATAAGTACTCTGTGATTCACTAAAATACTTACATTATCTTTCTCAGCCTATTCTGTGGTTTCTCAGTGGTCAGTGTTTACCTAGAATCTTTCCATAATCGAGGTCCACTGGAAAGTTTCTATAATTCAGTTTCTCCTCAAATATCAGCAGGACATTCGGTAATGATTATTGTGCGCAGTACCTTCGTCAAAAATCATTCCGATTTCGTTCAAAATAAAAGTTCATTTAATTGTTATCTAAATTTTGTGTGCAAAAATACCCATAGTAATGAAATTTTAAAAGGGTGTGGGCTGAAATCTTGAAGCATTTTAATGAAGTGGGCCAAGAATTCGAAAATTTTGAATAAATTATTTTTATTTTACGTTTATAGCGAACTTTTGCTTTTTTTTATTTAACGCGTAATCGCGCGAGTTCTAACCAGCTTTATATGTTAAATGCAATGTGAGATATATATGTCGTAGGTTAATTGGAGAATCATCTCTCATTTTCCAATTAGCCTAATATTTTTCAGGCCTATTGCATAGAGCCTAGACAGCGGTTTGGCTAATTGACAAGTAACCACTTATTTCCCAATCACGGTGATTTTTTTAGACTTAAAGGCATGACCCGAACCGAACCCAAAAAATAAATTACAACAGGCTGTACGCCGATACGAGCAAGTCGAAATAATTTCCTTCTACACGCAACCCGACCGGAACTGAAAGTTCCATTTGAAAACACACGAAATTTGACCCGAACAAAATTTGATAGCAGACAAAAATATTGAGAATAACCGTAACCCGATCCGAACAAGACAAAATAATTTCCGGCACACGCAACCCAACAAAAACCAAAAAATTCCCTTTGAAGAAAACCAGAAATCTTACCCGAACCAAATCTGAACCCAACAAAAATATTCCAAAGAACCATAATCGTATCCGAGCAACACAAAATAATTTACGTGAACATGATACCCGACCAGAACATATCAATTCCCTTTGAAAAAAAACGAAATCAGATCCAAACCAAATCTGAACCCGACAAAAAACTTCAAAGAACGATAACCGGATCCAAACAGAAAAAAATAATTTCCGTGGACGTGTTACCTGATCCGAACCTAAAAATTCCATTTGAAAAAAACTTGAAATCTGACCCAAACAAAATATTAACTCGACGAAAACATTTCATTGAACCATATTCCGAACCGAGCAAAACAAAATAATTTCCGTGGACACGCAACCCGACCCGAACCTAAAAATTTCCTTTGAAAAAAAACGAAATTTCAACCCGACAAAAATATTCCAAAGGTCGATAATCCGATAAGAGCAAGACAAAATAATTTCCGTTGACACGCAAACCGATCCGAATATGAAAATTTCATTTGAAAGAAACCCGAAATTTGAACCCGACAAAAATATTCCAAAGATCCATAACCGGATCTGTGCAAAGCAAATTAATTTCCTTGATCACGCAACACGACCAGAACCTAAAAATTCCATTTGAAGTTAACGTGAAGCCAGACACGAACCAAATCTTAACCCGAGATAAAAATTCTAAAGAACTATAACCCGATCCGAGCAAGACAAAATAATTTCCGTTGACAGACAACCCGATCCGAACGAGAAAATTATAACTGAACACGATCCGAAACCTGGTTATGGTCGGTTTTCGGGTTGACTTCAAATGAATCCGGTTGCGTGTCAATAGAAATAATTCTGTCTTGCTCGGATCGGGTTACGGTCTTTGAAATATTTTTGTCCCTTCCAGATCGGGTTCGGGCTCGGGTTTCATGTTGATTTTAAATGGAATTTTCAGATTCTGGTCGTATTGAGTGTACACGGAAATTAATTTGCCTTGCTCGGATCGGGTTACGGCCTGATGTATTTTTATTTCGGGTACTGTTCGGGTTTCGGGTTAACTTAAAGTAGAACTTTCAGGTTCGTATCGGGTTGCATGACAACGGTAATAATTTTGTCTTGCTCGGATCCGGTTATGATTCTTTGGAATATTTTTGTCGGATTCAGATTTGGTTTTGTTCGGTTCAGATTTCGTGGGTTTTCTAGTGGAATTTTTAGGTTCGAGTCGGGTTGCGTGTCCACGGAAATTATTTTGTTTTGCTCGGATTGGTTTACGGTTCTTTGGAATATTTTTGTCGATTATAATATTTTGTTCGAGTCATATTTCGTGATTATTTCAAACTAAATTTTTAGGTTCGGATCGAGTTGCGTGTCCACAGAAGTTATTTTGCCTTGCTCAGATCGGATTATTGTTCTTTGGAATAGTTTATTAGTCGGGTTCAGATTTGGTTCGTGTCAGATTTCGGGTTTTTTTTAATAGAATTTTTATGCTCGGGTCATGTTGCGTCCACGGAAATTATTTTGTCTTGTTCGTATCGGGATATGTTTTTTGGGGATAATTTTGTCGGATTCAGATTTGGTTCGGGCCAGATTTCAAGTTTTTTCATGGAATTTTTAGATTCGGTTCGGGTTTCGTGTCCAAGGAAATTATTTTGTAACGCTCGGGTCGAGTTATGGTTCTTTGGAATATTTTTATCGGGTTTAGAATTGGTTCGTGTCAGATTTCGGGTTTTTTCTAATGGAATTTTTAGGTTCGGATCGTGTTGCGTCCAAGGAAATTATTTTGTGTTTCTTGTATCGGGTTATGGTTGTTTAGATTATTTTCGTTGGTTATCATATTAGGCTCGGGTCATATTTCGTTTAAAAAAATAAATAAATAGGTTCGGGTCGAGTTATGTGTCTTCGGAAATTATTTTGTCATGCTCGGATTGGGTTAGGGTTCTTTGGAATATTTTTGCGGGGTCTCAGATTTGCCTTGTGTAAGATTTCGGGTTTTTTTAAATGGAATTTTTATGCTCGGTTCGTGTTGCGTCCACGGAAATTACTTTGTCTTGCTCGTATCGGGTTATGGTTTTTTGGGGATATTTTTGTTGGATTCAGATTTCGTTCGGGTCAGATTTCAGGTTTTTTTATTGGAAGTTTCAGGTTCGATTCGGGTTGCGTGTCCAAGGAAATTATTTTGTCTTGCTTGGATCGGGTTATGGTTCTTTAGAATATTTTTGTCGGTTATCAAATTTGGTTCGGGTCATATTTCGTTTTTTTTTCTTAAAAAAAATTAGGTTCGATTCGGGTTGCATGTTTACGGAAATTATTTTGTCTTGCTCGGATCGGGTTATGGTTCTTGGGAATGTTTTTGTCGGGTTCAGATGTAATTCGTGTCATATTTCGGATTTTTTCAAAGGACTTTTTATGTTGGGGTCGTGTTGCATCCAAGGAAATTATTTTTTCTTGTTCGTATCGTGTTATGTTTTTGGGGGATATTTTTGTCGGATTAAGATTTGGTTCGGGCCAGATTTCAAGTTTTTTAATGGAATTTTTAGGTTCGGTTCGGGTTGCGTGTCCAAGGAAATTATTTTGTAATGCTCGGGTCGAGTTATGGTTCTTTGGAATATTGTTATCGGGTTTAGAATTGGTTCGTGTCAGATTTCGTTTTTTTAAATGGAATTTTTAGGTTCGGGTCGTGTTGCGTCCAAGGAAATTATTTCGTATTTCTTGTATCGGGTTATGGTTCTTTAGATTATTTTCGTTGGTTGTCATATTAGGTTCGGGTCATATTTCGTAAAAAATAAAAAAATAATAAATAAATAAAAAATAGGTTCGAGTCGAATTACGTGTCCACGGAATTTATTTTGTCATGCTTGGATTGGGTTATGGTTCTTTGGAATATTCTTTTCGGGTGTCAGATTTGCTTCGTGTAAGATTTCGGGTTTTTTCGAATGGAATTCTTAGGTTCGGTTCCGGTTGCGTGTTCACGGAAATTATTTTGACTTACTCGGGTCGGCTTATGGTGCTTTAGAATATTTTTGTCGGTTATCATATTGGGTTCGTGTGATATATATATATATTTTTTTTTTGTTATCAGGTTCTGCTCCGGTTGCTTGTCGACAGAAATTATTTTGTCTTGCTCGGATCGATTTTTCACGAATCCAATACTTTCTTCTTGTAAAGATAGAAGAAAGTAAAAATTATTATTCCGGGACTTAAAAGAATGTGAGAATGCCTCACATATTACGTATGCCACGCTGCAATAATAAGAAGCTAGCGGGTATTAGGATAATTGTTTTACTAAAATAAAAATTATTATTCCGAGACTTAAAAGTCAAAAGATTGTGAGAATGTCTGACTTATTACGCACGCAACGCTGCAAAAATAAAAAAGATTTTAAACTGGAATAAGTCAAAAACTAATTAATATTTTTACATGAAACTTTCAAAGGTTTGAACTACTCATAAAAACAATTTTAATGACGTAAACCGCGTAAAAATCCGATAATTATACATTGTCGTAGCCCTGTCAACAGATTTGATCAGAACAAGAATTTCAAAAGAGCAAAAAACAGCACTTTTAAAATCGCATTTACTAAAAACCTATTGGCCAGATTCCATTTTACACTATGACGCAAAAGTTTAGACAATGAAGAAATTCTTACATACTTTGAAAAATATTTATTCAATTTTCAAATCACTGCTTGAAATTAATGTGTTGTACATATAAACAATATTTATAACAAAGAAAAGTGGAATTGTGCATATTGCAATAAATTAAATGGTAACAAAAATAAACTGCTGTCTCAAAAGTTTAGACACAAATTAAATAAAATCGAAATAAACAATTTTTAAAACCTGGTTGCGCATCAATGCTTATGTATTACGTCATATACACGAGATTGCATGGAAGAAACTAAATCTTGCATAGTTTGTGGATCGATATCGTATCATGCATTCTCAATAGATGTCTTAAGTTCCTTTTCAGAAGAGTATTGTCTAGCGTTGCTATAAACTTTGCGACACATGATGCTCCAAAGGTTTTCTATAGGGTTAAGATCTGGGCTACATGCTGGCCAGTCGAGAACTCTTATATTATGGGAATTAAACCAAGATTTTGAATGTTTTGCAGTGTGAATTGAAGCATTGTCTTGCTGAAATTCCCACTGAGGACCCCCTAGAAGCTTAGCAAATGGCAGTAGGTTTTCTTCTAATGTCTGTGTATAATGCTGTGAAGTTTGACGACCACTGGTGAAGGTCAGAGATACTTGTCCATTATAGCAAAAGGCTGCCCAAACCATCACCGAGCCCCCTCCTTGTCTGCGACTAAAAAAACGTCGAGGTTCCTTCCGCAAGTCATGCCAATACGATAAACAACCATCTGGACCATCCAGATTCCACTTTTTTTCATCGCTAAATATGACTGACTGCCATTTCTCTCCATATGACATATGCTTTCGAGCCCACATAAGTCTTTGTAACTTATGATGTGGTTTCAGAGCTGGTTTCTTCTGCATTTTGCTATAAACGATTGTTCCTTTTTCCAAAATTCGTCTACGAATCGTATCCTTTGATACAGAGAGTCCCGATGAGCTTTGAACTCCACGTACGCTCATTTGTTGAGTACTCGCTAGTCTTTGTATCAGGCGATCCTCTCGTACATTTGTCACACGTGGCCTCCCAGACCGACATTTTGCTTTATATTCGGAACCACTCGATAAAACTCGATAAATAGATTTTTTTGACCTATTAATAATAGCAGAAATTTCAGAAACGCTCTTCCCTTCACCTTTCAACTGCCAAATCCTTGAAACCTCATTCACTTGAATTTCTTTAGCTCTCGGCATGTCGACTATGAAGCGCAATCGTTTGCAGAACTTAAGTACTCCAAATTTGTGACATCATCGATTCTAAATTTGCATATGCCAGCGAATATTCAAAGAAATTCAGAATAGTGTCTAAACTTTTGCGACAAGCACATTTGAATTTTTATGAAAAAAATTAGTATTATAGCAAATAAAACGACTGTCTTTTGTACATAGCATTTTAAATCAGTTTTTGAATATATTTACAGGTTTTTGTAATTCTGACGTCATAATTCTACATTTTAAAGCTGAATGACGTCATTGTCTAAACTTTTGCGTCATAGTGTATTTTCGTTTTCTGAGTCACGTAGCACGCCCCATTCCATAGAATCAAGAATTTTGTTTCTATCATAAATAGAACCGGAGATATAGAGAGGTCAAAATCCCGCTTTAGTCAGTCCGGAAAATATAAACTTGACAGAGTACTAAAAATTTTTATGAAATACCGTTTGCCATTAATTGGAGGAAATTCCTTTCATTTACTGTTCATTGCAATGTTATTTCTTTTGCTCGTCGAGAAACTCTGTCGAGTTTCTATGATATTGGAAGCAATACATTTCAATCATACTTTTCACGATGAGTAAACGAAAGATTTTGTGATGAAGACGAAACAACCAAAATTGATGTATTTCTAGAACGTGGAAAATCTGTTTCGGAAATTAGTAAATTGATTGAAAGCTGATTTGGTATGATATACAACTTTCGAAAAGATCCAGCAAATTATGTGAAAAATTTTAACAAAAGAGGTAATCCATGTTTAAATAAGAGGGAGAAAAGGAGGATTCTTCAATTTGCATCAAAAACCGGCCACAGTTCAAAGCAGATCTATTCCTTCCTGATACTTCTAGAGATATTAGCAAAGTTTACATTCTTCACGGAGCTTCAGATGATCCAAAATGAAGTCGGGTACAAATTTACTTTTACGTCACAAGCAGATGCGCTTACAGTATTGCTCTAGAATTTATTAGATTACAGCTTTGTTTTAGAAATATCATTCTCTTCGACCATTTCCATTGCAATATTATGGATTAGATTACATCTTCATGCAATACAATGCAAGTATTCACTTCAAATGCAGTGAAATATTAGTTTGAAGAACATAATAATGTTCTTTTATATCATCCACCTATAATACTGATTTGAACCCCATTGAAAACGGTTTTTCGAATGCTTTATACAGACAAGATGCACACCTATATAATACAGTAAGTATTTTGTAGTACACCTCAGTGATATGTAAAAATTTCAATATATTTAATACAGTGTAATTGCATTAAAATACACCTCAAACGATTTTTCCCATAGGCCGTAACATAACGAAATTCTTTTAAATGCCTCTGTATATGAAATGTTAATGCTACACACATCATTTTCGATACGGAACATGTCACAGTAAACACCAATAACAGTTATTAATTAAATGGCAATCTGACTATATTTACGCTAGTTAAAGCACAGACGTATAGACAGGCAGACAAATGGAATTCCTAAACACTTTTCAACTATGCTGGAAAGCGTTAAAAAGCTTTTAAAAAACGTCATTAAATCTTTAAAGCATAAAGCAATATAATGTCTTTTTTCACATAATTTTCTAATATTTCAGGATGCTTTATTGGAAAATGATTTTTAAGATATATATCGACCGATATTGATAATACTCTACACTGTTAAAAATTTGCAGCATTCTGGCAGGTCATTTGACTGTTTTTTCCGAAAACGGTTACACAACCGTGAATTTAAAACTATTCTGATCATATTATTGGCCATTTTATGTTCAGAATATAGTTAAATTATGGTTACGAAACCGTTTTTTCAAAAAACGGCCGAATGACCTGCCAGAATGCTGCAAAATTTTTAACAGTGTATTTAATAATTAATGCCCCTAAAATATTTCACAAAAACATAATTAAATAATCCTATTAATTTTCTAAAAATACACATTGTTTTGTCTTAACAATTTTTTTCGCATTTTTTTCTGTGAATGGAAATTAAAAATTAAAAAAAATTTCGCAGTTTATATTAATACTTAAAGCTCTAGCAGATAAATCTTATTAACTAAATTTTAATATGATTATCGGGGCACGCACAACGATAATGACTTTTAAATATTTATAAAAGTAACTTTTAGAATGAAAAACAAAAGTTGTAAAATATGAATAAACTGCCTTTAATCCAATTAGCTGGAGCTTTAAGTGAACAGGGAAATAATCTTCAGTATTAGAAAAGTAATTTCTAAAAATGTAAACAGTTATTAGAATATCGTACATATAGAAACATTTTATGGTTAAAAGTATATGAGCCGCGAATGAACTTTAATTAAACTAGGATTATAATAGCTTCATAATTTTAAAATTTATATTTCAAGAGATTAACTAAGGTAGTAGATTTTTAAAAAAAATTCTAGAGAAGTTTAACTCTAGACCGTTTAAATAAGTGAGGTGATATGGATAATAGTACAATTTTCTTATTAAAAAGAATTCTCTTGATTAACAAATTTAACAAAATTTTTATGCCCAGAGTTATTTAAACATTTTAATAAAGTTTATGTTCAGAATCTAATACTTTTACGATGAATACTATAATTTGGTAATGCTGATAATCAGAGTTTAGAAGTCGTAATTGATTTTTAATTTATTTTCTTAAATTACTTTTTATTATTTATAGAATGTGCTAATGTTTTATTTATTTATTTGTTTATCTGGGAGCACGGCAGTGCGTCCGCCAAGTTCGCACAAGCCGTAAGCTACCTTTTCCTGAACCATTTCGGCATACTTTTCACCCCCTCATAACGTCGTTTTAGTGAGAGATATAAAAATTTTTCTTTTATACACATGTTCGTATGGTCAAATTGAACTAAGGATCCACGATTTCATGTTTCTATATTTAGTAGTTTTCGAAATATTAAATTCCGAAAAAGCGCTTTTTTGTCACTGACTCACTTCGCATCATCAAATAACTAAGGTACTTCTAAAAGTCGTACAATCATGAAATTTCACAAGTAAGTCGGGTTTGTAGCACAATTAACCAGAAAAATCTGAAAACACAGAATTTCCGCCTCT
Source organism: Maratus speciosus (assembly GCA_963932465.1). Lineage (NCBI taxonomy): Eukaryota > Metazoa > Arthropoda > Arachnida > Araneae > Salticidae > Maratus > Maratus speciosus. Next base: position 537,507,181 of record OZ010795.1, read on the forward strand.
AAACCCTTCATACAGGGGGTGTTCATTTGGCCGTAAACAGTTCCTACGCATTCAATTGTGCCAATGTTGGTCGCCAAAACTCGATTACAGAGCTTTGAAGGCGGTCACGAGATTTCAAGCAGAATAACATTTTATATATATGCTGTTCCAAAGATGTTTGTTAAATAGAAAAAATGAATATACCTAAAAATTTTAATCAGTATAGGTTATGATATATTTACGATATTATAACAATAAAACATTTAACAAAATATAACCGCAATTCGGTACGTTTCCGATATAGTAGCCTTGGCGAAATACAGAAAATAGCCTTGACGAGAAAAGAAATTTTATAATAACGTATTTTCTGGCAACCTATTTACTGTGTCATATACGCAAGCAATTTTTTCCATATGTATACAATTTATTTAATGTAAGGAACCCGTTTATTTATTTTTATATACCAACATAAATAATCTGTATATAAAAAATAATATTTCATACATGTATAAATAAAATGTTTATATGTATATAAATACATATAAATAACATAAAAGTTCATCAAGTTTGTTTTCGTAGTTGTTTATATTATTTGGCAACATATCTCAGTTTCTGAAGTCCGAATTGCGCCAAGATTTAAAAAAAATGCCAAGGTCCCTATAGTGGAAAAATATCCTAATTCCATATGAAAGTTTAAAAATCTCCTTTTAATTAAATGAAATGTGTAACTAATAAACTATCTTTAACGATGTGCGACAGATGCGGCGTCCGAAGGCCTCTGCTAATGTTATTATATTAATTTATTGTTAATTTTAAATCTGTAAAAGAAAGATTATAGTTATAGATAAGATATGTTGGTCGCCAAAACCCGATTAGAGAAAATTAGCCTGAGTTATAAAGGTGTTACATGATTTCAAGCTGAATGAATTTTTATATGCTTTTCCAAAAATCTTAATAAGGCAAATCTTTCAGTTTATCTGTCCATCTTTCTATCTTTTACTTCCTTAAAACAAATTTTATTAAAGACCGGGAGGCGTCTGCACAGATCATCACCTCATCGAGTTGACGGCTGAAATTTTAGGATTAGTTAAATATCGAGTAGCGTATTGAAATGTAACTGGTCTGCCAAGTCATATCTTTGTGGAAACCACCTACAGACCCGATTTTACGGGTTAATTGGTGGATTTTCCATTGTGTTTTCCTGCACCCATTCCTCCATGTTTCCAAACTTTTGTATTCAGGAAAATACAATAGTAAACCTATCAGTTAACCACTAAAATTAGGTCTTCAGGTGGTTTCTACCAAGATATGACTTAACAGACGAGTTGCATTTAAATATGCTAATCTAGTTTTAACTAATCCTAAAATTTCACCTGTAAACTCGATGAGGTGATGGTGTGTACAGACGTCTATTATAAATGTCGGTATTCTAATCTCAATAGCACTCTGGTCAATCTGGCAACTATCCCTACTATTTATGAAACACTATTCCTTTAAGTGCGTTTTAGTGATGTTAATGAACTTATGCATATGCATCATACATATTATACATATGCATATAGTATGTAATACATTTGCATCATACATATTATAGGTATGTGTGTAATACATAATACATATGCATCATTATGACGTCAGAATAAACAAAACATTTTTTTGTCGCCAAATTTGAGAATTGACATGATATATTACCAAATTTGGCGAAACTTTGCTAAATGTCGCCAAGCTTGGCGAATATTTGACGCTAGTGGCTATTTTTCAATGAGTTAATTATTAATGCGAGCCATCTATTTTTATTTTTCCGCATATGATCTGAATAGTTAAATGATGTAACGTACTAATATTTCCAAAGTGCTAATAGTTTCGTCACTGCCCAAAACCTCTGCTATTGTTATTATATTGTACTGTTATTATACTTACTGTAACTATGTTGTTAACCTTTACACCGCTAAAACTTCTGTATTATATAAAGAGAATTTACGGAAACTATTAAAGCATTGAAACTGCCAGTTCTCCTTATGATTATTATAATTCTATAATATGTAACCTGTTAATCAATATGTACGTTAGAATGAATCTTCTATAATCCGGTTCCTCTCATTTTAGTTTTCAGGTTTCGAGTAAAATTAGCTAAAATCTTAAAACCACGGCACATTGACTAATTCTTCAATACGATCAGATTAGAAGAATGACAGATTTTTAAATGGATCATGGCAGTGAGCCGGTAGACGTTCTATTCTTCCGTAATCGAGTCTATTGAAAAGGTTAACGTGGAACAAAAAGATATTAGCATCAATATGGTTTAATGCAAATACAGATATTGTCAAAGAATTTCATAAGAACCATTTCACTTGTACCCAGTCGTATCAGTTAAAATACAACAATTGGCAGTGAGCCCAATTAGAAAAGATTACTTAATAGGATTAAAAATTTTTGCATTAGAGAACGAATCGTAACTGCTAAGGAAGCATGCATAAGTGAGTTAAGATATATTTGTCACGAAAAATGAAATACATGACAACACAAAATATATGATGTGCTCCTTGATCGTAAAAAGTTCTTGATTTCTCTATCAAAAGCTTCCGAATTAGTGAAAGAATGGGCAAGTAAATTAAATTATGAATCACAGTAACATGATGCAACGTTTAACATGGAAGTAATACGTAAATACTGCTTGCTAGAGGCGGCTAGTACTTTAATATAAAAATAAATAAAGACTATAAATTTGCAAAGCTCAATAAAATAAATTTAGGTATTTTTATGTTAGCCGGGCGCAAGTGGCAAATCGCCAAATACTGTTCCCAACTCCATTGTTCATATTGCATTCATTTCATTTAAAGATATATACTTTTCAGTCATCTCATTTAAAATAGATGCATTTCCCTCATTTTATTTAATAGAATATTTAACATAGAAATAAAGAAATAAATAAATAAGAAATAATAACATAAACCAAAATATTTTATTTGAAAATCAAAGCATTGTTTCTAATTTACACAAGTGAAAAATGAAAACTGCTATTGGCGAAAAAACAAAAGGCTAATGAGGAGATTTGCTCCCGGCTAACATAAAAGTATCGAAATTTAAGTTTTTTCATATTAACATAGTTTAGAATAACAAACTTGAAAAAACATACAAAAAGTAGTGATATCCCAACAAAAAGTTTTCGGTAAAAAAAAAAATAAGCGCTAAGTTCTCCTTAATGTTTCGGCCAGAAAAAGTAGTGATATCTGATGTTCGCACAAGTTAAAAGCCAAACATCCCAAATCTTTCATTGAAAATGGCTTCCTGCGACTTGGCCGTTAATGCCTTCGTGAGAGTTTTTCAAATTTCAAAATATGTACAAATGAGCTACATGCCAACTACATTTTTTGATTATTTTAGGCATTTTGTGACACAGAATACAGAAATAAAATACACATTTGAAAAAAGCATTTAAACAACTTCAGTCTGTTTAAATGCTTAGAAGTTAAAAATAACAAAATACTTGTATTCAGGAGATAATATCCCTAATTGCTAAAACATAATTAATATCAACTTTTAACAGTTTATAAATCGAATACCTCTTAATGTTTGCAAACAAACTATATAAATGTTCAAACGAAAAAAATCTCTTTCGACAATACACAAAATTTCAATATTATACAATGAAATATAATGTAACATATTGTGAGATACGAAGTAAGTAAATTTTGTTTTATTTCTTGGGTTTTACGTTAATGACTTTAGCTTTAGACCGTACAAAATGGCAATTAAACCGCAAGTGGACTAAATGATCTGTAATCAAAACTAATGTTTGTTGAAACTGAACGGTAGTTATCAGAAATCTTTTACTTATAATGCCTTTATGTGAATTTGCCTCTTTGCATTCTAATATTACTTTTAATATTTAAATAATTCATAAATGCGTAATTTCTAATCATTAATTTTGAAATGCTGTAGAAGGCATTAACGGCCAAGTCGCAGGAAGCCATTTTCAATGAAAGATTTGGGATGTTTGGCTTTTAACTTGTGCGAACATCAGATATCACTACTTTTTCTGGCCGAAACATTAAGGAGAACTTGGCGCTTATTTTTTTTTTACCGAAAACTTTTTGTTGGGATTTTTACTTTCTTCTGTCTTTACAAGAAAAAAGTATTGGATTCGTAAAAATTTTCGAAATCCGGTTTTCGACGGATTTACGTGTTTTATGGGTCAAAGATCCCGAAAAATATGTTTTTGCAAAATGTCTGTCTGTGAGTCCGTCTGTGTGTGACACAAATTTTGTGGGCGCTCTTTCTGAAGAACTAATGAACGGAATTTAATAAAACTTTAGATTCAGTTAGTAAATGATATAGATGGGTGCAGATTACTTTTTGGTGTAAATCACGCAGCAGGTAGTGCTGCTATGCTGCATTATTCATGATTTCTACAATAGTTATATCTCAAGAACTAAAGCGCGGATTTAAGAAAACTTCAGATTCAGTTAGTCGTTTATATAATTTGCTGCTGATAACATTTTGGTGTAAACCGTTCATAAGGTGGCGCTGCTAAGCTGCATTATTCATGGTTATCGCAATAGGTCTATCTCAAGAACTAATGCACGAATTTACATAAAACTTCAGGTTCAGTTAGTACCTGATATAAATTAGTGTTGTTTAGATTTTGGAGTAAATTGCCCAACAGGTGGCACTACTGTGCTGCATTCTTCACGATTTACGCAATAGCTGTATCTCAAGAACAAATGCATGAATTTTCATCAAGCTTTAGATTCAGTTATTCCCTGATATAAATTGTTCCTGATAAGTGTTTTGTGTAAATTTCTCAAGAGGTGCCTCTGCTATGCAGAACTTTTCACGATTTCCACAATAGCTCTATCTCAAACACTAAAGCACAGATTTTCATCAAATTCAATTAGAAGTTGACATAAATTGTTGCTGATTAGATTTTCGTGTAAATCACCTAATCGGTGATGCTGTAAAAATGTATTTTTCAGGAACTATTAATATGTATGAGATAGAAAAATGTTTTGAGATTGCCACATCTAACTACTTTTATTTATATCTACATTATAAAGCCTGTATGTGTGTAATAAACTGGAGAATTTCAATAACCTCCGCTATTGATTTCGCACATATTATTTTTCTACTTAATAACTTTATTTCATCATCGAATAGCACTAAATCTACAGTGTGTCTACAATGTTCCTTTCCTATTTCAAACTTTCATTATACACACGAATTTACAGATATAACAATGTAATGTACAATGTATGTTAACTAGTACACTAATAGGAATACATATATTTTTTGCATCAACTATTTAATCTGTATATGTTGAATATTGGTTGCAAGAGTTACGTCAAGGCAATAATCATCGAAGTTTCCCTCTGAAGCCCTCTTTCGTCTACTCATTGCTTTATCTAATTGACTATTAGTCTCTACAATTTTATTGTCAATTTGCGAATTGACGGACGTGAAATCAGAAATTCTTGGTGACCGGCCTGTTTCTGTGATGCATACGTTAAAAATGATGAAGCCCTTTTGCCATAAAGACAGCTGTACAGTCATGAAACATTTTTGAATATAATGCCATTTAAATATAGATTTTAACTGAAAGTAAGTATTCTTAAAAACAAAATCCATTTTTTTTTTTACATTTTTCCAATCCTTTTAGTGTATATTCACTATATCCACTATATCCACTCTATATTCACTAAATTCTTATTCTTAAATTATCTCTATCGTTTACTCTGTTAAATTCCCTTTGACCCCCCTGACCGCCGAGCAAAAGGGCAAAATTGTAATTTTTTTTCACTGCAATTTTTTAAAAAATCTAAAAAAAGGGGATTTTTCAAAAAGACATAAAAAATTTAATTAGGTGTAAGAATATAAGCCTTGAGAGTATTACTCTTTACAAAATGTTTTAAAACTACATTATATTTCTAGAATTATAATAATTTAAATATTGCTTCCATTGCCGTGAAACCTGCAGCTTAGTGAACGGATATATAAGTGCGCGGCGGTGGGAAGGTTAATGTAATGTCTCACCCGTCAAAATTACTTAAATATTATGCTTTTAGTATTCTTAAATTAAATGTTCCATTTCCGAATGTTCAATTTCGGTAGCTATTTTATTTTATTCCGAGAATTGCATTTCTGGCCCTGCGTCCTTTTTTACTATTTAATTCATGCGCGCTTCTGTCAATACACTTTCCGATGTCGTAGAATTGTGTGATATGCTTACTTCTTAATTGGTCAGAGCGCGAGTCACGTCATAGATTGTATCACTATGTTAGATGAATAAAAAGAAGATGCTCGCGATTCTTCCTCAGAATTTTGTCGTATTTCCAGTTATGATACCTTCCCCTGGTCTCCGTTCCGTTTCTATTATCTACTAATTTGCTTACCCTTAACTAACCTTAAATAACATGTAGCGATGGCTTGGTTAAAATGAATCGGTAGAAACTGCACCGCCGAAAGCTGTTTAAATAAAATCATGAGTTGACTTACGTATTGTCTGAATTATTCTGGAGAAACCTACAATAATAGTGTAATTGTGTTACCTGGCCCATCACTCGATGACTGCAACAACTTTCGAATATCCATGTTGAATTGCTACAGAAACTTTCTTTTTCAGCATTCTAATACACGGCTTCCAGATTGAATATTCATCTACTATCGCATTGAAGATAACATCATTTTCGAATCACCATATAAAGTCTATATCGTTATATATAATAAGCAACTAAAATGGTTGGTAATATTCGAAACATTTTAGTCTGCAGTCATTTTAAAGGAATCTAGGATCAATTAAGAAACAGACATACTTAGTGTTGCCAGATACCCGGCATAAATCGGAGCTCCAAATGTTCTGGACACCAGTATTTTAAAATAGTTTTTGTCGTCTTATCTATATCTGATAGAAGAATCATCTGCGAATAAAAATGGCGAAATAAGCTGTAATTAGTGGTGTCCAGAGCATCTGGATCCCCGATTTTCGCGGGACAACTGATAATACTAAACATACCTGACGCGGCGGGAGACATGACACGTGTTCTAACTGTCGTAAATTTATTCGGATCGCCATGTTATTTTTATATATTATTGATGTAAGTAAGTAAGTAAGTAAGCACCCACCCTGGGAACCCGCTTTTGGCTTATGGTTAGGTGTAACCCCCAAGCCCAGGGCAGGGAAAAGTTTTACTACCTACGGAACTCCTTGAATTTTTTTTTTTTTTTTTTTTTTTTTTTTTAGGTTTAGGAGAAATAACAATGTTAGATATATGACAATTATTGACAGTGTTTGCAATAAATATTTACAGATGACCCCTTTAATTACATTTGAGAGAAACATTCACTATTATAACATATAAATATGCATAGTTTTTAGAATTTGATATTAAACTTTTTTTTTTTTTTTAACACAATTACCTACATATTTGCAACACTTTTATGTTATTTTCAGGATTCACAATACTAACATCAATTTAAACCATGTACAGATGTGATATTTGCAACACTTAAAGCTATTTTCAAGATATATGATGCAAAATTATTTTTAACTCTATACTAAAAATAAGTATTAAGGTACAAGATACGAACAATAATTAATATTATGCACCATTATGAAAGTATAAGTAATTGTAGACAATAATTACCTACAAATTTACAGTACAATGATACTGTGTTTGAGATATTATGTAAGATAAATGATGCAAAAATTATTTTTAAATCTACACTAAAAATTTAGTATTAAGGTACAATGTGCGAACAATAATTAATGTTATGCACTATTACAAATTCTTTTAAGTTATTTAATATTTGACAATATGACCATATGGTCCTACTGAACACATCTTCTATTTGCCAAGTGTGATTGATAAACCGGACACGCAGTGGAATCCGCTGAATGTTTCCTATAATTAGGTAAGTGGAAACAATTTGTGCATCTATATTGCGAGGGAACTCCCGCAAAAGGGCACTCCGAAGTGCAGTGACCTCTCGAACATCTGGCGCAAATTGGCTGTCTCCTGCAGTAAGATGTCTGATGTCCATACAGCTGGCAATTGCCGCATCTAATTATTGGGCGAAAAGAACGAATATAGCACTTGTTGAGACCCACCTGTATAAATTTTTTATCCAATAGTTCTTGTGATGCTTTTGTTTCTAATTGCAATATGATGTGATGTAGTGTAGAATTATCCCTCTTTAGAATTTTCAATAAGGTGATGTTTTTATCAGATAAATTTTCTTCAAGATATGGTATTATTTCATTTGTAGGTACTGAGGATGGAATACCGGTGATTATTACTCTTTTGTAATTAGTCAACTTATATGTGATTTCTGTTAACTTTGTAATGTCAGGAGTGTTTTCTATCATTTTTAACAAATGTTCTGTATTGTCATCTGTATTAGATTGTATAATTATTGTATCTGGATTTCTGGCATTTCTGCAGTATATTATTGGAACTTCCTTCACTTTATTAAAGTGTTCGTTAAGTAATGCTTTGAGTTTTGGAATCCTTATGTGTTTAGCGGTTGTTCTAATTAATATTGCAGAATTAGACTTCGACAAAGCAGGGGGAACGCCCGTTTTTGTGCCATCACCGCATTTCACTCCTTGACAGCCCCCACTAGAGTACTCCAGATTTCGCGTCACCAACTCCTCAATTTTCTGTAGTCTGTTGGATAATTGAATGAACCCTCCTTCACCATTTTCTTCTATTCTGTCATTTTCGTTATTTGCCATTATTGTTTGAGTTGCTATTGTTTTTAACTTAACTTCTGTTTATATGATTTTTTCTCTAGTTTGTGATTTTAATTGCTTCTGTTGTCGTTTTAATTTATTAATTTTTTCTCGAAGGGTTACAATATTTGCATTAATTTGTTCTTTATTTTGTTCTTCCTTGACCAAAAAGTCTTTTAATTGTTTATTTTCTTGTTTAAATTCTTCCAATTTATTTTGAATCTTTACTTCTGCATTCGATCTTTTTTCCATTATTGTTTGAGTTGTTGTTGTTTTTAATTTATTTACTGTTTGTGAAAATTTGTCTATAGTTTTTTTCTTAAGTTGCCTCTGTTGACTTTTTATTTTATCTATTTCTTCTTTAAAACTTTCTTTTATTTGTTCTTTACTATGTTCTATCTCAGTTAAGGATATTTTTAATTGTTTATTTTCTTGCTTCAGTTCTTCCAAATATTTCTCAAGTTTAATTTCAACTTTTGTACTTTCTTTGAGCTTTAATGACAATTCATCATTCTGTGTTTGCAGGATATCTAATTTATGTTGTAATTTTTTCATCTTTTCAGGAGAATCCTTATTTATTTCGTTGGAGTGTTGTATACGAAGTTTCTCATCTCTTCTTGCTTTAGAAAAGATTGTTTCGAGATATTTTTTAGCTTCTTCTGAGCTACTATTAGATCTGTTATTTAATAGTATATTGTACTCCTGAATGAGCTGTTGGATGGATAGTGACTCTAGCTGGTTTATGGATGGTGGTATTTTTAATGGAAGTGGTGATCCACCTAATGCATTTTGTATAATTTTTTCTTTGTTTTTTAAACGAGTCTCATTAATTTCTTCTGCTAGTGATATTGCAGTTTCCAAATTAGACTGCTTTCTTTGTTGGGTATTCTTGGTACTGGTAGTTTTTGATTTTAGTTTTTCTGGTTGTGGTATGGGATCATTCTCTTCCTTTAGTAGGATCAGAAGCTGCAGATGATTGAAGAACGGACAACTAGCCACACATGGTCTTCTGTTTTCTTTATGATTTAGTTCCATAATTCTGTTTCTTATGCTAATTATTTCTTCACTTTTCATTTCCCGATGCAGGTTTATTAGTTCAGTATTATTTGCTTGATAATATGGTATTTTGTTGTATTCTTTATAATGTATTGCTCTGATGTGTTGCAACTCAAATTCCAAAAATAGTGCATTTTTTCTTAATTGGGCAGCTCTATCACCCTTTGCTGTCTTCATACGATATTTTTCTGGTTGATATATATTATTTACAACATTATAACTTTGTATGTTATATACGCCATAGTATGGGCTCTTTGAAAATTCTCCCTTCTCCACAGCCTTGATATGTTCTAATTGATTTGTTAATAGGACCTTAAATTCTTCATAACGTTGTGGATAAACCGCCTCAACCTTATTTATCAACTGTTGAACAACATGACTCGTAATTAGGGCTGGTTTTGTCGCCGGAATAACTCCAGATGATTGGACGTCAGCCAATTCATTATTAAATGCCTCTCTATTTATTGTACTTGTTTTCACTACTGTGTCCATATCCAATCTTGTCAAGTTGACTGTTGGATTGATTCCTTTTTGATTCATTACGTATCTTGACATTACTTTAAGTCCACTTTAACAAGACTGCTTATCAATACTTGGGATTATTTTAGTTAACTAATTTCAATTAGTAATTATGCAATACTTTAAGAGAGATATTATTAAGAATGATCGAAGATACTATTAAAATGATTTTAGATACTACGTTCTACCATCATATGCCAGCCAAGCAATTTAAAGATGTAATATATTTGAGTTATATTAACAGTTGAAGATAAACACATTAATTGGGGGTACACTAGACCCGCACCACATATCTTTGAAAGAAAGGGATATAGATAGAAAAAAGCAAAAACCGGTGGTCGTGACCACCGAAAATGACTAAGATAAAAATTAAGAGCCTAATAAGGGGAAAATTTTGAATAATAAATGAAATAAAAATAAAATAAAATAATGATAGTAAAAGTTTACTATATCAAAACAAAGAAAAGGGAAAAGTATGTGCATTTGCCCCTCGTGCCACAAAAACCATACACTCAAAAAGAGATATAAATCAATTGTGCAATTCTCCCAATAACACCATACCCTGTCCAACTTTGTAATTCCGACAATCACAATCATAATTTTTTACAAGTAACAACAAATTTCAGTATGTGAAGATTATTACTGTGTTTGTGATCAAAAATGGTCTCCTAGTTTAATTCATCTGATATGATACAGGAATAATAGTGTGTTATGAATAATAAAATAATAAAATGAAATAGAGAACGAATTTACATATTTACACTCTCAATGTAGAACTGATGTAGACAATTACAACAACATTGCTGCAGCATGTATATTGCCTATCCAATCCCGATTTTCCACACTTGGACAAAATAAGGAACAGACATTGTAAGGGCTGACTGCGTGGACCAGAAAAATAAAAAGAATGTTAAATATTACACTAAAGTATGAAAGTTAACAGTACTCACCCGACGCTACTAGGGTCCCGCCGCACTTGCCTGAAAAGAAATATGGTAGTACACAAGAGTATAGATGAATAATTATGATGTAAATGCGCCAAAAATCAGTGCAGGGACCAACCAATAAGTGCGAGAAGAAACCAAAAATTTAACCCAAGCAAGAAAAAAGATGCTATCGTTAAGGATAATGTGTGCTGAATGTAAAAATTTTAAGTGGGATCAAGAATATGAGTAATACGAGATATTCCATTAAAAGAAAACAGGAGAATAACTCAAATAATAAAAAAGTTGTCAATGTTAGGCAAGGAATTACGAGCAAGGTCAAAAATTTAAGTGGGATGAAAACTGTCGGCAACCTCTAGTATCTTGATAATTGAAAAAGTTGCCAATGTTAAGGATAATGTATGCTAAATGTAAAAATGTTAAGTGGAATCAAGAAAGTAATTAATACGAGATATCCCAGTGAAAAAAAAAAAAAGGAGAATAACTCAAAAAATAAAAAAAGTTGTCAATGTTAGGCGCGTTACGAGCCTAATAATATACGATGATAAGAAATAATAATAATATACGAGCAAGGTAAAAAAAAATTAAGTGGGATCAAAACTGACGGCAACCTCCAGCATATTCAAGAAAAAACCAGAAAATTATCTTAATAATTGAAAAAGTTGCCATTGTTAAGGAAAATCCTTAACAACTGGGAAATAGTGTGAAATATGGAATGGGATTGGTTAGAAAGTCAAAAATGACTAAAAAATAGAAAAATCCAAGTCTCTAGCTCAAATAGCAAAAAAGTAGCCAATGTCATAGTTAAAGGAGGGGGACAAAAAGTGGAGCAGAAGATGGTGACAAAAGTTAGGATAAAAGAAGAAATGAAAATGTGACAGTAAATGTGACAAACTCTAAGATAAAAGCAATAGAAAAGTAGCGCCCCCAAAAACCCGTCCCCTACAGGCCCCCAATTGAGCTAGAGCTAAACGAAATAGTGGAAAAGACGGGGGGGGGGGTTCACTTAGGTGGTTTGCAGTTGAATTTGGCGCAGCCAAAAACCTCTACGACCAGTATTTTTGAGATATTTAGCATTTTGTGCTAAAATTCTAATGGAGAAAACACCCATTAGAAAAAAAATGGCAGTTTTAAGTGTTAAGATGGCAAACCTAATATTTAATTTTATATCTAAAAGTTGAAGATGACTACCCTAAACATGTTGCCATCGAAAAAATTTGTAGAATATAACATTTAGTAATTTCTTTTCTTTTTTTATGAATTTTTTTATGTAATAGCTTTATAGCAATGTGATCTTTAGTAAGAAACAGAATGGAGAATAATCTTTAACATCCCACATTTGTGTGATATTTATAAGTTTTACCATGAGTGTACCTCTTAAGACTCTAAAGACTATAACCAACACTCAAAAACAAGTCTTACATAAAACCGGTGTACTCTTCATTAGTTTAAGTTTTACCATTACCTTTCCCATAGGGAAAATACGTGTCCAAAAATGGCAATTAAAAGGTCCGTAAAGGGCTAAGTGGATATATCTAGAAACGCGGCACGACCCCAGAAGCCCAGCTAAACCCTAACAAATCCATTAAAAACCCTCATAGAGAAAACCGGTATCGTTTTAACAAGTATAACTTTGATGAAAATTTCAAAAACATTGGCTGTCGGATAACTTGACTCTTATTTACAATAATCTGGCCAATCACCGTGTATTAAGCTGGTATGACATCAAAATTAGTAACTCAATTTTAAAGGCAGCCCATTCATATTATCAATTATTTTAAGACATTATTATTATTTTGCCCTTAATGAACACAGATTGTGTGTGAGCAACCAGTGTCCACCCAATCGCTTCCTTTCAGAAAATACCAATTTTAAAATTGAAATTAAAAATACTTAAAGAAATAAATTTTTTAAAACAAATGGTACCGCTGAATAGCTCAAAGATTCAGCTATCAGAATATGTAAATAGTTAAAAGATCGGTGCATAAATAATAGTTAAAAATTTAAGTTAAAAAAGTAAACAACCTAATACAATCCTATGGGAAATCGGGAAAAAACTCCAATAATTTGACACTTTTTTAAAAATCAATAAAAAATTATTATATCATCCTAGAGAAACATGGGTGATGGCGGAGAAAAGCTAAAAGTTCGAATTATCGAGATCCGGAGTTAGTTTTTCAAAAAAGTTTGGAAAATGTGAAAATATAGCTATGTTAAAATATAAGAATATGTCTCCAAAATCCCATGTTTCTCTATAGGAATGAGGGTTACTGCAAATTCTCAAAAAACCCATAAAAAAACACTTTTTTAAAATGATCATTTAACATAGTAAATCTTAATATTTTACAACATAACAGGTATCATTTTAAAGCTTATACTCTTATCTAAGAGCAAAATACAATATATTTTCATTTTAAACATTTTTAGGTAGTTTTAAGGGACAATAGTATTCCATTGTTTATCCCATGTTAAGTCTATGGAAAAAATGTTCAAAAATTGCAGTTTTTGATGTAATGTATAAAGGGTTAAATCTAAACGATAACTTTGATCCAATGGTACTAAAATGATCTACGTGCTTTAGTTAAGGTGAATGAAACATTAGTTATTAGTTTTCTGATAGATTTAGTTAATTTTGAAGGATCTGAAAAATGTCATTTTTTGAAAATGGCTCCAAAATTTTAAAAGTAATTTAAAGAAGTTATGTTAAAATTAATAGATAAAAATGACTTAGAGATACAAGATAGGACTTAAAAGAAAGCTTAGGAGTTAGTGAAGGTCAAATGAACCATTAAAAACATTATAGGTAACTTAACATGGTCAAAATTGCAATGGAATCCCATTGTTTTCCCTATGTTATCTCTATGGGAGAAAAACATGAAAACATCACTTTTTAAAATGGATATTCAAGGGTTAAAACTTGGTGAAAACTTAATGAAAATGGTACCAAATTAATTTACAGAGTTTATTTAACACAAAATGAGCCATTGTTTTGAGTTATCAATTAGTTATATGTATCTTATAAGCATATTTAAAACACCTTAAATTAAAAATGGCTCAAAGTAAACAAAAAGTTCATGGTTTTTAATGGGTTAATTTTGTATGAAAAACTACATACCAGAAGACATAATAGATATCAAAATGATCACGAAAGTATATAGAATCTAAATTTATCAAGTTTAATAAATTTTGAGATAGTTAAAGGGGCACGAGAAGCAATTGAATAGGTGGCAAAACCTGGTTCAAGGAGAAATCGAAAGTAAAGAAGAAGAAAGTTTAACTACATATTTCTCCTAAAGCCCTATACATAACTGCACATACTATATATAATTTTAATCAGCATTAAAAGAGGAAGAGAAAGACATATGGCACGAGGCTCTATCTTACCCCATTACTGAGAAATTTATGTTTTCATCCGGAGCAAAAACGACAGCATGCTACTATGATTGTTACATGTGTTAACTCATTATTGATGTATACCATTACATGTTCAGTATCGAAAGTGAAGTGTGCAGCAATTATAGTTCATTTATAAAGGATCTAAAAATTATTCCGTTACAACGTGGCCAATAGAAAAAATCATTTGCGGTCTATTTTAATGGTGTCAAAAATTTTTAAACATGATTAAATTTATATACATTATTAAGGTGCAGTGGAAGATTATTACTGTAGAGTATTTTACATATTCAACTGACAATACGTTTACAGGAGAACTCAAAAGTATTACATGAAATTATTGTCTATGAAAAAAAATAGTTTGCGGCTTAATTTTAGGATTTTACTCTGTTGCAAACAAAATGAAATTGATATGAATTTTCAAGATACACTACAAAAAAGCTTTATGCAGAATATGGGGTGCAAACCTTTTATTATTTATTCACATAATCACACAAAACAGATCGGCTATATAACGGTCTTCGGGGAAAAACATTTACTAGAGTATTTTAATTATATTACACTATTTCAAATATCATGAAATTGATATACATTGCTGAGGTTTACTACGAGATGCTTGAAGTAGAATATGATGTGCATCGCGATTATCGCTCATTTTGACGGACACATAAAAGATTTCGAACCCAATTGTCTATTAGGGGTGATTGTTGTAATTGCGTTTTCAATTTATTGAATATTTTTCATATGATTTCTTGTAAATGATTTATATATACAGGGCTATACAAAAGAATTCCTAAGTATTACTGAGAATGAGCGTAAATTGATTAAAATTGTTTTAAATTTGGTTTTTTTTTTTTCAAGTTCAACTATTTTTTGTATACTAAAAGATGTTTAATGAACAAAAAAAAAAAAAAAAAAAAAAAAAATTACATACTGGGCCGGATACAAACAACTGGATACATGATGATCTATGGATGAAATATCCTAAAAGTGTGATTCCAGTAGATTATATACAGAACTGCACAAATATTTCAGGTTATGTGGGTTAATTCTTAAAATCTGGGTTTCAAATTTGTTATGTGATTCTAAAATTTTTACTTAGGTATTGTCTTTACCTGATTAAACTGCGCGAAGTTTTGCTAAAACATTCTCGAAGTGTTTAAAAGTGTTTCACAATCTATTCTTGACGTATTCTTTTCTTTTTTATATATACGTAGAAAATAGGTCGCTAAAAAAATTACTCGCCGTAATTCTTTTAAACAATGTTTAAATTTCTATGCAATTTTTTTTATTATTATTTCTGACTCTATTAATATTATAATATTACACAAATGGAATAATGAAGTTTTAAATGCATAAAGATATTAAATACGGGAAATCAATAATAGAAATTGTGAGTCCCATTTGTTTTTTAAATCATGAAATCAATGAAACCAAACCAAAATGTTACCAAAGTAAAATTTGTTAATTTCAAAAATATTTTTTTTTTTGTTCATATTGATTATATTTTTTATTTATTGTATCAGTCATTTATTTCTTTTTCTTCCTGATAAAACATAATAGCCATCTATTCCTGAAAAACGGCGGCAAAAATGACATTTTCTGCGAGTCTGTAGGGTTATATTTAACGTAAACTTTTTCTATGGCTGCACAAGTAATAGCGTTGCTTTGTTACATGAAAATTCCATCTTCATGAAAGCATATAAACTATCGATTGGTTGTTCCGTTTTTAAGGTCATAAAATATTTCTTTAAACTCAAAGACAAAACTAACTAAAAATAAATAACCTGTCTGACAATTTCCATAATACAAAGTGAATGATATTTGTTCTTTTAAAAGTCTAAATACTATATTTACATATTAAATAGTAAGGTGAAGGAGGATTTACTCAAGATAAAACAGTTTTATTTATTTTCATTTTTTATTTCTTAAATGCCATGGAACTTATGCCAGGTTTTCGAACTACAACCATGAAGGTTATTTGTTGATAGCATATATTTTTCATTAAATTTTAATTTATCGCAGTTTGTAAAAAAATATCACATTTTAAAGAGATGTCAGTATGATATGTTAAATCCTGTTGAAAAATATCTCGAATGATACCGGATTCATCGTTGTAAGTTTTATATATGCATATAAAAAAGAATGTAGACTTCAGAAATAATAGATATAGTATATTACACAATGTATTATTTTTCCATTATTAATTCTTTTATTCTTCAAAAAACTACACGTTTTGTAACCCGTTTTTCAACGATTAAAATTGAGTTTAACATTAGGTGTTTGAAATTTAAAAATTTTTTCATTCGTACGCTGGCCGGTGGACTTACAAATTTGATGTAAAAATTATGGACTAAAGTATTTTAAGTGCTAAGGTATATATAAGAGCCACAGTTTTATACGATGATTTAACGCAGAGTTAATGTCATATTGCGTATTTGTTCCTTCCCAGAACTGTGCATTAAATAAACATAACAATTTCTTAAAATAAAATTCGTTCAGGGAGTTTACGTATCATATTTTTACTTATTAGATTCATTATTATGATTATAATTAGTATAAAAATGATGTTTGGGAAATTCTTCTTCTTTAGAACCAAAGAAAAATAATGAAATTTATTGAAAATAAGTCAGCAGAAATTTAGGCAGTAAATTATCCCGATATGTGCACATTACAGAAAATTAACTAGTAAACTAATAGTAAATATAAGTATCTATAAAATAAAACGAATTCAAGATACAACTTAGATTGGTTACAGCATGATATTTAATCCTCGAACTACCAGACAGTTCCAATGGATATGACAGGTACAGTCGTGGAAATGAAAAGTAAACACCCCATGCTAACTCTACAACAAATTAACGTAGAAGAACGTAACTCGTACCAAACGATTGGAAATAAAGTCTACTTTGAAATGATGTACATAAAATTGGCTTAGGTGGCCATCTACATATCAAAACGAACCCATTTTGTTTTCAATAGTAATATCTAAGTTTGAAATCGAAAATGAATTTTAGACCCTTGAATTAGCCAAATTCCACATTTTCATGAAATTCGTACGATTAGTTTCA
This sequence comes from Maratus speciosus, assembly GCA_963932465.1. Lineage (NCBI taxonomy): Eukaryota > Metazoa > Arthropoda > Arachnida > Araneae > Salticidae > Maratus > Maratus speciosus. The sequence continues at coordinate 537,524,871 of OZ010795.1, forward strand.
GAGAAATTAATTATTTGAAAACGAGTCTATTTAAGGGTTGTATCCAAACTGAAGTTCGATACTCGATCTTTGAAATGCTACAGAGTGATTATGACACCTCTATTAATGTATTATTACTTGCCAATTACACCATTTCAGTCAATGTGCTTTAACAATTACAAGCCCAAATATTTCAATAAATTGAGCAAAATGTTTTTTTCTTTTTCCAGTTATGTTTTACTGCACATCATAGAATGTCCCTTTAACCATCATTTTAATGTTTTTTAATCATAATTCGAAAACTAGTTGGGGGAAATTTTTGAAATTGAGAATTCACCTAAAACAGGACATAATAAATTTAAACCTATCAAAAAATAATAGGTTGCAATTAATATTTTTTTCGAATATTAATTTCATAATACAGAATTCATATTATAATTTTTTAAGTACAAATCCAATGTATTTATGTTTAGTTTTTTTAGTATTATAACAAAACAAAGAAATATCACATTAGAATTAATTCTTAGAATTAATTATTCAAAATTTCAGGAGATATTAATAAAAATATAAAAAAATAATTTAACATTAGAAGCTCTAAATTTTGAATTTTTATAGTTCAAAAAATTAATTTGAACCAAAGATTTAAAATATATCGTCTTTTTTTTTTTTTTTTTTTTTTTTTTTTTTTTTTTTTTTGTGCTGTAAATTTGGTGAAAAAATTTCGCCACATAAATAAATGCGTTTTAGTATGTTATGACTCGCTTTGCTCTTAACCAGGCAATTGCCGCCCATATAAATTATCTTCTCCTAACTCATATCCCCTTACAAATACAATGGAGAACTAGCATGTATCTGACTTTAACCCATTAATGCCTAGCGTCCTATTTTTAGGACGCTTCGAATTTTAATGAATTTATATTACGAATTACTTTATAACACGAAAATTGAATGAATTAATTATCTGTAAATTTCTATGTCTCTTACCGTTAGATAACAGCACGGTGTGAATATTTATTAGCTTAAATGAAGGCTGTTTTCAGAGTTTATAGATTTTTCATTTTTCGAGATGGCGAAATGTAAAAAGGAAGTTTATTTGTGTTTTTACTATCAAGGATACAAATAAATAAGTCATAATCTTAGCTTCTAGACTTCTTTGAAATACGTATTTTTAGGTAGATTTCGTATGCAATACTACCTATTACATTCCCCCTATGCTGGAATTTCTGAAACTTTTTGCGGATCTATACCGATCATGACCCCTAAAACTCAAAAACAGCCTCAGTAAAAAACTTTATATATATGTGTATATATATACGTGTATATACATATCACTTTATTCTGGACACGATAACTTCCATAATTCTGCACCAATCTCTTCCAAACTGATACATAAAATCAAGGGGCATAGATAGAATCTCGGTCAAGTTCGTTAATGGGCGAATTCGGACCAAGGGGATGGAAATAGGGAGGAGTTTGGTGAAAACCGAAAAAACACCATAAATTCATAATTTTTGTACATATCAAATCAGCTTAAAGTTTTTATTACTTCTAAAAATTGGGCCAAAAATTTATGTATCACAGATTATTGATAAAATTAAAAATGGGATCAAGGGGCACCAAAATAAGGATTTAGGGAGAAAAAAATTCATAACTTCGTCAATTCTCTAGATATCAAATCCAATTAAATTTATTATAAATATTCTTAATATTATCTACAACATTTACATTGACAAGTTTTTGATAGGAGCAATTCGTACCAAAAAAAAAAAAATTAAAACGAAAATAAAAAAAGGGGGAGATGAAGAAGAAAATATCCTTAACTTCGTCAATTCACAAATATAAAATCCGCATGAATTTATAATATATCTTCTTAATATTATCTACAACATTTATAAGGACACGTTTTTGATAGGACCAATTCTTACAGCAAAAACAAATTTAAAATACATGGCGGTTGAAGAAAAAAAATCATCGTATTAAGGGTGTATTCAAATCCAAACTGCTTATTTTCTGAATCATTTTTAAACTCATTTTTGCTCTCAACCGCATCCAATTGGTAGATTCTCTTATTCAGAAACTATATAATGTACCGTTATGACCGATTTTTTTACAGAGGCTGAATATATTTCAAAATATGATGTCAAATTGGGCATTTTGAACCGAATTTCAAGAAGCGACTGTGTTAGAAACGAAAAATATTGTCCTACTGAGAAAATTGTTTATAAATCAAGTTTTATTTAATTGAACGAAAAATAAAAACACAGGTCGCTTATGAGTCTCTTCAAAAATGACGTCAGCAAATTTCATATTTTTTCTATTAAAAATGAATCTGAAAATGTGCCAGAAAGTTTTGAGTTGTTGAGCATGGAAAAGTAGTTTTTTTAATACCGCCTTAACATGATTTTGATAAAAACAGCTCTTATTTAAAAATGAAATAAAAACTAGTCAAAAGCGGACAGATAAAATTGTTAAAGTGGGTTTATCTCTAATCATGATTTAGTTTTGTTGATGAAATTAGAATTCATAACTTTGAAATCTACCTCCGCCTGTAGGCCGGGCCGGCAGGGATTTTTTTTAAATTGTGAAATTACATGTTCAAGCCTATTTGTTATGCAATTTTGTAACATACAAAATGTTGGGCGTTAGGCACGAAAGGGTACATATTTTATTAGCCACTTAGGAGAGAGTTATTTATGTAAAGTCCTTTTCAAGATGATTATTAGATAAATTGTTTTTAAGCCTCAAATATGATTATTCTGAGTTTATTATTAATAATACTTATGATGTTATTAGTCACTGTAAAGAAATACATATATTTTTTTAGTATTTCATAAAAATACTAATTATAATATATAGGCAGAAATATGTAGAATAATTCAGGCACAAAGGGGTTAAATGTTTCTCCACCACTACAGTGAAGTAACAAGACATCTTTGTATTTCCTGCAGTTATATTTTTAGAAGCAAAGTCGAAATTGGGGGAAAAGTCTACACTACGATTCCTAATGTTAGTTCATTTTTATTTTTTCACATTATTAAGTATCTCATAATTAAAATGTATATTTTTAGTAGACTGCCAGACTTATAACTTCATTGAAAGGAAAAATTTGAATATTAATTGAAAAATGTATCTTATTTTACTTTTTCTGCATGCGAGGGTCGGCGGAAAAAAAAAAAAAAAAAAAAAAAAAAAACGAGCGCGACTAATAACCTTCTGAAAAATAGGCTCGACTACTCTCCTGTTAACAACTTACCCTTCTGTTTAAACTGAATTAAATTTCTCAAAGAACAATATTCAAACCTAACGGTATCCAAATCTACGTTCTTGTTATTTGAAAAAATATATAAAATCATTAAAAAATGTAATATTTTTTTCGTTGTTGTTTAAAATACTAAATTTGAATTCAAATTAAAAATCTATTAATTGTTGTATAAATAGTGCAGGTTTCTAAATTGATTCATAGGACATTTACTGTACATACAATATGTTAGTATTAAAACATTTTATAATTCGCAAACACTTTTAATTTAAAGTACTTATACCAAAAATGTGATATCCTACTTTTTAAAAGGTATGAATTTCTAAGAATTTAAAGTTTATCAATAATCAAAAGTAACAAAAATTCTATTTTTAATAAATGTCGGAATCTTGCAGCATATACCGACTGCTCTAATTGTTCACAATTTGTTAAATGAAACATTTAATCTGAAATAGAAACTTACATTAAGTTTCATATAAAAATAATCAAGTATTTGCAATCTAAAAATAAAACATTATAGAACTTTCACTGTCAGTACCTGAATATAATAATAAATATTTATGCAATATTTAATGTGACAATTTGTCAATAGAATACATTGAGACAGATTTCATATTTTACAAAAATTAAATATTCATAATTGAATATATCTTATATGAGAATGTTTAATATTATTTTTAACACAATCAGAAAATGGTTTTGCTAAAACAAAATCAAAATACCCAAGCCTGGACTCGAACCCAGATACTTGGCTTACATTGCCAATGCTCGACCGTTTAAGCTACCTGGACTGACAACCGGCTGACATACTTCGCTCAGATAACCTTTTAGTAATAGTATATCTAGTGTATATTTACGTATCCATGGTTTATATGGAGTTCTTATACCTACTGTTTAGTCTGTTGATTTGTCTATATGGCAGGCCAGATGTTATTTCCCTACTATTTTCCCGGGAAAATGTACCAAAAAAAGGGGGTTATCTTGCAAAAGGTCGGGTAAATGATTATTTTTTCTGAATTGTTTATAATGATGCCAACATGGAAAAAACAAGTTTTCCTTCTATATATAAAAAAAAGTTTTGATTTGGAAATGGACCAATGAAAATCTGCGTAGGTATTCCGGGTAGATCGGCATCCAATTTGAATGCTTAAGCATGGCCTTTCTTCGTTAATATTAAAAAAACTGTTGCATACAAAAATATGAAAATCGGTGGTATTATAGAGAAATGTTTGATAAACACGCTGATGCAGACAGTTTTCAAATCGAAGAATTATTTTAAGAGATATTTAATGCTAAATTTGGACAAAATCGTTCCATTAAAAAAGTTTTATTGGAGCAAAAACTATACATGAGAATTTAATAATTTTAGATCATTTTATACGTTTTAAGCTCCCGGTGTGCATATTGTATATATATTTTTTTTACTCATTTTTTGAAGTTTTATTTCTATTTTAAATTCAAATTTTCAGCATTTCGAGAGATATTTTTTATAGATTTTAGAAAATGTTATTAATTTAAACTGTTGCCAAATGTATAAACAGCGCAAACAATAATGTTTACTTCAAATTAAAAATTTATTTACAAGTGACTATTATAAACAGAAGAAAAACTTTAAAATTTGAATGAAATGTTTACATGTTAAAAGCAATAAAATTACGTCATAAGAACCATATTTACACTTGAATTTTAAAAGAGAAACAAAATGTTAAAATAAAAAAATTATTATGCGTCAAAACTTGTAATTGGAGGAAATTACGTCATATTTAAAATGGCCAAAATATATGGCAAAACAATTTAAACTAAAAAATATATTTGCGAGAGATATTTTGAGATGATTTTTTCACCTATTATCGTGAATTCGAACACAGCGCCAAATAATATTTCCTTCTGACAGCAAAAGTTTTTCACCTGAATATTAATAAGAGAAATAAAACTTTGGTGTAAATTACGTCAGATTTAAAACGATACATTTAACATGAATTATTTAAAAGAACTATATTATAGAGCTGTTAAAAAATATCGGGAGAAAATGACACTGTTTACGTAATTCATTTTACATTAGCTTATTTTCAAATGTTTAACTAATTTTTTAATTAAATACGAAAACAGCCATTGTATCTCTTAACAGCAGCAGATTTGGTCTTAAAAATCCTTAATCCAAGGAAAACGAATGGAAACACGTTTACAGAAAGACCGCAACTGTTTTTTTTTTTTAATTATTATTATTCAATATTTTTTAAAGCCGATCAAATTAGCGTGCTTTTTGAATTTTGGTGTGCCTAAACGGGGTTGGCGAGCGTAGCTCGTAGGTGGCAGACCCCCCTAGTCTAACAAAATTTCTTAAGGCTAAATTTTCTGTGGCCAAAAAACAACAAGACTTTGAGACATTTTTTGATTTTTTTGAAATATCTCGAGACTTGTTGCCGTAGAATATTATTTATCAATGACAATATTAAAGAAGATAAAATTCTCTACAACTTTCATATTTACAACTTTTTATATACACTCAATAGCAAGCGCAGAAATTATATTTAAAAAATAGGACAATTTTTTTCAATTTTTCTAAAACTGTGAAAAACTAAGTTCTGCTCCGGTTATTCAGATGTTTCCCCCAGATTTAATCGTGTATGTCAACTTCTATTTATTGGTATCAGTAAATTAAATGTTCGAAGGCCAAAACTGGCCTTTTTTTGCGCCCGTGGCAAACATGCATCCCCCCCCCCCCCGCGCGCTTAAAAAGAAAATTTACCACGAGAATTTTAATAAATTTCTAATTGCTGGATTTTGAAAATTTTAGGTGTGTAATCATTAAATACGTAATGTGAACTACGTAATCAGCTTTGCCAAATATTGATTCATTAAAACATTGAAAACCGTACCGAAATGATTCCGCTTTAAACCGGTTTCCATCTTAGCAGGTATAATTGTTCATATTCTCTATCTTGAAAATATATAATTTTTTCTTTAAAGACCGGATTCCGTATATACAGATTTCATTTTTAAAGATTTTACGGTAGTTGTAGTATTGAGGCGTTTAAAGTCACAATTAAATGAATTATGAGACTAAATTTTAGCCACACGCAGACATTCGCAAGGTAATATTAAACATATGGGACCATTCTTGACAAATATCTTGCTTTCATTTTATTACTTGTAATTTTTTTATTTTATTTTTATTTTATTTATCTTTTTTTTTTTCATGGGATACCTGAGATCAATATCGAATGTTGTGCTTTTGTCCTTTTTCGGGTTTGGTTGCATTTTTTGTTTTTAATATTCGGACACTTTCATTTTTGAAAAAAAGTTTGGAATCCGTTCTGAAATTTAAAGTATCCTCATTAAAAAAATTCAACCAAATTCGAAAAATTAAAAATAAACAATGTTGGATATCGACCTCAGATATCATATGAAAAAAAAAAAAAAATAAATATTGAAATTCCAGCAAGAATTCTGAAAAGAATGCTCCCATAGGTTTACCATTAGCGTGCAAATGTTTTCGCGTGAGACTACACTAGTCACGCGAAGACATTAGAATGCTAATGATAAATCTATGGGAGCGTTCCTTTAACAGTTTCTCGCTTGCAGTTTAATAGTTTTAAATAATTTTTTTTTGGCTTAGAATTGCTGACGTTGAATTCTAACAGGATTAGAGTTTACCTTTTCTATTTTCGTTATTCTGGTTTTCTATTTTGATTACAATTTTTTTCTGGTTGCGAGATATTATTATTCATATTTAATATATATACATATAATTAATCGACAAATAAAAACTTTTCATTTGGCGCCCCCTTCGCCTTTCGTTCTGGCGCCCGGGGCACATGCCCCCTCTGCACCGTTCTAGTTTCGGCCCATTGTGTTATTTGAACACTCTCATCTTCAAATATAATACGGACTAGTGTGTAATGTAAATGCTGATGAATGGGAAGCATCAGGCTTTATACCTTTAGATGATCCAGATATCTGCTTTATTCAGGACTAGCAAACCCCGCGGCTTTCCTCGCGTAATAGTTGAAATATCCCAAGTGATATTTGCATGACTATTTTTTATTAGAAGAACACTTTTTGAAATAATTCAAATATTACAAATTAAGCCACAGTTCGACTAAACTTCATTATAAAAGTGCAATAGACAGAATTGAGATTTTAATTAATTTGAAGAACTAAAACTAATTCCAATTAAATGATAATTTAGAAAATATTTTGAGACTTTTATGCTCATTTCATGTGCTCATTTCAGTATTCCTTTGAAGTTTTGAATTTTTTAGAAACCATCTTAAGACATTTACACATTAAAATTAACCATCATGTAAAATTCCAAGCTTCTTGTCTAACAGTTACCACCTCTCTGGTGTTAGTAGCACCAACAAAAAAACCGAAACAGAGTTGAAATAAAATGTCTCAAAAAATGTTGAAACAGAGACTGTCACCATTAATTTGCCGACATTAACCTTGGAATCGGTTGGTATTTCCTAATATTCTATAGAAACGGAATTTAGATGTTTTTAAAGGTTTTCTTGTTCTTCCTGCCAACCAGGTGGTAGTGACACCGGCATAGAAAATAACACGTATAGGAATAGTGACTATCACTCTTGATTCGCAACTAATAACTTCTGTAGTCGGTTTATTACTCCCTGAGATTCCATAGAAATCGTAATTTAGGACTCCTTTAGAATGCTTTTCGCTCCTTCCCTTCGCTTCACCTCTTTTTAATTTCGAGTTTATTTTCGACTGTTCTTAGAGGACATTTATATTTTATAAGTAACTACCGTGCTACATTTAAAGCTTCTAGCCTCTTCAGTACAGCGGAAATCGCAATTTAGTAAGTTTTTTACTCCTGTAACCCTGGACATAATATATAGTTTATGTTTGAGCAGGTTCTATCACCATCAAATTGCAACCATTATGTTTAAAATCGGTTTTGTATTTCATACGATTGCATAAAAATCTTAATTTAGAACGCTTATAGCTTTTCGCTCACTTCAACTTTTTTAATTTGGAATTTTCCTTCGACAATTCTTAGAGAGTATTTGCATCTTTGAAGTAATTACCATTCCAAATTTAAAATGTTAGACCACCTCAGTAACACAAAAAACGCTATTTAGAACATTTTTTTTTTGCTCCTTTTTCCCTCAAGTGGTACACTGTAAAAAAAATCTGTGAAGTTACTAAAGTTTTTCTAGGAAACTGGGATTCCTAGAACTTTTCATGTAACGGCAACAACAAAATTTCATGTAACAGACACACTTTTGCGCCGAAAATCAAAAAATCTGTAAGGTTACTAAGAATTTTTTTGGAAACTGGGATTCCGAGAACTTTTCCTGTAACTGCAGCCAGGGTTACAAATAACAGTTAAGTAAGATTACTGAAATTTTAGCAGATTCATTTGTAAAGTTACAGATTTTTGTAGCTTTACAAAAACTAGTTTTGTAGATTTGCAGATTTTTCGTACAGTTACAGGTGAAAGTTTAGTAAGCATGTAACTTTACATCTGTAGAACTACAGATTTTTTTTTACAGTGTAGTGACAACAACGTAAAATATAGGCTATGTTGGAACGGGGACTGTCACCATCAATTTGAAACCATTACTTCTGAAATCGGTTTATATTTCCTGAGACTGCGTAGAAATCGCTATTTAGAACACTTTTCGTTCATTTTCACCCCTTTTAAATTTCAAATTTTTAAGGATCTCTTCTCAGAGGGTATTTACATCTCATAAGTAATTACCATGCCAAATTTCAAGTTGCTAGCCTCTTCAGTATTACAAAAATCACAATTTAGAAAGTTTTTTAAAATGCAACCACAAGGTGGTAGTGACACCGATATGAAATACATCCAAAATTGGAGCAAGGACTGTCATCATCAATTTCCAACCATTACTTTTGAAATCGGTTGGATACTTTCTGAGATAGCGTAGAAATCGCATTTTAGAACGTTTTTTGTCCATTTTCACCACTTTTAAATTTCGAATGATTTAGCAAATGTTCTTAGAGATCATTTGTATCTTATAAGTAACTACCATGCCTAATTTCAAGTTGCCAGCCCCTGAAGTATTACAAAAAAACGCAATTTAGATCATTTTTTGTTCCTTCACCCCGTTTGGGGTAGTGACACCGACATGAAATAGAGCCTATGTTAGAGCATGGGCTGTCATCATCAATTTCCAACAATTGCTTTTGAAATAGGTTAGGTACTTTCTGAGATTGCGTAGAAATCGCCATTTGGAACGTTTTTTAGAACTCTTTTCGCGGAATTTCACCCCTTTTAAATTTCAAATTTTTGAAGCAATGTACTTAGAGATCAATTATATCTTATAAGTAACTACCATTCCAAATTCCATGTATCTAGGCCCTTCAGTAACACAAAAATCGCAATTTCGAACGTTTATTGCTCCAGCACCCCCTTTAGGGGTAGTGGCACCAACATAAAATGTAGCCTATATTGGAGCAAGGGTTGTCATCATCATTTTGACACCATTTTTTTAAAAATCGGTTTGTTACTTCTTTAGATTGCGTAAAAATCGCCATTTAGAACATTTTTTAAAATGCTTTTTGCGCATTTTCACCCCTTTTTAATTCCGAATTAAAAAAAAATGTTCTTAGAGATAATTTATATCTAATAAGTAACTACCATGCCAAGTTCATGTATTTGGACCCTTCAGTAACACAAAAATCGCTATTTTGAACGTTTTTTGCCCTTGCTGTTCCCTTCAGGGGTAGTGGCACCAACATAAAATGTAGCTTATGTTGGAGCAAGGGTTGTCACCATCATTTTAACACCATTATTTTTGAAATCGGTTTAGTATTTCTGAAATTGCGTAAAAATCGCCATTTAGAACGTTTTTTAGAACGCTTTTCGCGAATTTTCACCCCTTTTTAATTTCGTTTTTTTTTTAAAGAAATATCTTTAGAGATCATTAGTATCTTATAAGTAACTGCCCTTCCAAATTTCATGTTTCTAGGTCCTTCAGTAACACAAAAATAGCATTTTTAGAATGTTTTTTGCTCCTGCAGCCCATTTTGGCCAGTGGCACGGACATAAGATATAGCCTCTGTCCTAAGTTGGACTAATACCATCATTTTGATACCATTACTTTTGGAATTGGTTCTGTAGTTACAGAGCTTATTTCCTACAAATAAGCAATTTTTACCTCTTTATAATATTAGTATAGAATAGATAAGGATATTCCGCCGAAACGGGATGCTAATAATCCTACAACAGTGCCATCAAAAAGAAAAAAAATATAGTTAAATAGCTTGTAGAAATTTTTATTATTAAAATACATTTTTCCATTTAGTTTACGCAGTCATATTGCGTACCTTACTTTGTGTTGGGAAAGTGGAGTTGAGCAAAACAGGTGATCAATGTGAAAACAAAAATCTTCATATGGTCTACAATCATAAATAAATTGGTATTTCATTTGATAAATGGTATCACTGAGATAATTAAACAGATATAGCTTCGAAACTTTACATGTTACAGAAGATTAGAATATTCCACAAAGTATATTTTTCAACAACCAAAGTAAGTGTTTATGTCTGAGCTTTAAAGCAATTAATAGATAATCTTAAAAGTTTTAAATATTTTTGCATGCTAAAATGATATCATCTCTTGTTATATTTATTGATATAAGTGGAAAAATATTGATAATATTTTTTAAAACTAATCTTTTAAACAATTTTATGAAACCAGTGATCTCAAATTTTTATTGACAGAATTTTAAAATTTTACAAGGGAAAAATGCATAACATTAGTTAGTTAAATAACCTGTTGTCGTTTTTTATTATAGCTATTTCATAAGGTAAAAACATTTCTTACATAAAAGATATTTTTTTTTTTTTTTGAGTTCCCCCTTTTATGTGGAACAACATTCCAATGTTTGCTATCTTTAAAACATTAAAACATATGTTATCAATAATTAATAAATAAAATATACCATTATTGTGTAGAATAAAATATGTTTTTCGCAAATTTTCATACCTATTCCATTGATACCTTAAAAAATATGTATACATTATAAAAATTATTAAAATTATTAAATTATAAAAATTATTAAATTATAAAAATTAAACAAGAAATCTTTCTTAATTGAAACTATCGTGAAAATAAGTTACTAAAAATTGAAGAATTCTTTTAAATAATGGTTTGAAGTTAACATTGTATACAATTAAAGTTACTGTCTAAATATGGAAATTCTTTCATTCATCTACACACTGCCCTACTTTTAAAATTATATAAATTTATTGAATGTAAAATGGCTGTTGAGATGAAAATAAAGGCATGGGTGGGCAAATAACAGATAATTTACCGCTATCAATTGTTAGAAGTCGGCATACACGCTTAAATCCGAGAGAAACATTTGAATAATCGGGGCAAAACTACGTTTTTCACTGTTTTTAAGAAAATTGAAAAAATTGTCTTTATTTTTGAAATGGCGTACTGCGCTTGCTATTGAATGTATAAAAAAGTTGTAAATATTAAAGTTGTAGAGAATTTTGTTTTCTTTAATATTGCAATTGACAAATAATATGCTACGGCAGCGATTCTCGAGATATTTAAAAGAAAGAAAAAAAAGTCCCAAAATTTTGTTGTTTTTTGGCCACAAAAAATTTAGCCTTAAGAAATTTTGTTAGAAAACTTGGTTTTTCCATGTTGGCCTCATTATAAACAATTAAAAAAAATCTTTTACCCGAAATTTTGCAAGGTAAAACGTACATTTCCCTTGGACTATAGGTTATCTGAGCGAAATAAGCTCGCTGGTATTCATCCGAGGTAGCTTAACCCTTAAATTCCTGGTGTTGCTTTTAAATAACATACACAGTTTAGGCTCTAAAATACTATTAGAATAATATTGAAGCTATAATGCCTAATGTTGCCAATAAAATACATTCTGAAAATATTATAAAATCGATTTTCAACATGTAGATGGCAACACTTGTGCTGCTTAAGAATAAAGGTAAATTTATTTTTTCAATTGTTGCTTCTTGTTCTTTTTGTTTTGTTTGGAAGCTTGCGAAATACCCTATTTTGATCTGCAGTGAGCAAGTAAAATTTATTTCTTATTATAGTTCCTAAAATTCTTGTGTGTTTAATATTATAGAATTTTATCAAGGGAAATTATTTTTTCCATTAAACACCAGTATTGCCGATTAGTAACAAACTGTTTTTTAGCCGTAAACTATACTTAAAACAAAATAGGATTTTTTAAAGTATTTTTCCAATGATTTATTTAAAAAATGAAAGCCGAAAAACATTATTATAATGATTTTTGAAAAATCAGGCATTTAAGGGTTAAACGATGGCGCATGGCCGATGTATGCCAAGGATCTGGATTCGAGTCCAGACTTGGGCGTTTTTTTGCTCAGTTCGAAAAATTCCATTTGTATGAGATTGTTTCCTTATCTCATAGCCCTTACCAGTGCCCGAGAGGTTCTGCTCTCGAAGCTGGTAGACGGGGGGTACTGCGTTCGAATCCAAACGTGCCTGTCGGCCTAATCGTTTGGATTTTTCTTGGATTTCCATGAGTAAATACTTGTTAGGTTCCCTCAGAAAGACCCCCACGAAGGGCACTCCCTCCTCAGGCCTTAATCCCTCGTGTAGATAATCGGCCGTTAAAAATCAACCAACCTTATTTCATATTTATGATCATACTTTTAGGTTTCTTGCAGTATAGAGTTGCATGGTATTATCTACTTCCAAACATTCTCTTATTTATTTATTTGCCTCCACATTTTTTGAAATTCCGAGCTTTATAAATTATCATTGTATTCAGTAGAAGAAAAAAATAAGAAAATCATACTGCTGATAATTTTTACAAAGCGTATCTTTGCTGTGTGGCACAGAAATCAAACTACCTAACAATTTACAATTAAAAAAAGAAAAAAAAACAGTGGCACTCCGGGTGTGCCAATAGAAGTGAAAACTTCAACAATTATGTGTGTGTTTTTTTAATCGTCAGGAAATGTTTTATTGTGCTGATAATACTTTTAAATGTAGTGTTTTTTTATTCATTATTATAAACTATTACTACCAAAATTATATTACAATTTTCATAGTAATATAATTTAACTATAAATTACATATAAATAAACATTAATAATTTGTAATATATATTATTATATTAAATTATATTATTAAATTATACATGTACATATAAATAAACAAACTTTCGTACAAAAATTCTCGTATTGCATTTAAAGATTTATCCGGTGAAATATAAACGGCAACCATTACAATTCAATACTATCCAAATATTGAAATCCATAGTTCAATTCAACACTATCCAAAAGTATTTTTATTAATGAATACAATACCACAATTATATTACGCTTGGAGCGCTAGTGACTATGTGCCAAAATGCTAACATGTCGGTTGCGTAACAGTATCTCCAAATCAGTGGTTTTTCTCCATCTCAAAAAAAGTTCAACGCGCCTAAAGAAGTTTTCACTTCAAAAGTTTAAGAGAAGGAAAACGTTTTGTTTAAAATTTTGCGCACTAGAGATTAAAAATAAAAAAGAAAAAATAACATTAATTGCATAATTTGTGACAATAGAACAGGTGATCGACACTATCACTTTTCTATTATAAGAAATATTAATGGAAGGTTATACTTCTTTGGTTCAAAAATTTCGTTTATTTATTTATTTTCTGATTTCCTCAAGTGTATGATTGTTACCCTAAAATGGTTTTGTGTTGTGATATTGAAATTCCTTGGAGTATTTTTTGCTTATTGAATGTAACATATTTCTTTTAACATAATGCTACTGTAAAATTTTAAAACTAAGTTTTTCTTGAAACTGTTTTTTTTTTTTTTTATCTGGACGACCAATTTTCCCGGGAACTATTTGACGATTTCTTTATTTTTGTTTTATTTAATATAAATCTTAATTGTTTTTCTGGCGCTTATATAAGCAAAAAGTATAATTTCCATTTATTAAACTTTCCTTAAAATTTTCAAAAGGTAAAAAAGATGCGAATAAGTGACCTATTATTTAAAGGCCTACATTTTGTCGGAAATCAATTTTTTAGAATAAATTTTGTTATAAGCTCATGAAAATTTAATGTCCTTTCATAATATAATGTGTTACGCATCTATTACTTTTTAAGCTTAATTAAGCATTCAGAAATATTTAATGGAACCATAAAGTTTAAAGGGTATTTACTTTTTAATAATGATGCATGATTTATTTTTCAGCCTCTTTTGAGCAATTTGTTTACATATCCAAAACGGTCGGCACTTCGTTTCACTCACTGGCTTCATAGGCAAGTAAGTCACTGAATAAGAACTGTTACTGGTGAATGAGTTGATGAACTGATATTGATGAACTGTTGCTGATGAATAACTGTTATTTCAGGATCACGTCTTTCTCTGTGACCAGTTGCTTTGCAACGTCATACTCTGTAGCCCGGTACAGGTCAGTTCGACGCCAACGTTTCGACGCCAACTGTTCGACGCCAACGTTTCGACGCGTGGTCAGTTCGACGCCGTACTTTTCGACGCCGGGGCAGTTCGACGCCATATATTTTTTATGAAACTTAGGAACTTCCGATTTTATTTACGTTTGCACAGCTTATTTAGACTTTCTAACAGCATATATATATATATATATATATATATATATATATATTTTTTTTTTTTTTTTTTTTTTTTTTACTTTTCTGTGTTAAAAAAAGAAAAGAAAAAATGTTTACAATGTAAAATATCTTTATTTTTATGTTCTTACTAAAAAACACCCATTCTTATTTAAATTAATTGCTAATGAGCTATTTTCTTCAAAACTTTTAAATTCCTTTACAATGTATTTTATTCTATTTTTTGCTATAGGAATATAATTCACAAATATCCACATTTTAAAAGTACTAATTAAATGAAACTCTTTAATAAAGACCTGTTTTGTAATTTTTAATCCTTGAATAGTTGTGTAAATTTTAAAGACTAAAACGCAGTAAAACTGTTAACGTTATTTGTTCAGAATTTGGAAATACCTTTAGTGTAAGTAAAGCAGCTTCCATAACGTATTAACTAGAATTCACATGCAATTCCTTTGTCCTCACCTTGACAAAGGGATAGGGAGCGTCCATAAAGGGGACAATGAGGGCGCACGTAAATGTACAAAGGAACCGTGACATTCCCACTCAGGGGGGAAGAAATGTTGCACAGAAAAGCTAACACCGCTTCCCCTAGAAACCCTTGCCGATATAAGAAGAAACGGGTTGAAACTTCGCATTGACGCCTGTGACTAGCTTATCCTTATCTATTCTTCTTTCTTTGAAACATATTACAGGCTTGTAAATAACTCTAACTCTTTTTTGACAAGTGCAACCCCCCCCCCCCCCTCCTCCAGTTGGGGGTTATGAAATCGCCTCAGATTTGTCGTTAAGTATTGCCGATTGTCAACGCATGCGCATTTCTTATCTTCTCTAAAGCGCCCGTAATCTATTTGGAAGCCTGTCGATATTTTTAAATTCAATGTTAGCACTTTCAACCGTAGAAATGTCTGAAAGCCGAAAATATATGACTAAGAGAGGTAAAGAAAAGTATGAGCACGATGGATATTTATATTGTTTCGATAAATATATAGAAAATGGAGCAAAAAAATCGTGGCGTTGTGAAGTTGAATTTTCCAAAAACAATAAATGTAAAGGAAGAATTTACACTGATGCAGTTACGAGTGAATTTTTAAAACTTGTTCGCAATCATGCTCATGAAGGAAATGCAGCACGTGTTGAAGTTGTCCGCACTTTAACATCAATAAAGCGAAGGGCAGGTGAAACACAAGAAACTCCCGCAGTAATTCGCATTGAAGAAACGCAAGAGCTGTCTGTTGGAGCATTAGGACAGTTTCCAAGCAGAGAAGCTGTAAGATTAGTTATTAAAAGACGTAGAAAAGACATAAATGCACTCCCGTCGCAACCAATTGACAGAGCTTCCATTGAATTGCCAGAAAATTATAAATATTACGGAGAAAATAAGGAAAATTTTGTTATCGCCGATTCGGGAGTGGGGGATAAAGACCGAATTTTAATTTTCGGAAAAGCCAGTGTCAGCGATTGGATTCACCTCGTAACAAAAATTTACGTTGATGGAACTTTTAGTCTAGCACCACATCATTTTTACCAGGTTTTTGTTATTATGGCCGAACGTGGAGGTTTTGTATTGCCAATCATTTATGCCCTCTTACCCGACAAGGCGGAAGAAACATATACACGAATGCTTGAAATGATTCAAGACAGTTGGCCATTTTTTAAGGCGAAAAAAATTTCTTTAGATTTTGAAATTGCCTTAATTAACACTTTTTCAAGCAAGTTTCCAGACGCCGAAATTCAAGGGTGCTTGTTCCACCTTGTGAAAAATATGAAGCGCAAATTAGCAGAATTCAATTTAATGCAACGATATAATACCGATGCTGATTTTGCTCTCTATGCACGTATGATTCCTGCGTTAAGTTTTGTGCCTATCGAAGAACTTGAAAATGCTTTAGAAGTTTTGAGTGAGAATTTACCTAATCAGTTAACCCCAATTTTAGATTACTTTGAAGATTATTATGTTGGAAGGATTCAGAGAAATAATCGTCGCCGTCGTCCTATTTTTAAACCAGAAATGTGGTCATGTTATGCTAGAACCTTAAATAACGAAGGACGCACCAATAATTTCGCGGAAGCAGCACACAGACGTTTACAGTCCGAATTTGGTGTTTCACACCCCACATTATGGAAATTCATAGATGGTCTCAGACGTGTTCAAAAAACAATTGACCAATGTTATGAGCAATTTGTACGTGGAGATGAACCGCCGCACAAGCGGAATAAGTATCTGCGAGCTGATATGAGAATTAAAGTAATAGTTGAAGATTTTGAAAATCGAGAAATAATGGAATACCTGAAAGGTGTGGCGCATAATTTTGCAATGGATTAGTATAATAACAGTTTTGTGATGTAATCTTATTTATGTGTAATCTTGTTACTCTGTAATTAAATTTGTCTGCAATATAACTTTTTTGTAACCATATGTTTATTTACCATTTCTGTATTTTGCCTTTTTGATGCTGTTTTGTGAAATAAATAAATAAAAAAAAACAACCTCCCTCATGTCCCAGGGCCTTGACGTTGGCGAGGGGGCTTCTCACTAATCTGGGACAAAAAAAAAAAAAATCTAGAACACTTTCACACATATATTTATTTCAAATATGCATGCAAACAATCGATAATTCAATAAATAAAAATCAGTCATATTGCTTATTTATTTGAATCACGCTTCATATACATAACAAAAATATATATATATTATATCAGGCATATTGCATATTTATTCTAAAAATAAATAAAAATACGGAAAAAAATATATGGCGTCGAACTGCCCCGGCGTCGAAAAGTACGGCGTCGAACTGACCACGCGTCGAAACGTTGGCGTCGAATCGTTGGCGTCGAACCGTCGGCGTCGAAACAACCTGCTTCGCTGTAGCCAATGGTGTTTCAGATGTAAGTTTATACTTACAGATTGGCAACAAGATTATGCAAAATAACTGTTTGGTTGTTGTATAAATGTCTGGAGGTTCTGCCTTTTTTCCTCGTGAATGAAGGTTGTTCCAAGGAAATAACGCCATTTTGTGATCATTTGAGGTCATGCCGGCAAAATCCGTAGCGAATACCTCATAGCTTAAAATAAATAAATAAATAAATAAAATGTCTGGACTGTTTGGGATCATTAGCTTCTTGTAATTTCGTACGTATAGCATATCTTTCATCATGTAGCTGCATTTAAATATTAAGTTTCTGTTTAAGTTAACAGCAAAGTAATGCTGTCTTAAAAGTGTAACCTTCATCTCATTTCCTGTATAAATAAGCTTTTCTTTTTTATGGAACTGCCGTTTTTGATAAAGTCTTTCACTACAACACTGCATACTCTGCTCGGTCATATTTAAATGGCCGTCATAATGACTGAATTATTTTGAGTTGCTTGCGACCGGAAAAAACGGTAGGCCCATTGGAATTCCATGACGCATCAGCATTATTACAAAACATAATGTGAAATATTTTACGCAAAAAAATAAATAGAGGAAAAGGTCCAAATACCGGCTACCACTTTTGTTTTCAATCTAGATCATACAATTTTCAAAATTTATAAAATAAAAAGCGACAACAGGGTACTTTGACATGTTTTACACCGGTTTAGAGGGAAAAAAAAATCAGTTTAAAAGGAGTTTTCTGTTTATAAAAAGCAAAATTCCGAAAGTCTTGAAATATTGAGTTTTTAAAATGGGGTCTAAATACCGGCTACCAAAGTTTTTTTTTTCTAAAAGATCACACAAATAGAGCTAATGACAATTATTAAGCAATAAGAATATTATTTTAATAAATTGTATTGATTAATAACATTTCTTATGCACAGAAAAATACGCAATTTTTAATAAATAAGTATTTTTGTCAAATTTCTAAAATTCATTACGACTATCTCTGACAGTCTTCTTCCCATTATATTTCTAATTTTGTTTTATTAACGTGTAAAACACAAAAAAGCTTGCTGATTGAAATGAGAATTATTTTAACTGAAAAAATCAAAAACATAATATCACTCTCTGCGTCGGTATAGTCCCTATCAGCCCACATATCGCATTCTTAACATTGAACCCAGAATCCCCTCCCCCATTCTTGTCCACAGAGAAAGCACCTATGCAGAAGACACAAATTTATCATCTTCCTCTGTTGGATATTTTCCTTTTTTCTCTTTTTTAACCCTCTCGCTGCGTAATTGTTTTATCAAAACAGTTTAAAAAATTGAGTATTTAACCCTTTCGCGACAAGCGTCTTTTAAGAATTTTTATTCTTTTGTTACCGGTTTTTCAAAACAAAATTTTTTGTCTAATTTAACCGGGAAAATGCTCCGATTAAATATGGCAAAATTTACAATAAAAAGATAACTGGTGGGAATAATCAAGGAGGGTTAATTAGACGGAAAAAAATGCATCCCAGAGGAAATCTCGGGTTCTGCAAATTTTGCTACTTTTACGTTGCTCGAGGAAATCACGGATTGCGCAGCGAGAGGATTAAAATCAAATTTCTGCCTCTTTTGCCTGGTTTACGCCGTCATTTTTTTCTTTCTCTTCACATTCATTACAGGCAATTTTGTAATGTCCAACAGCACCTTTTTGGAAAATGATCCGGTAACCAGTGTCGGTCCTGAAGAATTATCGCCATGGTTGCTTTTTTCATATTGCGAAATGGGACTGGATCTATTTCAGAACCATTTAATTTAATTTATTAATTATGGAACTATTTAAATTAATTTATTTTCCTCCCCTTCAAGCAGAGAAACTGAGAGAGGTCCAAATACCGGCTAGCCGGTATTTAGACCACTCTAGGTAGCCGGTATTTGGACCACTGCTATGTTTAAGTTAAAACCGATATTACTCATTCATATAATAAAATACCAATAATGTGCGCTTGAAAATTGAAAGCTAAATACGTCTAGAAAATAACTTAATGAACAATTCAAGCCTATATACGATCAGTATATTTTTAAAAAATGAGAAACACATATCTGAAAAACTTTTGATGTACAAGATTACGTAGGTTCGACACTTTTGCATTTATTATTTTTAAATGACACAGACTTCAGCTATGCACTTTTCGTAACATTCTTCTCTCAATTAAAGTGACAAACTCTGCCTATCACCGCTAGGCTGCGCTGCGCCCAGTTCTCAGAACACCTAGTAGCCGGTATTTGGACCCTAGCCGGTATTAGGACCTTTTCCTCTATATAATTTTAATGTCAATAAATATAGTGCAAAAAAAAAGCGATATCTCTTTACTACGTAACTTAAAAACAATCCTAAAAGGAACGTAAATTTTAGCCAAGAGAAGTAGAATCTCCACTTAGTGATATTGAGTCAAATAATTATTTAAAGGGCTAAATACGACAGTTTAATTATTTTTTTAATTGCGGTATTTATTATTAAATCTAACTAATACAGCATTATTTCATATTTTTTGGAACTTTCATGTATCTCGTTATAAACGTTTAATTATCTTCTGTTAGGTAGATTTCGTATGAAATACTACGTATTGGGATCGTTCCTATGTTGGAATTTCTGAAAAATTTTTGCAGATCTACACCGATCATGACCCCTAGAACCCAAAACCACCCTCAGTAAAAAACTTTATCTATCTATCTATCTATCTATCTATCTATCTATCTATCTATATATATATATCACTTTCTTCTGGACACGATAACTTTCGTAATTCTGCACCAATCTCTTCCAAACTGATACATAAAATCAATGGGCATAAAATCTCGGTCAAGTTCGTTAATGGGCAAAATCGGACCAAGGGGAGGGAAATAGGGAGGGGTTTTGTGAAAACAGAAAACCCCCCATAACTTCTTAATTTTTGTACATATCAAATCAGTTTAAAGTTTTTATTACTTCTAAAAATAGGGCCAAAAATTTATGTATCACAGATTTTTGATAAAGTTAAAAATGGGCTCAAGGGGCGCAAAAAATAGGGTTTTTGGGAGAAAAAAATTCATAACTTCGTCAATTCTCAAGATATCAAATTCAATTAATTTTATTGTAAATCTCCTTAACATTATCTAAAACTTTTATATTCACAAGTTTTTGATAGGAGCAATTCGTACCGCAAAAAAAAAAATTAAAAACGAAAGCAAAAAGGGCGTTTGAAGAAGAAAAAAATCCATAACTTCGTCAATTCTCAAGATATTAAATCCAATTAATTTTATCATGAATCTCCTTAACATTATCTACAACTTTTATATTCACAAGTTTTTGATAGGACCAATTCGTACCGCAAAAAAAATTAAAAACGAAAACAAAAAGGGGGTTTGAAGAAGAAAAAAATCCATAACTCCGTCAATTCAAAAGATATAAAATCTCCATGAATTTATCATATATCTTCTTAATATTGTCTACAACATCTATATAGACAAGTTTTGGCTAGGACCAATTCTTAGAGCAAAAACAAATTAAAAATACATACCGGTTGAAGTAAAAAATGATCTTAGTAAGGGTGTATTCAAATCCAAACTGCTTATTTTCTGACTCATTTTACAATTCATTTTTGCTCTCAAAGGCTTCCAATTGGTACGTTTTCTTACTCAGAAACTATATAATGTACTGTAATGGTCGATTTTCTGATAGGGGCAGAATATATTTTTTTAAATGCTGTTTAAAAGGGCATTTTGAACCGAATTTACCGAAGCGGATTGTGTTGAAAAAATCATTGTATTAAGGATGCTCTTAAATCCAAACTGCTTATTTTCTGACTGGTTTTTAAATTCATTTTTGCTCTCAAACGCATTTAATTGGTAGATTCGCTTATTCAGAAACTATATAATGTACCGTAATAATCGATTTTTAGATAGGGGCAGAATATATTTCAAAAAATGATGTCAAAGTGGGCATTTTGAACGGAATTTCCCGAAGCGATTGTGTTAGAAACGAAAACTATTGTCCTTCTGAGAAAATAATTGTCTATATATCAAGTTTTAATTAATTGAACAAAAAATATCGCTTATAAATCTCTTCAAAAATCACGTCAGCCAGTTTAATATTTTTTTTTTAATTAAAAATGAATCTGGAATTATGCCAGAAAATTTCGAGTTGTTGAGCATGGAAAAGTATTTTTTTGAATACCGCCCTAACATGATTCTGATAAAACCAGCTATTATATGAAAATGAAATAAAAACTCGGCAAGAGCGGCCAGATAAAATTGTTAAAGTGGATTTATCTATAATCATGATTTAGTTTTTGTTTGTGAAATTAGTATATTTGACTTCGAAATCTACCTCTGCCTGTAGGCCGGGCCGGCAGGGATTTTTTTATTTCTCATACGATAAAAAATATATCATATTAGGCTGCTTATGCAAATTTATTATTCAACAGCATACATGACAACAGATTTTAAATAATTAAATGAGGTCTTCAAAGAATGTTGAAAATTAAATAACTATACTAAAAAAAATTAACTTCATAACATATACTCTATTCAACAATTAAGAAAAAAATCGTGCAATATTTAAAATAATAAAGGGTTTTACAGTTTATCTTGTGGAAAAAATTGCATCTTTCATAAATCATTTTTTAGACGAAATATTTTTTCTTTCATTAAAAAACAGGAAATTTCTTAAACCAGCTGTTACGTACAGTTTGAAAACATTAGTGTTTTTAGTCTCATAGATAATCTGCAGCATACCAGTTATTACTCAGAAAGGTAATTTTCAGTTTAACATATTTTTTTATTTGTCCATTTTAAAAAATTTCTTTCCTCATTTCTATATGTTAGCGCATTTCTTTAGTACTTTCTTTGACATATATGAGATTTTTTTTTTTTTTTTAACATTTAATATATTTATAGTTTTTCAATTTTAATCATCTCTTTTAAGTTCGTACTTTCAAAACAATTTCATATACTCTCACTAAAAACACGTTTTTCTGTACAAGAAAACACTGTTTTTTCATAGAATTCAAAGTTTCAGAACTTCACAAATTATAAAAGAAGAGAAAGGGTTTTTAACTAAATGCAGTTTTGTAATTTTGTAATTTTGTGATAAATGTAAGATTTTTAAAATTTCAACATTATTTATTCTTAATTAATTCATTTTAACTCGATTTTAAATACAAAATATGATTTCCGTTCAATTAAAAATTATTCATGTGTGAGAAGGCTAATAAAAATTGCATTCAAAAGTCTTATGCTGTATTGAAACATTAAATTTCGAGTCTCATTCAAATTACACGTGGAAAGCAGAGACTAGTTATGGTATATTATAGTAGCATATGGAAACTATTATTCGGTTAATCAGACAAAATATCATTAACAGAAACAAAGTAAAAACGGTTTATTTCGTACCGTACATTTATATGCTTTCCAGTTCTATTTTGGTATTATGGATTTCTTGCTATGTTGAAGTTATTAATGCATCTGCTATCCGATTACTAACGACAAAATAAAAATTATGCTAATTATACTGTGAGATATTACTTTACTGTCTATGTTAAAATAATGAACTGCAGTAATGTTACAAAAGTATTTTTTTTTCAGATACGCATGATTTAATATACCGTCGATGGGAGCTACTTTGGTCGTTTGCGGATCGAGCCCATAAAAAATGATTTTATTCTTTGTATTAAACAAACAATACAAGATAATTTGCAGTTTTTGCCCTTAAAAAATAATTGATACCCTATTATCGGGTATTTGAATAGTTTGGGGGTAATTTAAAATTTTTTAATGGTAACACTGAATGTGTTTGTATACAAATGTTTCCGTGTGTACATTTTAACTCTCCAAACTTTCTATTGTGAAACAATCTTGATAAGATCTACAAATAAAGTAAGTGTCTAAATATTACCTTTAGTAACCTGTAACCCATGTGTGATCATAATTTTTCCTTTAACTTTTTATTTTGGCCGAAAATGTTTACATTTTCATAAAGCTAGCATGAAAATTAGTATTTCGGGGCTACTTTGTTCCAGGCCTGTTTTGGTCCGAAAATAGCCATAATTACTTAGAAATGCCTTTTATACAACTAAATCTCTTAAAACATGTTTTAAGTAACTTTTTTCCAAGTGTTACTGTTGAAAAATGTTACATTCATTGAAAGAAATAAAATTGAAGCTGGTGTGAATGAATAAGAACAAAAGAACTTCTTAAAACACCATCAAAAACTTTTAATTGCGCTAGGCCTTTCGAAAGATCTGAGTCTTTCTTCGTCAGGCGTAAAAAAGACGTGCTTTTACTATTAAAGAATTTGAGTCTTGCTGCTGCTTTTATAGTAGAAGCACGTCTTCTTTGCTCCTGACGAAGAAAGACTCAGATCTTTCGAAAGGCTTAGTGCAGTTAAAAGTTTTTGATGGTGTTTTAAGAAGTTATTTTGTTCTTGTTACATTAATTGTTTTTGTTCTTCCAGTTGCTGAGGATAACATGACGAAAACTGTTTCTCGTTTCTTTAATATTAACAATTGGTTAATTGTGTTTAAATGAAAAAAAAATTGTTCATCGGCCTTGCAGTGTTAATTTGTTAGCAAAGGCTATAGCAAGGGTTTTCCATAAAAATGTATCAATTTACATATGAAAAGTATTTTTTTTTATATGAAACTAAGTGAATGCACCAAAGGAACCCCTGACAGGGGCTACTTTTTTCCATAACTTTAAAAATAGTTAAAATATAAAAAAATAAAAAAAATTCCTCTTTAAAACCATACAGTTTGCTTCATCGTTTAATGTTAATTGTTTACAACTCCATTTCGACGTTGAAAAATCACATATAACATTTTTTAATAATGGAAATGTGAGTGGAACCAGGAAAAAGTGGTCCAAAGTAATCGGCGGTAATCGAAAAAAATAATTTTTAAGTAGAAGTATTTTAGATAATATTTTTAAAGCGAATTAATGATATTTATTTAATAGGCGAAACGTTTGTGTCACAAACGACTACAGCGGATTGGAAAATAACAGTCTTCATAATTAATTTAAGCTTTTTCATAACGCATTCGAATTTTCAACATTTTTCAAACAATACAGCTCTTTTAAATCGGGAAAAGAAAAAAAAAATGTGTGCAATTTAAATGTATATTATAAAGCAAAAAATATATCCGTAAGTATAGGTGAGGACATGTCCACGTAGACAAATCTTAAACAAATTTTTTCGCTTTTACTGGTTTTTATAATTTCCGAAAATCCCACAATTTTAATTTTACACTGTCGAACAGGAAAAAGCAAGCATTCTTTCATTTACAATTTGTTTGAAAACTGTATCTCTATTTATTGTTTTTTGATTGTTTTTAAAATAACTTTCAAGAATGACTTTCTATAAATCTATCTCTGTCGGGTAGCGGCAGATTACGAAATATTAACCCTATTGCATTTAAAATATTATAAATCATATTCAAGGCTGAAGTAGCACAGTTGAAGTTTATTCCAACACAGAGAAAGATTGCCAGACCTGGATTCGAACCTGGATACTTGGATTGCCTTGACAATGCTTTACGTGTTAAGTTTTTCCGGACGATACCAGGCTGACATAATTCACTCTTATTTGTTGGACATGACTGCGAACTGCAGTGATAGTTTCATTCATCCGAGCTATAACTATAACATTTACATGATGAAAGTGTGTCTTAACACGAAAACTCCTGTATACTATGTAATTAGGTCATAATGAAGATAACGAATATTTTTTCCAACTGTATTAAATCATATTCAAGGCTGGATTAGCAAAGTTGAAGTTTATTCCAACAGAGTGAAAGATGTCAAAATCAGGAATCGAACCTGGATACATGGCTTGCCGTGCCAATGCTTTATGTGTTAAGCTATCCGGACGATACCTGGTAGAAATAATTCACTCGTATTTGTTCGACATGGCTGCAAATTGCAGCGATAGTTTCCTTCATCCGAGCTATAACTATAGAATTTACATGATGAAAGTGTGTCTTAACATGGAAACTCCTCTATACCATGTAATTAGGTCATAATGAAGATAACGGATATTTTTCCAACTGTATTAAATCATATTCAAGGCCGGATTAGCAAATTTCAAGTTTATTCCAACAGAGCGAAAAATGTCCAGACCAGGATTCGAACCTGGATACTTGGGTTTCCGTGCCAATGCTTTATGTGTTAAGCTATCCGGACGATACCTGGCAGACATAATTCACTTTTATTTATTCGACATGGCTACGAACTGCTGCAGCGTTAGTTTCATTCATTCGAGCTATAACTATAGAATTTACATTCTGAAACTGTGTCTTAACGCGGAAACTCCTGTATTCCATGTAATAAGGTCACTCTTTCATCATGTAAATGCTATGGATATAGCTCGGATGAATGAAACTATCGCTGCAGTTTGCAGTCATGTCCAACAAATAAGAGTGAATTGTGTCAGCCAGGTATCGTCTGGATAGCTTAACACGTAAAACACTGGCACGGCAAACCAAGTATCCAGATACGATTCCTGGTCTGGACATATTATTCCTGTTGGAAAAAAATATTCGTTATCTTCATTATATTATAAATCTTCCAGCATTTACGGTTAATATTCCTGAAAGAAACTAAAACTTATTTATCAAATAAATACAATAATTGTCTGAGCGAAGCGGAGGCTAATACTCAGCGAAATATTACTGTCCGGACACATTACAGCTACGATGGATATTAACGCCATGTCCTACTAAAAAAAAAGCCTAATAAAAAACTTTCGTCAAGCATAACTCAAAAAATATTTGTCGGATTTCGTTTCTGATTGCACAAGAAGGTACCTATGAGAGCCACCTACTATGAAAAAGAAGTTCCAAACCGTTTAAAAATTATATTAAAAAAACTGATAAAAAAGCACAATTTATCTGCATACGTCACAGAAATTTGGTGTGCGTCACTTTCACCGTTGGATGTTTTCATAGACAACTGGTTTGAACACATGGAATAAATATTAAAAAAAATACGCACTCAGTAATATTGAATAGACCAGCTTCAACCACGTGATCACAAA
Source organism: Maratus speciosus (assembly GCA_963932465.1). Lineage (NCBI taxonomy): Eukaryota > Metazoa > Arthropoda > Arachnida > Araneae > Salticidae > Maratus > Maratus speciosus. Next base: position 537,551,611 of record OZ010795.1, read on the forward strand.
CCTTGCAACAACCCGTGGCAACCAGTTTTGGTGGGCAAACAAATAATAATACAGTAATCCGTACTACGATGACCGTTTTTAGCCTGTTGTATAAAATCTGGCCTGTTGTATGACATACAATAGGCTAAATCCGGCTAAAAACCAAGGCTAAAAGGTAGTTGTCAGTCTATCGACTGGAAATTAACAGATTTTTTTAATACTCGTATAACGAAATTTAGAAACGATTGTGGATGATTAAAACAAAAGACATGAGTGTTTATTGCTCCGGGAGGTTATCTTTCTCTGGATGTCTGTCTGTCTATCCTACAGCATGCAATTTTCTTGTAAAGGATGATATTATTATGCAGTAAAACCTCCATAACGGACACACACGATTAGAGGACACCTCTTTTAGCGGGCATTTTTTCGATTACCAACCCTTAAATAATTGTAAATTTTTTACTCTCAGTAGCGGACACCTCCAAATAGAGGACAAATTCTGCCCTCCCGAGGTGTTCGCTATTCAGAGGTTTTACTGGTAAAACCTCCATAACGGACACACCCGATTAGAAGATTCCTCTATTTAGCGGACATTTTTTCGATTACCAACACTTAAATAAGCGTACATGTTTTACTTTCAGTAGCGGACACTTCCAAAAAGAGGACAAATTCTGCATTCTCGAGGTGTCCGCAATTCAGAGGTTTTACTGTATATTTTATTGATAGTTATTTTACAGGGCCGCAAAAAAGAATAAGAATATATGAAACGAATATAAATTAATTTCGGGATTGATAGATCGCTGATGGTAATGTAATTTTAGGATGTTGTTACAGTCATCCGCAGCATGTTTTTAGAGTTTCGTTCATCTAACGAAACCCTACCTGCCTCACACCTTTGTCTGTCTGTCCGTCTGTCACAAAGCCCGTTCTCAGAAACTATATATGTCGGAGACTTGAAAATTTGCATACTTATAGCTGAACACCACACATGAAACGGCAAATAATAAAATTTTGAAAAAGTCTAATATTTAACCCTCTGGGCTCTAACTTGTGTATTTTAATCAATTTTTATAACTCAGCCCCTAATTAAGTTGGTGACATGAAATTGTGCATACTTATAGCTGAACACCTCACATCAAATGATAAATAAAAAAAATTTGAAAAAGTCTATTATTTTACCCTCTCGGCTCTAACTTGTGTATTTTAAGCAATTTTTCTATCTCAGCCCCTAATTAAGTTGGAGACATGAAATTTTGCATACTTATAGCTGAATACTTGCGATAACACGATAAATCATAAAATTTTGAAAAAGTCATATTTAACCCTCCGGTCTCTAACTTGTGTATTTTAAGCAATTTTTCTAACTCAGCCTCTAATTAAGTTGGAGACATGAAATTTTGCATACTTATAGCTCAACACCTCACATCAAACGACAAATAATAAAATTTTGAAAAAGTCTAATATTTAACCCTCAGGGCTCTAACTTGTGTATTTTAAGCAATTTTTATAACTCAGCCCCTAATTAAGTTGGAGATATGAAAGTTTGCATACTTGTAGCTGAACTCTTGCGATAACACGATAAATCATAACATTTTGAAAAAGTCATATTTTACCTTCCGGTCTCTAACTTTTGGATTTTAAGCAATTTTTCTAACTCAGCACTTAATTAAGTTGGAGACATGAAATTTTGCATACTTATAGCTGAACACCTCAAATCAAACGACAAATAATAAAATTTTGAAAAAGTCTAATATTTAATCTCTAATATTTTGTCTCGCGCAATTTTTAAATTTAAACTGTTTTGCAATATTATTTTATGTTCATTTTGCATAATAAGTGTAATGTGAAGTAATTTCTTCTATTTAAGATTTCGAACGCATGTTAATGAATTTATTTTACAATATCCTTTCTCTTTTAAAATTCACATGTAAATATAGTTTTTATGGCGTAATTTCCAATACGTGCCTGCTTTTTATACCTAATTATTAAATTCTAATTTGAAGGTTTTCTTCTGTTTATAATAGTAACGTGTAAATATATTTTTTTTTTTTTTTTGAAGCAAACATTATTGTTTGCGCTGTTTATACAGGTGGCAACAGTTTTAATTAATACCATTTTCTAAAATATGTAAAAAATATATGTCGAAATGCTGAATATTTGAATTTAAAATAGAAATAAAACCTCAAAAAATGAGTGAAATTAAAAAAAATTAATGGAATCCGCACACAAGGATCTTCTATTGAATAAAATGATCTAAAAATGATTAAATTCCCATGTATAGTTTTTGCTCCTATAAAACTTTTTAATGAAACAATTTTGTCCAACTTTAGCGTTAAATATCTTTTAAAATAATTCTTCGATTTTAAAACTGTATGCGTCAGCGTGTTGATCAAACATTTCTCTATAATACTACTGATTTTCATATTTTTGTATGCAATAGGTTTCTTAATATTAACGAAGAAAGGCCTCCGGTCACAAAAAATTCAAAACCGGTGGGCGGTGACAGCGTTAGTTACTTTTTTTAGAATAGAGAGATGTATAAAAATGAAAACTTGTCTATCTGTATGTTTGTAATTCTATAAAAATCCACAATTTGGAAGCCAAAATTGTGAAAAGATAGGTACACGTGTATTAAAACATGGCCGAAGCAACTAAAGTAATCCGGAATAGAAATAATTTATAGTTAATTTTTAATTAATAAAAAACCACCAATTTAACAGCAATTTCTTATCAAATTTAAACATTTTTCGTTATAGCAGTTGCCAACAATTAAATTGCACAATAAAATTATTACTACAACAATTCATTTTCTACTGCAAGATTTCCACGCGAAAAATGTAAATGAAATAAATAGCTTGACGAATTTAAATGAAAGTGAATATAACTTCATAACTTTTCTATTTCAAGGTTTCCACGTGAAAGGAGAAAATATTGCGTTATATTGGAAATATAAAGGACGTGGTGGATATAGTATAACTTCATATGAGTGTAAAAAATGTATTGAAGCATGATAAAAAACCCGATTAGGGAAATATTGGCGTATTTTATCATTATTGCTCCAATTATAAATTGAAATAAGTTCATTTATAGCTGTATATTTTTGCGTCTGTTATAAACATTTATACATTTTTATATAGCGTTTTCATAGGATTCATTCATACAACATTTCGACTGCTTTTTTTTTATGTTTGTTTTGTGTTGTATGTTAAATTTTGAAATTGATTTTTCAGAACAAACATCCTTCAAATTCTGGGCAACGCCGGGCACTTTAGTTTGTAACAGATAAATGGCTTTTGTATCTGTACATCTAATGCTAATATTATAAAGCGTTATCTACCCTATATATATAAAATCCTAATGAAACGAATATATGAAACGCCTGAAATGTAACGATTCTTTGAATCGACTGATTAAACAACTGATTACGTTTCACGGCGATTTCTCCTAAAATATGGGATACTTTGCAATGAAATTAAAACCAAAAATCAATATTGATCCGCAGATTTCAAAACTGATATTAGAATTATTAAATTCGAATTAGTTTTCGAAATATTAATTTTTTTTCTAATTTTATATACATTTTTCTAATAATCGCAACTCAAATTTTAATCATACAGATATTTTTTTTTTCAGATTTTAGAAAAGGTTACTATTTTAAACTAATTTGACGAGAAGCTTGCCCTCCCTTAAATGTATGGTAAGAAATGTATCATGTTATTTTAATTCATAATTCAATTTGTATTTCATTATCATTTTATTTAATACAAACAGAAATATTTAAAATAAATAGCTTTCACTTCTTTATTTTTTTTAAACGAAATGAAAAGAAAAATAGTAGGCACAGATGTCATACACGCGCCGGGGTACCTAATTGGCGCCAGAATGGCATTATTTTGGTTGGCAGGGTAACCCGGCTATTGTTGTTTATTTAATAATAAGTGTTTATTTAATTTATTTTCTTTTTTTAAATTACATAAATTGTTTTGTTCTATAGTTAATTATTTATTTGGTTATTTTCCTTTAAAAATAGAAAATAATAGAAAATAAATAAAAAATACGCTACTACTTAGTTATTCTACCGATCCATTTCGCCAAATTATATAAATCGCCAAACCACTCGCCAAATTATACAAATTGACATAATTTTTATTTTAAACTAGGGGGCTCTGCCCCCTGCAAGCTACGCTCGCCAACCCCCGTTCAGACACCACAGAACCTAAAAACACGCTATTCTGATCGGTTTTAAAAATAAAATAGAAGATTGAATTATACTGAAAAAAGCTGTGTAAATATCCCTGTAAACGGGTTTCTATTGAATTTCCTTTGATTTCAAAAAATTACGGCCGAATCAGTTGCTGTTAAGACATCCGATGGTTGTTTTCGTGTTTGATTAAAGAGAATCAGTTAAACGTTTGAAAAGAAGCTAAAAATAAAAGGAATTAAGTGTACAGACTCTTTGTTTCCCTGTATTTTAAAACAATTTCTATAACAATAGCCCAAGTCATGTGACTATCATCAAGAGTTTCGGGCGAACCACTTCGCTTTTTATAATTCTGGTGCCATTTTGTTACTTTAATATTAGCCAGGTACAGGTGATATGTCGCCAAATATTATTATATCGCCATCATTTGATCTATATTATAATAGTCCAAGTCATGTAACTGCCATAAATAAATACGCTCTGATCCCTTCGCTTTTCATATGAAAGTTTGGCCCAGATATCATATACGGCCCCATATTGGCGCGATTTTTTTCCGACGCTAATTTGGGGAAAAGATCAACAGCATAAACAGCAACACCCGGCTTATTAAATCAAGCAAAATAACGACACTATGGTGCCAGTTAAGTACCCGTTGCGTATATGACATTGGCGTCAGAAAAAAATAGCGCCAATATGGGACCGTATGTGGCATCTGTGCCGAAAGTTTTCCATTTCGATTAAAAAAAATCATTTTTTTTTCAATAGTACTACATAAAAGCATTGTCACAAAGAATTCTTGGTACTGTTACGCTAGCCGCGTGCAAATCTCGCCAATAAGAATTTTTCAACTCGCCAGTTAGCATTTTTTTTTTTTTCGAGTGGTAAATTAAAACATTGCTTTGAAGTTGAAATTAAATGTCATCGTTTGTTACATAATTTAATATTTCGCCAGATGCCGTATACGCACCCGGTTTTCCGTGAATTTTTTTACGAAAATTTGGCGAAATCCTCGTTTTCGAATACCAGTTACATATGTATTTTTGGTACTACTTAGTTATTCCGTCGAACAAAAATCTATCACCAAACTATAAGATTAAATGCCAATAATGGTTGATAAATGTCACATTCACTTGTCTTTAAGGAAGTTACACGTCTTTACGTCATCAAGTGATTTTTATTTCGACGTTTTATTTGTATATTTATTAATGTTATACTATTTTCTTTGTTCTTTCGTTATTTAAAATAAAAATTATGTCAATTTGTATAATTTGGCGAGTGGTTTGGCGATTTATATAATTTGGCGAAATGGGTCGATGAAATAACTAAGTAGATGAAATAACTAAGTTTTTTAATTATTTTCTATTATTGTTTTTATTTTTAAATGAAAATAACCAAAAAAATGATTAACTATAGAACAAAACAGTTTATGTAATTAAAAAAAAGAAAATAAAGTAAATAAACACTTATTATTAAATAAACAACAATAGCTGGGTTACTATGTCAACCAAAATAATGCCATTTTGGCGCCAATTAGGTACCTCTGTGCGTATATGACATCTGTGCCTAATATTTTTCCTTTCATTTCGTTTAAAAAAAAATAAAGAAGTGTAAGCCATTTATTTTAAATGTTTCTGTTTGTATTAAATAAAATGATAATGAAATACAAATTGAATTATGAATAAAAGTAACACGATACATTTCTTAGCATACATTTAAGGGAGGCCAAACTTATCGCCAAATTAGTTTAAAATAGTAACCTTTCCTAAAATCTGAAGAAAAAAAAATATCTGTTTGATTAAAATTTGAGTTGCCATCATTAGAAAAATGTATATAAAATTAGAAAAAAAATAATATTTCGAAAACTACTTCGAATTTAAAAATTCTAATACCAGTTTTGAGATCTGCGGATCAATATTGATTTTTGGTGTTAATTTCATCGAAAAGTATTCCTTTTTTTAGTAGAAATCACCGTGAAACATAATCAGTTGTTTAATCAGTCGATTCAAAGAGTCGTTACATTTCAGCCGTTTCATATATTCGTTTCATAAATTCGTTTCATTAGGATTTTATATATATAGGGTGGATAACGAAAGAGCAAAGAAAATAGTATAACATTAATAAATATACAAATAAAACGCCGAAATAAAAATCACTTGATGACTTAAAGACGTGTAACTTGCTTAAACTCAAGTGAATGTGACATTTATCAACCATTATTGAATTTAATCTTATAGTTTGATGATAGATTTTTTTTTGACGGGATAACTAAGTAGTACCAAAAATACATATGTAACTGGTATTCGAAAACGAGGATTTCGCCAAATTTTCGTAAAAAAAAATTACGCCAAACCGGGTGCGTATATGGCATCGGGCAAAATATTAAATGATGTAATAAACGATGACATTTAATTTCAACTTCAAAGCAACGTTTTAATTTACCACTTGAAAAAAAAAATGCTAACTGGCGAGTTGAAAAATAGTTTTGGCTAGATTTGCACAAGGCTAGCGTAACAGTACCAAGAGGTCTTTGCGGCAATGCTTTTATGTAGTATTATTCGAAAAAAAAATTGATTTTCTTTAATCGAAATGGAAAACTTTCGGCACAGATGCCACATACGGTCCCATATTGGCGCTATTTTTTTCTGACGCCAATGTCATATACGCAACGAGTACTTAAATGGCGCCATAGTATCGTTATTTTGCTTGATTTGATAAGCCGGATGTTGTTGTTTATGCTGTTGATCTTTTTCCCAAATAAGCGTCGGAAAAAAATCGCGCCAATATGGGGCCGTATATGATATCTGGGCCAAACTTTCATATGAAAAGCGAAGGGATCAGAGCGTATTTATTTATGGCAGTTAAATGACTTGGACTATAGATCAGGGGTGGCCAACCTTTTTGGGAAGAGTGCCACTATCTGAAGAAAAAGAATTATGCGTGCCACTTTTAATTTTTCCAACATACTAAAAAATATAAAAAGGCGAAAACATGTTATTTATAGGCTGATTATGTGAGTTTTACGCAAATAGCTCATTTTTTCCCTGTAATTCTGAGTAGTGAATATTACAAAAATAATATCATAAATAAAACAAATGTATAAACTTAGGTTTTATTGTTAACAAATATTTTTAAATGTTCTTCCAGATTATGTATAAAATAAGATTGAATAACTTGGAACATTTAATTCTAAATAATTATTAAACAAACAGTCAGTACTTACATATTGATGTGGCGTTTGAATTTTTAGCTTTTTTACTAAGTCATCTATATTAGGATTAGTTTTTGAAGTTGCTAACAAAATTAGGTGTTTTATGTGCGTATCAGTTAATCTTGAACGATATTTTGATTTTATTATGTTCATAATCGAAAACATTTGTTCACAAACATATGTTGATCCAAACCTACAACAATATCTGACAGCTAAATCATGTAAATTTGGAAAATTGCTTTCTGGTACAAATTTCCAAAATTCAATATAATTTGGATCACTTCCAGTTGAAATAAGTTCCTTATAGTTGTTTTTCAGTACAGTATGGTACTGTAGGTCAATAATTTCGATTTGGATTTCAGGTGAGTAACAATTAACTTCTTGCAGAGAAATTGAAAAAGGATTTGTGAAAAGGTCTACATTCTTTTTATCATCTTGAAAATCATCAAATCTAGCACTGAATGAATCTTGCAAAATGGATATTAAATTTTTAAATCTATCATAGTTCGGAGAATTATTGACTTCAGTAGCTAGTTCCTGCATTAAAGAAGATATATGACCAACTAGAGTAGGAAAAATACAATCTTTTCCCTGTAATCTTAGATTTAAATTATTTAAATGTCCCATAATATCGGTGAGAAAAGCTAAATCCCATAGCCAATCTTCATTCTTGAGTAGCAAGCACTCACTGGGTAGTTCATTGTTTTCTTCCAGAAATTTTAAAATACAATCCTTCAAATTCCAAAATCTCGCGAGAGCACTTCCTTTGGAAAGCCAGCGCACATTACAATGAAGGAGTAACTCGCCTTCCTCTTCCGTTTCTTCCGGGAAAAGCTCACGAAATTGTCGTCGATTCAGAGCTCGAGCTCGTATTTTGTTAATACAGCGCACTACAGGGTCAACAACAGAAGACAGGTTTAAGTCCTTGGCACAAAGAGCTTCTTGATGGATAATACAGTGATACTTAAAAACTTTTCTTCCCAAATAACTTTCAAGCAGTGTAACAAAACCTTTTATCCTGCCAGTCATGCAAGGTGCTCCATCTGTGCAAATACTGTCTAATTTTGCCCACTCTACTTTGTTAACTTCAATTAAACTTTTAAGTTCTTTAAAAATGTCCTCACCTGTAGTAAAAACTAATTGGCGCAAATCAAGAAGTTCTTCCACAATATCAAAATTATCGTTCGCGTAGCGTACAAATATGCTTAACTGCGCACTGTCTGTGATGTCACAGCTTTCATCCAAACTTAATGAAAAATATTTGCAGTATTGTAGTCCAGAGACAATTTGTGTTCCAACATCCTGGCTCATGTCATCTACACGACGCATGACTGTATTTCTGAACAAGGCTATATTATCAACCATATTTTTGACATTTTTATCGCCGACATGTTGGGCAAATATTACAAGGCTATTTTTTATTATTTCCTCTCCGTCAGAATAGGTTTTTTTCTTGCGGGCTAACAACAGAGAAAGTTCATAAGAAACCTTCACCATGCTTTCTATTTCGTCATTTCTCTTCTGGAACAAGGATTGTTGGCTGGCTAAAGTTTTCTTTTTTTTATTGATAAATTCCATTCGCAAGTGTGATCCGACAGGATATTTGCTATTGAAATCACTATGCAGTTGTGTAAAATGTCGGTCCAGATTAATTTTTTTCGACACTGCTACACAAGTTCCACATATCAAACAAGCAGGCTTGGAAGTATTTTGATTAGTAAACAAAAATTGTTCTTCCCAGATGGTTTTAAAATCGCGAATCGCAATATCGCCTTCATATTTTCTTTTCGATGTCGAAGGTTTACTTATGGACATCGTAAAAATAAAAGTTTTAAAACAGCAACGCTCGACCCTGGAATCTAAAAACAGTTAAAAAAAAAACTTAACATCTTGCTCGGCAGTGCTAGCTTCCCACTCAACTGTTATACTAGCTTCCCGCTGAAGTACTGTTGCCAATCTCTGCATGGGGGAAAAACTGATTCTTCTGTTTGCCGTTCGCTGACTCAAGAGGGCGGAAGAAGAAATACAGTGAATTCAGGCAAAACGGAGGATTTGCGGTGTAGAGTGCCTGTATATTTTTAGATTGAATTACCTTCAGCGCTGTTAATGTTTTTCGATTGGGAATTTCAGGCGCTTATTAGATTAACCCCTTAGAACCTAAGCCGGCCCATAACGGCCCTGCAACTTAACGCCTAGCTCGGCCGTTCTGGGCCGTTTGCGAAGAATTTAGGGGTGGAGGGTAATAGAAAGAGATGCGTTTCACTTCGTCCGTACGGATGTGTCTCTATTGTCGCCGACTGTTTTGTTCGGATGACATTGATGGAATATACACATGTGGTTATATTTACCTCTTTTAGCACTTAAAAGGATTCTTCTGAGAGGAGCTTTTCTTTTTCTAAAGGTCTTAACTTCAAGAGCATGATATCATGTTTTCTGAAGTTTATTATTTATCAGCGCTAATATTTAATTACATTGTATTCAAAATGAATAAAAGTATGAGAAAGGTGAAAGGCAGTTAGAAAGAGTAGCAATATTGTTTGGATCAGGTGATAGAGATAATAAAAGTAATGGATTGTTAAAGAAGCAAAATGGAAATTTCACTATTTTTTTACAATAAAAGCACACCCTCCCCCCCCCCCCCCCGATTTACAAATTCCCGCCAAGAGAAAAGTATCTAAATTCAAAACTGGCCACCATTTTTTTTTACAATCACGGGCGCATTTAATATTCGGGTAGACGTTAAAAAAAAAAGGGGTGGGGGCTTTACATAAAAAAAAAAAAAAAAAGGGCTTTACATTTGCAAGGGATTAATTGCGATTGAAATGATTTGCAGTGGGATTTTTTTTATATATATATATTTATCGATGAATTAATTACATCTTTATTTCCGAGCGATTATTGGCTCAGGGTGATTATTGTCAGCGCTGTCGCATTAAGGAGTTGGTTTAAAACGCCAACTTTGAAAGTATTTTGCTTTTAATAATAAAAAAAAATTTCATTATTTTTTTGTTTCAAATACTCATAAATATTATTGTTATTTTAAATGTTTGTATATAAATTTAGATATAACTTGTAATCGTTCAAAAGAGATTACATTTTTTTTTTTTTTTTTTTTTTTTTAACAAATGATTTAGCTATGTTTTTCAATGTAAAAAAAAAAAATTACCGAATCGGACGCAATATAGAGGTTGATGCTGCATTTGTGCATTATATTTCTTATTTAATATAATGTTTTATTTGCAGATTTTTTTCTAAAATTGTACCTAGCTACCTTTTGAAACATATTTGGATCAGGTGATAGAGATTTAGAAAATAAATACAATAGGTGGTTAAAAAAGCAAAATGGAAAACACACTATTTTTACAATAACAGTTCCCCCCTCCCCCCTCTCTCTCTTTCCGATTTGCAAATTCCCGCCAAGAGAAAAATATCTAAATTCAAAACTGGTCACCAATTTTTTACTATCACGGGCGCATTTAAAATTCCGGCTGTCCTTTAAAAAAGAAAAAAAAAAAAAAAAAAAAAAAAAAGCTTCTCATTTGCAAGCGATTAATTGCAATTGAACAGATTTGCAGTGGAAAAGGTTGTTTCATTTATCCATGAATTAGTTACATTTTTATTTATTTCCGAGCGATTATTGTCTCAGGATAATTATTTCAACGCTGTCGCATTGAGGAATTGGTTTAAAACGCCAACATAAAAAGTATTTTGCTTTAACCGAAAAAAAAAAAAAACCCATTTTTTTTTTCAAAAATACCCATAAATATTATTGTTATTACTATTATTACTATTATTACTGTAAATGTTTGTATATAAATTTAGATATAGCTTGTAATCTTTAAAAATAGATTACTTTTTTTTTTTTTTTTAATTTAACAAATGATTTAGCTATCTGTTTTGATGTAAAAAATTTAACGAATCGCATGCAATATAGAGGCTGATGCTGTATTTGTGCATTATACTTCTTACATAATATAATGTTTTTTTTTTTCTGATTTTTTTTTCTTTTATAAAATTGTACCTGGCTACTTTTTTAAACATATTTGTATCTCTGAATGTGCGAAATATCTACTAGTATAGAGTATAATATTAGAGTATATTAGTACTAGAGTATACTAGTTTAGATGCTAGCAAATCAAATGTTTTTTTTTTTTTTTTTTTTTGTAAATGCAAGCATTTTTTATAAAATTATGTCAAATTTGGCGCTTTAAGCCAATCTTTAAGATATAAAAATCCGCGAAAGACCTGCGCTATGAAGAACATTCTAATATAACTACTTATTATTCATTTTTATCCAGAACCTTTATTAAAAGTTGAAAAACGCTTTTCGATTCCAATTCACTCCGTTAGTTATGCTTGCAGTTTTTATGCTTTTATGTCTAACAATGATTTCGCGTATGTGTGAGTAGAGAAAAACCTTTTCTTTTTTTTAGAGCAGATTTAAGATAAATTTCAAATATAGTAAAAGCATATGAAAACGGAAACAACATTTTTCGTCTTAAGAGAATTTTACTTTTAGGAAGGTATAAGTTTAAGATATACCTTCAGGATATCCTTGAAATTTTCCCATTTAAGACATGATTCCGTTATATACAAATTTCGTTTAAAGAAGCTTTATTGTAGCATGGCGATGAGATGACCATCAAAACCCTTAGCGAGATCTGAACAGACACTTACTGGAGTAGAAACCAATAGTTCACCACTAACAATTTAGTTACAGTTAGAAACTTCATTCACTGGATTATTATTTCAGTTTAGTTTTGGTAATGAATGCCAATTGAAAGAAAATCTAAAATATTTCAGATAAACTCTGAGTTCTTTGAATTATCTTTTCATTTATTAGAGACTAAGTCTTGATAATTAGTAGGAATTTTACCATTTATTATTACTGTTCATTTTTATATTAAAAATATACTGAGATGTTCCAACGTGTTACATTATTTTGATTACCTAGTACGATAAAACCTCTAGAAACGGAACCGTTTAAGGACAGGAAATAGCTTTAGTTTAGACAAGTTTGGAATTTAACAAGGGTCTTTCATTGGAACTCGAATGTTTTTCTGTTTCAGACAGAATTCCGTTATAGACAGGTTTCAGATTAACAGGCTTTTGCGAAATTTTGATTCATAAAATGAGTTTAGGTAAATTTTAAAACAACATAGTCACCTGAATTTATTATTACTGCTAAATGCACTTTTTTATGTTCAGGTGCTTTTATTCAGAAACTATGAAAGCGAACAGCTTTTTCCATTTTACGATAGATCCACGTATTCTTTTAAAAATACTGTCGAAATTGACGTTTTCAACCAAAATCCCTGATGGGAAGCAAAAGAAAAGTCATCATGTGACAAAAATTGATTATAATACAAGTTGTAATGCATTTATCGAAAAAAAAAAGGAGAAATAAGAATCATTCAAAAGCCATGACTGAAATTTCGTGATTTTACTTTAAAAAATAAATTCATAAATATCACAGAAAATTTCGTAATTTTGAGAAGGGAAGAACATGTGTTTAGAATCACCTTAAAAGTACTTACTCTTAAATTCTACCGTGAGAGGTTTAGGGGAGGGCCTTTAATTACTATTTGTTTTACTTTCAGAATTTTAAACCATTAAATTGAGTATGAGCCCTCTCTAATGTAAGCAAATTTTAAATTTTTTGATCTCATACTCTAATGGATGGTACCGACCTATTTACACCATAATAAAAAGAATGAGGTACAAATTTGCTGAATTATTCTGGTATTTTCATTTTATTGCCCATATAGAATGTTTGCCGAATTTTGTTTTTCCAATTATAATTTTACAAGGATTATGCATTTTTCTGCATCATTCTTGGCCCCACCAGTGGCTGAGAGGTTCTGCTCTCAAAGCTGGTAGACGAGAGGTGCTGGGTTCGAGCCCATTCGCGCTCGTCGGCTTAATCGTTCGGAGTTTTCCGTTGTTTTCTTTGAACCTTGGTTAACCTTGCATAAATGCGAATACCTTAGTAATGCCCCCAACGGAGGGTACTCCCCCTCGGACCTATATCCCTCGTGTAGATAATCGGCCATCATAAATAACACCTAACACACACCTGTGTCATTCTTGCTATTTTTCGTTGTTCTGTGATTATTACCATTTTTATTATATGAATACATAATTTTCCGCGTGAGGAGGTTCGTGCGAAAATATTTTTGCACACAGGCGAATGTCAGAGAACAACATTAGAAGCCTTTCTTCCAAGCCTTATAGTTTATAAACATACGTTTCCAATAAAATAAATAGAGTAAGAATACAGTGTAAATATTTCTTACTATAGGTGGATAGGGATAAATAATTTTTTTACTAGAATTAACATTCCAAACAAATAAACAGATCACTGCTGTCCTTTCTTAGTTGTTTCCGACGGAGCAAAGGGTGAAAATATCAGGGGGAGAAGAGTAAACATACATCAAGTTGACATTTCAACCACGCCTCTCCCATATACAACTATAGGAAACTCAAATGGACGGGTTCATTTTCCAAAACTGTTCCTTTTAAACGTCAGGATTTAAACGTAGTATTTTTTTCGTCTTTGTAGGTTTTAAAGAGTTAATGTAGACTTATTTTAAGTTTATTTTGAAAATTAACTTTGGACATTTAACAAGGAACATTTCTATCTGGATTTCTGCCTATTTTTTCTTTTTAATTTTTCAATAAGTCTTCGCGTGCCACTGTCAGAAAGCCGCCGTGCCACTCCGTGGCACGCGTGCCGCGGGTTGGCCACCCCTGATATAGATGAAATGATGGCGATAGAATAATATTTGGCGACTTATCACCTGTACCTGGCTAATATTAAAGTACCAAAATGACACCAGGAATATAAAAAGCGAAGTGGTTCGCACGGAACTGTTGATGATAGTCACTTGAATTAGGCTATTGTTATAGAAATTGTTTTAAAATACCGGAAAACAAAGACTCTGTAAACTTAATTCCTTTTATTTTTAGCTTCTTTTCAAACGTCTAACTGATCCTCTTTAATCAAACACGAAAATAACCATTGGATGTCTTAACAGCAACTGATTCGGCCTTAAATTTTTGAAATCAAAGGAAATTGAATGAAAATTCGCTTACAGATCTGCACAGCTTTTATCAGTATAATTCAATCTTCTATAATATTTTTAAAACCGATCATATTAGCGTGTTTTTAGATTCTGCGGTGTCTGAACGGGGGTTGGCGAGCGTAGCTTGCAGGGGGGGAAGAGCCCCCTAGTAACATTATAAAGTGTACAATATTATTAATGTTTGTACGTTTGTGAGGTGTTATCTCTGAAACTAGCCAACTTAAAACTAGTATGTTGTGGCCATCACAAAACTTTCTTCTATATAAATCAGATCAATTAAATCATTTAAATAGTACAAGAAATGACAACGATTTAGCACCAATTCATATCAAAGTGTATCTGAATTTGAAGTTGGATGAAAATTCGTGCATTAGTTCTTGAGATAGAGCTATAGCAGAAATTCTGAAAAAAATGTAGCGTAGCAGCGCCACCTGTTGAGTGATTTACACCAAAAGTAAACAGCACTAAACGATATCAAGGTATACCTGAATCTGAAGTTTGTTGAAAATCCAAGCATTAGTTCTTGAGATAAAGCTATTGCGGAAATCGCAAAAAATACAGCATAGCAGCGCCACCTGTTGAGCGATTTACACCAAAAATTAAACAGCACTAATTTATACATCAATTCATGTCAAGGACTAACTAAATCTGAAGTTTGATGAAAATCCGTGCAATAGTTTTTGAGATACAGCTCTTGTGGAAATCGTGAAAAATGCAGCACAGCAGCGCCACCTGTTGAGCGATTTACACCAAAAATTAAACAGCACTAATTTATACACCAATTCATGTCAAGGACTAACTAAATCTGAAGTTTGATGAAAATCCGTGCAATAGTTCTTGAGATACACCTCTTGTGGAAATCGTGAAAAATGCAGCACAGCAGCGCCACCTGTAGGGCGATTTGCACCAAAAATTAAGCAGCACTAATTTATATCAGGGACTAACTGAATCTGAAGTTTGATGAAAATTCGTGAATTTTTTCTTGAGTTAAAGCTATTGCGATAATCATGAACAATGCAGCATACCAGCGCCACCTGTTGGGCGATTTTCACAAAAAAGTAATCAGCACCAAACTACATCCTCGACTAACTGAATCTGAAGTTTTATAAAAATCCGTGCAGTAGTTCTTGAGATACAGCTATTGCAGAAATCGTTAAAAATGCCACATAGCAGCGCCACCTGTTGGGCGATTTTCACCAAAAACTAATCAGTTCCAGTTTATATCAAGGTCTAACTAAATATGAAGTTTTGTGAAATTTCGTGCATTAGTTCTTGAGATATAGCGCCCACAAAATGTGTGTCACATACAGACAGACAGACGGACAGACAGACGGACAGACGGACAGACAGACAGACAGACAGACTCACAGACAGACATTTTGTAAAAACATGTTTTTTGGAATCTCTGACTCATAAAACGTGTAAATCCGTCGAAAACTGGAATTCGAAAATTTTCATGAAACCAATACTTTCTTCTTGTAAAGATAGAATTTATCGAAATTCTTTTGAATGTCTCTGTATATGAACTGTTAATACTACACACATCATTTTCAATTTGGAACATGTCACAGTAAACATCAATAACAGTTATCAATTAAATGGCAATCTGACTATATTTACGCTAGTTAGAGCACAGACGTATAGACAGGCAGACAAATGGAATTCCTAAAAAATTTTCAAATATGCTGGAAAGAGTTAAAAAGCTTTTTAAAAAAGTCATTAAATCTCTAAAGCATAAAGCAATATAATGTCTTTTGTAACATAATTTTCTAATATTTCAGGATGCTTTATTCGAAAATGATTTTTAAAAATATATATCGACCGATATTGATAATACTCTATTTAATGCCCGTAAATTATTTCTCAAAAACATAATTAAATAATCCTATTAATTTTCTAAAAAATTCAATAAAATATAGAAAAAGACACATTGTTTTGTTTTAACAATATTTTTTGCATTTTTTTCAGTGAATGGAAATTAAAAATTTAAAATTTTTTTCGCAGTTTATATTAATACTTAAAGCTCTAGCAGATAAATCTTTTTAACTAAATTTTAATATGATTATCGGGGCTCCCACAACG
This sequence comes from Maratus speciosus, assembly GCA_963932465.1. NCBI lineage: Eukaryota > Metazoa > Arthropoda > Arachnida > Araneae > Salticidae > Maratus > Maratus speciosus. The sequence goes on from OZ010795.1 coordinate 537,568,166, forward strand.
ATAATGACTTTTAAATATTTATAAAAGTAACTTTTAGAATGAAAAACAAAAGTTGTAAAATATGAATAAACTTCCTTTAATCCAATTAGCTGGAGCTTTAAGTGAACAGGGAAATAATCTTCGGTATTAGAAAAGTAATTTCTAAAAATGTAAACAGTTATTAGAATATCGTACATATAGAAACATTTTATGGTTAAAAGTATATGAGCCGCGAATGAACTTTAATTAAGCTAGGATTATAATAGCTTCATAATTTAAAAATTTATATTTCAAGAGATTAACTAAGGTAGTAGATTTTTAAAAAAAATTCTAGAGAAGTTTAACTCTAGACCGTTTAAATAAGTGAGGTGATATGGATAATAGTAAAACTTTCTTATTAAAAAGAATTTACTTGATTAACAAATTTAACAAAATTTTTATGCCCAGAGTTATTTAAACATTTTAATAAAGTTTATGTTCAGAATCTAATATTTTTACGATGAATACTATAATTTGGTAATGCTGATAATCAGAGTTTAGAAGTCGTAATTAATTTTTTATTTTATTTCTTAAATTACGTTTTTATTATTTATAGAATGTGCTAATGTTTTATTTATTTATTTGTTTAATTTTACTTTCTTCTGTCTTGACAAGAAGAAAGTATTGGATTCGTAAAAATTTTCGAAATCCGGTTTTCGACGGATTTACGTGTTTTAGGGGTCAAAGATCCCGAAAAATATGTTTTTGCAAAATGTCTGTCTGTGAGTCCGTCTGTGTGTGACACAAATTTTGTGGGCGCTCTTTCTGAAGAACTAATGAACGGAATTTAATTAAACTTTAGATTCAGTTAGTAAATGATATAGATGGGTGCTGATTACTTTTTGGTGTAAATCGCCCAGCAGGTAGTGCTGCTATGCTGCATTATTCATGATTTCTACAATAGTTATATCTCAAGAACTAAAGCGCGAATTTAAGAAAACTTCAGATTCAGTTAGTCGTTTATATAATGTGGTGCTGATAACATTTTGGTATAAATCGCCCATAAGGTGGCGCTACTAAGCTGCATTATTCATGGTTATCGCAATAGGTCTACCTCAAGAACTAATGCACGAATTTACATAAAACTTCAGGTTCAGTTAGTACCTGATATAAATTAGTGTTGTTTAGATTTTGGAGTAAATTGCCCAACAGGTGGCACTACTGTGCTGCATTTTTCACGATTTACGTTATAGCTGTATCTCAAGAAGAAATGCATGAATTTTCATCAGGCTTTAGATTCAGTTAGTCCCTGATATAAATTGTTCCTGATAAGTGTTTTGTGTAAATTGCTCAAGAGATGCCACTGCTATGCAGAACTTTTCACGATTTCCGCAATAGCTCTATCTCAAACACTAAAGCACGGATTTTCATCCAATTCAATTAGAAGTTGACATAAATTGTTGCTGATTAGATTTTCGTGTAAATCACCTAATCGGTGATGCTGTAAAAATGTATTTTTCAGGAACTATTAACATGTATGAGATAGAAAAATGTTTTGAGATTGCCACATCTAACTACTTTTATTTATATCTACATTATAATGCCTGTATGTGTGTAATAAACTGGAAAATTTCAATAACCTCCGCTATTGATTTCGCACATATTATTTTTCTACTTAATAACTTTAATTCATCATCGAATAGCACTAAATCTACAGTGTGTCTACAATGTTCCTTTCCAATTTCAAACCTTCATTATACACACAAATTTACAGATATAACAATGTAATGTACAATGTATGTTAACTAGTACACTAATAGGAATACATATATTTTTTGCATCAACTATTTAATCTGTATATGTTGAATATTGGTTGCAAGAGTTACGTCAAGGCAATAATCATCGAAGTTTCCCTCTTAAATACTCTTTCGTCTACTCATTGCTTTATCTCATTCACGATTAGTCTCTACAATTTTATTGTCAATTTGCGAATTGACGGACGTGAAATCAGAAATTCTTGGTGACCGGCTTGTTTCTGTGATGCATACGTTAAAAAGGATGAAGCCCTTTTGCCATAAAGACAGCTGTACAGTCATGAAACATTTTTGAATATCATGCCATTTAAATATAGATTTTAACTGAAAGTAAGTATTCATAAAAACAAAATCGATTTTTTTTTTTTTACATTTTTCCAATCCTTTTAGTGTATATTCACTATATCCACTATATCCACTCTATATTCACTAAATTCTTATTCTTAAATTATCTCTACCGTTAACTCTGTTAAATTCCCTTTGACCCCCCTGACCGCCGAGCAAAAGGGCAAAATTGTAATGTTTTTTTCTTTGCAATTTTTTTAAAAATAAAAAAACGTGATTTTTCAAAAAGACATAAAAAATTTAATTAGGTGTAAGAATATAAGCCTTGAAAGTATTACTCATTACAAAATGTTTTAAAACTACATTATATTTCTAGAATTATAATAATTTAAATATTGCTTCCATTGCCGTGAAAACTGCAGCTTAGTGAACGGATATATAAGTGCGCGGCGTTGGGAAGGTTAATGTAATGTCTCACTCGTTAAAGTTACTTAAATATTATGCTTTTAGTATTCTTAAATTAAATGTTCCATTTCCGAATGTTCAATTTTGGTAGCCATTTTATTTTATTCCGAGAATTGCATTTCCGGCCCTGCGTCTTATTTACTATTTAATTCATCCCCGCTTCTGTCAATACACTTTCCGATGTCGTAGAATTGCGCGATATGCTTACTTCTTAATTGGTCAGAGCGCGAGTCACGTCATAGATTGTATCACTACGTTAGATGAATAAAAAGAAGATGCTCGCGATTCTTCCTCAGAATTTTGTCGTATATCCAGTTATGATACCTTCCCCTGGTCTCCGTCCCGTTTCTATTATCTACTAATTTGCTTATTCTTAACTAACCTTAAATAACATGTAGCGATGGCTTGGTTAAAATGAATCGGTAGAAACTGCACCGCCAAAAGCTGTTTAAATAAAATCATGAGTTGACTTACGTATTGTCTGAATTATTCTGGAGAAACCTACAATAATAGTGTAATTGTGTTACCTAACCCATCACTCGATGACTGCAACAACTTTCGAATATCCATGTTGAATTGCTACAGAAACTTTCTTTTTCAGCATTCTAATACACGGCTTCCAGATTGATTATTCATCTAATATCGCATCGAAGATAACATCATTTTCGAATCACCATATAAAGTCTATATCGTTATATATAACAAGCAACTAAAATGGTTGGTAATATTCGAAACATTTTAGTCTGCAATCATTTTAAAGGAATCTAGGATCAATTAAGAAACAGACATACTTAGTGTTGCCAGATACCCGGCATAAATCGGAGCTCCAAATGTTCTGGACACCAGTATTTTAAAATAGTTTTTGTCGTCTTATCTATATCTGATAGAAGAATCATCTGCGAATAAAAATGGCGAAATAAAATGTAATTAGTGGTGTCCAGAGCATCTGGAGTCCCGACTTTCGCGGGACAACTGATAATACTAAATATACCTGACGCGGCGGGAGACATGACACGTGTTCTAAGTGTCGTAAATTTATTCGGATCGCCATGTTATTTTTATATATTATTGATGTATACCATTACCTGTGCAGTATCGAAAGTGAAGTGTGCAGCAATTATAGTTCATTTATAAAGGATCTAAAAATTATTCCGTTACAACGTGGCCAATAGGAGAAAATCATTTGCGGTGTATTTTAATGGTGTTAAAAATTTTTAAACATGATTAAATTTATATACATTATTAAGGTGCAGTAGAAGATTATTACTGTAGAGTATTTTACATATTCAACTGACAATACGTTTACAGGAGAACTCATAAGTATTACATGAAATTATTGTCTATGAAAAAAAAAAAAAAATAGTTTGCGGCTTAATTTGAGGATTTTACTCTGTTACAAACAAAATGAAATTGATATGAATTTTCAAGGTACACTACAAAAAGCTTTATGCAGAATATGGGGTGCAAACCTTTTATTATTTATTCACATAATCACACAAAACAGATCGGCTATATAACGGTCTTCGGGGAAAAACATTTACCAGAGTATTTTAATTATATTACACTATTTCAAATATCATGAAATTGATATACATTGCTGAGGTTTACTACGAGATGCTTGAAGCAGAATATGATCGCTCATTTTGACCGACACATAAAAGATTTCGAACACAATTGTCTATTAGGGGTGATTGCTGTAATTGCGTTTTCAATTTATTGAATATTTTTCATATGATTTCTTGTAACTGATTTATATATACAGGGCTATACAAAAGAATTCGTAAGTATTACTGAGAATGAGCATAAATTGCTTAAAAGTGTTTTAATTTTTTTTTTTTTTTTTTTTTCAAGCTCAACTATTTTTTGTATACTCAGAGATGTTTGATGAACAAAAAAAAAAAAAAAAAAAAAAAAAAAAAAAAATACATACTGGGCCGGATACAAACAACAGGATACATGATGATCTATAGATGAAATATCCTACAAGTGTGATTCCAGTTGTTGTAAGTTGTTGTTTTTGCCTGAATTAAATTTCAGCTTAACCTTCTCACCGAAGCGAACTGATATATTTGTTCACTAACCTGCAGGTTTCACTGCAATGGAAGAATTATTTAAATTCATATAATTCTACAGATATAAAAAGTTTTAAGAAATTAAGTTATGATTAATATTCTTAAGGTTTTTATGACTATATATAATAAAACAGAATTATATCAGATCTGAGAAAAATAGCTTTTTTTAGCGTTTAAAAAATCACTGAGAAAACAACATTACAATTTTGCCCTTTTGCTTGGCGGTCAGTGGATTAATATGTAGCGTGCATAAAAATCTGTAGGTAATACACAGGGCTGAACAAAAGAATTCTAGTTCATTTCTATCTATTTGTAAAAATAGATTTAAGTGAATTTACATCAGTGCTATGTATTTTCTTACTATACTAAATTTAGCACACTATGTAGTTTATAAGCAAATCTATAGATCATATACAGAACTGCACAAATATTTCAGGTTATGTGGGTTAATTCTTAAAATCTGGGTTTCAAATTTGTTATGTGATTCTAAAATTTTTACTTAGGAATCGTCTTTACCTGATTAAACTGCGCGAAGTTTTGTTAAAACATTCTCGAAGTGTTTAAAAGTGTTTCACAATCTATTCTTGACGTATTCTTTTCTTTTTTTATATACGTAGAAAATAGGTCGCTAAAAAAATTACTCGCTGTAATTCTTTTAAACATTGTTTAAATTTCTATGCATTTTTTTTATTATTATTTCTAATTCTATTGATATTATAATATTGCACAAATGGAATAATGAAGTTTTAAATGCATAACGATATTAAATACGGGAAATCAATAATAGAAATTGTGAGTCCTATTTGCTTTTTAAATGATAAAACCAAAGAAACCAAACCAAAATGTTACCAAAGAAAAATACGTTAATTTCAAAAGATTTTTTTTTTAAATATTTTTTTTGTTGATATTGATTATATTTTTTTATTTATTTTATTAGTCATTTATTTCTTTTTCTTCCTGATAAAACATAATAGCCATCTATTCCTGAAAAACGGCGGCAAAAATGACATTTTCTGCGAGTCTGTAGGGTTATATTTAACGTAACCTTTTTCTATGGCTGCACAAGTAATAGCGTTGCTTTGTTACATGAAAATTCCATCTTCATGAAAGCATATAAACTTTCGATTGGTTGTTCCGTTTTTAAGGTCATAAAATATTTCTTTAAACTCAAAGACAAAATTAACTAAACATAAATAATCTGTCTGCCAATTTTCATAATATAAAGTAAATGAAATTTGTTCTTTTAAAAATCTAAATACTATATTTACATATTAAATAGTAAGGTGAAGGAGGATTTACTCAAGATAAAACAGTTTTATTTATTTTTATTTCTTAAATGCCAGGGAACTTATGCCAGGTTTTCGAACTACAAACATGAAGATTATTTGTTGATAGCATACTTTTTTCGTTAAATTTTAATTTATCGCAGTTTCTAAAAAAATAACATATTTTAAAGAAATGTGAGTATGATATGTTAAATCCTATTGAAAAATATCTCGAATGATACCCGATTCATCGTTGCAAGTTTTATATATGCATATGCATATATAACAGAATGTAAACACCAGAAATAATACATATAGTATATTACACAATGTATTATTTTTCCATTATTACTTCTTTTTTTCTTCAAAAAACTACCCGCTTTGTAACCCTTTTTTCAACGATTAAAATTGAGTTTAAGATTAGGTGTTTGAAATTTTAAACTTTTTTCATTCGTACGCAGAGCGGTTGACTTACAAATTTGATATAAAAATTATGGACTAAAGTATTTTAAGTACTAAAGTATATATAAGAGTCACAGTTTTATACGATGATTTAAGACAGAGTTAATGTCATATTGCGTATTTGTTTCTTCCCAGAACTGTGCATTAAATAAACATAACGATTTCTTAAAATAAAATTCATTTAGGGAGTTTACGTATCATATTTTTACTTATTAGATTCATTATTATGATTATAATTAGTATACAAATGATGTTTGGAAAATTCTTCTTCTTTAGAACCAAAGAAAAATAATGCAATTTATTGAAAATAAGTCAGCGGAAAAATAGGCAGTAAATTATCCCGATATGTGCACATTACAGAAAATTGACTAGTAAACTAATAGTAAATATAATTATCTTTAAAATAAAATGAATTCAAGATACAAATTAGATTGGTTACAGCATGATATTTAATCCTCGAACTACCAGACGGTTCCAATGGATATGACAGGTACAGTCGTGGAAAAGAAAAGTAAACACCCCATGCTAACTCTGCAACAAATTAATGTAGAAGAACGTAACTCGTACCAAACGATTGGAAATAAAGTCTACTTTGAATGGATGTACAAAAAATTGGCTTAGATGGCCATCTACATAACAAAATGAACCCAATTCATTTTTTCTTCAATAGTAATATCCAAGTTTGACATCGAAAATGGATTTTAGACCCTTGAATTAGCCAAATTCCACATTTTCATGAAATTCGTACGATTAGTTTAAGAGAAATTAATTATTTGAAAACGAGTCTATTTAAGGGTTGTATCCAAACTGAAGTTCGGTACTCGATCGTTGAAATGCTACAGATTGATTATGACACCTCTATTAATGTATTCTTACTTGCCAATAACACCATTTCACTCAATGTGTTTTAACTATTGCAAGCCCAAATATTCCAATAGATTGAGCAAAATATTTTTCTTTTTCCAATTATGTTTTACTGCACATCATAGATGGCCCCTTAAACATCATTTTGACGTTTTTTAATCATAATTCGAAAACTAGTTGGAGAAAATTTTTGAAATTGAGTATTCGCCTAAAGCAGGACATAATAAATTTAAACCTATCAAAAAATAATAGGTTGTAATTCATATTTTTTTTTCGAATATTAATTTTATAATACATAATTCATATTTTAATTTCTTAATTACAAATCCAATGTATTTATGTTTGGTTTTTTAACCATTTGGAAAAATGGTTATTGTCCTCTGCCAGGGTAGGAAATCAAAAACATATCTGAAGCGTTTTATTGGTTTAATCTGCATTTTATTCGTTTTCTGATTGGTCTATACAGTAATCTGTAATTCCCCTTTACTTTCAACAGAGATGGATACTTCTGTTGCCACTATGACAAAAAAGTAATAAAAACTACCGAAAAAGAAATTAATACATCAGAAACAAATTGAGATACAGCTTTCAAACAAATTGCATTTAAAAGTAAATTTTATTCTCTATACGACGGTGAAAAAAGTAATATTATGGGACGCTTAGAAGTTAAAAAATGATATTTCATTTTAAATTGGTCGTCAGATTTCTTGGAAATCTGACGATAGAAAAGCCTTTTCCCGAACAGCCAATGAAATGCTTGGATAATACGTAAGTTTCAGGTGGATAATACGTAAGTTTCAGGAAATTTGAGGAGTCGAAGGCGATTTTTGTCGTTGCAATTTTTACGTGTAATAACACTATTAATGTTTAATTCATGGCATACGTAATGTATGATCAACTCCGTGCGATTTTTTATATCTTAAATTTTAGTCTTTGAAAAAATCATTTTCCAAATGGTCGTTGTAATTTGTTAAATTGCATTTTTTTAGTATTATAACAAAAAAAAAAAAAAAAAAAAAAAAAAACATTAGAATTAATTCTTATAATTAATTGTTCAAAATTTCAGGAGATATTAATAAAAATATGAAAAAGTAATTTAACATTAGAAGCTCTAAATTTGAATGTTTATAATTCAAAAACTTATCATCGATATAATTAAAATTTCATTTTTAGACATAATTTGAAGCAAAGATTTAAAATATATCGTCAAAATTTGTTTTTTTTTTTTTTTTTTGTTTTTTTTTTTTTTTTGGTGGTGTAAATTTGGTGAAAAAAATTCGCCAAATAAATAAATGTGTTTTAGTATATTATAACTCGCTTTGCTCTTAAACCGTCAGTTGCCGCGTGTCGGGCTTTTTGCCGCCCATATAAATTATCTTCTCCTAACTCATATCCCCTTACAAATACAATGGAGAACTAGCATGTACCTGATTTTAACCCATTCATGCCTAACGTCCTATATTTAGGAAGCTTCGAATTTTACTGAATTTATATCACGAATTATTTATAACACGTAAGTAGTATGAAATAATTATCTATAAATTTCTATATCACTTACCGTTAGATAACAGCATGGTGTGAATATTTATTAGCTATAATGAAGGCTGCTTTCGAAGTTTATAGATTTTTCATTTTTCGAGATGGCGAAATGTAAAAAGTAAGTTTATTTGTAATTTTACTATCAAGGATACAAATAAATAAGTCATAATCTTAGCTTGTAGACTTCTTTGAAATACGTATTTTTAGGTAGATTTCGTATGCAATCCTACCTATTACATTCTCCCCTATGTTGGAATTTCTGAAATTTTTTGTGGATCTACACCGACCATGACCCCTAGAACCCAAAACCACCTTCAGTAAAAAACTTTATATATATATATATATATATATATATATATCACTTTATTCTGGACACGATAACTTCCACAATTCTGCACCAATCTCTTCCAAACTGATACAGAAAATCAAGGGGCATAAAATCTCGGGGCATAAAATCTCGGTCAAGTTCGTTAATGGGCAAATTCGGACCAAGGGGATAGAAATACGGAGGGGTTTTGTGAAAACCGAAAAAACACCGTAACTTCTTAATTTTTGTACATATCAAATCAGCTTAAAGTTTTTATTACTTCTAAAAATTTGGCCAAAAATTTATGTATCACAGAGTTTTGATAAAATTAAAAATGAGCTCAAGGGGCGCCAAAATAAGGTTTTAGTGAGAAAAAAAATTCATAACTTCGTCAATTCTCAAGATATAAAATCCAATTAAATGTATTATAAATCTTCTTAATATTATCTGTAACTTTTATATTGACAAGTTTTTGATAGGAGCAATTCGTACCGCAATAAATAAGTAAATAAATAAATAAATAAAAACGAAAACAAACTAGTCGGATGTACCAATCCCAAAACTTTCTTCTATCTGATACATGTTAATACTTCAAAATTCGCTGTCACACTGCCAAAATTAAATGGCAATATGCATCTCACGAGGATTCTAAAGATATGAAATTCCGTGCATTAGTTCTTGAGATATGACTATCGCTGAAATCGTCTAAATCCAGCAAAATGCTGCCTAGCAGCGCCACCTATTGGGTAATTTATTCCAAATCCTATCCAGCAACAATTTATGTCAACGTCTGACTGAATCTGAAGTTTGGAGAAAATCCGTGCATTAGTTTTTGAGATAGAGCTATAGCGAAAATCGTGAAAATTCCTGCATAGCAGCACCACCTATTGGGTGATTAACACCAAAACCTAATTAACAACAACTTGTGTCAACATACAACTAAATCTGAAATTAGATGGAAATTCGTCCATTTGTTCTATAGATAGAGCTATTGAGGCAATCGTGAAAAAGGCAGCACAGAAGCGCCATCTGTTGGGCGATTTACACCAACACATAATCAGTAGCAAGTCATATCAAGGACTAACTGAATCTGAAGTTTGATAAAAATCCGTGCTTTAGTTCGTGAGATAGAGCTATTGCGAAAATCGTGAAAAATGCAGCATAGCAGCGCCACCTGTTGAGCGATTTACACCAAAAACTAATCAGCATCAATTTGTATTAGGGACTCACTGAATATAAATTTTTATTAAATTACGTACGTTAGTTCTTGAGATAGAGCGCCCACAAAATTTGTGTCACATACACACAGACAGACATACAGACAGACAGACAGACTCACAGAGTCACAGACAGACATTTTGTAAAAACATGTTTTTTGGAATTTCTGACCCCTATAAACGTGTAAATCCGTCGAAAACCGGAATTCGAAAATTTTTATGAATCCAATACTTTCTTCTTGTAAAGATAGAAGAAAGTAAAAAGGGGGAGATGAAGAAGAAAAAATCCATAACTTCGTCAATTCACAAATATAAAATCCGCATGAATTGATTATATATCTTCTTAATATTATCTACAACATTTGTAAGGACAAGTTTTTTATAGGACCCATTCTTACAGCAAAAACAAATTAAAAATACATAGCTGTTGAAGAAAAAAATCATCGTATTAAAGGTGCATTCAAATCCAAACTGTTTATTTTCTGACTCATTTTTAAATTCATTTTTGCTCTCAAACACGTCCAATTAGTAGATTCTCTTATTCAGAAACTATATAATGTACCGTTATGATCGATTTTTTGACAGAGGGTGAATATATTTCAAAATATGATGTCAAATTGGGCATTTTGAACCGAATTTTCCGAAGCGACTGTGTTAGAAACGAAAAATATTGTCCTACACTGTAAAAAAAAATCTGTAAAGTTACTAAAATATTTCTAGGAAACTGGGATTCCAGGAACTTTTTATGTAACGGCAACAGCAAAAATTTCTGTAACAGCATCTGTTACAGGAATTTTTCTTGTTGCCGTTACATAAAAAGTTCCTGAAATCCCAGTTTCCTAGAAAAATTTTAGTAACTTTACAGATTTTTTTTACAGTGTACTGAGAAAATAATTGTTTATAAATCGAGTTTTAATTAATTGAACGAAAAATAAAAACACAGGTCGCTTATGAATCTCTTCGAAAATGACGTCAGCAAATTTCATATTTTTTACATATGAATCTGAAAATGTGCCAGAAAATTTCCAGTTGTTGAGCATGGAAAAGTATTTTTTTAATACCGCCTTAACACGATTTTGATAAAAACTGCTCTTATTTAAAAATGAAATAAAAATTCGTTAAAAGCGGCCAGATAAAATTCTTAAAGTGGGTTTATCTCTAATCATGATTTAGTTTTGTTGGTGAAATTAGTATTCATAACTTCGAAATCTACTTCCGCCTGTAGGCCGGGCTGGCAGGGATCTTTTTTTTAAATTGTGAAATTACATAATTTTGTAACGTACAAATGTTGGGCGTTAGGCACGAATGGGTAAATATTTTATTAGCCACTTAGGAGTGAGTTATTTATGTAAAGTCCTTTTCAAGATGATTATTAGATAAATTGTTTTTAAGCCTCAAATAGGATTATTTTGAGTTTATTATTAATAATACTTATGATGTTATTAGTCCCTGTACAGAAACACATATATTTTTTTAGTAGTTCATAAAAATACTAATTATAATACAGCCGAACGACACTCTAATGGTCAGAAAAAAGAGTCGTCATAAGCGGAGTGTCGCGGTAACCGGAGTTGGAGAAAAATATTTTTATAAAAAGCTGTATTTTTAATTAATTTAAGACAATTTTAAATTCATAACTGTTCTTGCAGTTTTAAGCAATAAAACATTATTATTAAACAAAATAAACGTAAAAACAAAACAAAATTGAAAAGAATAAAAATCATATTTCTGATGACTTGTTTTTAGGTGCGTTCGTAATTATATAAATACGTAGCACCTATAGTCGTCGTTCAGTCCGTCCGTCCGTCCGTCTGTCCGTCCGTCTGTCCGTCCGTCCGTCTGTCCGCATGTAACAGAGCAAAAACTACCCAACCGAATGGTCTGAAATTTCAAATATATGATTGTTGCAAAATTTTGTCGAGCCATTTCTAATTTTATGAAAATCGGATGTATAGTTTAATTACAGGGACAGTCAAAAGCTTTTCTTTACATTACGGCCAATGGGAAAAATTATTGCAAGTGCATTTTAATGATATTACAGCCTTCCGAATGATCTGAAATTTTAAAGATATAACTGTTGCAAAATTTTGTCGAGCCCTTTCAAATTTTAGGAAAATCGGATGTATAGTTTAATTACAGGGACAGTCAAAAGTTTTTCCTTACATTACGGCCAATGGGAAAAATTATTGCAAGTGCATTTTAATGATATTACAGCCTTCCGAATGATCTGAAATTTTAAAGATATAACTGTTGCAAAATTTTGTCGAGCCCTTTCAAATTTTAGGAAAATCGGATGTATAGTTTAATTACAGGGACAGTCAAAAGTTTTTCTTTACATTACGGCCAATGGGAAAAATTATTGCAAGTGGATTTTAATGATATTAGAGCCTTCCGAATGATCTGAAATTTTAAAGATATAACTGATGCAAAATTTTGTCGAGCCCTTTCAAATTTTAGGAAAATCGGATGCATAGTTTAATTACAGGGACAGTCAAAAGTTTTTCTTTACATTACGGCCAATGGGAAAAATTGTTGCAAGTGCATTTTAATGATATTACAGCCTTCCGAATGGTCTGAAATTTTAAAGATATAATTGTTGCAAAATTTTGTTGAGCTATTTCAAATTTTAGGAAAATCGGATGTATAGTTTAATTACAGGGACAGTCAAAAGTGTTCCGTTACATTACGGGGAATGGGAAAAAGTATTGGAAGTGCATTTTAATGATGTATCAGACTATGCGCTTTATGAAGTGCAAAAAATTATACATTCAGTACAATATGGGGTGCAAAAAATAATTATAAAACTAGTTATAGTACGAACGCACCTCATTTGCCACGTTTGAAGAGCAATTTCCAACTTGTTTATTGTTACATGCAATATTGATGAATTAAGGTGAACTTATCCTTACATGTGCTTTCTTTCCATCATTCTTTTTTCAATATTATGCATTGAATTGTAATAAATATTCGTTCTGTCAGAAATGGATATTAGATAATTTCTGATCGTTTCAATGCAATGCAATGCTTCGGTTTTAGTCGGATGAAAAACTCTGTGTAACCACAAGAAAGCGCCGCCTGACCAGAACAAAAAGACCTCGAGTAGACTGATAAGTCTATCTGGAGTTTAAGGGGGTTATTCATAGTGTGTGGGTTTATTTATTCAGATAAAGGATTGAAGTAAAATTTCTCATTTATCTCAATAGGTATTTTAGACACCTTTGCGAAAAGTTTGGCTAAAATATTATTTCTTACAGCTTAATTTCCGTGCTTATAAGAAGGATTATGAAAAATGGACAATTTTCCTAAACCGTCGAAATATCCGGAGTTGAAAATTATTCAACGACGTAAAATCCGGAGTTTTTTTTACATTAAAATCATATACAGAAAATCGGGACTTTGAAAAACTGACGTGATAAGAGCAGTGATGTGAAAACCGGGTGTCGGGATAACGAGGTCCGACTGTATATAGGCAGAAAAAGGCAGAATATTTCAGGCACAAAGGAGTTAAATGTTTCTCCACCACTACAGTGAAGTAACAAGACATCTTTTTTTTTTTTTTTTTTTTTTTCTGCAGGTATATTTTTAGAAGCAAAGTTGAAATTGGTAGAAAAGTCTACACACCGATTCCTAATGTTAGTTTATTTTTAGGTGCGTTCGTAATTATATAAATACGTAGCACCTATAGTCGTCGTTCAGTCCGTCCCTCCGTCTGTCCGTCTGTCCGTCCGTCCGTCCGTCCGCATATAACAGAGCAAGAGCTACCCAACCGAATGGTCTGAAATTTTAAATATATGATTGTTGCAAAACTTTGTCGAGTCATTTCAAATTTTATGAAAATCGGATGTATAGTTTAATTACAGGGACAGTCAAAAGTTTTCTTTACGTTACGGTCAATGGGGGAAATTATTGAAAGTGCATTTTAATGATGTTATAGCCTTCCGAATGGTCTGAAATTTTAAATATATCATTGTTGCAAAATTTTGTCGAGCCATTTCAAATTTTATGAAAATCGGACGTATAGTTTAATTACAGGGACAATCAATTTTTTTCTTTACATTACGGCCAATGGGAAAAATTATTGCAAGTGCATTTTAATGATGTTACAGCATTCCGAAAGGTCTGAAATTTTAAATATATAATTGTTGCGAAATTTTGTCGAGCCATTTCAAATTTTATGAAAATCGGATGTATAGTTTAATTACAGGGACAGTCAAAATTTTTCCGTTTCATTACGGGGAATGGGAAAAAAATTATTGCAGTGCATTTTAATGATGTTACAGACTATGCACTGATGAAGTGCAAAAAAATATGCATTCAGTACAATATGGGGTGCAAAAAATATTTATAAAACTAGCTATAGTACGAACGCACCTCATTTGCCACGTTTGACGAGCAATTCCCAACTTGTTATCTTTCACATTATTAAGTATCTCATCTCATGATTAAAATGTATAAATTTAGTAGACTGCCAAACTTATAACTTCATTGAAATGAAACATTTGAAAACTAAGTGAAAAATGTTTCTTATTTTACTTTTTCTGTATGCGAGGGTCGGTGGCAGGAAAAAGAAAAAAAAAGAAAAAAAAAAACGAGCGCGACTAATAACCTTCTGAAAAATAGACTCGACGACTCTCTAGTTAACAACTAATCCTTCTGTTTAAACTGGATTAAATTTCTCTAAGAACAATATTCAAACCTAACAGTTCCCAAATCTAAGTTCTTGTTATTTGGAAAAAATATATAAAATCATAAAAAAATGTAATATTTTTTTCCTAGTTTAAAATACTAAATTTGAATTCAAATTATAAATCTATTAATTGTTCTATAAATAGTGCAGGTTTATAAAGAGATTCATAGGGCATTTACCGTACGTACAGTACGTTAGTATTAAAACATTTTATAATTCGCAACCACTTTTAATTTAAAGTACTTATATCAAAAATGTGATATCCCACTTTTTAAAAGGCATGAATTTCTAAGAATTTAAAGTTTATCAATAATCAAAAGTAACAAAAATTCTATTTTCAATAAATGTCGGAAACTTGCAGCATATACCAAATGCTCTAATTTTTCATAATTTGTTAAATGAAACATTTAATCTGAAAATTACTTTGAGTTTCATATAAAAATAATTAAGTATTTGCACTCTAAAAATAAACTAGTCGGATGTACCAATCCCAAAACTTTCTTCTATCTCATACATGTTAATACTTCAAAATTCGCTAGCACACTGCCAAATTAAATGGCAATCTATGCATCTCATGAGGATCCTAAAGATATGAAATTCCGTGCATTAGTTCTTGAGATATGACTATCGCTGAAATCGTCTAAATCCAGCAAAATGCTGCCTAGCAGCGCCACCTATTGGATGATTTATACCAAATCCTAATCAGCAACAATTTATGTCAGCGTCTGACTGAATCTGAAGTTTGGAGAAAATCCGTGCATTAGTTTTTGAGATAGAGCTATAGCGAAAATCGTAAAAATTCCTGCATAGCAGCGCCACCTATTGGGTGATTAACACCAAAATCTAATTAACAACAACTTGTGTCAACATACAACTAAATCTGAAGTTAGATAAAAATTCGTCCATTAGTTCTATAGATAGAGCTATTGAGGGAATCGTGAAAAAGGCAGCACAGAAGCGCCTCCTGCCGGGCGATTTACACCAACACATAATCAGTAGCAAGTCATATCAAAGACTAACTGAATCGGAAGTTTGATGAAAATCCGTGCGTTAGTTCTTAAGATAGAGCTATTGGGGAAATCGTGTAAATCCTACAAAATTCATCATAACAGCGCCACCTGTTGGGCGATTTACACCAAAACGTAATCAGCGTCAATTCATATCAAGGACTAACTAAATCTGAAGTTTGATCAAAATCCGTGCATTAGTTCTTGAGATAGGGGTATTGCGAAAATCGTGAAAAATGCAGCATAGCAGCGCCACCTGTTGAGCGATGTACACCAAAAACTAATCAGCATCAATTTGTATAAGGGACTCACTGAATATGAATTTTTATTAAATTCCGTCCATTAGTTCTTGAGATACAGCGCCCACAAAATTTGTGTCACATACACACAGACAGACAGGCAGACAGACAGACAGACAGACTCACAGAGTCACAGACAGACATTTTGTAAAAACATGTTTTTTGGAATCTCTGACCTTTAAAACGTGTAAATCCGTCGAAAACCGGAATTCGAAAATTTTCATGAATCCAATACTTTCTTCTTGTAAAGATAGAAGAAAGTAAAAAATTATAGAACATTCACTGTCAGTATCTGAATATAATAATAAATATTTATGCAATATTTAATGTGACAATTTGTCAATAGAATGCATTTAGACATTTTACAAAAATTTAATATTCGTAATTGAATATATCTTTTATCAGAATGTTTACTATTATTTTTAACACAATCAGAAAATGGTTTTGTTAAAACAAAATTAAATGCCCAAGCCTGGTTTTGATCCCAGATACTTGGCTTACATTGCCAATGCTCGATCATTTAAGCTACCTGGACAGACAACCGGCGAGCATTCTTCGCTCAGATAACCTTTTAGTAATAGTATATCTACTAATTAAATAACAGTATATTTATGTATCCATGGTTTACATGGAGTTCTTATACCTACTGTTTATTCTGTTGAGTTGTATATATGGCAGGCCAGATGTTATTTCCCTACTATAGTCCAGGGGAAATGTACCAAAAAAAGGGGGTTATCTTGCAAAAGGCCAGGTAAAAACTTGTTTTTTATAATGATGCCAACATGGAAAAACCAAGTTTTCTAACAAAATTTCTTAAGGCTAAATTTTCTGTGGCCAAAAAACAACAAGATTTTGAGACTTTTTTTGATTTTTTTTAAATATCTCAAAACTCGTTGCCGTAGACTATTATTTGTCAGTGACAATGTTAAAGAAGATAAAATTCTCTACGACTTTCATATTTACAACATTTTTATACACTCAATAGCAAGCGCAGAAAATATATTTCAAAAATAGGAAATTTTTTTTAAATTTTCTTAAAACCGTGAAAAACTTAGTTCTGCCCCGGTTATTCAAATGTTTCCCCCGGATTTAATCGTGTATGTCAACTTCTATATATTGGTATCAGTAAATTAAATGTTTCAGGGCCAAAACTAGCCTTTTTTGCGCCCGTGGCAAACGATAACCCCCCCCCCCCCCCCCCTCCCAGCTTAAAAAGAAAATTTACCTCGAGAATTTTAATAAATTTCTAATAGCTGTATTTTGAAAATTTTAGGTGTGTAATCATTAAATACGTAATGTGAACTACGTAATCAGCTTTGCCAAATATTGATTCATTAAAACACTGAAAACCGAACCGATATTATTCCGCTTTAAACCGGTTTCCATCTTAGCAGGTATAATTGTTCATATTCTCTATCTTGAAAATATATAATTTTTTCTTTAAAGACCGGATTCTGTACATACAGATTTCATTTTTAAAGATTTTACAGTAGTTGTAGTATTGAGGCGTTTAAAGTCAGAGTTATATGAATTATGAGACTAAATTTTAGTCACACGAAGACATTCGCAAGGTAGTATTAAACATATGGGAGCATTCTTGACAAATATCTCGCTTTCATTTTATTACTTTTAATTTTTTTTTTTATTATTATTTTTTTTTATGGGATGCCTGAGATCAATATCGAATGTTGTGCTTTTGTCCTTTTTCGGGTTTGGTTGCCTTTTTTTTGTTTTTAGTATTCGGACACTTTCATTTTTGAAAAACTGTTTGGAACCCGTTCTGAAATTTAAAGTATCCTCATTAAAAAAAAATTACCCAAATTCGAAAAATTAAAAACGCACAAT
Organism: Maratus speciosus; assembly: GCA_963932465.1. NCBI lineage: Eukaryota > Metazoa > Arthropoda > Arachnida > Araneae > Salticidae > Maratus > Maratus speciosus. Next base: position 537,586,252 of record OZ010795.1, read on the forward strand.
GTTGGATATCGACCTAAGATATCATATAAAAAAATAAATAAATATTGAAATTCCAGCAAGAATTCTGAAAAGAATGCTCCCATAGGTTTAACATTAGCGTGCAAATGTTTTCGCGTGAAAATACACTAGTCACGCGAAGACAATGGAACGCTAATGTTAAATCTATGGGAGCGTTCCTTTTACAGTTTCCCGCTTGCAAATTTTTTTTAGGGTTTCGTTCATCTGACGAAACCCTATTCGTCTCGCTCCTCTGTCTGTCTGTCTGTCCGTCTGTCTGTCCGTCACAGAGCCCGTTCTCAGAAACTACACATGTTGGAGATTTGAAATTTTGCATACTTATAGATGACCACCACACATCATACGACAAATCATAAAATTTTGAAAAAGTCGTACATTTAACCCTTTGGGCTCCCACATGTGTATTTAAACAATTCTTTCGAAGTGAGTCCCTAATTAGGTTGCAGGCATGAAATTTTGCGTACTTATAGATGGACACCTCAGATCAAACGACAAATCATAAAATTTTGAAAAAGTCATTCATTTAACCCTTTGGGCTCCCACATGTGTATTTTAAACAATTCTTTCTATGTGAACCTCTAATTACATTGGAGGCGTGAAATTTTGCATACTTATAGCTGAATACCTTTACCTCACATCAAAGGACAAACCATAAAATTTTGAAAAAGTCGTACATTTAACCCTTTGGGCTCCCACATGTGTATTTTGAACAATTCTTTCTATGTGAACCTCTAATTAAATTGGAGGTGTGAAATTTTGCATACTTATAGCTGAATACCTCACATCAAAGGACAAATCATAAAATTTTGAAAAAGTCGTACATTTAAACCTTTGGGCTCCCCCATGTGTATTTCAAACAATTCTTTCTATGTGAGACTCTAATTAGGTTGGAGGAGTGAAATTTTACAAACTTATAGCTGAACACCTCACATCAAACGACAAACTATAAAATTTTGAAAAAGTCGTACATTTAACCCTTTGGGCTCCCACATGTGTATTTTAAACAATTCTTTCTAAGTGCGTCTCTAATTAGGTTGCAGGCGTGAAATTTTGCGTACTTATAGATGGACACCTCAGATAAAACAACAAATCATAAAATTTTGAAAATGTCATACATTTAACCCTTTGGGCTCCCACATGTTTATTTTAAACAATTCTTTCTATGTGAACCTCTAATTAGATTGGAGGCGTGAAATTTTGCATACTTATAGCTGAATACCTCGCATCAAAGGACAAATCATAAAATTTTGAAAAAGTCGTACATTTAACCCTTTGGGCTCCCCCATGTGTATTTCAAACAATTCTTTCTATGTGAGCCTCTAATTAGGTTGGAGGCTTGAAATTTTACAAACTTATAGCTGAACACCTCACATCAAACGACAAACTATAAAATTTTGAAAAAGTCGTACATTTAACCCTTTGGGCTCCCACATGTGTATTTTAAACAATTCTTTCTAAGTGAACCCTAATTAGGTTGGAAGAGTGAAATATTGCATACTTATAGCTGAATACCTCACATCAAACGACAAATCATAAAATTTTCAAAAAGTGTATATTTCACCCTTTGGGCTCCCACATGTGTATTCTAAACAATTCTTTTTAAGTGAGCCCATAATTAGGTTGCAAGCATGAAATTTTGCGTACTTATAGATGGACCCCTCAGATCAAACGACAAATCATAAAATTTTGAAAAAGTCATACATTTAACCCTTTGGGCTCCCACATGTGTATTTTAAACAATTCTTTCTATGTGAACCTCTAATTAGATTGGAGGCGTGAAATTTTGCATACTTATAGCTGAATACCTCGCATCAAAGGACAAATCATAAAATTTTGAAAAAGTCGTACATTTAACCCTTTGGGCTCCCCCATGCGTATTTCAAACAATTCTTTCTATGTGAGCCTCTATTTAGGTTGGAGGAGTGAAATTTTGCATACTTGTAGCTGAATACCTCACATCAAACGACAAATCATAAAATTTTGAAAAAGTCGTACAGTTAACCTTTTGGGCTCCCACATGTGTATTTTAAACAATTCTTTCTATGTGAACCTCTAATTACATTGGAGGCGTGAAAATTTGCATACTTATAGCTGAATACCTCACATCAAACAACAAATCATAAAATTTTCAAAAAGTTGCATATTTAACCCTTTGGGCTCCCACATGTGTATTCTAAACAATTCTTTTTAAGTGAGCCCCTATTTAGGTTGGAGGTGTGAAACTTTGCGTACTTATAAATGGACACCTCAGATAAAACAACAAATCATAAAATTTTGAGAAAGTCGTACATTTAACCCTTTGGGCTCCCACATGTGTATTTTAAACAATTCTTTCTAAGTGATTTCTAATTAGGTTGGAGGAGTGAAATTTTGCATACTTATAGCTGAGTACCCCACATCAAACGACAAATCATAAAATTTTGAAAAGTCGTACATTTAACCCTTTGGGCTCCCACATATGTATTTTAAACAATTCTTTCTAAGTGAACCCTAATTAGGTTGGAGGAGTGAAATTTTGCATACTTATAGTTGAATACCTCACATCAAACGACAAATCATAAATTTTCAAAAAGTCGTACATTTAACACTTTGGGCTCCCACAAGTGTATTTTAAACAATTCTTTTTAAGTGAGCCCCTATTTAGGTTGGAGGTGTGAAATTTTGCATAATTATAGCTGAACACCTTACATCAAATGACAAACCATAAAATTTTGAAAAAGTCGTACATTTAACCTTTTGAGTTCCTTCATGTGTATTTTAAACAATTCTTTCTAAGTGATACTCTATTTAGGTTGGAGGCGTGAAATTTTGCTTACTAGCTGAACACCATCATGCGACAAATCATAAAAATTTGAAAAAGTCATACATTTAACCCTTTGGGCTCCCACATGCGTGTTTTAAGCAATTCTTCCTAACTGAGCCCCTTATTAAATTGGAGATTTGAAATTTTGCATGCTTATTATAGCAGAACACCTGAGGCCAGGCGACAAATTATAAAATCTTGAAAAAGTCTTACGTTTAACCCTTTGAGCTACCACATATGTATTTTAAGCAATTCTTTCTAAGAGAGCCCCTAATTAAGTTGGAGACATGAATTTTTGCATACGTATAGCTGAATACCACAGACCACACGACAAATCATAAAATTTTCAAAAAGTCTTATATTATTTACTCCTCCGTGCTCTAACTTGTATATTCTAAGCAATTTTTCTAACCTCCGCCCTTTTCACCCGGGGAGCACTTTTCCAACTTTTGCCGACACCCCTTTGACCATTCTTTCATATTATGCACCAAAGCCTTACATATTTGAGTTCCACTTTTTACCGCCAGGGGCGCCTACTTATCTCGGGTGCTATAGGCCCAATCCCTTCGACTAATATATATACGGATAGTATGTAAAACGGAGTTTTGTTCGGATAGAGATTTGTTTAGAATAGAGTGCGCCCCTGGTTGCGAAATGTGGAACTAACAGATTTTTCAAAAGGATAAAGTGTTTTGAAATGAATATTAAACGAAACCCTCTGTGCGACCTGTGATCACACTTACCCACTTGTTTTTTTTTTTTTTTTTTTTTTTTTGGTTTTAGATGGATAATTTTTTTTTTGGTTTTAAAATTGCTGACGTTGAATTTATAACCGGATCAGTGTTTACCTTTTCTATTTTCATTATTGTAATTTTCTATTTTGATTACAGTTTTTTTTTTTTTTTTTTTTTTTTTTTTTTTTTTTTTTTTTTTTTTTTTTTCTGGCTGTGAGACATGTTTATTCATATTTCATATATATACATATAATTAATCGACAAATAAAAACTTCATTTGGCGCCCCCTTCGCCTTTCGTTCTGGTACCCGGAGTACATGCACCCTCTGCACCGCTCTTGTTTCGGCCCATTGTGTTATTTGAACACTCTTATCTTCAAATGTAAAACGGCCTTGTGTGTAATGTAAATGCTGATGAATGGGAAGTATCAGGCTTTATACCTCTAGATGATCCAGATATCTGCTTTATTCAGGATAAGTATATTCCGCCGAAACGGGATGCTAATAATCCTACAACAGTGCCATCAAAAAGAAAAAAAAATATTATTAAATAGCCTGTAGAAATTATTATTATTAAAATACATTTTTACATTTAGTTTACGCAGTCATATTGCGTACCTTACTTTGTGTTGGGAAAGTGGAGTTGAATGAAACAGGTGATCAATGCGAAAATAAAAATGTTTATATGGTCTACAATCATAAATAAATTGGTATTTCATTTGATAAATGGTATCACTGAGATAATTAAACAGATACAGCTTCAAAACAGTACATGTTACACAGAAGATTGTAATATTCCACAAAGTACATTTTTCAACAACCAAAGTAAGTTTTTATGTCTGAGCTTTAAAGCAATTAATAGATAATCTTAAAAGTTTTTTATATTTCTGCATGCTAAAATGATATAATCTCTTGTTATATTTATTGATATAAGTGGAAAAAATCTTGATAATATTTTTTTTAAACTAATCTTTTAAACAGTTTTATAAACCAGCGATATCAAATATTTTATTGACAGCATTTTAAAATTTTACAAGAGAAAAATGCATAACATTTATTAGTTAAATAATCTGTTATCGTTTTTATTATAGATATTTCATAAGGTAAAAGTATTTTTTACATAAAAGATATTTATTTTTTGAGTTCCCCCTTTTATACGGAACTACATTCCAATGTTTGCTATCTTTAAAACATTAAAACTTATGTTATAAATAATTAGTAAATAAAATATACCATTGTAGTATAGAATAAAATATGTTTTTCGCAAATTTTCCTACCTATCCCATTGATAACTTGAAAAACATGTATGCATTATAAAAATTATAAAAAATTATTAAATTATTAAAATTGAACAAGAAATCTTTCTTAATTAAAATTATCGTGCCAATAAGTTACAAAATATTGAAGTATTCTTTTAAGCAACTAGGGGGCTCGGCCCCCTACGATCTACGTTCGCCAACCCCCGTTCAGACACCGCAGACTCTAAATGCACGCTAATTTGATCGGCTTTAAAAAGATTTCGAAAGATTTAATTATAATTTAAAAAATAGTGGCGATCTCCCTATGAACGAATTTCTATTCATTTCTCTTTGATTGGGGAATTTTAAGCCAAATCCGCTGCGGTACTACTTCATTAGCCCGTCGACCAATTTCGCCAAATAATATAAATCGCCAAACCACTCGCCAAATTATACAAATTGACATAATTTTTATTTTAAATAACGAAAGAACAAATAAATTAGTACAACATTAATAAAAATACAAATAAAACGTCGAAATAAAAAGAACTTCATGACGTAGACTCGTGTAACAACATTTCAAAATAAGCTAATACAAAAGGAATTAAATAAACAGTCTTTGTCTCCTGGTATTTTTTATCAAAGCGAAAAGAAAGTTCTTTTAAATGAGACATTTTAAATTAATCGTTATTAATCTGATGTAATTTTGACCAAGCTATTCTTTCTCTTTTAAATGTTCACGGAAAGTACTTTTGTTAGAAATGAAATATTATTTGCGCTTTCCTAACAAAAAATAGTTGAAAAGATCCTCTCAAAATATCAAATAAATGTCTAGCGCAATTTCTAAATTTAAACTGTTTTGCAATATATTGTGTTCATTTTATGGAATAACTATAATGTGACGTAAATATGACGTAATTTCTCCTATTTAAGACTTCTAACGCATGTTAATGAATTTATTATTTTACAATATCCTTCCTCTTTTAAAATTCACGTGTATACTTTTTATGAAGTAATTTTCAATAAGTTCCTGCTTTTTATACCCAATTATTTAATTTTAATTTGAAAGTATCGTTCCTGTTTATAATAGTCACGTGTAAGTAAAGTTTTAATTTGAAGCAAACATTATTCTTTCCGTTGTTTATACAGTTGGCAACAGGTTAAATTAGTACAATTTTCTAAAATAAGTAAAAAATAGCTCTCGAAATGCTGAAAATTTGAATTTAAAATAGAAATGAAACCTCGAAAAATGAGTCAAATTAAAAAAATTAATGAATTCTGCACACCGGGAAATTATAACGTATAAAATGATCTAAAAATTATTAAATTCCGATGAATAGTTTTTGCTCCTATAAAACTTTTTTAGTGGAACTATTTTGTCCAACTTAAGCATTAAATATCTCTTAAAATAATTCTTCGATTTGAAAACTGTCTGCATCAGCGTGTTTATCAAACATTTCTGTATAATACTTTTGATTTTCATATTTTTGTATGCATTATTTTTCTTAATATTAACGAAGAAAGACCTGCAGTCACAAAAAATTCGAAACCGGCGGCGGCGGTGACAGCGGTAGTTACTTTTTTTTTTTAGAATAGAGAGATGCTGTGAAGTTAACATTGTATACACTTAAAGTTACTCTCTAAATATGGAAATTGTCTCATTCATCTACACACTGCCCTACTTTTAAAATTATATAAATTTATTGAATGTAAAATGTCTGTTGAGATGAAAATGAAGACGTGAGTGTGCAAATAATAGATAATTTACTGCTATCAATTGTAAGAAGTCGACATGCACGATTAAATCCTTGGGGAACATTTGAATAATCGGGGTAAAACTACGTTTTTACGTCGTTTGAAAAAAAAATGGTCTTATTTTTGAAATGGCGTACTGCGCTTGCTATTGTGTGTATAAAAAAGTTGTAACTATGAAAGTTGTAGAGAATTTTGTCTTCTTTAATATCGCAATTAACAAATAATATGCTACGGCAACGATTCTCGAGATATTTAAAATAAATAAAAAAAAGTCCCAAAATTTTGTTGTTTTTTCGCTACAGAAAATTTAGCCTTAAAAAATTTTGTTAGAAAACTTGGTTTTTCCTTGTTGGCATCATTATAAACAATTCAAAAAAAATCTTTTACCCTAAATTTTGCAAGGTAAAATGTACATTTTCCCAGGGCTATAGGTTATCTGAGCGAAATATGCTCGCCGGTTGTCATCCCAGGTAGCTTAAACGATGGAGCATTGCCGATGTATGTCAAGGATTTGGATTCGAGTGCACATTGGGACATTTTTTTGGTCAGTTGGAAAAATTCCATTTGTATGACATTGTTTCCTTATCTCATAGCCCTTACCAGTGCCCGAGAGGTTCTGCTCTATTAGTTGGTAGACGGGGGGTGCTGCTTTCGAATCCAAACGTGCCTGTCGGCCTAATCGTTTGGATTTTTAGTGGTTTTCTTCGAACCTTGGATTTTCATGCGCAAATACTTGTTAGGTTCCCTTAGAAAGACCCCCAACGAAGGGCACTCCCTCCTCAGGCCTAAATTCCCCGTGTAGATAATCGTCCGTTAAAAATCAACCAACCATATTTCATATTTATGATCATACTTTGAGGTTGCTTGCAGTATAGAGTTGCATGGTATTATCTACTTCCAAACATTCTCTTATTTGTTTAGTTACCTCCACATTTTTTGCCTTTCCGAGATTTATAAATTATCATTGTATTCAGTAGAAGAAAAAAATAAGAAAATCATACTGCTGATAATTTTTACAAAGCGTATCTTCGTTGTGAGGCACATATATCAAACTACCTAACAATTTACAGTTAAAAAGTTTAAGAGAAGGAAAACGTTTTGTTTAAAATTTTACGCACGATAGGTTAAAAAAAAAAAAAAAAAGAAAGAAAAAATAACATTGATTGTATAATTTGTGACAATAGAAAAGGTGATCCACACTATCACTTTTCTATTATAAGAAATATTAATAGAAGGTAATAATAAGCTCGAATTTACCGACGCGGCGAGCGGCCCCTTTTCGTCCGCAGCCCTTTATTCTTCCACTTATTCCAACTCTTTTGCGGGAGCAAGGTTCATAGGTCCTCATCCACGTCCCGAGTAAAAGATACTCAAGCGAAAGCCACCTTGGAAAAAAAAAATTAAAAACTGAAACCGGACAAATTTGAAAGGGAAATTACACAAATTAAAGACACCGAAAACCGGGAAGGCGGGGCTCGGGGCGATGAAGCTACCGAACGACTCCTGCTACTTCGAGCTTGTTATTAGTTATCGAGCCTTGTTTGGTTCAAAAATTTCGTTTATTTATTTATTTTCTGCTCTCCTCAAGTTTATGATTGTTACCCTAAAATGATTTTGTGTTGTGATATTGAAATTCTTTAGAGTATTTTTTGCTCATTGAATGTAACATATCTCTTTGAACGTAATGCTACTGTAAAATTTTAAATCTAAGTTATTCTTGAAACTGTTTTTTTTTAACTGGGCGACCAATTTTTCCGAATACTATTTGACGATTTCATTTTTTTTTTTTTAAATAGAAATCAAACTGTTTTTCTGGTGCTTATACAAAAAGTATAATTTCCATTTATTAAACTTTCCTTAAAGCTTTCAAAAGGTAAAAAAGATGCGAAAAAGTGACCGCTATTATTCAAAGGCCGACATTTTGTCGAAAATCAACTTTTTAAAATAAATTTTATTATAAGATCAAGAAAATTTAATGTCCTGCCATAATATAATGTGTTACGCATCTATTACTTTTTAAGCTTAATTAAGCATTCAGAAAGATTTAATGAAACCATAAAGTTTAAAGGGTATTTACTTTTTAATAACGATGCATGATTTATTTTTCATCCTCTCTTGAGCAACTTGTTTACATATCCGAAACGGTCGGCACTTCGTTTCACTCACTGGCTTCATAGGCAAGTAAGTTACTGAATAAGTGACAGTAACTGTTATTTCAGGATCACGTCTTTCACTGTGACCAGTTGCTTTGCAACGTCATACTCTGTATCCAATGGCGTTTCAGATGTAAGTTTATACTTACAGATTGGCAGCAAGATTATGCAAAACAACTGTTTGGTTGTTGTATAAATGTCTGGAGGTTTTGCCTTTTTTCCTCGAGAATGAAGGTTATCCCAAGGAAATAACGCCATTTTGTGATCATTTGAGGTCATGCCGGCAAATTTCGTAGCGAAACACTTATAGCTTAAAATAAATAAATAAATAAAATGTCTGGACTGTTTGGGATCATTAGCTTCTTGTAATTTTGTACGTATAGCATATCTTTCATCATGTAGCTGCATTTAAGTATTAAGTTTCTGTTTAAGTTAACAGCAAAGTAATGCTGTCGTAAAAGCGTAACCTTCATCTCATTTCCCTTCATCTCATCTTTTATTTTTTATGGAACTGTTATTTTTGATGAAGTCTTCCACTACAACACTGCATACTCTGCTCGGCCATATTTAAATGGCCGTCATAATGACTAAATTATTTTGAGGTGCTTGCGACCGGAAAAAACGGTAGGCCCATTGGAATTCCATGGCTCATCAGCATTCTTGCAAAACATAATATGAAATAATTTACGCAAAAAAATAAATATATAATTTTAATGTCAATAAATATAATGCAAAAAGTGCTAAGGCGATATCTCTTTCCTACGTAACTTAAAAACAATCCTAAAAGGAACGTAAATTTTAGCCAAGAGAAGTAGAATCTCCACTTAATGATATTGAGTCAAATAATTATTTAAAGTGCTAAATACGATAGTTTAATTATTTATTTAAGTGCGGCATTTATTATTAAAACTAACTAATACAGCATTATTTCATATTTTTTGGAACTTTCATGTATCTCGTTATAAACGTTTAATTATCTCTTGTTTTATTTCTCATACGATAAAAATATATAATATTAGGCTGCTTATGCAAATTTATTATTCAACATCATACATGACAACAGTTTTTAAATAATTAAACGAGGTCTTCAAAAAATGTTAAAAATTAAATAACCATACAAAAAAATTAACTTCATAACATATACTCTATTCAACAATTAAGAAAAAAATAGTGCGATATTTAAAATAATAAAGGGTTTTGCTGTTTATCTTGTGGAAAAAATTGCATATTTCATAAAACATTTTTTTGACGAAATATTTTTTCTTTCATTTAAGAAAAAAAAAAAAATCTAAAAAAAAAAAAAAACAGGAAATTTCTTAAACCAGCTGTTACGTACAGTTTGAAAACATTACTTTAGTGTTTTTAGTCTCATAGATAATCTGCAGCATACCAGTTATTACTCAGAAAGGTAATTTTCAGTTTAACATATTTTTTTATTTGTCCATTTTAAAAATTTTCTTTCCTCATTTCTATATGTTAGCGCATTTCTTTAGTACTTTCTTTGACATATATGAGATTTTTTTTAACTTTTAATATATTTATAGTTTTTCATTTTTAATCAACTTTTTAAGTTCGTACTTTCGAAACAATTTCATATACTCTCACTAAAAACACGTTTTTCTGTACAAGAAAACATTGTTTTTTCATAGAATTCAAAGTTTCAGAACTTCACAAATTATAAAAAAGAAGAAAGGGTTTTTAACTAAATGCAGTTTTGTAATTTTGTGATAAATGTAAGATTTCTAAAATTTCAGCATTATTTATTCTTAATTAATTTATTTTAATTCGATTTTAAATACAAAATATTATTTCCACCCAATTAAAAATTATTCATGTGTGAGAAGGCTAATAAAAATTGCATTTAAAAGTCTTATGCTGTATTAAAACATTAAATTTCGAATCTCATTCAAATTGCACGTGGAAAGTAGAGACTAGTTATGATATATTATAGTAGCATATGGAAACTATTACTCGGTTAATCAGACAAAATATCATTAACAGAAACAAAGTAAAAACGGTTTATTTCGTACCGTACATTTATATGCTTTCCAGTTCTATTTCGGTATTATGGATTTCTTTATATGTTGAAGTTATTAATGCATCTGCTATCCGATTACTAACGGCAAAATAAAAATTATGCTAATTATACAGTGAGATATTACTTTACTGTCTATGTTAAAATTATGAACTGCAGTAATGTTACAAAAGTATTTCTGTTTTTTCAGATACGCATGATTTAATATACCGTCGATGGGAGCTACTTTAGTCGTTTGTGGATCGAGCCAAAAAAAAAAAAAGATTTTATTCTTTGTATTAAACAAACAATACAAGATAATTTGCAGTTTTTGCCCTTAAAAAATAATTGATACCCTACTATAGGGTATTTGAATAGTTTGGCGGTAATTTAAAATTTTTTAATGGTAACACTGAATGTGTTTGTGTACAAATGTTTCCGTGTGTACATTTTAACTCTCCAAACTTTCTATTGTGAAACAATCTTGATAAGATCTACAAATAAAGTAAGTGTCAAAATATTACCTTTAGTAACCTGTAACCCATGTGTGATCATAATATTTCCTTTAACTTTTTATTTTGGCCGAAAATGTTTACATTTTCATAAAGCTAGCATGAAAATTATTATTTCGGGGCTACTTTGTTCCAGGCCTGTTTTGGTCCGAGAATAGCCCCAATTACTTAGAAATGCCTTTTATACAACTAAAACTCTTAAAACATGTTTTAAGTAACTTTTTTCCAAGTGTTACTGTTGAAAAATGTTACATTAATTGAAAGAAATGGAATTGAAGCTGGTGTGAATGAATAAGAACAAAAGAAGTTCTTAAAACACCATAAAAAACTTTTAATTGCGCTAGGCCTTTCGAAAGATCTGAGTCTTTCTTCGTCAGGCGTAAAAAAGACGTGCTTCTACTATTAAAGAATTTGAGTCTTGCTGCTGCTTTTATAGTAGAAGCACGTCTTCTTTGCTCCTGACGAAGAAAGACTCAGATCTTTCGAAAGGCTTAGTGCAGTTAAAAGTTTTTTATGGTGTTTTAAGAAGTTATTTTGTTCTTGTTACATTAATTGTTTTTGTTCTTCCAGTTGCTGAGGATAACATGACCAAAACTGTTTCTCGTTACTTTAATATTAACAATTGGTTAATTGTGTTTAAATGAAAAAAAAAAAAAAAAAAAAAAATAAAAACATTTCTTTATCGGGCTTGCAGTGTTAATTTGTTAGCAAATGCTATAGCAAGGGTTTTCCATAAAAATGTATTAATTTACATATGAAAAGTATTTATTTTATTGAAACTAAGTGAATGCACCAAAGAAGCCCCTGACAGGGGCTACTTTGTTCCATAACTTTAAAAATAGTTTTAAAAAAATCTTCTTTAAAACCATGCAGTTTGCTTCATTGTTTAATGTTAATTGTTTACAACTCCATTTCGACGTTGAAAAATCACATATAATATTTTTTAATAATGGAAATGTGAGTGGAACCAGGAAAAAGTGGTCCGAAGTAATCGGCGGTAATCGAAAAAAATAATTTTTAAGTAGAAGTATTTTAGAAAATATTTTTAAAGCAATTAATGATATTTATTTTATAGGCGAAACGTTTGTGTCACAAACGACCACAGCGGATTGGAAAATAACAGTTTTCATAATTAATTTAAGCTTTTTCATAACGCATTCGAATTTTCAACATTTTTCAAACAATACAGCTCTTTTAAATCGGGAAAAGAAAAAAAAAAACGTGTGCAATTTAAATGTATATTATAAAGCAAAAAATATATCCGTAAGTATAGGTGACGACATGTCGACGTAGACAACACTTAAACAAATTCTTTTCGCTTTTACTGGTTTTTATAATTTCCGAAAATACCACAATTTTAATTTTACACTGTCGAACAGGAAAAACAAGCATTCTTTCATTTACAATTTGTTTGAAAGCTGTATCTCTATTTATTGTTTTTTGATTGTTTTTAAAATAATTTTCAAGAATGACTTTCTATAAATCTATCTCTGTCGGGTAGCGGCAGATTACGAAATATTAACCCTATTGCATTTAAAATATTATAAATCATATTCAAGGCTGGAGTAGCACAGTTGAAGTTTATTCCAACACAGAGAAAGATGTCCGGACCAGGATTCGAACCTGGATACTTGGATTGCCTTGACAATGCTTTACGTGTTAAGTTTTTCCGGACGATACCAGGCTGACATAATTCACTCTTATTTGTTGGACATGACTGCAAACTGCAGTGATAGTTTCATTCATCCGAGCTATAACTATAACATTTACATGATGAAAGTGTGTCTTAACACGAAAACTCCTGTATACTATGTAATTAGGTCATAATGAAGATAACGAATATTTTTTCCAACTGTATTAAATCATATTCAAGGCTGGATTAGCAAAGTTGAAGTTTATTCCAACAGAGTGAAAGATGTCAAAATCAGGAATCGAACCTGGATACTTGGCTTGCCGTGCCAATGCTTTATGTGTTAAGCTATCCGGACTATACCTGGCAGATATAATTCACTCGTATTTGTTCGACATGGCTGCGAACTGCAGCGATAGTTTACTTCATCCGAGCTATAACTATAGAATTTACTTGATGAAAGTGTGTCTTAACATGGAAACTCCTCTATACCATGTAATTAGGTCATAATGAAGATAACGAATATTTTTCCAACTGTATTAAATCATATTCAAGGCCGGATTAGCAAATTTCAAGTTTATTCCAACAGAGCGAAAAATGTCCAGACCAGGAATCGAACCTGGATACTTGGGTTTCGGTGCCAATGCTTTACGTGTTAAGCTATCCGGACGATACCTGGCATACATAATTCACTCTTATTTATTCGACATGGCTACGAACTGCTGCAGCGTTAGTTTCATTCATTCTAGCTATAACTATAGAATTTACATTATGAAACTGTGTCTTCACGCGGAAACTCCTGTATACCACGTAATAAGGTCACTCTTTCTTCATGTAAATGCTATAGATATAGCTCGGATGAATAAAACTATCGCTGCAGTTTGCAGTCATGCCCAACAAATAAGAGTGAATTGTGTCAGCCAGGTATCGTCTGGATAGCTTAACACGTAAAGCATTGGCACGGCAAGCCAAGTATCCAGATTCGATTCCTGGTCTGGACATATTATCCCTGTTGGAAAAAAATATTCGTTATCTTCATTATATTATAAATCTTTCAGCATTTACGGTTAATATTCCTGAAAGAAACTAAAACTTATTTATCAAATAAATACAATAATTGTCTGAGCGAAGCGAAGGCTAATACTCAGCGAAATATTACTGTCCGGACACATTACAGCTACGATGGATATTAACGCCATGTCCTACTAAAAAAAAAGCCTAATAAAAAACTTTCGTCAAGCATAATTCAAAAAATATTTGTCGGATTTCGTTTCTGATTGCACCAGAAGGTACCTATGAGGGCCACCTACTACATGAGGGCCATCTACTATGAAAAATAAGTTCCAAACCGTTTAAAAATTATATTAAAAAAACTGATAAAAAAGCACAATTTATCTGCATACGTCACAGAAATTTGGTGTACGTCACTTTCACCGGTGGATGTTTTCATAGACAACTGGTTTGAACACATGGAACAAATAAAAAAAATACGCACGGAGTAATATTGAATAGATCAGCTTCAACCACGTGATCACAAACCTTGCAACAACCCGTGGCAACCAGTTTTGGTGGTCAAACAAATAATAATACAGTACTCCGTACCACGGTGACCGTTTTTAGCCTGTTGTATAAAATCTGGCCTGTTGTATGACATACAACAGCTAAATCCGGCTAAAAACCACGGCTAAAAGATAGTTGTCAGTCTATCGACTGGAAATTAACAGATTTTTTTAATACTCGTATAAAGAAATTTAGAAACGATTGTGGATGATTAAAGCAAAAGACATGAGTGTTTATTGCTCCGGGAGGTTATCTTTCTCTGGATGTCTGTCTGTCTATTAGGGTGGGTCGAAAAAACCGAAATATTTATAATCGAAACGTAATAGCGCGGAAAAGTTGCCTTTTGTAAAAAAAGATAAAATACGTAAAATATTACACCGATTGGTTAATATCTTTTACCGCCGCAAAGGGTCCAAATTTCGAAAAAATCGCAAAAAACATACTTTTAGAATTTTTTTTTTTTAATTATCCAAACATACTTATTCAATTTCTAATAGAACGCAATATCCACGCCAAGATATTAGTAATGTAACATTAACATTTCATTTTTGTGACATCGTTGCTTTTACCGCCACAACAGGGCCAAAATGTCTAAAAAATGTTAAAAATTAAAGTTTTCCATTTTTTCAATTTTTACAACTTTTGTAATGTTTTCAGTTTTTTTTACATTTCTAATAGGCTGGGAAAGGCATTTTATGTTGTTAATGTCATGCACATTGTTAACCATGATCACTGTAATCCTATAAAAAAAAATTGCTCAATGATAGAAACACCTGCAGCTGCCTGCACGTAAAATTAATTTCTCGCTGCTAGAGGGCCACGTTTCACTTTGTTCGTTTTTTTTTTGTAATGTACTCCTTTTACTATATATTTTGATGACCCTAAAGATAGAAATATCTGCCAGGTTAAAGAGGCGGCAAAGTTTCATCTTTGCGAAGTCAAGGAGGAACATATCTCTTTGTACTAGAAGCAGGTCTGAATTATTTTCGTCATTTGACCCCATCGTCTGGTAAGGCGACTTCTATATGCAATGACATTATAGATTTTTTGAAGAAAAATGAAATCCCGACTGGAATAATAATTGCAGTTGAATTTCGCGGAACTGTCTTCAAAAGAGGATGCAAAGGTGGTGTTATAGTAGGATTAGTTGAGAACAACATTTAAAAAACCACTTTATTGGCTTCCTTGACCTCACTTCAATGAGCTTCCACTGAGAAATCTTTCAAACACCTTGATGACAAAAAACAGGTTCTCTATCATATTGTGGCCCAATTGGTTGATCTCTTGCGATTTGCGAATTATTACCAATTGCAAAATTTAAGCCAATTTAATCTGATCACCTAGCTGTTGATAAAGATGATTTGTCAACTGACCAGAAGTATATGTCTGAAATATTGCAAGCTCTTTCAACACGCGTGTACACAATTGACCTTTTTTGCTGAGTCCCTGGACAAATATTTCACGCAAGGTGGATCATTACTGCTATTTGAAGTTTGAGACTCTACGTTGGAACAAAGAAACCCTCTTCTCAATACTTTGAGTACATCCTGAAAATGTACTGCATCAGTTGGTTCACAATTAAAATGAATCACTCATGTTTTCCAGAATCTGTGCAATATAGTTAGTAACTTACGTTACTTGACAGATAATCTACGAAAGATTATAGTTCCTGTATTTTCACGAAATTACTATTTCGCAAATCATACAAATAGCCTCTTTGGAATGATAGCATATGAAGAGGAGAACATCAAGGCCCCAGCCATGAAGAAAATTGCAAAAGCACGAAGTTCTGTGGACTAGAATAGTGCCATCCGTCACTTTATAACAGCAGACTTCAACACTGAAGCTTAAAATTGTATGGCTTTAGTCTACTGGCAAAACTGAAAACTAACGGAACCACCTGTTATGGTTGATTTATCGACTAAAAACGCTGGTGAGTTTAAAATGTTACATTAAAGATACCAGCTATTATAACTTTCCTTGTCCCACTCAATCACTAGAAAGATGCGTGAAATTATTCATTGAAGCACTGATAAAGTTTGTTTACTAGAATAGAGGGAGGATCACATCTGATCAGTTTTGGACTGTCGAGAAATAATGGCTTCATCTGAAAGCAAGTTATATTATAGAATTCATTTACATTAAATTCTTCTTCATTTTAAGTTTATTTAACCCGTTTCGATTAAACATCTCTATATTTTAATTAATAAAATACTAAAACATTTTGCTCATTTTATATAATTTTTGTGGCATGAATTGGCTGTTATGAAGTAAAACATCAGTAGTTGAAGCGATCGTCAAGAAAAATGAATGATTAACTTTATTTTCAAGTCTATTACAAATAGTTATAAAAATTATGATATATTAATAGACATAAAGTAAAATTATTTATTTCTTGACATATTATAGAAATTTTAAAAATTTAGAAAAAAATGAAAAATTGAAATTTTTGAAATTTTTACTAAAAATATGGTCTTTTTGCGGCAAATGAACATTTACCGGGACATTTCTCATATCTTCATGTAGCTACTGCGTTCTATTAAAAATTGTATTGGTATGTTTGGATAATTTAAAAAAAAAATGATAAAAAAAACATGTTCAAGGCTGGAGTAGCACAGTTGAAGTTTATTCCAACAGAGCGAAAAATGTCCAGACCAGGGATCGAACCTGGATACTTGGCGTGCCGTGCCAATGCCTTACCTGTTAGGCTATCCGGACCGATACCTGGCTGACACAATTCACTCTTATTAGTTGGACTTGGCTGCGAACTGCAGCGCTATTTCATTCATCCGAGCTATAACTATAGCATTTACATGATGAAACTACTTTAACAAGGAAACTCCTGTATACCATGTAATTAGGTCATAATGAAGAGAACGAATATTTTTTCCAACTGGATTATATCATATTCAAGGCTGGAGTAGCACAGTTGAAGTTTATTCCAACAGAGCGAAAAATGTCCAGACCAGGGATCGAACCTGGATACTTGGCGTGCCGTGCCAATGCCTTACCTGTTAGGCTATCCGGACCGATACCTGGCTGACACAATTCACTCTTATTAGTTGGACTTGGCTGCGAACTGCAGCGCTATTTCATTCATCCGAGCTATAACTATAGCATTTACATGATGAAACTACTTTAACAAGGAAACTCCTGTATACCATGTAATTAGGTCATAATGAAGAGAACGAATATTTTTTCCAACTGGATTATATATAGCGCTGCAGTTCGCAGCCAAGTCCAACTAATAAGAGTGAATTGTGTCAGCCAGGTATCGGTCCGGATAGCCTAACAGGTAAGGCATTGGCACGGCACGCCAAGTATCCAGGTTCGATCCCTGGTCTGGACATTTTTCGCTCTGTTGGAATAAACTTCAACTGTGCTACTCCAGCCTTGAATATGATATAATCCAGTTGGAAAAAATATTCGTTCTCTTCATTATGACCTAATTACATGGTATACAGGAGTTTCCTTGTTAAAGTAGTTTCATCATGTAAATGCTATAGTTATAGCTCGGATGAATGAAATAGCGCTGCAGTTCGCAGCCAAGTCCAACTAATAAGAGTGAATTGTGTCAGCCAGGTATCGGTTCGGATAGCCTAACAGGTAAGGCATTGGCACGGCACGCCAAGTATCCAGGTTCGATCCCTGGTCTGGACATTTTTCGCTCTGTTGGAATAAACTTCAACTGTGCTACTCCAGCCTTGAATATGATATAATCTAGTTGGAAAAAATATTCGTTCTCTTCATTATGACCTAATTACATGGTATACAGGAGTTTCCTTGTTAAAGTAGTTTCATCATGTAAATGCTATAGTTATAGCTCGGATGAATGATATAGCGCTGCAGTTCGCAGCCAAGTCCAACTAATAAGAGTGAATTGTGTCAGCCAGGTATCGGTCCGGATAGCCTAACAGGTAAGGCATTGGCACGGCACGCCAAGTATCCAGGTTCGATCCCTGGTCTGGACATTTTTCGCTCTGTTGGAATAAACTTCAACTGTGCTACTCCAGCCTTGAATATGATATAATCCAGTTGGAAAAAATATTCGTTCTCTTCATTATGAAAAAAAACATGTTTTTTGCGATTCTTTGAAACTTTGAACCCCTTGCGGCGATAACAGATATTAACCGATCGATGTAATATTTTAGAAATTTATTCTGTATTACAAAAGGCAACTTTTCCGCGCTATTACATTTCGATTATAAAAATTTCGGTTTTTTTCGACCCACCCTACTGTCTATCCTACAGCATGCAATTTTCTTCTAAAGGATGATATTATTATGCAGTAAAACCTCCATAACGGACACACCCGATTAGTGGACACCTCTTTTAGCGGGCATTTTTTCGATTGCCAGCCCTTAAATAATTGTAAATTTTTTACTCTCATTAGCGGACACCTCGAAATAGATGACAAATTCTGCCCTCCCGAGGTGTTCGCTATTCAGGTGTTTTACTGGTAAAACCTCCATAACGGACACACCCGATTAGCGGATACCTCTATTTAGCGGACATTTTTTCTATTACCAACACTTAAATAACCGTACATGTTTTACTTTCGGTAGCGGACACTTCCAAAAAGAGGACAAATTCTGCATTCTCAAGGTGTCCGCTATTCAGAGGTTTTACTGTATATTTTATTGATAGTTATTTTACAGGGCCGCACAAAAGAATAAGAATATATGAAACGAATATAAACTAAATTCCGGATTGATAGATCGGTGATGGTAATGTAATTTTAGGATGTTGTTACAGTCATCCGCAGCATGTTTTTAGAGTTTCGTTCATCTAACGAAACCCTACCTGTCTCACTCCTTTGTCTGTTTGCCTGTCTGTTCTTCTGTCACAGAGCCCGTTCTCAGAAACTATATATGTCAGAGACTTGAAAATTTGCATACTTATAGCTGAACACCACACATCAAACGGCAAATAATAAAGTTTTGAAAAAGTCTAATATTTAACCCTCTCGGCTCTAACTTGTGTATTTTAAGCAATTTTTCTATCTCAGCCCCTAATTAAGTTGGAGACATGAAAATTTGCATACTTATATCTGAACACTTGCGATAACACGATAAATCATAAAATTTTGAAAAAGTCATATTTAAGCCTCCCGTCTCCAACTTGTGTATTTTAAGCAATATTTCTAACTCAACCTCTAATTAAATTGGAGACATGCAATTTTGCATCCTTATAGCTGAATACCTCACATCAAACGACAAATACTAAAATTTTGAAAAAGTCTAATATTTAACCCTCTGGGCTCTAACTTGTGTATTTTAAGCATTTTTTCTAACTCAGCCCCAAATTAAGTTGGAGACATGAAAGTTTGCATACTTATAGCTGAAATCTTGCGATAGCACGATAAATCATAAAATTTTGAAACAGTCATATTTAACCCTCTGGTCTCTAATTTTTGTATTTTAAGCAATTTTTGTAACTCAGCACTTAATTAAGTTGGAGACATGAAATTTTGCATACTTATAGCTGAACACCTCAAATCAAACGACAAATAATAAAATTTTGAAAAAGTCTAATATTTAAGCTCTAATATTTTGTCTCGCGCAATTTTTAAATTTAAACTGTTTTGCAATATTATTTTTTGTTCATTTTGCATAATAAGTGTAATGTGACGTAATTTCTTTTATTTAAGATTTCGAACGCATGTTAATGAATTTATTTTACAATATCCTTTCTCTTTTAAAATTCACATGTAAATATAGTTTTTATGGCTAATTTCCTATAAGTTCCTGCTTTTTATACCTAATTATTTCATTCTAATTTGGGGGTTTTTTTCTGTTTATAATTGTAACGTATAAATATTTTTTTTTATTTGAAGCAAACATTATTGTTTGCGCTGTTTAAACAGTTGGCAACAGTTTAAATTAATACCATTTTCTATAATATGTAAAAAATATCTGTCGATATGCAGAATATTTGAATTTAAAATAGAAATAAAACCTCAAAAATGAAATCAAATTAAAACATTTAATGGGATCTGCACACCGGGATCTTTTATTGAATAAAATGATCTAAAAGTGATTAAATTCCCATGTATAGTTTTTGCTCCTATAACATTTGTTTAATGGAACGATTTTGTCCAACTTTAGCATTAAATATCTCTTAAAATAATTCTTCTATTTTAAAACTGTATGCATCAGCGTCTTGATCAAACATTTCTCTATAATGCCGTCGATTTTCATGTTTTTGTGTGCAATTGTTTTCTTAATATTAACGATGAAAGACCTCCGGTCACAAAAATTTCAAAACCGGCTTTGACAGCGTTAGTTACCTTTTTTGAATAGAATTATATATAAAAATGAAAACTTGTCTATCTGTATGTTTGTAATTCTATAAAAATCCACAAATTGGAAGGCAAAATTGTGAAAAGATACGTACACGTGTATTAAAACATGGCCGAAGCAACTAAAGTAATCCGGAATAGAAATGATTTATAGTTAATTTTTAATTAATAAAAAACCACAAATTTAACAGCAATTTCTTATCAAATTTAAACATTTTTCGTTATAGCAGTTGCCAACAATTAAAATATACAATAAAATTATTACTACAACAATTAATTTTCTACTGTAAGATTTCCACGTGAAAAATGAAAATGAAATAAATAGTTTGACGAATTTAAATGAAAGTGAATATAACTTTATAACTTTTCTATTTCAAGGTTTCCACGTGAAAGGAGAAAATATTACGTCATATTGGAAATATAAAGGACGTGGTGGATATAGTATAACGTCATATGAGTGTGAAAAATGTATTGAAGCATGATAAAAACCCGATTAGGGAAATATTGGCGTATTTTAACGTTATTGCTCCAATTATAAATTGAAATAAGTTCATTTATAGCTGTATTCTTTTGCGTCTGTTATATACATTTATACATTTTTATATAGCGTTTTCATATGATTCATTGATACATTTCGACTGTTTTTTTAATGTTTGTTTTGTGTTGTATGTTAAATTTTGAAATTGATTTTTCAGAACAAACATCCTTCAAATTCTGGGCAACGCCGGGCACTTTAGTTTGTAACAGATAAATGGCTTTTGTATCTGTACATCTAATGCTAATATTATAAAGCGTTATCTACCCTATATATATAAAATCCTAATGAAACGAATTTATGAAACGAATATATGAAACGCTTGAAATGTAACGAATCTTTGAATCGACTGATTAAACAACTGATTATGTTTCACGGCGATTTCTCCTAAAATATGGGATACTTTGCGATGAAATTAACACCAAAAAATCAATATTGATCCGCAGATTTCAAAATTGGTATTAGAATTTTAAAATTCGAATTAGTTTTCGAAATATTATTTTTTTTCTAATTTTATATACATTTTTCTAATGATGGCAACTCAAATTTTAATCAAACAGATTTTTTTTTTCAGATTTTAGAAAAGGTTACTATTTTAAACTAATTTGCCAAGAAGCTTGGCCTCCCTTAAATGTATGGTAAGAAATGTATCATGTTACTTTTATTCAGAATTCAATTTGTATTTCATTATCATTTTATTTATTACAAACAGAAACATTTAAAATAAATTGCTTTCACTTCTTTATTTTTTTTAAACGAAATGAAAAGAAAAATAGTAGGCACAGATGTCATACACGCACCGGGGTACCTAATTGGCGCCAAAATGGCATTATTTTGGTTAACAGGGTAACCCGGCTATTGTTGTTTATTTAATAATAAGTGTTTATTTAATTTATTTTCTTTTTTTTAAATTACATAAATTGCTTTGATCTATAGTTAATTTCTTTTGGTTATTTTCCTTTAAAAATAGAAAATAATAGAAAATAATTAAAAAATACGGTACTACTTAGTTATTCCACCAACCCATTTCGCCAAATTATATAAATCGCCAAACCACTCGCCAAATTATACAAACTGACGTAATTTTTATTTTAAATAACGAAAGAGCAAAGAAAATACTATAACATTAATAAATATACAAATAAAACGTCGAAATAAAAATCACTTGATGACGTAAAGACGTGTAACTTGCTTAAACTCAAGTGAATGTGACATTTATCAGCCATTATTGGAATTTAATCTTATAGTTTGGTGATAGATTTTTGTTTGATGGGATAACTAATTAGTACCAAAAATACATATGTAACTGGTATTCGAACCACGCCAAACCGGGTGCGTATATTGCATCGGGCAAAATATTAAATGATGTAACAAACGATGACATTTAATTTCAACTTCAAAGCAATGTTTTAATTTACCACTTGAAAAAAAAAATGTTAACTGGCGAGTTGAAAAATAGTTATTGGCGAGATTTGCACCCGGCTAGCTTAACAGTACCAAGAAGTCTTTGCGACAATGCTTTTATGTACTATTATTCGAAAAAAAAAATTGATTTTCTTTAATCGAAATGGAAAACTTTCGGCACAGATGCCACATACGGTCCCATATTGGCGCTATTTTTTTCTGGCGCCAATGTCATATACGCAACGGTTACTTAATTGGCGCCATAGTATCGTTATTTTGCTTGATTTGATAAGCCGGATGTTGTTGTTTATGCTGTTGATCTTTTTTCCAAATTAGCGTCGGAAAAAAATCGCGCCAATATGGGGCCGTACATGATATCTGGGCCAAACTTTCATATGAAAAGCGAAGGGATCAGAGCGTATTTATTTATGGCAGTTACATGACTTGGACTATTATAATATAGATGAAATGATGGCGATAGAATAATACTTGGCGACTTATCACCTGTACCTGGCTAATATTAAAGTACCAAAATGACAATAGGAATATAAAGAGCGAAGTGGTTCACCCGGAACTCTTGATGATAGTCACATGACTTAGGCTATTGTTATAGAAATTGTTTTAAAATACCGGGAGACAAAGACTCTGTACACTTAATTCCTTTTATTTTTAGCTTCTTTTCAAACGTTTAACTGATCCTCTTTAATCAAACACGAAAACAACCATTGGATGTCGTAACAGCAACTGATTCGGCCTTAAATTTTTGAAATCAAAGGAAATTGAATAAAAACCCATTTGCAGGGAGATCTGCACAGCTTTTTTCAGTATAATTAAATCTTCTATAATATTTTTAAAACCCATCAGATTAGCGTGTTTTTAGAATCTGCGGTGTCTGATCGGAGGTTGGCGAGCGTAGCTTGCAGGGTGCAGAGCCCCCTAGTAATATTATAAAGTGTATAATATTATTAATGTTTGTACATTTGTGAGGTGTTATCTCTGAAACTAGCCAACTTAAAAAAATGTTGGTGGCCATCTCTGCTCCGAAAAAAAGACTGTATTTTATGTCAGTGCAAGTACCTACATCGCTGCAAGGGCAAAACAGTTCTAATATTGCGATTTCTGCGATATTTATTGGACTAGAAACTTTCAATTTTGTGCGGTAGTTACTTTTAATATGTAAATACTCGTAATGAACGCTCTCTAAAAGGTTCAATTTGACGGATAAACGTAAAAATTTCTAGAAAGATTCTAAACTATGATTTATCTGAAATTTTTGGGATACTGTTGGGGTTAGAAACTAGAACTTTCGCATGGTAGTAATTTATAAGATGTAAATACTTGTTGTAGAACGAATTCTAAAAAATCGAAAGACTAAACAAAGCGGAAAAGGTCTAAAGATGATCTAAGTAACGAAGTATATGGAATTGTTAGGAATATAAACATGAAAATTGACATAGCTGTATTTATCATGACGTAAATTCTCGCAACAGAACAATTTCTAAAAATGTCGCTAAATAAAACAGTGCAGAAACAAAAAACTTTCAATTTTTTTTCTTTCTGTGTTACTGCTGAACCCAAAATCTTGAAATTTTGCTTCTGGTTAGTTTTAAAATATACAATGAATGGTTTCTAATATACTATGAATGGTTTCTAAAAAATTTAAAATTTAAAAAGATGAAAATAACGGAAAGCGATCTCAATTACCATTAATTTGGAAATATTAGGTATAGCAACTTTAAATATTTCATAATGCTGCATTTCCTCCGCAAAACATGCAATTTAAATGCAACAAAACTGATAGATACCCTACTAGCATTAAATAAATTGTGTAAATATTGAATAAAGACCTGTATGAAACAGTGAGTAGGTTTCCCGAAAGTACTTGTTAAAGTGTTCCTTCTCTAGGCTTTTCTCTCTTGCCGAGGCCACTAACAGAGGGAAGTGCCGTTTTAAATGTGATATGAATTTTTTATCTGATTCATTTTTCTAGACTTTTTATCAGGTCATATTCTCAATTATTATAAGTAGATTTTTTATATATTAACTTATTCCGGTGAAATTTCATAATCGGGTTCATATTGGCGTATGTTAGCTTGCATGATTTTCTGAATAAATATGTATGGATTTGTAAATTACTTCAAATGACACTTTGACAGCTCAAAAGTTATGCAGGCGATATATTCAGATCTTGTGTCATACTTTATGTTGCAATCATTGCCGATTTCTTTTATTTAATACATGCTAAATACAGCTCAACTTGTGCTGAATATGTTTGAAAACAAAACAATACAGCGTATGTAGTGGCCAGCATACACTCATCATTTAAATCCGATCGAGCATATCTAAAACACACTCTAAAGAAGCATTGCATGCCACTGTTGATGTATTCGGTACTTTGGTATTATATCAGATTTTGTGGAAAGAATTCCTTAAATGTTACCGACAACCTCATTGCATCCGTGGAAAACAGATATTGTACAATATTAACTATTCCGGGGGAGCACAGACCATATAAAGTATAGTTCATTCTTTTTAAACATCATATATTTGTCATTTAAAGTTACTCAAATTGGTGCGGAGCGTCTGATTATGCTCTTGACATCATTTTATACAGTTAATATTCCGATATAAGATAATTTAGTGTTTCATTTTCTTTTTTACTTTTAATATATTGCGTACTTTCAATTTTATATCCATGCATGGCTGTCTTGCATGGTTTGATTTCCCATTTTTTTAAAACAGTGTATACGAATTTATATATAAGATTTTGTAATTCTACGATTCGTTTATTTTCATCATTTCAATTTTTCGCAGTATATGGATAGATAAAGATAACATCTCATTTTATTTGCTTCCACATGTTATTATTAAACCTATGTTCTCAGCAATATCGCTCAGACTAATCCCTCTGAGCGAAGTCCTAGTAATATAAAATGAATAAAACTCAAATTTAACGGGCATGTAATCGAACTAAAAATTTAAATCGCTACAGTTATCTGAAAATTGCTGATGTAAGAAGTTACGTTTTCTTCGGCTATTAACAACTGTCATGCAGCAGTTACTTAACTATAGCTTTCAATAAATTTCAAAAATGCATTTAAATACACAAATGTTATTTTTCTTATAAAAATTCTTTTTGTGTCGTTAGTGGACAATCTATAAAATTATATTAAACTAGCTGTTTAACCCGTTCTATGCAAGGGAGTTCGTGCATTTAATTCTAAAACCAAAATTAAAAAGTAACTATTCGATTTAGTAAAATATTTTTCTACTACTGTGCCTTTTTGTTATGAAATTTAATTTATCGTGTTACTATAGCAACAGACTATAAAACAATATATTTTGAATAAGACAATAAATATAATAAGAAGTTTTGTTATTGTTTCTGATAAAATGTGTTTCTTTATTTTTAAAAATTTGTAATAATTAAGCGAAATTAAATAATCTCTAATTATTTGCATGTGAGATAAAATAATTATCGTAATACCCGCTAAAGCTTCTTATTATTGCAGCGTGGCGTACGTAATATGTATATGTATAATTAATTGCATGTGAGGTAAAATAATTATCATCTTTTTATTGAAGCGTGGCGTACGTAATACGCAATGCGTCTTGCAATAGAAAAGTAATATTTGTGATAAGAATTTTATTGTGGGTTTTTTTTTAATTTTTGGCAGATGCTATAGCGAAAACCGGTTAAATTTGATAGGAAATTGTTGTTAAATTTGTGGTTTTTTATTAATTAAAAATATATATATAAGTTATTTTGATTCCGGATTACTTTAGTTGCCTCGGCCGTGTTTTAATACACATAGGTGTAACATATCAGGATTCTCGCTTCCAAACTATATATTTCTATAGCATTACAGACAGACAAACTTTCACTTTGTATATTAGATACAAAAAGTCTATCAGAGTTTTCAATAAAAAATGGTTTTAGATAGATTTCGTAAAAAATTCTACCTGTTGCATTGATTACCATGGTGCGACTTTTGAAAAATTCTTACATAACTTTTCATTAGATGACCCCAGGAACGCAAAACCACCCCCACCTAAAAAAATTATTTTATATGTATATGCATGTACTAAATTTTCTCTGCACGATAAAAGTCGCAATTATGCACGGATCGTCTTCAAACTTGCCAAAAACTTTGAGATGGCTAATATCTCGGCGAGGATTGCAAATGAGCAAAATCTGCTCAAGGGGGTGGAAATGCGGGGGGGGGGTAAAATTTTGAATACCACCTTAGCATGATTCTGATAAAACCAGCTCTTATAGAAAAATGACAGGGAAAAATAAACATTTTTCGTTATAACAGTTGCCAACAATTGAGGGAAAAAACAAAACAAACAACAACAACAACAAAAAAAAAAACAATAAAATTCTCGCCACAACTTTTCTATTGCAAGATTTTCACGTGAAAAATGAAAATGAAATAAATATTTTGACGAACTGAAAAAAAATTGAATATTACGTCATAAGTTTTCTAGAGCAAGATTTCCACGTGAAACCTGTTGGAAATGGGGAGGGTAAAAATTTTGATTACCGCCTTACATGATTCTGATAAAACCAGCTCTTACAGAAAAATGACAAGGACAAATAAACATTTTTCGTTATAACAGTGTCCAACAATTGAGAAAAAACAACAACAACAACAAAAAAAAAACAATAAAATTCTTGCCACACTTTTCTATTGCAAGATTTTCACGTGAAAAATGAAAATGAAATAAATATTTTGACGAACTGAAAAAAAAAAATTGAATATTACGTCATAAATTTTCTAGAGCAAGATTTCCACGTGAAACCTGAAAATGAAATAAATAGTTTGAAGAATTAACACGTCGATTGCCACGGTGACTGACACTGAAGCTGAAAAATTTGCAATGTTTTAAGTAATTTTGAAGAAAGTATAATCCTGTAATAAATAAAATATAAGTAAATTTTAAATAAATTTAAAGTAATTACTTAAAACAATATATATACATTTATTTAGTTTTACATCATATTTTAGACCGTCGGTCATCTGTGAATGACGGGTTCTAAACGAAAAGTTCAGTGTCAGCCACCGGTGACTAACGTGGCGCTTAACGTGTTAATATATATATGTATTATGTCATATTGGAAGTGTAATGGACGTCAGTAGGTAAATATGTAACGTCATGTGGGTTTGAAAAAAAGTATTAACATATGATAAAGACCCGAATGTGGAAATATTAACATATTTTAACATTTTGAGGTTATCTGAATTTGTTTTCGCCATTTTTAAACATATTCCTTATATATGAATGTGTATATTCGTGTATATTACAATTTTCGCAAAAAGATTAGGTGCCTAGAGCTCATTCTTAGTGAAGAAACTGGGTTTATGTTTGATCTTGATTTAGGTGAAATTTGCACTTAATTTTGAAAAATCTACCTCCGCCTGTAGGCCGAGCCATTAGGGATTTTTTTTTGCCTATGTTGTGTAACCCGGGAAGACCAGGTTTCATCAACCTTTCTTTTTTAAAGAAATTTTGTTTAGATATCGACCGAAAATTCTTTTTCTTTTCCGTTTTCGGCGAAAACGCAGTCGAAAATTCGGCCGACACGAAACTTGTCCGAAACTATCTGTATACCGAAAATCTCGATTCTTCTTAAGGAAAATTTCAGTACTGCTAATTGACTTTGGCTGTATCGGCTCAAATGAGACACTCTTTATTGTCTGAGTGAAGCGAAGGTTAATACACAGCACAATAATACTTTCCGGACACTTTCAGCTACGATGGACATTAAAGCCATGACCAACTAAAATAATGCCTAATAAAAATCTTTCGTCAAGCATAACTCAACAAATATTTGTCGGATTTAGTTTCTGATTACACGAGAAGGTACCTATGAGGGTAACCTACTGAATGCACCTACTATCAAAAATACGGTCCAAACCCTTCTAAAATTTTATTAAAAAAACTGATAAAAAACACAATTTATCTACATACGTCACGGAAATTTAGTGTCATTTTCACTGGCTGGATGTTTTCGTACAAAATCGGATTACAGCACATGGAGGAAAGCAAATATGTACGTACTAATATTAAAGTATAATAAAACCTATTTAAACAGGAAAATAAATATGGATTTTTTTTCTATTTAAAAGAAAAATGCCAAAATATCTTAGTGTATACTAATGTTATATAAAAGTAAAGCATGTTTGTTTGTTTGTTTGCTGGGGGTAACCTCTGAAACTATCGAACCAATTTCAAAAGTAATGGTTTTAAAATGAGCGTGTTAGTCCACGTTTAAATGCAGGTTACATCTTAAGTCGATGCCACTACGATAAAGGGTGTGAAGGAACAGAACACTTTGTTAAAATGCGATTTTTGTATTACTGAAGGGACAGGAAATATGAAATTTTTAATTAGATATAAACGATTTCTAAGAACATTTCTTAAACAATTTGAAATTTAAAAGGGGTGAAAATGCACAAAAAGTATTCTATAAAACGTTCTAAATGGTGGTTTTTAATCAATTTCTGGAAATACCAAACCGATTTTTAAAAAATAATGGTGTCAAAATGATAGGGACAACCGTTGCTCCAAGATTGGCTAATTTTATGTCGGCGCCACTACCCCAAAGAGGGTGGAGGAGCAAAAAAGTTCTAAAAGTGCGATTTTTGTGTTACTGAATTTGCCTAGAAATATGAAATTTGGGATATTAGTTACTTATTAGATATAAAAATTTTCTATGGACACTTCTTAAAAAATTCGAAATTTAAAAGGGGTGATAATGCACGAAGAGTGTTCTAAAAAGCATTCTAAATGGCGATTTCTACGCAATTTTTGGAAGTACCAAATCGATTTCAAAAGGAATGGTTGTAAATTGATGGTGATAGCCTTTGCTCTAACATAGACTCTATTTTATGTTCATGTCACTACCATCTGGGGGTTTCAGGATCAAAAAACGTTCTAAGTGGCGGTTTTTGTGTTATGATAGGGCCTAAAATTATGAAATTTGGAATGGTAGATATAACATATCAATGATCTCTAAGAACATTTCCTAAAAAAAAATACATATAAATTTAAAAGGGGTGAAAATGCGCGAAAAGCGTTGTGAAAAAGGTTCTAAATTCCGATTTCTATGCGATCTTAGGAAGTACTGAATCGATTTCAAACATAATGGTATAAAAAAGATGGTGACAGGTCTTGCTCCAAGATTTATGTTTTATGTCTATGATTTATATTTTATGTCTATTTCCACTACCCCAAAGAGGATGCAGAACAAAAAACGTTCTAAAAATGCGATTTTTGTGTTATGGAAGGACCTAGATTCATGAAATTTGGCATGGTATGTGCTTATTAGATATAAATACACTCTAAGAACATTTGTTTAAAAATTTGAAATTTAAAAGGGGTGAAAATGCGTGAAAAGCGCTCTAAAAAAGTTCTAAATGCCGATTTGTGAAAAATGTGAGGAAGAATCAAACTGATTTCAAAAGTAATGGTAGCAAATTGATGCTGACAGCCTCTGTTCTAACATAGACGATATTTCATGTCGGCGTTATTACCACCTGGGAGTTGTAGAAGCAAAAAACTTTCTAAATTGCGAATTTTGTGATCGTTAGGGTATAGCAACTTGAAATTAGACATGGTACATATTTATTAGATTAAATGATCTTTAAAAAGAGTTTAGAAAAAGTTGGAAATTTAAAAGGGGTGAAAATGCGCGAAAAGCGTTTTAAAAACGTTCTAAATTGCCATTTCTGCACAATCTCAAGAAATATCAAATCGATTTCAAAAGTAATGGTTGAAAATCCATGGTGATCGTATTTGCTCCCACATAGGTTATATTTTATGTTGCTGCCTGCTTTAAATGAAATGATTACGGTTTAAATGAAATGAATGCAATGTGAATATGGTGTTGGAAAATTTTTTGGCCATTTATCACCTGCGTTCGGCTAACATAAAATTATCCATATTGCCCTTCGGGCACAGACGTCATATACGCACCACACTGGCGTGATTTTTTTCTAACGCCAATTATGAGAAAACCTCGTTTTCAAATACCAGCTACATATGTATTTTTAAAAAGGGAATAGCAATAAATTAAAAAAAAAAAACCTTTAATTAATAACTATAGAACAAAAAAAAAAAAAATTATATAATTTTAGAAAATAAAATAAAAGTAAATAAACAATTTATTAATAAATAAACAACAACATTCGGGTTACCATATCAAGCAAAATAACAACACTTTGGCGGCAGTTAAGTTAAGTCAGCGCTGAGCTTCGGAGCGCCTACAGGAAGTGCAACCTTCCCGCGTAATCTAAAACGACATTGTGAAGAAACATAAAGATGAGTTTCGGTGACCCCGGTGCGTATATGGTTTAAGCGCCAGAAAAAAATCGTGCCAATGTGGTACGTATATGACATCTGTGCAGCAAAGGATTCATGGTATGCTAAATGAAACGAATATGTTATAGCCACTCTTCGTACAAAAAAAAAAAAAAAAAAAAAAAAAAAAGGGCCAATAATCTGCACTGAGATGCAAAGGCAAGTTTGAGGTTAAACAAGAATAATACTAATAACAACATTGTTATAACTGTATTAGAGTTATAATAGTGATATAAAAATGACTTTGAGCAAACAACCACAGAAGGAGTATTTACATATGTTTCGAGTGAAGCTTGATCATCAAGGTACTAATTAATTATACAAGCAACAAATATATAAACAAAAGATTAAATTCAAAAGTAAATATTTGCAAACTCCCCCCCCCCTTCCCCCCCACAAGAAAAAAAGTTACCGTAATAAAATTAATTTGGCGTTAAGCAACACTTTAGAAAATACAATATTGGTTCCAATTCAGATTACGAACATTCCTATAACATTTGAAGTAATCAAGGTGCTTTATTTTTAGCCGGGTTAAAATTGAGACGAGAGCTTTTTTTTTTTTTTTTTTTTTTTTTTTTTCGCCAAAAGCACCTTTTTTTTCGCATGAATAATTTAGAAGCAATTGTTTGATGTTGAAAGAAAATTTACTTATTATCTCTTATTATTATTTTTAAGTATTTGTATTTTAAAAGAAATGAGTCAAAGCCGTGTTTTTTAAATGTATTTAATTTATGTATTTCAAATGAAAAGAATGCATTAGTTACCTGTTTTTGCCAAATGATATAAACGACTATGAAAATAATATTGAAGATGTATTAAACTGGTTTATGTATGTATTTTTATAAATACATTTGCTAACACATATTAGATAAATTATTTATTTTTTTATATAATAAAATTTAACGGCTCCTTTATCTACGTGTATGCTAATATTATAAAGTAGTAAAGTTTGTGTGTTTGTGGAATGTAATGTCAGAAACTACCTAGCCGATTTAATAAATAACGGTTTGAAAATGCTCCAACAAAGATTATATTTAATGTCGGTACAACAACCTCCATGGGTGCAGGAGCAGAAAAGTTCTAAAATTGCGAATTCTGAGATATTGTTTGGGCTAGAAATTTGAAATATTTTTGCGGTGGTTTATTTTAAGATGTAAATACTCGTCAGGAACTCTTTCTACAAGGTTCGAAATTTTTAAGTTATAAATAAACATAAAACGTTCTAGAACGTTTCTAAATCACGATTTATTTGGAATTGTTAAGAAATAAATTTTGAAATTTCACATTGCTATTACTTTTAAGATATTAATGCCAGTGAGTTAAAAAAATTTAAATGGTGCACCATAAAAAAAAAGATCTAATCTGCAATTTCTGTGATACTGTCGGGTCTAAAAACTTAAAACTTGGCATGGTAGTAACTTATACGATCTAAATACTCGTTATAGAAAGAATTCAAACTGCAATGCACGCATTAGAACTAATTCTAAAAAAATCAAAATTAAGACAAAATAATGCGGACAAAGCTCTAAAGATGATCTAAATAACAATGTACATAGAATTATTGGAATATAAAGATGAAAATTTCGATGAATGTTGCTTTTAAGACGTAAATACTTGCAATTGAACAATTTCTAAAAATTTCGCTAAGTAAAATATTGCAAAAACGAAAAACTTTCGATTTTTTTTTTTTTTTTCTGTGCTACTGCTGATCTAAAAACGTTTTATCGGGTTGACATTTTTGGACGGGATACTTTTAAAATGTAAATGTTCTCTCAGTATGGCTTCTAAAAGATGCAAATATTAAAAAGATGTTATGAACGGAAAACGTTCTAAGTTACCATTCTTTTGTATTCTTAGGTATAGAGACTTTAAATATTTAATAAAACTATTATAACTCCCCCTCCCCCCATCCTTAAAAAAAATGCAACTTAAATGCAACAAAACGGGTTGCTACTTATCTAGAATTGAATATGTTGTGTTGACACTGAATAAATGTCAGTATGAAACAGCGAATAGTTTCAACGAACTTACTTGTCAAAATGTTACTTCTCTGAGGAAAAGTGTCGAAAAGTGTCTGTTTAAATTTGACATGCAATTTTTTTTCAGCTTCACTAATCTAGAGATTTAATCATAAGGTCATTTTCTCAATTGTCATTAGACGATTTTTTATATAGTAACATATTCGGGTATTTTTTTTAATCGGGTTAATATGGACGTATTTTAGATTGCATGATTTGTTGGAAAAATATGTACGGATTTGCAATTACTCGAAATGACATTTTCATAGCTCAAAGGTTATGCAGACGAGATATTCCAGATCTCGTGTCATACATTAAGCTGCAGTCAATGCCGATTTGTTTCTGTGGAGGCGCAAGGGGCCTACCTCGAAAGGAATAAGGGTACCAATCCTGTCAGGTAACTTGTGTATTTTTTTCGGACAAAGGTTGAATATTTTTCATGACTGGCCACGTATTGTCAATTGAATATAGCATTTCATTTTCTATTCTTGTCACGAGTTATTATTAAATCAATGTTCAAACTAACATCGCTCAGACTAATCCCTCTGAGGGAAATCCTAGTATATTGCTATGAACTTCACTGTTTATGATTATCAGTCAAGACTGGCTCAAGACGTGGGTGGAAATTATAAAGCAAGTAATGTATATATGACTACATTTTGAAGACGCTATTCACGTGCTCATTAAACGCTGGAGCCTGAACATTAATAGAAAATTTTTAGTTTGAAATCGCAAAAATGTTTCGAATACTCTTTGAGAAAGTCCTAGTATAACAGATGGTCATTTACAAAAAATATATATATATAAGATAAATCGATGTATGCATACATAAAACATTTTTAATTAGATGAAATTTGCATAATCAGAAAATCATTCTCTGCCATTGATGAATTAATTACATTTTATTTTTTACGAAAATAAAAATCTTTGTTCAGAGGCACAGATAGCCAACCTGAGAAAACGTATACTTAATTAATAATAATGGATATTTAATAAACACGCATAATTAATTAATAATTATGTATATTTATGTATGTATTAAGTATTTTTAAAAAATGAACATTTTCGTTTTCATTTTTGCAGAAAATAGGAACGTTATCGAAATTCTTTTTCGGGCTTTAAAACCTGTTTCGTGTAATATATAAAATTATTTCGCATTATTATTATTCATTGTTATTTTTTTTAAAGAACTGATAACAGTAATACAGTCAATTTTGTCAAATATCATTCAAAATAAATCAAAATTCATCCATTGCTATTTCCTTAATACGAACACAACACATTTATCTTCTTTTTTAAATACAAATTAGTTTTCTTGAAATACACATTCGTTCTGACAAATCCTAAAGCCATCTATAAAATCGGATTAGAAAATGTTGTTCTGATTTCCAACTGGACATTCTACTCCACTAACAGAGAGTTATGTATCCTACAGAAAACACTTATTGTTTCCTTACGTGAAAACTCAGTCGCTGGGAATATGTAGTAGGACATATTTTCAATTATTTAGTTCCAGATAAAATTAGACTATAGCTTAACAAGTAGCTTTAAGAGAATATAAAAACCAGCTCTAAGAAACTACTTTGGAATAGATTTTTGTTTTTGTAACACCGCGTGAATTATAAAAAATATACAGAATGTTGTCAAATCCGACCGATGGTACAGGGATATAATGATGACCAGGAGGGATACTAGGCATTAAGAAGATGAAAAATTACCATAGAACATGGGACCGAAAACCACGTATTTAATAAAAAATTCTGGGTGTTCTACCCTAATTTGTGTTGATGGTAATAACTTTAGGAAAACTGAAGTATTTTATAAAGCTGCTATCAGATTCATCAACTTTTCGAGCAACAAACTTTTCAGCCGATTTTAAACCCAGCTGTTTCTCGTTCAAAGGGAATAAAAGGTTACAATTGTCGTTGCTAAAGTTGGAGGAAAACCAGTATTATTAGTACCAGCCGTTAATATTTATCGCCTATTCGTATCAATCGCTTATCTCTGATTCGCGGAAACGTTGAAAGTTGGAGGGAAAAGTCGCGGCTACCGCAGACATTTTTAGAGCTGTGGATAAAAAGGTTGGGGATATTGCTGTTTGCTATCACACTGGGTGTTTGGACAATATTTCGCGAAAAGATGGAGGAGGTCAACAGTTGGCAACATTGCTCGAAAAGTTAGTATATCTGATTGAAGCTTAATGAAACTTCTCATAGATATTCTCACCTTTATTTTAAATGTGATAATATCAAAAAACAGTGGCAGAAGTTTAAAATATACGCGCCAGCAGTATGTACTTCCGCTCCACATATTGGACTGCGATAACAAGTTCATATGTTATCGTCGATTGCTTGAGGACTCTAACAGATTTCACTGATTTCTAGACTGATTTCTAGAACTTTTCGTGATGTTGTAACATTTCACACAAAAAAAGATGTATATCGTTGTATTTTCATTACAATATTTTCATTTTTCTCAAAATTATTAACGTCAACCAAATTTTAGTTAGGATGAAACACCCCGTATGTTTGACTAAATGAGTGGTTTTCGACACCATATTATATAGCACTTTTTCATCCACTTTATGCCTCCTATCACGCCCCTGAATTTATAGGTCGAATTCGGCAACACACTGCATATGTTTTTTATATATAAATTTTGAATACTACTATATAATATACCTAAAATATTTCGAACAATGACATTCCTTATAAAGCTACGTTCTGACTTGTCTTTTGCCTCCTTCTCTAGTATTCTTGGATGATCTTTTATTCTGAAATCATCTGCGGTTTATTCACAAAAGAATGAGGGGAATCAACAATGGGTCAGGAGATAAGGAGCTCGACTGTACTTGAAGGAAAGGTTCCTCTTTTGCCGGACATCAGTCCCTTTCCTGCTAAAGTCGTTAAAAATCAAAGACACCGAAAAGCCACAAAAAACGAAGCCGACACTGAAATCAGTTAGAAGGACAGTGGGTACGCAGCCTTATAGGATTCGTTCTTCGAAGGCTGTGGATAAGCCAAACTATTTCTGTGAACCTTGAGATTAGGACAAAGGCTGCGTACGCACGCGTATTTTGTCCACATCTCCAGTTTTCTTGGAAGATCTTTTGTACTGGACCCATCTGCGGTTTATTCACAAAAGAATGAGGGGAATCAACAATGGGTCAGGAGATAAGGAGCTCGACTGTACTTGAAGGAAAGGTTCCTCTTTTGCCGGACATCAGTCCCTTTCCTGCTAAAGTCGTTAAAAATCAAAGACACCGAAAAGCCACAAAAAACGAAGCCGACACTGAAATCAGTTAGAAGGATAGTGGGTACGCAGCCTTATAGGATTCGTTCTTCGAAGGCTGTGGATAAGCCAAACTATTTCTGTGAACCTTGAGATTAGGACAAAGGCTGCGTACGCACGCGTATTTTGCCCACATCTCCAGTTTTCTTGGAAGATCTTTTGTACTGGACCCATCTGCGGTTTATTCACAAAAGAATGAGGGGAATCAACAATGGGTCAGGAGATAAGGAGCTCGACTCTACTTGAAGGAAAGGTTCCTCTTTTGCCGGACATCAGTCCCTTTCCTGCTAAAGTCGTTAAAAATCAAAGACACCGCGTGGCCAGAACAAACGGATTTACAGTTAGAAGGATAGTGCTTACGCAGCTATAGGTACCGGTTACCCTGTGAGTGTTTGGTTACTTTGGGGGACCCGGTAGGGGGATTCCAAGGTTCACGGTTGTTCATTTAGTTCTCCGGGAGTCCTATCGTGACGATCGGAATTTGATCACTTTAGGTGACGAAGCCTACGCTTGAGGGGAGGGGGGGGTGATCTTGGTTTGGTTTGGTTTGTGTTTATGACGGTAAATTATCAACACGTGGGATATGGGCCCTG
Source organism: Maratus speciosus (assembly GCA_963932465.1). Taxonomy (NCBI): domain Eukaryota; kingdom Metazoa; phylum Arthropoda; class Arachnida; order Araneae; family Salticidae; genus Maratus; species Maratus speciosus. The sequence continues at coordinate 537,623,177 of OZ010795.1, forward strand.
GGGGGAGTGCCCTTCGTGGGGGTCTTTCTAAGGGAACCTAACCCGTATTTACGCATGGGAATCCACGGTTTCGAAGAAAACCACGAAAACTCCGAAACGGTTAGGCCGACGGGCGCGATTGGGTTCGAACCCAGGACCTCCCGTCTACCAGCTTCGAGAGCAGAACCTCTCAGCCACTGGTGGGGCTGGGGGGTGATCTGCTATTACCGGAATGCATACTCCGGAGCGGTGACTTTGGTCAACTCGACCCACCGGGTACATGTGTGAAACGGTTACGTGAAATTAGGACCGGGAAGTAAAGTCCCCATTCCAAAAATATTTTCGTACCACACATATATATTCAGAGCTATTTGAAAAGGATTTCGTATTAGAATAAAGTACAACTGAAGGATGACTATATAAAAATAGGGTGTAGTAAAAGTTAAATAACAACTACGTATGAAATTCAGGAATTAAATAATATATTTTTCAAGGAAGCACTCTCTTTCAGCATTAATTGAACATTAGACGTTATGTACATGTGAATGTTGGAAAGTTATTAATATACAACTGATGGATTACAATATAAAAAATGATATTTAAGTAAAAGAAATTTTAAATTACACATTAAATAAGGATTAATTTGAAAGTTGTTTTTAAAAAAGCAGTCTTATTTAGCATTAATTGAGCATTAGAGGTTTTTTCAAGCAAAGGTTAGAAAGTTTTTAAACCATTAGTGATTGCTTACAATATAAAGAACAGAATAAAAGTAAAAGTAAAATTACGCATTTAAAAAAGAAGAATTAAAATATCTTTTTCATGTAAGCACTTTTTTTCCAACATTAATCAAGCATTTGATGTTTTACACGCATCATGGTTAGAATTTATTTTAGGATATACAAAAATTTTGAAATTTAATGTAGAATGAATGCTAATATTAAAAATTGAGATTATTATGTTCTTAACGCTTCTACTAAAAAATAAAAAATAAAAAAATAAAAAAATAAATAAATAAATAAATAAATAAATATTATATATTTTTAAAACTATATTATAAACCTATTCGCTAACGATTTACATAATCATAAAAACATTCAATAGTTTTTTTTTCAATCCTGCTTAAATTATTAAAGGATAGTGAAGTTTTGGTGCAGATAACTTAAGATTTTGAATGGACAAAACATTATCGACAAATATTGCAAGCTTTAAGAAAAGATGTAAACGTGAATTCAAAAAAAAAACAAAACATTACTGAGGATTTTGTTACAAACTCAAAAGTATATGATTACTTTTAAGTATTTTATACTACAGATAAAATACTTCTTTCTTATTGCTCCTTAAGTTTTAAAAATACAGCAATATCTCGAAAGGGTGTAAAGATGGCCTCCTCTGAAAAAATTAGTAATTTCCAAAACTATTTAACAGTTCAAATGTTAATGTTAAATATCTGTGTTGCGTGGATTCTATCAGAATATCTATGAGAGAATAAAATTCTAGAATATTTTTTCAGTGGTTCAAATGTTTGTGCAAGACAATAGGTGTTTAACAACCTGTCTTCTTAGCGCGTCTAAAACTATTTACCAATATTCTGATTTGGCTAAATGAACTTATTCAAACATTGCCCTAACCTATACAATGCAGTAAAAGCATGCCAACAATTTATTACTTAATTTCTTAAAAAAAATTAAGTGTTGATTCATCGCTGATTTTCTTGTGTCTCATTTTCAACACTTTCCAACAAAGTTGAAAAGTGTTTATGACTTCGGTTTGTCTGGCGTCTGGCCATCTGTCCGCGCTCTAACTCTCGTAAATATACTCGGATCGTTTTGAAACTTTTGGATGTTAGTGACCTCTACCAATGCACAATCCCTATTTCAAATGAAATTGGTAGCATGTTTAGTTCATTTACAGGGACATTCAAAGTATTCCGTTACCATACGGTTAATGGGAAAAAATCGTTTCAAATGATTTTTAATGGTGTTACACTCTTTCAAACATAGTAAAATGGATATGTATTTATGAAGTCCACTAAAATGTGCATTCTATAGAATATGTGGTGCAAAGAGTAGTTATTATTCTTTTACAGGGCCACAGAAAAGAATTCCGTTACATAATGGTATAAGGTGGGAGGGATTGTCTGCGGTGTATTTGAATTATGATAAACTATTTCATATATAATGAAATTGGTATTCATCTCTGAGCTTTAGAATAAGTTATTTCATGTATAATACGAAGTGTATATCATTTACAGGGACACACGAAAGATTTCAGATACTATATTGTATACGAATTACTTCCCATTGGTCGTAATGTAGCGGAATACTTTTGACTGTCCCTGTAGATTAGGGATGCACAAACTGTGGCCCGCGGGCCAAAAGTGGCCCGCGATGGGTTAGCGTGTGGCTCGCGAGTTTCGTTAGTTTATAACTGGAAAAACTGAAATTTTTGTCCATAGGTCGCGGAAAAAAACCGTGAATTCGTCAATTTGCCGGGGGAAAAATTGAAAATTTCGTCAGCCGAATCGCGAATTTTGTCAATCAGGCACGAAAAATCGCAAATTTCGACGATCGGCCGCGAAAAAGTCGCGAGATTTTGCGTCGATCTGGCTAGGAAAAATCGCGAATTTCGTTGGTCAGGCACGGAAAAATCGGTAATTTGGTTGATGGTGCGCGGAAAAATTGAAAATTTTAGTGATTGGCTGCGAAAAAATCCTGCGTTTTGTCAGTCGCGAGGAAAAACAGTCAATTTCGTCAATTTGCCGCTGGAAAAATTGCAAATTTCGCCAGTCAGTTAAGAATCGAGAATTTCGTCGACCGGGTGCGGAAAATGGCAAATTTTGTCGATTAGGAGGGGAATAATCTAAAATTTTGGTGGTCGGCTGCGGAAAAATCACGTGTTTATCTGCTAATCGAGAGAAAAAGTCGCGAATTTCGTGAATTTGGACCGGAAAAATTGCAAATTTCGTCAGAGCCAGTTAAGAATCACGAATTTCGCTGAGCTAGCGCGGAAAAATCGCAAATTTCGTCGAAAGGGCGCGAAAAAAATCGCGAGTCTTGTCGATCGAGCTGGTAAAAAACAAGAATTTTGTCGAATGAGTTCGGAAAAATAACGTATTTTGTCAATCGGGTGCGGAAAAATTGCGAATTTTGTCGATCGGGTGTGAAAAAATCGCACATTTCGTCGATCAGGATCGAAAAAAACGCAAATCTCGTGATCGGGTACAGAAAAATCGCGACTCATGTCGATCGGGCTCAGAAAATTCCCGAATTTCGTAGGTCGGGCTCGAAAAACATCACGAATTTTGTCAATCAGGCGTGTAAAAATCGAAAATTTCGTCCATCGGGCGCGAAAAATAGCGAATTTCGTCGATTAGGTGCGGAAAAAAGTGAATTTGTTGATGATTTTGTTGCCCCTTTGAAACCATATTTTCTATCGGATTATAGGCCACAGATCACCTCCCCAAAATAGAATAATCTACGTTTTACTGATGTGGCCCTAGACAACCCAGGTATTTTTGTAAGTGGCCCTTCTCTAAAAAAGGTTGTGCACCCCTACTGTAGATGAAATAAACATGCTACAAACTTCATTTGAAATAGGGGTCGTGCTATGGTAAACGCCAATAATATCCAAAAATTTCAAAGCAATCCGAGTATATTTACGAGAGTTTGAGCGCGTACAGACGGACAGACAAACCGAAGTCATAAACACTTTTCAACTTTGTTGAAAGTGTTAAAAAGCTAAAGGTGTCAACAAAAGGTCTTTATTTTAAATGCGTAGGCTTCTCAGATCTTAAAAAAACATTTCAGGAATATTATTAGATCATAACTTATGTGTTAGACTTACTTATATGCATTGTTCTCAAGTCTTTTATTCATAATACCAGGGCCGAAACTAGCCTTTTTGGCGCCCGGGGCAAACATGGATTTTGGCGCCCCCCCCCCCCCCCCCCCTCCACCACAAAGTAAATTTACAAAAAAGAATTTTACTAAATATTTAACAGACAACCTATTTTTAAATTTAAAATATATAAAACTGAACGACGTAATCAGCTTTGTCAAACATTGATCCATTAAAATCTTTGAAAAGTTATTGAAAAGAATTGCATTTTAATCTTTTTAAACTTATTTTTTTTTTTTTTTGCATAGTCTAAATGAGGTCGATATCTAAAAAAGAAAGGTTTTACTAAGAATTTTACTCTGTGCATTCCCCTTCCCGTTGTCCTGGGCAGTCAGCGCCCATGGCAAGACGGAAAAAAAAAAAAAAAAAAAAAAAAAAAAAAAAAAAAAAAGGAAAGAAAGGAAGCTCAACACAGTTCAGAGGAAAAAAAACAAACAGCTTTCATGGAATTTTTTTATCTAGACTGAGGGGTCACTTCTCCTTTGGTAATTATCCGTAGTGGACAGCAGGGTGTCCCACAATAGAGACTGACCTTGAAAAACGGTAATGATTCTCCCTCGGATTCTCCTCACAGGAAGTGATTTAAAAGATAGAAAGCAAACGCATAGGCATGATACTTTGAAATTTTTTATTGTAATGAATCTTTTTATCTATTTGTAAAGTTTAATGCATTTGGTTCAGTTTTCCTTTTAAATTTTCCAGCTGCGAGACATTTTTATACAAATTTCATAATATATATATATATATATATATATATACATTCTTGTGTCAAACGTCAAACAAAATATCTTCATTTTGGCGCCCCCTTCACCTCCTGTTAAAGCAGCGCCCGGGGCACGTGCCCCCTCTGCCCCCCCCCTAGTTTCGGCCCTGCATAATACGTCAAATAAATGATGATCATAATTTGGAAAGTATTTGCTGTTAGAAGGAATTAAGAGCAATCTTTCACATCACATCATTTTCAAAATTTAAATTACTACTTATATAACAGAAATCACATCTGAAAATCGTCGGAAGCAGATATTTTATATTTTGCATTATACATTTGCCAAAAAAGAAATGTTTATTTATTTTAAAAGTTGGGTTACATTTTATTATGATTTACAGTTAAAATTTTTGAAATACAAGAAGTGGAAATATATATATTTTTTTATATTTATTATAACTTTTGTTACAGTTCTTTTTGAAATATATTATTTAGCTTTGCTGTACATAAGTTAAACAAATAGGGAATTCATTCTGTCTTAGCAAGTTGTTCTTAATTTGCATAGTCTAAAATATTACTTGTTCATAAATATTATAAAAAATATTCATTTTGTAAGAAGTTAAATATTACAAAATAACACGTTAAAAATCCAATATTTCGGAAATTTTTACACATGTGTCCATAATTGCATGTCTTTTTAAAATTCATTTTCGCTTTTTCAATTGCAGTGGAACACGTTAAAATGAACAAAGTATTATAAGAGCTGTAATTAAAATCAAAGACACCTCGTCTCTCGATGTATTAGTACCACATCCCTGAGAGAAACACTTTTCCGATGTATTTTACTTAACTAATATCACTTTAAAAATCTTCTGGAAAGTGTTTCCTTAATCGAGTTACCTAAACAAAAGCCTTCATTTATCGAGACAGACATTGCCACAATATCAATAGTCGCCGGGTAGGCAATGTACCGCCGTACACTGCGGAAAAGTTGGAATCCCCGTTGGAATAGCTTCTCCAAACGACCTTGATTTGAAACCCTGCATCAAAAGAAACTACTGAAAAATTTAAAAGCACTTTACATTAAGTTAATAATATCAAAGATATTTCTAAATTATTTAATAGCTATTCTATCTATTCTTAGCCTTATTCAGGTTACCCAACTTTCTGACGTAGACCGCATTACTATTTTCGGATTAACTGTCGGCCACTTGTTTTGGCCACTGCGACTTTAAATCCTCTCCTATTTCAATTCTCGTCTTTGATAATGTGCGTAGGCAGTACTATCGATCTTTCTCGCCTGTTTAGTAGCATTATATAAACTGTAACTTCCCCATAGTTTTTTAGAGCTCCCGAAATAGTGATATTCAACTACCCATATCCAGGGAGTGGATTTACCAGCAACTAGGAAGCTCCTTGAACGCCATCGACTGTTCAACTGTTTAACGGCCTCGGAAGTGTTCAGACGTTTAATCAATCGACAATCAACGCAGCTTCCAGCCTAAGTGTCACCTTAATTAGTAAACGCAAATTAAACAATTGGTACAAGATAAATTTTATACTATGATTTAATGGTAAAGTTACTCGTGTGTGTGTTTGGGTGGGGGGGGGGGGGGGATTTTCAACAACTACACGTTGTAATGTAATTTTTAAAAATCAAAATGGACATTAAAAAGGTAGAGTATTTGACGGATTAAAAGAAGTATAAATTTCAAAATTAAAGTCGAAATTAAATTTAAACAGAAAGAAATGTACAGCAGTTTTCAAAATGATATTTCTCTAGTAAATGATACTCAAAAATTATAAAACTCTCCTATAACGTATCAGCTTTTTTGTAAATAGTTAATTATTCCAGTGTTTAATGCACAATTTGTATAATTTATCAACAATTTAATGATACAAGAAAGTATAAAAAATATTGTTAAACACCGTGAAACATTTCAGGCCTCAACTGAAACAGAATTTAAGCATTTTTACTTTAATTTTTTTTTATTGTTCAAATCGATAATTGATTCATCATAAAAATATATTTTACTCTCTATATAAATCTTTCCATACTATTTGTATGAACTAAAAACAAAATTCTATAAAAAGTGAAAATTTGTATGAACCTGAAAAATAATTATCAAAAAATTAATTCGAATTCTTGGAAAATTTTAGATTATTTAATGATTTTCAATGTAATGATATACATAAAATGTATAACACATTTAGGCACTTGAGACGTTTCGTTTAGGTTCTAACTACAGTAAATGTGACAAAAATAACATAAATATGACAATCATTTATTTTTTGCTAAGATTATAGGTAATGATTATATTCCTAGAAAACAAGTTAGGTTTAAATTTAAAAGACAGTAATCAATAATTTTCTGCTTAATAAAATATATGTTTATTGAATAAAAGTCCAACTATGCCCTAGATATAAATATCGGGAATAGTGTCTCATTTAGGTGCAATGGCATTATATATTTTTGGTGTACTTAGATAAAAAGAACAGAAGTAGCATGTCAAATGTAAGTGTAAGCATTTGAAAATTGAAACTTGCTACAGTTTATTATACAGCTGACCTTTTTCTTAATTAAAAATTGCACTCACATTCACAAAGAAGATATTTTTCGAAACGTAATGATATCTTTATTGTGAATTTATTGTAAACAATCCGAGAATATAGGCTAGTATAACATTTTTTTTATCACCGACTTGTTTAGAATAGTATCCTGTCTTACTTTTATTTTATTTTATTTTATTATTATTATTATTATTATTACTATTATTATTATTATTTACCAACAATATGTATATCTGAAATATAAACTAACATGCATACTGGAATGAAAATGCATTTATTAACCATTAGGAAAAATGATTATTGTCCTCGTCAGGGTAGGAAATCAAAAGCATATCTGAAGGTTTTTATTGGTTTAATCATCATTTTATTCATTTTCTGATTGGTCTATACAGTAATCTGTATTTCCCTTTACTTTCAACAGAGATAGTCAACAGAGTGTTGCCACTATGACAAAAAAGTAATCAAAACTACAAAAAAATATTAATAACTCAGAAACAAATTGAGATACAGCTTTCAAACAAATTGCATTTAAAAGTACATTTTTTTCCCTATACGACGATATAAAAAGTAATATCGTGGAATGTTTAGAAGTTTAAGCAATAAATTTCATTTAAAATTGGCCGTCAGATTTCCTGGAAATCTGACGATGGAAAAGCCTTTTCCCGAACAGCCAATGAAATGCTTGGATAATACATAAGAAAGGTTCAGGTGGATAATACGTACAAGTCGCAGGCAATGAAATTTTTATGTGTTTTTATTACACTATTAATGTTTAATTCACGGCGTACGTAATGTATGATCAACTCCGTGCTATTTTTATGTCTTAAATTTTAGTCTTTGAAAAAATCATTTTCGAAATGGTCGTTGTAATTTGTTAAATTGCATTTTTTTACTTTTTTTTTTTTTTTAAATTGAAATCCATTTCTTTTTTGAACATTTCATGAAATATCAAGATATTTCTACTGAAAATTCAAAGTAATCCTCAGCTCATAAAGATTACTGCAACATTGAATGAAAACATTAAGATTATGTATATTTCTAGAGTCAAAATTGTCATCTCATTATAATATAGCATCTCATAATAATATAGCATAATTCGTATAAGAATATAATTACATTATTAATTCAATGTTTGTAAAAATATTAACATAACACAAAAATTAAAAAAATTCGTCAAATCATTTTCCATCAAATTTACAAATTCCATTTAAAGGAATATGTGTCAGAAGTATTGAAAAGAAATGTTTAAATAAAGAAATTACAAAAAAAAAAAAAAAAAAAAAAAAAAAAAAATCAATGAATTTCCAAGTTCTCTGCTACTTTGTATCATTTTGTTAGGACGTGCTTCGGGAATATTGATTAGTAAAAAGGGTCTCTTTTCTTTCAATATTTATTTACTGAGTTTTTCTTTTTTATGCAATAACTGTTTTAAACACGCTTAACAATAACTATTGAAGTGCAGGAATGTACTTTCATTATATTTACTACCGACGTCAAATAACACTTAATGTGTACTACAAACAGTTTAAGTATTTAATTACTATACAAAGAGTTTTCGTTTATTGACTCTATTTTATTTTTTGAAACAAAATCTAAATATAAAAATTTAGAATCATCTGATGAATAAATAAATTTAATGCAGTATGAAGTAAGCATTATTAAGTTACCGTTATTTTAAAGTGCAATGAAAGAAATATTTAGTCAAAGCCATTATTTATTGCCAACAAAAATAATTTATTTTTAATGAAATGCGCATTTAAAAAACATACCTGAAGATTACATTAAGATAAACGTTCGTTATTCTGGAATACAACAAAATGTCCGATGTTATCTGTATAAAACTTTGACAAAATAAAGTAAGTGGAAATACATAAAACTACTGGTAATAAATTAAACATGTTATTTCATACAGTTAATTAACTTTACTGAAGGGAAATAAAAATAGTAATTAGGTTTTTAAATGTGCTGAGAAGCAATAGATTTTATTTTCCATTCAGTACTATTAACAACCAATATAATAACGTTTCATAAGAATTTATTTTTAAAATATCAGATTTTAAAAGATGTCGGGAATATTAATTAATGACTATATTATTCCAAAAATATATAATTCTTCGGAATGGGGAAGAGGCAAACACTTACATTATAAACTATTTACAATAATAATTTATAATTACAAATATATTCTTTTTCTTTTTCGAAATGAGAAGTGTGCATAATGACCTATCTTCTACAATCAGCCATACTACGTAACTTTGTTTTCAGTAGTAGACACACTGATAAGTTATGAAAGAGTTGTAAAGGTAACACTTTGTATAGGAAAATAACTAATTTTAAGTTATTATTCTTTTAATAGGAATTTATTCTTACACTTTGGCTTCCATATGAATAAAAATGCATCGCCCATATTTCGTCTATGCGTTGCGTGAATCCTATTTATTTCGCAATAAAATTTGTCATTCAAGCTTCATTGTCCATTCAAAAGTCATATCTAAATTAAATTTTTATAAGTAATTGAAATGTGGGGTCCGTAAAATAGATTTATATATTAACGTGGAAAAATTGCAACTAAATGTAGTTGCTCCCACAGCGCTCCCAAATTAAGAACACTCGATACGTATCGTGAGATATTACGTGGTTTTTAGTATCTATTTACATAAAATCCAAGTCTCTGTATGTCCCTCCCAATTCCGGTTGGACCATCTCATTAATCGCGCCCATGTTAGACTTCCTATGGAGAAATTATTATCAGATTCAAGAATAAGTAATTGTTGAAAAGTACTAATACATGGTTACTACAATAGTGCCAAATTTTGACCAACTTGGAAAAAGATCGCCAAGTTTTGTAAAATACCACCAAATTTGGCGACCAAAATAAGTTGCCACATATGAAGCCAACTTGGCGATAGCTGGCTTATATAGCGAAATTCCCATTAAAGTTTATAATCGAGCTCACCACAATTTAATTTAAACTCAGCACATTTAAGTATTTTTTTCAAAATCTATGGGTCAGAATTTAAAGGGAAATACATGCAAATGTACGTCTTTACATCTTCATCACCATGCTACTAATAAAATAAGATTAGACGGCTATTAGACAGCACTGTACCTTCTGAGCTCCTAACTATCCGATTTTAATGTATTTTACATAGTAGGATGCAGAAATTAAATTATCGGTAATTTTCCAGTATAGGAGCCTTTGCGAGATTCAGCAAACCGCCTTTTTAAATTTGGCAACATAAATTCTGGCAACCTATTCACTGTGTCATTTCATATACACGCATTTTTTTTTCAATATTTATACAATTTAAGATAAACATTTATCTAATTTTATGCAGAAACATGAGTAATTTGTTCATAAAAAACAACATTGTATGTAGGCTGCGTAGTATGCTACAAGTTAGTTCAATTAAAAGCATAGCACAGTTGAAAATTTCTATTCTGCAATTTCCGTCAATAAATGGAAACGTACTTGAGATAATTTGTGTAATACTGTATATGATTTATATAATTTATACACATCAAGTAATATGGACAAAATAGTTACATTTTAAAACGTTTACCACAATTCCGGCAATTATTCTTCATAGGTAATACTGTAGCTAAATGCGTTTATATGTCCTGTTTTAATGAACGATGAATTATATGTACATCAGATTCTACAATAAGCATTTGTAGAACACCTCAGTGATAGATATAAATTTCAATTTGTTTAAAATTGTGAAATATCATTAAAATACACCGCAAACGATATTTCCCCATAGATCGTAATGTATCGGAATTCTTTATGTCACTGTAGCTGAACCGTAAAGTCTGCACACTTCATTTTCAATAACAAACATGTCATGGTGAACCTCAATCTATATATATAAAAGAAAGTCTGAATTTCGTATTAATCAACGCGCAGCCCAAACTACTGAACCTAAAATCTTGAAATTTTGTATAAAAATACTTCTTATGACATAGAGTGCCGCTAAGAAAGGATTTTCTAAAACTCCATCCCTAAGGGGGGTAAAAAATAGAACGAACTTTAAAAAAATTCCTTAAAAATCTGATTTTATAGTTATTTTTCAATTGATAACATATTTTAGTGTATTTTTGTATGCTGAATCGAATGGTACTAACCAGATTCTTTTAAGTCTAATAGTTCATGAGATATTTCATATTTTTCTAATTTGGCGCTATCTTAGGCGCCAAAACCTCAAATTTTCAAGTTATAATTTCTAAAAACTCATTTTCTTTATTCTGTTACTATAGCAAGGGAATAAATTCAAATTGAATATTTTTTTTAATCAATTCTTTTGGTTTAATAATTAAAACAACTATGTCAGTTAGGATAAAAAAAAAATCCAAACGCCTCAAAAACTAAAACTAAAAAAAAGAAAAACAAAACTGTTGTACTTTTTCGTTCTACCAACATGCCAAGATGTATGATATCACGCCATTTATTTCAACCCTAACTGTGCAAACTATTTTTACTGCAAACTGTGCCAATTATTAACACTTGCTATTTATTGAACGTGAATATTTTTTATGTGTATTATTCCATCGTAATCCCGTAAAACTTTTTAATTTGTTATTTTTTGAAAATAGAAAACATTTATTATTAATTATAACTTATTTATTACTGATACTGACATAGATTTTACTATTTGGCAGTTATCTGAGGAGGAGGAAGCTACAATAAAATTATTTTAGAAGTTAGGAATTATGCATATAAAAATGTTTGTTCAAAAAACCATGAATGGCTTCATTCAAAGAATGAAATGTTTACTGTAGTGTGAGAAATACGTATTACGTACGCCATGCTGCAGTAGTAAAAGTCATTTACAATTTGAAGACTGCAGTTTAAATTGACTATATTTTATTACTTGCAAAATATTTAATTATGCTTTTATTTTAAGTACTTATTTTTATTGATTTAAAAAACTGGTGTGTTAAAGCATGTAATTTTCCAAAGTTATATTTTTTAAATGCTCATTTTTTTATCAACAAAATTATTTTTTTTTTCAAATGTTTCATTTCATTTTATAGACAATGACATTATTTATATTTCGCCTGCGTAAATTACAAAATACTCTTTGATGTTGAAAGAAATTTTTTTGGTTTAAGGTATTTTTTATTCTTCATATTATTTTTTCTTTTCATCATTTTAAATGAAATTAGTTAGACATATTTTAAATGTGTGTATTTTAAATGAAATGAGCAAAAGGCATGTATGAATTAATGATGTCAATAAAACAAGAGGTTCTTTTTTTTTTTTTTCTTTTTTCGTGGTTATATTATAGTGTGACGAAATGTACACCCACAAGTAGTTTTTTCCGCACGGACTGTCCATTGCTATAGTAACGTATATATTTTAAGAAATTAACAATTGTAATCTTGGAAACTAGCCGCCCTCGGCGACCAGTTTGGTCTCCCTTAAAATTTATGTTAGGGAAAGCATGCTAAGCATTGTATCGTGTTACTTTTATTCATAATTTAATTTTCTTGAACGTTGAACTCCCTTAAATATAATTAATATAATCCCTTAAGCTAATATTAGTTTTTGTTACATTAAAATATCTTAATTTGTTGATTTCCTGTAAACAAGTATACCCTATTGGTTTACAATGGAAATTTGACGAAATATTAGAGATATCGACAACTTGGCGTCACTTTTGGCGATATATCTCCCTTGGCGGCATTTGGTGACAGAACAGGGGCCCCCTATGGTAACCCCCTTTATAGGTATGGCGATGCATTAAATGCTGTTCAATGACTAGAAAAGTAAGATACCAAAATAGATAAACATAGAAGTCAAAATAATAAGAAAACAATGGTTGTTTTAAAACTGTTTTATAAGTATTCAATGTTTATATTAAAAATCACATCCAATTTTTTGACCGAAATTCATGTTTTTTTTTAATTTTTAATTTTTTATTTCCGTTACGGTACATTAATCTAGCGTGGGCTTAGAACACGATTATGACTAATTCACTGCTTTTTCTGATGCTTGGTAAAAAAAGGAAGCAAATGATTTTATTATACATAATTTTTACTCTGTTTCTTCTTAAAGTTAGGACAGCAGGAAAGAAAAAAATGAAACATTATGTAATCATTTTTTAGGATTTCTAAATGTATTACTAAGCATATAATCCTAAATTAATTAATTAATAAAATTGATAACAATATATATTTTTTAAAATATTACATTCTTCATTTTTATTTTATTTTCAGTATTTTTTATTTTAAAAATTTTCAGTGTTGCAGTTTTAATCATTTGGCATATTTTGGCGAGTGTTCATTGGCGCATAATTAAATCTATTGTTGTTCCAACTAGCATAAAATTGTACGAGGTACAGAAAATATTTGGTGAGTTATCACCTGAGATAGGCTAACAGTAAAATGCTTTAAAATTAATGTATTAATTTATAATTAATTTTTTCTAATATTAAAGAGTTGCATTGTCATTATTGACCAACAAACACACCTGTAAATATAATGTTTATAATTCTAACATACCAAGAAGTGAGTTAAAAATCAATTAGTGATTGCAAAAATCCATCTTTACATATAAAAACTAGGTTGACTTGAATTAAAAAAGTCCTTCCGGCCAGTGCCGGGAGGAAGAGGTAGCTTTCATAATCCTTATTTAAAAAAAGCCAACTTATATCATGCAAACACACGAAGCTCAATTTAGTGGAAACCGAATATAGGAGATTCAATACTAATTTTTATCAATATAATGAATGAGAATTTCCCAAAATTAGTCAGCTTTATCCAAGCTGCTTTTCTTTAAAGTAACTTATATTTGGCTGCCAAATTCGGCAATTTCTTAAAGTGCCTGTCATTTTAAGACAACATGGTGGATGAGGCTAAGCAGTGAACTTGGTCGAGACCTTAGTAATTGCTGTGCACATGCTCACTCACATCGGAATCGGTTAATATATAGGAGTGCTGTCGCATGCAAAAAATCAGATTTTTCAAAATGTCACCCACAATAGAAATTGAAACTACTATATCTGAGCCATTTTTTAAGATAAAGACAAACAAACAATGCTCCTAAATCCTTATATCAAGGTCAAATACTTAAGAAAGAAACCTTTTTCGATTTCTATTTTTTTTGCACCTCACTTTAAATATATATATTTTTTAATTTAATGGCCGCCATTTTGAAACACGATGACTGATGAATCTGGCCAGCGAACTTGGTCGAGGTGTTGATGTATACTATCCACATGCCTTCTTACATCGAAATAGGCGAATACGTGTGTTATCGCGTGACAAATACAAGATCGTTCCAAAATGTTAGCCATGCTAGAAATTCAAAGTGCTATAAATCAACCATTTTTTAAGATATCAACAAAAGAACAAATTTTCAGAAACAAAAACTGCTCCGGAATGTTTGTATCAAGGCCAGACACATAAAAGAATCTTTTTCATTTTCCAATTTTTAATACCTCATTTTGAATTTTAAATTTAATTTTTTTAAATGGCAACCATTTTGAAACAAGATGCCGTATGAAGCTGGCCAACGAACTCGGTCAAGACATTGGTATGTACTATGTACAGACCAAGTTACATCCAAATAGGTTCATAAATACGCCTGTTATCGCGTGACAAAAATCAGGTCGTTTTAAAATGTCAGCCACAAGAGAAATTCAAAATGCTATTACTCAGCCATTTTTTTTAGATATAGACGAAAGAAGAACTGTTCCGGAATCTTTGTATTAAGGTCAAATACATACAAAAAATATCTTTTTCATTTTTCAATTTTTTGGTATCTCATTTAATTTTTTTTATTTTTTAATTTTTTTAAATGGCCGTCATTTTGAAACAAGATGGCGGATGAAGCTGGCCAACGAACTCGGTCGAGATATTTGTATGTACTATGTACACACCAAGGTACATCCAAGTCGGTTCATAAATACGTCTGTTATTACGTGAGAAAAATCAGGACGTTTCAAAATGTCAGCCAAGCTAGAAATTCAAAATGCTATAACTCAGCCATTTCTCAAGATATAGACGAAACAAAAACTGCTCCCGAATCTTTTTATCAAGGTCAAACACATAAGAAGAAAATATTTTTTCAATTTTCAATTTTTGGTACCACATTTCAAATTTAAATTTTTCTTAAAAAATTAAATGGCCGCCATTTTTAAACAAGATGGCGGGTGAAGCTGGCCAACGAACCCGGTCGAGACATTGGTATGTACTATGTATAAACGAAGTTACATCCAAATCGGTTCATAAATACGCCTTTTATCGCGTGACAAAATTCAGGACGTTTCAAAATGTCAGCCACGCTTGAAATTCAAAATGCTATAACTCAGCCGTTTTTTAAGATATAGACGAAACAAAAACTGCTCCGAAATCTTTGTATAAAGGTCAAATACATAAGAAAAAAATATTTTTCCATTTTCAATTTTTTGGTACCACATTTCAAATTTTAAATTTTTTAAAAAAATTTAAATGGCCGCCATTTTGAAACAAAATGGCGGATGAAGCTGGCCAACGAACTCGGTCGAGAGATTGGTATGTACTATGTACACACCGAATTACATCCAAATCGGTTCATAAATATGCCTTTTATCGCGTGACAAAATTCAGGACGTTTCAAAATGTCAGCCACGCTAGAAATTCAAAATGCTATAACTCAGCCATTTTTTAAGATATAGACGAAACAAAAACTGCTCCGGAATCTTTGTATAAAGATCAAATACATAAGAAAAAAATATTTTTCCATTTTTAATTTTTTGGTACCACATTTCAAGTTTTAAATTTTTTAAAAAATTTTAAATGGCCGCCATTTTGAAACAAAACGGCGGATGAAGCTGGCCAACGAACTCGGTCGAGACATTGGTATGTACTATGTACACACCGAATTACATCGAAATCGGTTCATAATTACGGGAGTTACAGTGTGACATAGGTCAGATATATATATATATATATATATATATATATATATATATATATATATATATATATATATATCAATTTTGAACGGAGGGTGGTTTCGGGGTCTGGGGGTCATGATCGATGAAAATATACCAAAATTTTTTGAAATCGCTTTCCTCCGAACGGCTGCAATAGGTAGCTTTTTTGTAAAGAAAGCTACCTAAAAGTCCTTCCGGCCAGTGCCGGGAGGAAGAGGTAGCTTTCATAATCCTTATTTAAAAAAAGCCAACTTATATCATGCAAACACACAAAGCTCAATTTAGTGGAAACCGAATATAGGAGTTTCAATACTAATTTTTATCAATATAATGAATGAGAATTTCGCGAAATTAGTCAGCTTTATCCAAGCTGCTTTTCTTTAAAGTAACTTATATTTGGCTGCCAAATTCGGCAATTTCTTAAAGTGCCTGTCATTTTAAGACAACATGGTGGATGAGGCTAAGCAGTGAATTTGGTCGAGACCTTAGTAATTGCTGTGCACATGCTCACTCACATCGGAATCGGTTAATATATAGGAGTGCTGTCGCATGCAAAAAATCAGATTTTTCAAAATGTCACTCACAATAGAAATTGAAACTGCTATATCTGAGCCATTTTTTAAGGTAAAGACAAACAAAAAATGCTCCTGAATCCTTATATCAAGATCAAATACTTAAGAAAGAAACCTTTTTCAATTTCTATTTTTTTTTGCACCTCGCTTTAAATATATATATATATTTTAATTTAATGGCCGCCATTTTGAAACAAGATGGCTGATGAATCTGGCCAGCGAACTTGGTCGAGGTGTTGATATATACTATCCACATGCCTTCTTACATCGAAATAGGCGAATACGTGTGTTATCGCGTGACAAATACAAGATCGTTTCAAAATGTTAGCCATGCTAGAAATTCAAAGTGCTATAAATCAACCATTTTTTAAGATATCAACAAAAGAACAAATTTTCAGAAACAAAAACTGCTCCGGAATCTTTGTATCAAGGCCAAACACATAAAAAAAATCTTTTTCATTTTCCAATTTTTTAATACCTCATTTTGAATTTTAAATTTAATTTTTTTTAAATGGCAACCCTTTTGAAACAAGATGGCGAATGAAGCTGGCCAACGAACTCGGTCGAGACATTGGTATGTACTATGTACAGACCAAGTTACATCCAAATAGGTTCATAAATACGCCTGTTATCGCGTGACAAAAATCAGGTCGTTTTAAAATGTCAGCCACAAGAGAAATTCAAAATGCTATTACTCAGCCATTTTTTTTAGATATAGACGAAAGAAAAACTGTTCCGGAATCTTTGTATTAAGGTCAAACACATACAAAAAAAATCTTTTTCATTTTCCAATTTTTTGGTATCTCATTTAAATTTTTTTATTTTTTAATTTTTTTAAATGGCCGCCATTTTGAAACAAGATGGCGGATGTAGCTGGCCAACGAACTCGGTCGAGATATTTGTATGTACTATGTACACACCAAGGTACATCCAAGTCGGTTCATAAATACGCCTGTTATTACGTGAGAAAAATCAGGATGTTTCAAAATGTCATCCACGCTAGAAATTCAAAATGCTATAACTCAGCCATTTCTTAAGATATAGACGAAACAAAAACTGCTCCCGAATCTTTTTATCAAGCTCAAACACATAAGAAGAAAATATTTTTTCAATTTTCAATTTTTGGTACCACATTTCAAATTTAAATTTTTCTTAAAAATTTAAATGGCCGCCATTTTTAAACAAGATGGCGGGTGAAGCTGGCCAACGAACCCGGTCGAGACATTGGTATGTATAATGTATAAACGAAGTTACATCCAAATCGGTTCATAAATACGCCTTTTATCGCGTGACAAAATTCAGGACGTTTCAAAATGTCAGCCACGCTAGAAATTCAAAATGCTATAACTCAGCCATTTTTTAAGATATAGACGAAACAAAAACTGCTCCGAAATCTTTGTATAAAGGTCAATACATAAGGAAAAAATATTTTTCCATTTTAAATTTTTTGGTACCACATTTCAAATTTTAAATTTTTAAAGAAATTTTAAATGGCCGCCATTTTGAAACAAAATGGCGGATGAAGCTGGCCAACAAACTCGGTCGAGAGATTGGTATGTACTATGTACACACTGAATTACACCCAAATCGGTTCATAAATACGCCTTTTATCGCGTGACAAAATTCAGGACGTTTCAAAATGTCAGCCACGCTAGAAATTCAAAATGCTATAACTCAGCCATTTTTTAAGATATAGACGAAACAAAAACTGCTCCGGAATCTTTGTATAAAGGTCAAATACATAAGAAAAAAATATATTTCCATTTTTAATTTTTTGGTACCACATTTCAAGTTTTAAATTTTTTTAAAAATTTTAAATGGCCGCCATTTTGAAACAAAACGGCGGATGATGCTGGCCAACGAACTCGGTCGAGACATTGGTATGTACTATGTACACACCGAATTACATCGAAATCGGTTCATAATTACGGGAGTTACAGTGTGACATAGGTCAGATATATATATATATATATATATATATATATATCAATTTTGAACGGAGGGTGGTTTCGGGGTCTGGGTGTCATGATCGATGAAAATATACCAAAATTTTTTGAAATCGCTTTCCTCCGAACGGCTGCAATAGGTAGCTTTTTTGTAAAGAAAGCTACCTAAAAAGGTGCAAAATTAGAATTACTGATTGAGAAATAGTAAAAAAGACAGGCAATTGACCAGAATAGGAAATTATGAAAGAGGGAGAATTTATCGTAGCGAAGCGCGGGTACTCAGCTAGTAATATATATATTAAAAAATAAAAATAAAATTCATACAAAATGATACTTTAAACACCCCAAAAACTTAGATTCCGTTCAAATAAAGTCGATATAAATCTCATCATTGCATTGATATAAATCTTAGACGTTTTCCATTTTTCAGTTATAAATATTTGTATTGCTGATTTTTGTATTATTTTTATGATGATTGTACATACAGTGATAAGATACATGCAAAATACCAAACTTTTAAAAAGTCTAAGATTTATTTCGATTTCATTTGAACGGAATCTAAGTTTTTAGGGTGTTGTACGTAAGTATCATGTTGTATGAATTTTATTTTTATTTTTTAATGTTCAATTGGTTTAACTAATTTCTTGCAAAAATTTAACATTAAATGTAGAACGAATTGAATGAAATATCTCAATATCTGTCCCTTCTCGGGCTTAAACAATGTAGGAAATAAAATTTGTTTTTAATTTGTTCTTCAAATTAGATTTCTGTTTAATATGTCAAGTTTTTTAATAACTACTGCATTCAGACGAACACATTTCAAAATTAATGGAGGGTACCATCATCAGGCTTTGATTCATGCAGTATCGTATCACAATTTGTGATTCAATTTACCTGTGTATAATTCAAAATGTTTCACGAGTGCAGTAATGCAAGTTCCTGTACTTTGGGCAAAAATATCCAATCTGAACGTAAAAAATCTGTTTGAAAATGTCATTTTTATTTCTACTATGACGCCATATTCAACTTTTTTTTAATTCTTAAAAAAAAAAAAAAAAAAAAAAAAAAAAAAAAAATAATAATAATAATAATAATAATAATAATAATAATAATAATAATAATTTTTTACGTGAAAATCATTCAACTAAAAATAGACAAATTATTGTTACGGCTTTAGAATTATTGACAACAATGAAAAAAAAAAGTTAAATTTTATTAGAAAAATGTCCGTTGATTCTCAATGAAAAAAAGCGAAATGTGGAATTATTAAGAAAAAATATTTGAAAAATGTATATAAAAATTAGCCCATGTTACTCTCTTGATTATAATTCACCCATATACAAAGGCATTTAAACTTCGTTTAGACCCTCACGTCAGGCAAATATTTTCACACTTTAAATTTATAATATTATTAGAATTAGTAAAGAAAAAAAATAGTGGCATCAGGGACAAAAAGGTGGGAAGAAAAAAATGAAAAAGGTTATGTGCTTCATAGGCTTTTCTATGTTAAATTAACATTGAGAATTGACACTGGATTGCACTGCCGCGCAATACTTAAATTAACTTCATGACAATCTGACTATATTTAGACGAGTTAACGTATGGGTAGACGTATGGGCAGATGTATGGGGTATGGGCAGTCATACAGACGGACGGACAGCCAGTTGGGAAGGCAGACGGACTGACGGACAGACAGATGGGCAGCAAATGGACGGACAAACCGAATATGATAACTCACCTCCAGTTTTTGTCATTCATACACTGTAAAAAAAAAAATTCCGTAACGTTCCTGTTAAAAAATGGGCAGCTGAGTTGTCCATTATTTCCAAGAAACATTTCTTGAAAATGACTGGAACTTTACTGTATAACTGTAAAACTTTCTACAGAAATGCCAGTAAGCTTCCTGCGAAATACCAGGAATGTTTCTGTTAAAAACAAAACATTTCTGATATTTCACAAAAATCTTACCTTATTTTCTATGGAACGTTTCAGAAGTATTCAATAAAGTCTGTTCAATATTGTCAGAAGTGACAATAAAATCAATATTTATGGCCGTTACAATAGTAAAAATTTTACTTTAAAAAATGAAACCATTATTTATTTTTCACAAAATATAAATGAATAAATATTATTAAATGTTATTTTTTATAAGCAAATAAACTGCGTAAAAAAGAAGAGCTTACTGAGCAACACAAATAAAACTGTACAACTGCATGTTATATAGATAGAGTGAAAATGAAAAAAAAAAAAAAAAAAAAAAACAGAAAACAATAGCGTAAATATAGATTAATTTTAATTTTAAATCTTAGACTTAAATGTATAATTCTTAAATGGAAACTCATTAAAACATAAATAATATCAATACACATATTTGTTAAAACAAAATTTGTTCTAAAAATAATATAGCATACTAAAAATATCAGCGGAACAAGATAAAATATTATATTTATAGCCACTAGCTCTTTTGCGATTATCCTTTTCTTTTAATTTATAATCCTTTAAAGGGGGGGGGGGGGACTTCTTATGTCCAACAAGGATGTTCTAGATAATTGATTAATTCCTTTTTTCATTTAAATTAACCAAGCTATCATAGAATCCCCAGTTAGATTGAAGTTTTAGAATGAATATGCGCTCTTAATGGAAATCAAAATACTAGGCGTATTTTTCTACTTGTGCTGCTGGCTAAACATTCCACAGACAGGTACGGCGGATAATATCTTACAAGGAGAAGGTCCGACGTTGGTCTCACCGAATACGATGAACATTTGTGTTTCGATAGAGTATAGTTAGTATATGAATATATGACCGCCATAAAGTGCAACCCCCAGGGGGCCTTGAGAAAATAAGTCGCAAAGTTTAAGCTACAGTTTATAATCGGATAAATTTCCTTCTCTTGTAAGCAGCTCCGTGGCATGTTAGGTAGTATACTGGATTTGAGTTTATTCGACCCGGGATCAAACCGGGCTCAGACTTGTTTTTCGGAACGAAAATTTAATCAATTATTTTCGAGCTGCAATTGAAAAAATGTGTATAATAATTGAAATTTACGAAAAATATGAATTAAATGTATGTTTTGTAGCATATAAGTGCGTTTTAAGTGTTATTTTGCATGCTTAAATATATAATAGTGATGGAACAATGTAGCAGCAGAGAATCAAGTGACACCGCTAAATTTTATTAGTATACTTTGCCTTATATCAGGAAAGAATTTCTGAATTTTTTTAAGGCAAAGAATACTATTAAAATTTAGTGGTGACAAACGCCCGACTGCTGCGCCACTGTTTGATCACTGATATAATGAAAAAAAAAACGCATATTTAATGTCTATAGGCCAGAAAATTTTTGTTGTTATTTAAAATTATTTACAGTTATTTCAATGAATAATCTACTATTTTTCACAGAGAAATAAATTAAAACACGTGATATAAATGCATGAATAATTATATTACTTTAATTTTGTTTTTATATGAAAGTATTTCGAATATTTCATGATTTTTTTAATACCCTTTTTAAAAGTCTTAATTTGACTTTTTTTATTTCGGACGTTTGGTTTTGTAATTATTACCTACGTAATAACAATTTTCAGCAGCTCAATATTATTTTAGAACTTATTTTTAAGAAAAAAAAAACAGTTAGTCTAAGTATAATTTTAAGAATCCAAGATTAAAAGAAAATCTAAAGTTAAAAAGTTAATTGGGAAAAAATGACACATTTATTTCACTGTGAAAAGTACTAGCTTATTTATGTAAATAACAGTAAATAAATTTTAAAATTAGCTTTTATGGTCTGTAAAAGTTCTGATTGTCTTATTTTTAGTTTGTTATTATTATTATTGATTTATGTTATCTTTACTTTTCATTAAATATATAAACATGCAAATATTCACACTTAAAATTGTATTTATATAATTAAACTGCATTATATAAAAATATTAAACAAGAAAAAATATATTTCCGAAAGAAATTACTACGTAGACACTTATTCTAATTAAAAATCAAGAAATCAAAACTTTAAAAAATCATATTAAAAATATAAAAGCATATTTTTCAAACCATGAAATATTTGAAGTATTTGAATGAGGAAACAAAATGAAAATAATATACTTGTTCACTTATTTTAATTTATTTCTCTGTTAAAAATTGTAGATATTCATTGAAATAGCTGTAAATAATTTTAAATAACAACAAAAATATCCTGGTCTATAGACATTAAATATGCGTTTTTTTTTTCATTATATATTTAAACATGCAAAATTTCGTAATTAAAAAAGCACTTATATGCTACAAAAGATACATTTAATTCGTATTTTTCGTAAATTTCAATTATTGTACGTATTTTTTCAATTGCGGTTCGAAAATGATTGATAAAAAATTTCGTTCCAAAAAAGAAGTCTCAGCCGGGTTTGATCCCGTGTAGAAAAAATTCAAATCCAGCATGCTGCCAAACATGCCACTGAGCCGCTTACGAAAGACTGAAATTTATCCGGTTATAAACTGTTGCTTAAATTTGCGACTTATTTTCTCAAGACCCCTGTGTGTTGCGCTTTATGACAGTCATATATTTATATATTAACTATACTCTATCTAAATACAAATGTTCATCCCATTCGGTGAGACCAATCTCGCGCCCTCTCCTTGTTAGCGATGTCATAGAGGTATTGCATTTTCATCTGAAAGACCTTGACAATAGAGACGGAAATAATTATGTCCTCTATTCATTTATTTGCATTCCACAATGAATTTTTGACATTCGTATAAGGTATTCGTTTTCGACAGTCGAGCGGGAGCTGTGGACAACAACAAAATAATAAAACGGCGGCCGCAGTGTTTTGCTGTTGTCAACTTTTGTTCAGGAACGTTTCAGGTATGAAAACCAGAATTTCACAGGAAAGAGCTAAATTATTCTGAAAACCTGAGAAAATGCGAAACGTTCATGGAATTTACGTGGAAAGTTACTACTTTTTCTTACAGTGTAGACAGTACTGTAATCGAAATATTTTACTAATCCCTCTAAATAAATAATTATTATAATGCACGTCATATCCATGTCATCATGCACGTCATCATCTTGTAGTGAACATCAATAAATATATAAATTTCATTATGTTTGCTATAGTGTAACCTTATTAAAACGTTTTGTAAAAATTGTCCCTCTGTATGTAACTGTTTTCTTTTAAGTAATCCAGAAAAGGAATAGAATAAATCCTTTGGTCTCCATATTCTACAGAAATAATGTTTGAATGCAGTTCATAAACGTACATAAATTTCATTTAATTTAAAATAGTGTACCATCATTAAGATAAACTCAAACTATTTTTCTCTATTGGCGATAATGTAACAGTTATAGTTTGATTGTTCCTGAAAACGAACTATAAGTGCTAAATACTCCATTTTTAACGGATAATAGTAAACTTCATATCAACATATTAACTATGTAGCCATAGTAAAATTCAATAACTTTCGTCAATTACATGGAAATTCGAGTATATTTACGAGAGTTGGAAAAAGAAGAGGCGTAACACGGCAGACGACAGACAGCCAATGGACAGAAAAACCTAATTCATGAACAATTTTCAACTGTGTTAAAAAGCATTAAAAGTAGTGGATGCGCCACCAAATTAGTCATCACTGATTTTAATGAAATATGTTTCAACATCTGCGAAGCATCTAAAATTATAGTATACCTTGACAATTATTTCTAAAATAAAACATTATTTTACTATGTAAGGAAAGTACACTTGATAATGAATATATGTAAAAGTGTATATGCATTCATTATTATAAGAATGTATATAATGAATGTGTATAATGATATAAGAAGAAAGAAAAGTCATGCATCAAAGTTTCTGGAATTGCGACCATGTGTAATGGCATTAAAAAGTGCAAGCTGAATTGTGCATTAAAAGCGCCAACTAAATTGTTTAAAAAAGCATCTGGTGGTGACATGTATGGAGAGCTTCAGAAGCATCTGCATTTATTAGTAAGGAAGAACCTAGTCGGTATTATTTTTCACTAAGGAGGATAGAACTTACTTACTTCCGGTGGTTTGGAAATCAAGCCTTCTAACTACCACTCTATTGGAGCTATAATTGGAAATGCTTTTAAATCCGGGTAATGGGTGATGAAGTTGATTCTCCTGTGTGTTGATATATTTATAAGATAGATGTTAAATTTATCCATATTTTTATAATCCTCCAAGTTCAAACTAATAAGGCTAATTTATTATTAGGGTTTTTCTATGGTTAATGAATAATTAGAATATGGCTTCATTAATTTAATTCATATGAGAAATTTTCTTTGCTTAAAAAATCGTTTGAATATGGTCTGATTAACTTGTGGCAGAGAGATAAAAAAATTGAATTGTATTTTGGATAGGATTTATAATTTTCAGATGTTGTTTAGGATTTTAAAACTTTAGTGTTTACAGGAGGGGGGGGGGATCAGTTGTACATGTTTAGAATTAAATGTTATTAACACACTTCTTATATGAAAACGCGCTCCTTGAATTTTGAATAAAATTATAATAGACTAAATTTTCTGTTTGAATCATTTTAAAAAACATATGATTTTATTCTTTTTGAATAACGTAAATTAATTAAATACTAAGATAAAGTACAGATGAGAGTTTTACGTTGCGGGAGGGTGTTTTTTCCAAAATTCCTTCATGGAAATTAATTTTCATTTCTATTTACGTGATAATATTTTATCAGAAACGGGAGGACGAATACAGTGTTCAATGTAAGTTGTTGTAGCCCGCCGGTGGCACCTATCCCCCCCCCCCCTCCCCGTCCTTTTCCACGGACACACACACGGATTTTGAAATTTAACTAACAAACTTTCTTTTTTTCTGATTTTAAAAAGCACAGACAATTTGTTCTTTTCGAGAAACTTAAAATAATTAAATACTAAGAGAAAGTACAGCTATGCATTTTCCATTTGGAGGGCGGGGTACTTTTCACCATTAAATACACCATGGAAATTAGCTGTTAGATTTTTTTAATTTAACGTGTTAAAAATACTATATATCAAACTGGTTCAAGAGGTAGTGTTTCGCTTTATTAAAATTCGCTTTATAAAAATTAAATACTCAGAATTTTATTTTTTTTCCGATTTTGAAAGACAATAATTTTATTAATTTCAAGTTAGTTAAAATAATTTTACACTAAGCTAATGATCAGTTAAAAATGTTTAGTTGAGGGGGGGGGGGGTAAGAGGTGGGTTACCCTTCTAAATACGTTATGAAAATAAGCTTTTAGCTCTGTCTCTTACGATTTTTCTGTTCTGAAATCTCATCTCAAACGGGTGGTTCAAACGAATGTTGAATTCCGGCGGTGGTGACATTTCCCCCCTCCATACGAATTTTAAATTTTAACCCTTACGTCAATGACCGAGTACCCGGGTACCTTTTTTCTCTTTTCATCCCGTTTTCAAAGTGTTAATACACAAAGAAACTAAAATAAATTTAGATCCCCATTATTTGTAGTATTCACTGCCCATTAGTATAATCATTTTAAAATTTGATTTTTTTTTTTTTATTACTGCTTTGGGGCTTTAAACATTTTTATACCTGTCATCAATGACCAGGGTACCCGGGTACCCATACGAATTTTCTGTTGAAAAATACAGAGATTGATAGATTATTGAGATTTAGATCAATAAAACTTTATATTAATTTGAAAATAAGAGTTAGATATTTTTAAGGTAGAAAATATTTCATTTACGTGAAATTTTATGGACAAGCTGTACTATAGCAAAAGGTGTGCGAATGTGCATCACATACTGGCTTTCCACATTTATACTTGATTTTCTGGTTTTTCTGCGTTGTTTTCGAGGCTTAACGAATACATCTGACACGAACTGCTTTAAGGGGTCTTGTACCTTTTAAACGCGTCGAAAATTAACGAAAAATTTCAAAGTTTGAATTAGTCTATCTTCAAAACCTTTTTATGTATAAACGTGAAATTTTGGATATTGATTAAACAAATTGTGCTTTGTAATATACTACCAACAGAAATTTATTAACCCTTTACAGAATTTGTGTATTGTTGAAATCAAAATAGCTCTTTTTTTACCCCATAAGTCATTGCGCGCATGACATCTTGAGAAAGTTTGTATGGATTGTCATGAAATTTGGTAAATATACTAAACAAATATGTGTGTTTAAAATGATCTACTTTTAAGTATTTACAATGGTAATATTTTTAGTTATGACTATTTTTATTCATTAAAAATACAAAATTTTCATTTTTTTTTTTTTTTTTTTTTTTACGAAAATATTTTTTAATATAGTTAATGAAATAATTTTAACCTAAGAGTAGACCATTTTAAACACACATATATGATTAGTATCTTTACCGAATTTCATGCAAATCCATACATACTTTCTTAAAATATCATACGCGCAATGACGTATGGGGTAAAAAAAAGAGCTATTTTGCTTTCAACAATACAAAAATTCTGTAAAGGGTTAATAAATTTCCAATGGTAGCATATTACAAAGCACAATCTGTTAAATTGATATCCAAAATTTCATGTTTATACATAAAAAGGCTTTGAAGATAGACTAATTCAAACTTTGTAGTTTTTCGTTAATTTTCGACTCATTAAAAAAGGTACGAGACCCCTGTGCGAATGTGCATCACATACTGGCTTTCCACATTTATACTTGATTTTCTGGTTTTTCTGCGTCGTTTTTGAGGCTTAACGAATACATCTGAAACGAGCTGCTTTAAACTTCTTCTTTTTCTCTCTTTAAGCTCTTTGTTTTGGATTATGAACGTGTGACAACTTCAAATACGGGCAAAGAATTTTTTTTTCAGTATACTTTCAATTCTCGATTTGGTCGAGGAATGTCTCATAGCCTGTACATTTTACGATTGATCTTGAGTTGCTGGAAGAATCGAGATCTCACCTAATTTTTGCAATAACAGGTAGCGATTGTCTGTTTTATTTATAACCATATCGTGTTTTATTTATCGTGTTTTATTTATAACCACGAAGGCAGTGTTCAATTTAAGTTGTTGTAGCCCGCCGGTGGCACCTACCTCAACCCCCGCCCTCATTTTCCACGGACACACACACGGATTTTGAAAATTAACTAACAAACTTTCTTTTTTCTGATTTTAAAAAACACAGTCAATTTGTTCTTTTCGAGAACCTTAAAATAATCAAATACTAAGAGAAAGTACAGCTATGTATTTTCGTAATATGTATCATTTCTTATTTGCAGTATGTATAATGTAAGTAGCAAGTGCTGCTATATCCACAATATAGAAAAATAATGTAAGTGGTCATGCGGTTTTACGCCTATGTGTTGTATATTTCACCAAAATTTATTCATTATATCCACTCCATAAATCGTTCCCTTTATAAAACTGAATCTTTTCGGGTTTATCTTTCGGTCCTGTGAAGGTTTTATCATGACGCATAGTAGACATTAGAATGACATTTTTTTTTTCCTTTTTGGAACATAGAAACAAATACTTATGTCGTCATGAAATCCAAATTCTGTGGATAACACTTGCGCGATTTACTTTGTCTCATTTCTTTGGGAATAAAAGGTTTGTTTCTTTTCAAAGTGCGAACCATTGTGAGCTTCTAGTATAATAAACACATGGCCAAATTAAAGAGAAGATAAAAGTTTCCCATGGTGATGTTTCGACCAGAATCCTCCAATGGAGCCGCGAAGACATTCACAACTCTTTCATCTTGATTTATTTCACGGTCTGTACCTGTTTTTACGGTGCATAGTTGGCTGTTGAGAGGTTAATAATTATTTGCATCACATACCTAACGTATTTTGATCCCATATTTAGCCGGTTCAGACGGATTATATTCGGTGAATCTTTTTTTCCGCGATTCGGAAATAACTGCTTATAAATAGTTAAGTCTTCCGTCAGAATGTGTTTTTTCAATAGGTTAGGATTTAGCATAGCATCACGAATTACTGCAGGTTTAAATTTTTTAAGATATTCAATTCGTTTGTTCTGGTTGTCAAAACGAATAAATCTAAGAATATTCAGAATCAGTCTACACCCATAATTGCTCGATAAAACGGATAATTTTGTTTTCCATATTTCTATTGTGTGATCTTTGTCAACCATATGGGAATGGTTGTTGTTGAAGGGGCCAAATGATGCTCGCATCTTATTTTTTTTTTTAACGAAATTCAACGATGTTCTTTACTTTTAGAAGAATTTTTATTTGAATAGTTAATAGAAAGGCATAAAATCGATAAAAATTGTTTGAATAGGTAATCGAAAGTCATAAAATCGTTAAAAATTGAAAAAGTTACAAAATGGTAGGCGCAAATTATCAGATATGGAAAAATCCAAACCTATCGAGCGACGCCGAAATGAAAATCGTCTTGCAAAGCAAAAATCGAGGTCTTCAACTCATTATGTAGGCCATGAAAAACGTGGTCTTCAACTGATTATGTAGCCCATGAAAATCGAGGTTTTCAACTTATTACGTAGCCCATGAAAATCGATTGCATAATAAAAGACGAACGCGAAAATGGAAACAATCTAATATTTAATCGATTGATATTAAAAGGCCATGTCTCGAGGGGCTCCAATCCACTAGCCACTGTACAGACTTTTTTGTGCATAAAAATACGCATTTTTTGCACAAATCGAATATGCACTTATTTTAGACAAGAAATGTGATCAGTTTTTGAAAACATATTTCTATGCATGAAAAAGGCAGATAATTTGCACAAAAAGTATATACTTTTGAAATATTAAAAAATATTCACTTTTTATGCACAACTTGTGTACAATCCATCATTTTTTGCAAATAAAATACAAACTTTTTCTATTTGGGTGCGAGTCCCTCAAACGCGGAGATTCGCGATAACGTTTACACGGAAAGCTTTCAAATACTACGACAGGGATTCGACGCGACTTTCTGAGTACGTCAATACTCTGGGCTAGCACAAATTCTTCCCTGCATAATAAATGTAAGGAGCACGTCTTTC
Organism: Maratus speciosus; assembly: GCA_963932465.1. Classification (NCBI taxonomy): domain Eukaryota; kingdom Metazoa; phylum Arthropoda; class Arachnida; order Araneae; family Salticidae; genus Maratus; species Maratus speciosus. The sequence continues at coordinate 537,652,746 of OZ010795.1, forward strand.
AGGACAACAGTAGCAGTCAAGATCTATTCGATTAGAGAGATGTAACCTTGTTCGTCGAATGCTTTACAATCATTCTCTGAGAATCGGATAATTGGATCAAATCGTTTGTGTATCAGCATCACGGGACGACGGTTAAACCTGCCACCTACACGAGCTTTTTTCCCGGTAGAACTGTATGTATCCGTGCGCTGTCACAATCTCACGCACACGGCCAAATGCCTCACCAACATCAACCCTGTTTACGAAAAGTCTTTAGGTCATTTGACCAGAGATGCACCTCAAAACTTGCTTAATTCGCTGAACACTGACACGCCTAAATTTTTGACTCAATGTGCCTAAATATTTCGTGAACTTTTCACCCAACACGGGACGACGGTAAAATCAGCAGCGTACCCAAGCTTTTTTCACGGCAAAACTGTGCGTATCCATGCGTTGTCACGATCCCACTCACACGCACAAATGCCTCACCAAAATCAGCCCCTTTTAAAAAAAGTCTTTATGTCATTTGACCAGAGATGCAGGGGACACTACTTTTCCGTTTAGCTCTAAAATTTCCCATACACAGTAAAAAAATTATTTTAAAATACGGAAGATGTACTGGAAATCGAGACGCCAATACTATTTCCGTATATTAACGGCATTTTTTTCAGTAAATTTTGTGAAAAAACGGATATTTTTTCTTAATTTCAGGAGAAAAAAATTCTTTAAAATCGGAAAATAGAACTGGCGTCTCGATTACCAGTACAATTTCCGTATTTTAACGGAACTGTTTTTTACAGAGTATACACCCTCAGTTTTTCTGGGGCGTGCAGCTGTGCGATTTCTATGTTCGTGGAAAGGGAGACACTTAAAATGAAAAACTCTTTTAAGCTATAATTCCCTTTGCAGGGAATTTTACAGGTTTTATTACAGTTACAACGACTATGCAATTAAAGCTTATTGTAGATAGATAAATGTCCTGGTACCGGGTATCTTGTTTAAAACACCAATGCAATTATCACGTAAAAAAATATATAAAACAGAATCTCTTACGTTGTGCATTTTGATTGCCCACTGAGACCAAATTAAAAATTCCAGTTTAAACCCAGTGAGTTATAAATTTATTTTGACTAAATATGTAAAATTTGGAAGCTTAATAATGTAAAAGAATTTAAATTATATCAAAATAAAATAGAAATTTTTTTTTGTTTAATCCTTCAGAACAAGCGTTTAATTAACTATAAATATTTTATACAAAAGTTCGAACTACAATATCGCACCATAATATCGAAATATTAAACTGAATTTAGAAAATAGTTAAGCTTTCATTAATTCAATTTAAAGTATTTAAAAAAATAAATGTTGCATCGTATTTTTTACATTTTTGTATACATTTTCTGCAATCTATGCTATGAAATCATCATTTACATTTTATGTAAATTGGAAAAGAAAAGAAACATTCTAGACCTGTTTCATGAGTATAAAAAAGCATATAAAAATATTCACATTCTAAATTTAATTTAAATCAATAGCTATTTATTTTGTATCATCCCAAAAAGTATTATTCAACACAGAACATATTTCACTTGAATATATTTTATACCTCTATCAGTTTGTTTACCGTTCAATATTTATAAGTAGTAACATTAAAACTCATATTGCTCAAGTTTAAGAAGAAAACCTTTAATGTATTTTCCTTTTGCAAATATCTTTCAAATGCTAACATTAGAAATCTCGTAAACGAAACATTCCTCCAGAATCAATGTATTTGTTCATCATTATTATGCACATCTTCTCGTAACAGAGACATAAAAATATTTTCATTTGCGTTTCTCGGTATAATTATGCAATTTAGATAAAAGCTCAACATGAAATTTCTACATAGTTAAAACAGCATGTGTATCGTAGAAAAAAAAGTGTATATTATGTATTCCTTCTTTAATTGTATTAAAAACTATTTATATAGGAATTGAGGACAAAAAATGTTTTAGAAACGGAATTTGCTAACAAAGATTTTATGGAAATTTTGGAAGCTTTTTTTAAGTCAACTTGTAAAAACACAATTTTTTAACTTGTAAGTCAACTTGTAAAAATTTGTGTTTTTACAATTTAATTCCTCTTGGAATTGGAATATAAATAAATTATGCTTTAAACTATAGTAACTGAGAGAAAATTTGAATGTCTGTTTTATAAATATCTAAAGTTTGCTAATCAATCTATTAAATCGATAGCTATCCAGTTCCTTAAAATGGCGGATAAGAGATGTCTTAAGCATAATTATAAATATTTTAAGCAGTGTTTATATTGATAGATTATTAATGCAGTTTTATTAAATAATTTCGGAAGTTGGAATACAAATAAAGTTATAAACTGTAAGTAATGCAATGATATTTAATTCTATCTATGTTAGAGACGGGTTTGGTCATCGAACAAAAAGAATGATGCGTAGAAACATATAGAAAACAGCAAATGCATGACAACAAGCCAGCTCAGCATTTAATGGCACAGATTGGACGAGAGTTCTGTAACAAGGAGAATATGTTGTGTCAGCGTTTGGCGTCATACCATAAAATTAGCCCCGTTGCACAGCTCCCTTGTTAAAATGTAACTTGGTCAGTTAGTATTTCAATTAAATACTATCCCAAATGCTTTGTGTGGACAGACGACTTCAGCCTACTGATGGTTACGGTCGTGTGATGCTTCGACCACGTCTGTAAAATCCCAATTACCCTTGTACCGGGTGTCCCAAAAAGGACTGACTGATTTTAAAATTCAATAACTTCCAAACGGTGACAGATATTAAAAAAATTCTTGCAGGAGGGTTATGCATAAAGTCAAAAGTTTTATTACAATGATTTTCGATTTTAGTTCGAATTACAAACAATAGATGGCGCTGTAAGCAATAGTCGCTAAATACAGGCTCTATTTTTGGTCCTTTCTGATGCTCCATGCAGAAAAAGGAGATGTAAATGTATTATCCGGGCCACGAAGTGCCAAAAATAGAACCTGTATTTAGCGACTATTGCTTACAGCGCCATCTATTGTTTGTAATTCGAACTAAAATCGAAAATCACTGTAAAAAAACTTTTGACTTTATGCATAACCCTCCTGCAAGATTTTTTTTAATATCTGTCACCGTTTGGAAGATATTGAATTTTAAAATCAGTCAGTCCTTTTTGGGACACCCGGTATATACTGTTTATTTAATCAAGTTGTATTAAATACGTATAAAGAATACAAGTCTGGTCCTTTGACAACTATCTATTTATATAATTATATCTATTAATTAATCGATAACGTATATCTATTAAATTAACATTCTAAATATATATATATACTAGGGGGCTCTGCCCCCTGCAAGCTACGCTCGCCAACCCCCGTTCAGACACCGCAGGATCTAAAAACACGCTAATCTGATGGGTTTTAAAAATATTAGAGAAGATTGAATTATACTGAAAAAATCCGAAACTGAAAGAAGACCTCTCTGTAAACGGGTTTCCATTCAATTACCTTTGATTGCAAAAAATTAAGGGCGAATCAGTTGCTGTTAAGACATCGAATGGTTGTTTTCGTTTTGATTATAGAGGATCAGTTAAACATTTGAAAAGAAGATAAAATAAACTAAATTAAGTATACAGAGTCTTTGTCTGCCGGTATTTTAAAACAATCTCTATAACAATAGCGTAAGTCATGGGACTATCATGAACAGTTCCGGGCGGACCACTTCGCTTTTTATACTCTAGGTGCCATTTTGGTACTTTAATGTTAGCCAGGCACAGGTGATAAGTCGCCAAATATTACTCTAGCGCCATCATTTCATCTATATTATAATAGTTCAAGTCATCAACTGCCATAAACAAATACGGTCTGAATTCTTCGCCTTTCATATGAAATTTTGGAATAGATGTCAAATACGCCACATATTGGCGCGATTTTTTTCCGACGCCAATTTGAGGAACGCATCAACAGCATAAACAACAACATCCGGCTTACCATATCAAGCAAAATAACGATACTTTGGCGCCAGTTAAGTGCCCGTTCCGTATATGGCATTAGCGTCAGAAAAAAATCGCGCCAATATGGGGCCGTAAGTTTTCCATTTTTATTAAAAAATCAATTTTTTTTTTTAATAAAACCACATAAAAGTTGATATGGTCGCAAAGAATTCTTAGTACTGTTACTCAAGCCGGATGCAAATCTCGTCTCGCCAATAGCTTTTTTCCAACTCGCCAGTTAGCATTTTTTTTTTCGAATGGTAATATTTGGCCAGATGTCATATGCAGGTTTGGCGCGATTTTTTAACCATTTGGGAAAATGGTTATTGTCCTCGTCAGGGTAGGAAATCAAAAACATATCTGAAGATTTGTATTAGTTGAATCCGCATTTTATCCGTTTTCTCATTGGTCTATACAGTAATCTGTATTTTCCCTTTACTTTCAACAGAGATGGATACTACTGTTGCCACTATGACAAAAAAGTAATAAAAACTACAAAATAAAATTACTAACTCAGAAACAAATTGAGATACACCTTTCAAAAAAATTGCATTTAAAAGTACATTTTTTTCTCTATGTACGGTGTAAAAAGTAATATTTTGGGATGTTTACAAGTTTAAGAATGAAATTTTATTTAAAATTGGTCAGGAATATTAATGTTTAATCCATGGCGTACGCAATGTATGACCAGCTCCGTAGAAGTTTAAAAATTTACAGTACCGAAAAATGTAATCCATGGCGTACGTAATGTATGATAAACTCCGTGCGCTTTTTTATATCTTAAATTTTAGTCTTTGAAAAAATCATTTTCCAAATGGTCGTGGTAATTTGTTAAATTGCTTTTTTTTTTTTTTTTTTTTTTTTTTTTTTTTTTTTTACGAAAATTTGGTGAAAACCTTGCTTTCAAATACGAGTTACATATGCATTTTTCGTATTACTTAGTTATCCCGTCGACCAAAAAGCTATCGCCAAACTATAAGATTAAATGCCAATAATGGTTGATCGTAAATGTCACATTCACTTGACTTTAAGCAAATTACACGTGTTTACGGCATCAAGTGATTTTTATTTCGACTTTTTATTTGTATATTTATTAATGTTATAATAATTTATTTGTTCTTTCGCTATTTAAAATAAAAATTATATCAATTTGTATAATTTGGCGAAATTGGTCGATGGAATAACTAAGTAGTACCGTATTTTTTTAATTATTTTCTATTCTTTTCTAAAGGAAAAAAAATAATAACTATAGAACAAAATAATTTATATAATTTTTAAAAAGAAATTAAAGTAAATAAACATTTATTATTAAATAAACAACAACAGCCGGGTTACCGTGTCAATCACAATAATGCTATTCTGGCGCCAATTAGGAACCTCGGTGCGTAGATAATATCTGTGTCTATTTTTTTTTCTTTTCGTTTTGTTTTAAAAACAAAGAAAGAAGTGAAAGATATCAATTTTAATTGAAAGTTGTGTATTTTAAATAAAATGAATGAAAGGGTTATATTTTAAATGAAAGTAATGAAATATTAAAAAAAAATGCGACGGGAAAAATGTTTAACGAATTATCACCTGCGTCTCGCTAAGATAAAAATACCGTCAGAATTGATTTCTCTATCAGAATCTTTAGATTTGACGAAATATTGTTCAAGTAAATTGAATTATGAATAAAAGTAGCATGATACATTTCTTAGCATACATTTAAGGGAGAACAAACTGGTCGCCAAATTAGTTTAAAATATTAACCTTTTCTGAAATATGAAAAAAAAATCTGTTATGATTATAATTTGAGTTGCCATCATTAGAAAAATGTATTTAAAATTAGAAAAAAATTAATATTTCGAAAACTAATTTGAATTTAAAAATTCTAATACCAGTTTTGAGATCTGCAGACCAATACTCATTTTTGGAGTTAATTTCATCGCAAAGTATTCCATGTTTTAGGAGTAATCGCCGTGAAACATAATCAGTTGTTTAATCAGTCGTTTCAAAGAATCGTTACATAAATTCGTTTCATTAGGATTTTATATATATAGGGTAGATTTTTTTTTTTTTTTTTAATATGGATTTCTTTTAGTGCTAAATTTTAGTGTTAGCGGTAGATAGTATTTTAGAACATGTCGTTAATTGATATAATATATTAATATAATATATTAATATACTATATAAATAGTTTCGTCTATGCGATACTACATTATGTTTCATTACACATGTTTATTGGTAGGTAGAGCGTGACAATCACACCCATTCAGTTAATCGCCATTTTTTTGTGTATAATTTCATTTGAAATCTCAATCTAATTTTATACATTTTTATTTCATACATTCGTACTAGACGATGCTCTTTCTTTTATTTTATACCGGTATTTATGTTTATAACGTATTTATGTACGTTCTGCATATGTGAACGTTAAATGCGTGGTATAGACAGTATATTATAGTATATTATAAATCCGTCGGTAAGTGTGGAATAACGACATATGGGATGATTTCCCCTTCCTATCATGCTCAAAATTATGCAGTAAAGCTCCAGTCCTGGTCACTCTTATGACGTATGGTAACTACACATATTTTCGAAAATCCTCTGAGACCATTTCTGCTATCACGATATTCCAAAAGGCAATACAAGAACACATTATTCTACTGTTAAGTTCATGATTTCGTAAATTGTATGCAATTCTGTTAAAAAATAAATATCATATGAAATTCTAGGAGCAAAATGCTATTACAATAAAGTTTGTGCTCGTAACTAACTAATTTATACGACTTTATAGGTCATATAATTTTGCAAATAGTATTTCTATTATCTGTATAAAAAACTAAAGAAAATGCAGTTTTACTCAACAAATAAAATTTAAATTTAAATACACAAATAACAAATTTCTGCTTAGTTAAAAAAAAAAAATGATGCAATATTAATTATTAGAAAAATATTCTTTTTGAGACATAATTTACATATAGATAAATTACTGTTTAATTCTGTTATAAAATGAGTTAAATTAAGATACACTTTTTTACAGAATGAATGAAAATACATTGAATGACTCGCCTTTAATTATACACTGGTGGACAAATCTTAAGGACCAAGAAGAAATGTACACGTAAATTAGAGTCTACGTGGTATTGTGGGTTAAGATGCAAACAATAGTATTAACAAAATGTTACACAAGATTTAATATAAAAATTTTGTTGAAAGGATGTATACAGAATATTACCAGGCATTCTTTTTCTGAAACGTGAATATTGTCCAAAAACCTTACTGTACAAAGAAAACAAAATACTCACAATTAACAATCGTCAGTGCCATATCAATAAGGGATGTTGTCACCGTTTAATGCGAGACAACTTTCAACACGGTGTGGCATACTCAGAACAACATGATTCAGTAGCAGTTGAGACAAGTTGCCCTATTTCTACTTCACTGCACGGATGAGGGTTTCCTTGTTTGTGGGAGGAAATTTTCGAGCAGCAATACGTCTCCCCAATGCATCCCATACATTTTCTATGGGATTCAAGGTCAGGGAAACGTGCTGGCCAGTCTATGCAGCGGATATCTTCGGCCTCAAGACAATCTTGTACAGACTGTGTGCGATAACAAGGTACATCCATAAAACGAAACTTTTCGCCGACAGCACCTCGGAAAAGTCGAACATGTGGAAGCGGGACGTCTTCAATGTACCGTCTACCGGTCATGGAACCTTGGTCAAGTACATTGAGATCCGTGCGGCCATCGAACATGATGCCTGCTCACACCATGATAATTGAAGTAGCATATCGATCTCTTTCTAGAATATTTTCGCAACAGTAAGCACTGCCAACCTCGCGCCATATCAGTTTACATCTACAAAGGACGATAGAGTGAATCTACTCTTATCTGAGAAGAGCACGGTAGACCTGTTTTCATCAGTCTAATTGCGATGCATGCGGCACCATAAACGGGCGTTACGTTGGCGTCTCAAGATTGAAACATACACAACCGGTCTTCGGGTGTATAGTTTACACTTTTTCAATTGTATTGCAACATTTTACCGCGATATTTTAGTTCCTGTGGCAGCACATTGTTGATTTCCTAATTGATCGACTGTCCTGCTTCGGTACTTTTTTGCCGAAATAACAGTATAGCGATCTTCTTGGGACGTCCTACTTCTAGGAGGACATCTTCCCGTGCGCCTAGTACATGTTCTATCCTTTTGGATTCTTGCCCATAGCCAAGTAATAATACTGTGCGCGATGTTAAATTCACGGGCACCTCATTTTGCGTACTTCTTCCAACTTTCCGATTATTCTACCACGAGTAATATCAGCTGGGTGATACCTCAAAGACACGTTCAAAGTTTAAATGTTATAACTACACTCCATCTCCTTTAATATTTACATTTATTGACAACTCACAGCACCCGTCGATTGCCTAAAATCTCTTATCTCTGCTGCCACGTGATAGACAAAAGCGGAAGTACAAAATTTGCATAAGTTTCACAAAACAGAGTACATCCCGCATTCATGCAAATTTACACGTACTGCTGCGGATCTATTTCTAACTGTAATCGTTGAAAATAACAGTGGTCCTTAAGTTTTGTCCAACAGTGTATATATGTTTCACATGAAAATATATAAAAGGATTTTTTTATAAATTGTGAATTAGATTAATTGCCCCCGGTATGCTATTTCTTTTGGCCAGCAATTAAAATATCGTCTATAAAAATAATGTTCCGTTAGAGCAGCTAGCATAAAAAAAAAAAGCAGATGTGTCATTGCACGGTTAAATACAGATAATGTCTACTGCAATTTTTTAAAATTCTACTCATCGCACATTTTCCGTTTTTATACCGCTGTATTGGAAAAATGCACTTTTAAATGCAATTTGTTTGAAAAATTGCATCTCATTTTGTTTTTGAGATATTATTTTTTTTTTTTTGTGTGTGTGTGTAGTTTTTCAAGAATTTAATATTGGCAATTGAAGTACTAAAAGAAAAATGGAAGGAAAATGGTACTGAAAAGAAAAATAGTTGAAAAATAGTAGACTATTATACATTTTTGTTGTCATTTTCCCCTAAAAAATGAAAAAAAAAAAGTAATTAAAACACATGATATTTTGCAAAAAATATAAATGAATGATTTCTAAAAAACATGGAATTATTATAAACTATATTTAATGTTCAGTATCTTATTAATGTTATAAACAAATGAAGGCATCAGAATCATTATATAGCCGATTTTTATTGGTCAAGTTTCCTTAATGACGACATTGATTTTAGCTGGAATTTTGTTTTATAAACCGTTAGTGACGTCCTGTGCCTACTTTTCTGTAGATATTGTTTAAGACTGAATTTTAAATGTGATTCAGTACATGTTATTCAGCGGATGTGAATGACATAATTTTATATTAAATAAAGTATGTTTTTTAAGTCTTAAAATTGAAATATATTTTGTACTATATATATATATTTATACATTTTTTTTCATTGGAGGCGACACTAAATTCTGAAAAAGAGAATCCCTGTTTTCCAGTTTTTAGTTATACATATTTTGATTACTTTATCTAAAACTTTTGTCCGCAAAAACATGATATAGTCGTACAATGTAAAACTCCATTAGAAGGAAATATCTACTTGAAGTTTATAAATCTTAAAAACGCCCAATAAATACTTAATGGTCAATATAAGCATGATTGATGAAAAGAAGGTTACTAGTATTGTGATCAATCACCTTCATTCATCATGATATGATGTATTGATAGACACATTTTTTTTATTTTTTTTATTTAGAGATATTCTTTAGTTTGTAGAATTATTTATTGTTACAGCATTGTTGCCATACCACACTCATGTCCAAATTTATCTTTACAGTTATTCTTTTTTTTTAAACATTGCTTGTCACATATTATTGCACTTTTTTAATGTTCCTTGCAACAGCTTTATAGAGTGTGTCCACGTACAACCTGACCGACCTTTATTTTCGGAACCGTTGGTCCTAGATGCATACTTCCAATTACAAAAATGGTTTAAATAATGTAAAGTATTATTTTTAAAGCGATTTGGGTCAAGAAACACATTTATTAAAAAAATACGAAATTTAAATTTTTATATGGTCCCCCGGTCCTATAAGTGATATTTAGTAAAAATTTACTGTGACACTAACAAGTAAGACAGAAAAAGTCCCATTCTTCTAACATTAAAATTGACCGAGTTATAAAACTTTGAAATGCATGACTTATACTACTTTTTTGCATATCAAAACAGATGATTTCGACCGGGCTTTCAGGGGTCGTATATAAAGTATTTAAACTTATTTCAAGGTATCTGAGGTTTGAAAGAAATCGTACCACTATTACGATTGAGTTAACTTTATTAGTTAAGTTTCAGATTAGTTAAAATAATTGTATTTTAACATATGTTGTATTTTGTAAGGATTTGAGGCAATGATTTCTTTTAACAAAAATTATGTTCTTTTCATAAGGTTTTATTTAACTTGCAACGATCGTCTTTCCAGTTTAAAATTTGTACTCGTACTTTAACTGACTTTCAAATGTCCGATCGAAGTTAAAATTTTACATACTGACTTAAATCCGATTACAATGTAATGTTATTATGATTTTTGATGCTTAGCATCTTATAAATACTTATATTCGAGGATAATACAAAAAAATTCGGATGATTACCGTCAACAAGTTTAAGAAATGGTTTTAGAGTAGATAATATAAACCTGCGATGGTTGTGTTTTTTAACTTTTATAATTAAGTTTTATGTTTTTTTTAAACGCTAAATAAAAAAAATTACCTTCACTTTTAACTATCATGTCAGGGTTTTTCGCAAATCGTAAGTTTCAAGGGTAAAAAATAGCAAAAAATATGATACTATAAAATAGATGTAAGACTTTTTTCTTCAGTTTAATTTTATTTAATTCAATAATTCATTCAATTTTGTGGCTTATACTGAATTTCTTACAGCTAACCAGCTCAGGGGTCCGATGCGATTGGGAGGGGAAGCGGGATCAATTTTAACTTTGAACTTTTTAACTTTGAAATCTGCGATTTGAGAAAAATCCTGACGTGATGGTTTAAAATGAATGTCATTTTCGGATTCAGAGCTAAAAAAATACACGTGAATCAATTTTCAAAAGACAAAAAACATGGCACAACCCAAAATTTGAAAGACGGTGTAATCTAACAGCATTTTAAAATATGTATCATTTTTGTAAAGAATTGAGGCTGTTGTTTTTCATACTTTTATTTAACAAAAATGTTGTTATTTTTATCCACTTATATGTTCAGTACTATGCAGTAATATATTACAATGATTAAAGATTTCAAATTTATATTGCAATGCTAATTTTACTCCCAACCATTTCTTTAATATATCTGACGAAATTATATTTCTACTAAATTTGTGAATGACCCCTAAATTTCAGCAAAAAATATACCCCAACTTCAAACAACTATTACTCGGTCAATTTTAATCGCAGAATAACGGGACTTTTTTTGCCTTACTTGTCAGTGTAAGAGTTAAATTTTACTAAATATAAGTTATAGGACCGGGGGACAGTATAAAAATTTAGATTCTGTAATTCTTCGTTAAATTGTTTTTTCGCTTCAAACTTTTTTAATCTTAACTCTGCACCTTATTTGAACCATTTTTGTATTTGGAAGTATGCATCTAGGACCAACGGTCGGTCAGGTTATACGTGGACACACTGTATAATGTGCAGTAATCGTAATTTTTAACTTTGTGTTTTATGATGTTATTTATGATTCCACACAAAATCATAAAATTATAGATCATAATTTTTGAGAAATCCGTAATTTTATGCATGTAAAGATAATTTTGGACATGAGTGTACTTGAAAGTATATTTTTTTGAAAAGGATTAGTTTCCCAGAATTGAAGCTTGAGTATATGTTTTGATAACTTTCTAAAAACACAACTTAGAAACATGCTATGTTTATGTAGATTAACATTTAAAAAAAAGTGTCTCTGTGAATATCATATTAAATACGCATAAGACTGATATATCAGTCTTATGCGTATTTGATATATCAAAAGATTATATTTTAAGGGGTCTCAGGACTAAAATTGGAAAAAATTAAAAAACACACTTTTCTCAAAATTTTATACCTTAAAATGTATATGATTTAAAAATACAATTTTTATTGCGATGAAAGATATAAGTATGTTTTTTCAATTCATGTATTTAAGTAACAGGAAGATGCAGAATTAGTATTTGTAGAGGGCTCCAAACTGTCTTAAATCTGCAGAGAAGAAAATTGATATAACACCTTACGCGCAGGATTACAAAATACATTTTGCACCCAGAATGATTTTTTTGCTCCTAATTGTACTTCAGATTGTAATAATTACCCTGAACCTAAATAAATTTGTATTTAAAGCATTTTTTATATTTTTAATACAAAGTTGTATTTAGCTAATATAAAATTTCGAAAATTTCAACTGTATAATCAGATAAAAAATATTACTTTTTAACAATAAAAATAACATTTTAAGTTTCCTTCATACAGATTAACATAAAATATATGTTTTGAAAATTTTCTGAAAAAATATTCAGAAGTTTTTGAGATATCCTGCTCGTTATGACAAAAAATGTCATTTGTAGAAAACTGAATTCAAAGTTTCAGAAACGACGCAACGTTTTATTACAGTAATTTTCGATTTTAGTTCGAATTACAAACAATAGATGGCGCTGTAAGCAATAGTCGCTAAACACAGGCTCGATTTTTGGTCCTTTCTCTTGTTTCATGCGGAAAAAGGAGATGGAAATGTATTATCCGGGCCACGAAGTACCAAAAATCGAGCCTGAATTGAGGGTCTATTGATCGCAGCGCCATCCATTGTTTGCAATTCGAACCAAAATTGAAAATCACTGTAAAAAAACTTTTGACCTTATGCATCACCCGGCTGCAAGAATTTTTTAAATATTTGTCACGGTTTACAAGTTATTGAATTTTAAAATCAGTCAGTCCTTTTTAGGACACCCGGTATCTTTACGATTTACATCAACGATTTGTACGCTTTACTTCATTGTTATTCCGTTATCATAATCATCATAAAAAGATGTTTTGTCATTTTCATACGTTGACGCGTGGTGTTATGGTACTCAGTGCAGAGTTTTAAAAATGTAGTGCATATTTATTTTCAACAAGAGGAGTTTTCTTGTATTAAAAAATAGTAATTAGTTAATTACATACTGCTACCAGTGATATCATAAAGTGAATCACTGTCATTTTCGGTTGTTTGCTATTCTTTTATTATTTGTATATTCAGTGACCGTATAGGTGTTAAAACTCCAGGGTGAATTTCAGTCGCTCCATAGTTTTATTAAGCTCGTAATGTCATTAAGATCAATGTCATATATCAATGCTTAAAGGCAGATATATTTATCTGGTATCCACATGCCATGTAAAATTATATAAAATCGCTCAATAAGAGCTTATCATCTTTTGTTATGTAGCGGCCACAGCAGAATCCTTAAAAAATCTTCTTTATCTATTTCCTACATTACTATTATCTTGTCCTTGTTTTGGAGTTTTTAATAATCATTCTCTTTTAGGTCTAAATCTTTCAATTATATATATTTTTTTCTTTCTGCGATACTTCATTTTTCTTCAGGCTTTCGGAACTGCTATTTCTTTACATCAAATCTATAACCAATATGTAAAAGGCATTCCATAAATCTTAATTTTGCATGTAGTGCCGATAAGCCCAAGAAAACGTGTGAGTATTCTTCGTATTATCGAATCATTTTTAAGTTATTCATCTCCTTGGATTTTCCATTACAAACATTGCATTTTCAAGTTGCTTTATTTGAAGATAGAATGCTGCACATTGTGCTCTTTACCACTGTGCTTTCAAATTTGTGGTCTATGTCATACGTCTGAACATTGAATTCTACAATAGTGTGCAAGAGCTGTAAATATTTTATTTCGGACAATTTCAAATCCTTTTGTTATTGACTGATAAGTTTCCATGATGAATTTAAACTTTGCGTATCTAGAGTAAGAAGTAGATGACGAGTGTGGATTTAGCTATTATAAAATTTTGATTTTCTTCATTGAAGCCCCTTTTTATATGACCAATATCCGGCTTTTTGAATGATTTTTTAAAATGTCATAGCTCTTTTGAGGCTTTCAGATATATTTTATAATACATCCGCAGCATCCTTTCGTCCAGATTGTCTCAGTTTTGAACACGTGGTACGTGTTGATTCATTTGCGTTCCGGGAATAGCGAATGCACCTTTTGTATTTTGATTTAGGCCCACTTAAATTAAAAAAAAAAAAATCTTTGTTCGTCCAAACTTTTTCTGGAAGTTATTATTACTTCTGCCCTGTAAATATAATTTTTGCTAATATTCAAATCGGACCATCTCTTATTTTAGTTCAAAAAACGTTCTTTAAGCGATGGCAGTTCCTCCATCTGTGATTACTGCCAATTAAAATGAATGAATCAGACGCTTTATCTGGTCTAACATAACAGATGAGCAATGTTGAAGATTATATTTGTATAGTACATAGTCTATCAGGATATTTTTAGAATTAACAGGGAAAGATTCATGTCCAGAAACACAATTTTGCAAAATCTCATATAATTCTGTTTTCGAAATTTACACTTCCATCCCTGTAAAAAAAGTACTTATATTCAGGAGTTTCAAATAGTGGCAGCTAAAATTGATTGATTTTATATATATATGCATACATAATTACAAGAAATATATATCTTACAATGTACCGGAATGCACAAAAGTTTTAGCAGCTTTTTAAAATGTATCATATGGTATTATATTTGCAAATATTTTTTATATTGATTTAAAAATTATTTTTTAAATATAATATTTCTAAATAACTATCGTAAATGTAAAATGCAGTTTCTACATTGTTGTAAAGATTCCATACTATCATAAAAATATCTTTACAAAATAATTACTTTTTTAACCAAAAATATCAATGGCAATTGCAACTACGGCAATCGCCATTCTAAAAAGATTAAAAGAAAATTTGGTTTTGGAGCCGATTTTTAATGCTGTTATTGTGGAGTTAGGCTGCTATCACTTTACATTTTTTTTTCTCTAATGTGTTAGACGTTATTTGAAATTTCCAAAAGTGAAATTACTGCAAGTCGATTTCCAGCTAGATTGGAAAAATCTTACACTGTGCGACGTTTCAGCTATTGGGCGGGTATAATTCTAAAAGCCATAACTTCTGTTCTAATGTGAATTTCATGGAAACAATTATATAAAAATATATAAAAATGATGGGAGTTTAATATCTAAAAATAAAATTAAATTTCGAAAATTTTGAAGCTTTAAGAGTCCTGAGACCCGTTAAGAATAAAGACCAAGATGAGGTTTCGAGGGTTGGATAAATGTACAGTCGTGGAAAAAAAAAGTAAACACCCCCTACTAACTCCTCAACAAATTATCGTAGAAGAAGGTTACTGGTACCGAACGATTGGAAATGAAGTCTATTTTTAAATGATGTATATAAAATTTGCTTAGGGGGCCATCTACATATTAAAACGAACCATAACTTTGTTTTTGTCAACAGCAGTACCCAATTCTGACAGCATAAATGATCTCTACACCCTTCAATTAGCCTAAAAACGAATTTTTATGCAATTTGTACCATAAGTTTCCGAGAAATTAATAATTTTAAAACGATCGTATTTTAAGGGCTGTATCCAAATTGAAGTTCCGTACTGGATTGTTAACCTAGAGAGCCCCTTCCTTGATCAAGGCACCTTAAGCGCCACTCGAGGAGTCAATGAAGCGTGTTAGATTTCAGTACGGCAGAATAAATTTCAAAATGTCTACTCACTTCCATCATAGGCGGCCCCTTAAACCATCATTTTGCCGTTTTTTAAGCATAATTTGAAAACTACTTGGAAGAAAAATGTGAAATTTTTGAATTTCCATAAAGCAGGACTTAATAAATCTAAATCCATCAAAAAATTGTAGGTTGCAATTCATAATTTTTTCGAATATTAATTTCATAATTCATAATGCATGTCATAAAATTATAAAAATTGCAAATTCACCTTATTTATATTTGGGTATATTAGTATTATTACTACACAAAAATTAGCACATTAGGAGCATAATTTCGGGAGATATTAATAAAAATATGAAAATGTAATTTAACATTAGAAGCACTAAATTTTGAATGTTTATAATTCAAAAACTTATCATTCAAATGACTTGAAATTTGGTGTCTAGGCATAGTTTGAACCGAAGATTTGAAATATCTCGTTAAAATTGGGTATTACCATTGAAAAAAATGAAGTTTGGATTCGTTTTAATATGTAGATGGCCCCCTAAGCAAATTTTATATACGTCATTTAAAAGTAGACTTTATTTCCAATCGTTCGGTACCAGTAACTTTCGTCTACGATAATTTGTTGAGGAGTTATTAGGGGTGTTTACTTTTTTTTTTCCACGACTGTACCTCCCTATATACAATTTGCCTCTCTTTTTTGGTCACAAATGGACATATAGCGTAAAAAACGAATTTTCGGGAAACTACACTTATGAAAGTTTTGCTGTAGCAAGTCGCACCTATGACAGACCTATTAGTGGAATAAAATGCAAAATGAATTTTTGCGAGAAGTGACAATTTTTTTGCGACTGAGCGATATAATCTATCGTAATACCGCTTTATCTATTGGGCGGGTATAATTTTAAAAGCCATAACTTATGTTCTAATTTGAATTTCATGGAAACAATTGTATCAAAATGTTCAGAAAAGGTAGAAATTTAACATCTAAAAACATTTTAATTTCGAGAATTTGGCAGCTCTCAGAGTCCAGAGAACCCTTAACTAAAAGTTTTACCCGCAGAAACATGATATGGTACTTGGTATGGAACTTCGTAAAATATGAAACTCTGTTAGAACAAAATATCTACTTGAAGTTTATAAATCCTAAAAAAGCAATAGATACTTAATGATCGATATGAGCATGATTGATGAAAAGAAGATTACTGGTAATGTGATCGATCACCTTCATTCATCATGTTACGATGCATTGATAGACATTTTTTTTTTTTTTTAATTTAGCGATATAGAGTTTCTTTAGTTTACAGAATTGTTTATTATTACAGCATTGTTGCCATACTACTTGAAAATATATTCTTTTAAAAAGGATTAGTTTGCAAGAATAGAAGATTGAGTATATTTTTTTTATAACTTTTTAAATACACAACATAAAAATATAATATGTTTATGTACATTAAAACTTAAAAAAGTATCTCTGCGAATATCTACACTGTAAAACAAATCTGTAAAGTTGATAAAATTTTTCTAGGAAACTGGGATTGCTAGAACTTTTTATGTAACGGCAACAACAAAAATTCTTGTAAAGGATACGCTTTTGCACTGTAAATCAAATAAATGTAAATGTCCGTAATAAATGTCCGTAAGGTTACTAAGAATTTTTTAGGAATTCGTGATGCCTAGAACATTTTATGCAACTGCAATCCGAGTTACAGATAACATTTTTGTAAGTTTACTGTAACTTTAGTAGATTCTTTTGCAAAACTACAGATTTCTGTAGCTTTACAAAAATACTTTTGTAGATTTACATCTTATTTTGTACAGTGTACAGATAAAATTTTAGTAATCGTACAGATTTCTATCACTTTACATCTGTAGAATTGCAGATTTTTTTTTTTTTTTTTTTTTTTTTTTTTTTTTTTTTTTTAACAATGTACTAGGGGGCGCTGCCCCCTACGAGCTATTATGCTTGTCAACCCCCGTTCAGCCACCGCAGACTCTAAAAGCAGGCTAATTTGATCGGCTTAAAAAATATTTCGGAAGATTGAATTACAAGTTTAAAAACAGTGGCGATCTACCTATAAACGGGTTTCTATTCATTTCTCTTTGATTGGGGAATTTTAAAGCCAAATCAGGGGCTGTGTCTTTGATTAAATAAAATCAGTTGACATTTCAAAAGAAGCTAATATAAAATGAATTAAATAAACAGAGTCTTTGCCTCCCGGTATTTTTTAGCAAAGCGAAAAAAAAGTTTTTTTTAAATGACACTTTAAATGTATCATTTTTAATCTGACGTAATTTTCACTAAACTTTTCTTTCTCCTTTTACTATTCACGTGAAAATAATTTTGTTAGAAATGAAATATTATTTGCGCTATCCTAATAAAAATAGTTTGAAAATATCATCTTAAAATATTACATAAATATCTAGCGCAATTTTTAAATTTAAACTGCTTTGCAATATTATTTTTTGTTCATTTTACGTAATGTGTAATGTGACGTAAATGTAACGTAATTTCTCCTATTTAAGACTTCTAACGCATGTGAATGAATTTATTATTTTACAACATTCTTTCACTTTTAAATTTCACGTGTAATATGGTTTTTATGATAATTTTCATTGAGTTCCTGCTTTTTATATTTTCTTCTTTATAAAACAGTCACGTGTAAAATAAATTTTTAATTTGAAGCAAACATTATTGTTTGCGCTTTTTATACAGTTGGCAACAGTTTAAATTAGTACAATTTTCTAAAATAAGTAAAAAATCTCTCTCGAAATGCTGAAAATTTGAATTTAAAATAGAAATAAAACCTCAAAAAATGAGTCAAATTAATAAACTGAGTGCAGTCTGCACACCGGTAAATTCTGACGCAAAAAATGATCTAAAAATGATTAAATTCCGATGTACAGTTTTTTCTCCTATAAAACTTTTTTAATGGAACGATTTTGTCCAACTTTAGCATTAAATATCTCTTTAAATATTTCTTCGATTTGAAAACTGTCTGCATCAGCGTGTTTATCAAACATTTCTCTATAATACCACCGATTTTGATATTTTTGTATGCAATATTTTGCTTAATATTAACGAAGAAAGACCTCCGGTCACAAAAAATTCAAAACCGGCGGCGGCGGCGGCGGTGACAGCGGTAGTTACTTCTTTTTAGAATAGAGGGATATTAATTTCATAAGACTGATATCAGAAGATTAAATTTCAACTTGGATTCAATATGGTTCTTTTGTAACATTTTTGCGTACTATACGCTTAAAAAATCACTTGTAAATATTATGCAAGCAATATTAAATACGTAAATATTTTTACGTTTTTATAGGTGCATTCGTAATTATATAAATACGTAGCACCTATAGTTGTCGCCTGGTCCGTCTGTTTGTCTGTCCGCTTATAACAGCACAAAAATTACCAAACAGACCGGTTTTTAATTTAATATATATGGACGTTGCAGAACTTTGTAGAGTCATTTCAAATGTTAGGAAAATCAAGGTTGTCAAGGTTGCCGATCAAATTCTAGGTTGCCATGGTGATTACTTCCAATTTAAGAGGGGGTAATATTATTTTTGAATTATTCATTTTTATATATATAATCATAATAGATTTCATAATCGTGCATTTTTGCATAAGCGTGCAACAGCTATTTCACCAAGATCTGAATATTTACAAAAATAGTTATAGTACGAACGCACCTCATTTGCCACGTTTGACGGACAGTTTCAGGCGTCTTAAAATTTACAGTATAGTAACTTTTTATCAGAGATACGAAGAAGAACACTTGATAAATATTTTAAAACATCATTCAAAGTGGATTTTATTGTTTGAGCCTGGATGCTTAAACTCTTTTGTCTTTTTCTGAAAATTTAAAAATTTAAAACGTAATTGTTATTAAAATAGTAAAGACTTTTGTGTAAAATCCTCTAATAAAAATTGTATGATAATTTTTAAATTTATTTTTTAACCAAGATTCACAAATTGACAATTTTAGTAATTTCTTTTTTAAAAATCCTGCTTTTCTACATTTGGTCTTTTCAGAGATTATATGAAGATTTTTTTTTTTTTTTTTTTTTTTTTTTTTTTCCGGAACATTTAAAAAGTTTGCTTCAATTTTTAAAAATACTTTTACGATTACTGCAAACTGATAATTGTTAAAGCTTTTTTTGATTTAAAAAGTCTAAATTGGTGACATTAAATAAGAAAATGACAATTTGTGAAAAACCCATGATCCAGCTAATTTTTAAAAGCAACAAAATCCCTGGCTACTAAACTAGTAAATCTGCAGATCAGGAGCCTCAATGTCATCTCTGCAACTCCCTGTTTTTAGCAAACTTTACGAAATATTAATCCTTGTACAAAAAGCAATTTAAAGTTTTTAAATTACGTAAACATTTATAAAAGTAAAAAATATTTCGAAGGTTTCAGACATTAGAAGAGTTAAACACGTTGTTATATAATGATATTCTGAAATTCTCACGAGATACTTATTCTGGTAATTTTTAGATAATAAAGTAGCTTTCTTCAGGGGGCTCTGTGTAATTTAATTTACATTTGTAATTTTCTATTGATTGTGTTAATGATTATAGTATATCAGAGATTTCTTTTTACACTGCGATTTATAAGGATAAGCAGCAGTTTGGACAAGCATTTTGCGTTATCCCAATACCCATACAGCAGTATTTACTTGCCTGCCAACCACAAACACCTGTATCTAATGGAGAAGAATCGTTTAGAAATGTAAACTAAGACATCTAATTTAAAAATCTAATGTCTTTATGATTTTTGTTTCCAAAAAATAGTTTTGATTGCCGCTCTGCAACATATATATCTAGGATCTAATCTAAATATCTCAAATTGCACTCGATACCATTAACTTACTAAAATCACCCCAAAATAGAGGGACTTCTAAACCTAGCGGTTAATAATTCGTCATCGTGTCCACTTCCAATTGACTAAATAGAGAAACATGATTTGGTACCGTAAAGTATTTTTTGTGATAGCCGTTTAATAGCATACATATTTAATTTAAAATCGGGATGTTATGAATACCGTTCGCATTTGACGCAAACCTATGCTTCAGATCAAATTACGAAAGGTTAACAAACCTTTTATTTCCCTTATCCGGACTTTCAGCTTAATTTTTCGCAATAGGGATTATTTTAATAATTTCTTCTATACTCAACAAGCTGTTACCCGTGACGTCGTTCACGTAGCATTAAACTAACGATAAATGCATTAATTACATAAAACATTTCACTTCTCATCAGACATGCCAAGCCTCAGGCTTTTCGCACATCATTATTATCTTAGAGAAAATGTTGTTCTTTTAAATTGCGCAAATGTTCCAATTAAATAAAGTAACATTTACTGTATTAAAATACTGTATCCAGAACGCCAAAGGCTTAGCTGCTCTGCTCCCCTTAGTAAAAAAATATATAATTAACCAACACTTTATCACATTTTATAGGAGACAATACGGAATTCCTTATTTGCATGGCCTTACATATACCTCAGTCATAAATATGTGATACTTTGTGCCCATTAATATAAACAATTGCGAAAATGAAATCACAACCAATGAAAAAAGGAAGGCCAAGTAAAATCGTGTAAATCGAGGAATCTTTCTTCGTAATGCTGGGAGAATACTACTACAAAAATTATTTTAGGTGGTATTTGGAGGGATATATTTTATTCATTCCTGTCTTTTTTTTTTTTTTTTTTTTTTTTTTTTTTTACGTGAAAATCATACAAGTTAAAATTAACTCTTTGGGAGAAATTATTATTCCTTCTTCTTTTTTTTTTTCAACAATAAAGTTTATAAAATTTTTAATAGAGTAATGAGTTTATTCTGTATGAAAATAACGAACCTTTTCATTTATAAACATAGTAGTTGAACAAATAAATAGAAATATTGTTCTATATCGGATATAAGTACTATTTTCATCTCTGGGTTAAAATCCATCTATATGCAAACATTTATACAGAGGCATTCATTAATTCATTCCTTTTGACAAAATTACACACTAATAGGAATAATTTATTACTCTTATTTAAAAATGTTTGCATCCAAAATTTACCATTTAAATCCATTATTCATATAAGCCATTTCTTTCAACAAATGAAAATTTGAAGATCGTCTGACTTGCCATTGAAAAGCTTTATGGTGCAAAATAAAATATTCTATAATAACCGAACGGATAAACAAAATCTAACAAAAAACTATACAGCTTAATCCGGGTACCTTACCAACATGCCCACTTAATTTCAAGCTATTCGGATGCTTATTGCGGCAGTTATCGCGGAACAGACAAACTAACAGAATAACAGACGGAAACCAAAAAGTTTTTGGGTCTCCACAGTAAGCCTTCACTGACGTTGCGGCAGTTACCAGGAATATATATACGTATGAATTTTTACACTTGATTGGTCCTTTTGTTTAACTTATCGTTTATTAACTATATATAACAAGATATAAAGGGCGTCTTCGGAAGATTGCAATGTAAACTCAATAAATACAATATTTCCATTGTTGCAAAACCATCCGCAAAATTAAAAAGCATAATATGCAAGAAAATAGACCCAATAGGAACCAAATCAATTATCAGGGTATATGAAATACCTTTCACCAGGGAAGATGGAACAGTGCAATTGCATATAGGAATGACAAATGGAAAGCTCAAAACTATGATCAAAGAACATATAGCAGATATCAAATACAACAACAACAAAAAAAAAAACTACATCTCTAGTCAGAATATATAACAGAGAACCTGTACAGATTTATTTTAAAAATAGTACAATAATTTATCCATCAAGATCTTATTTGCCATTTATCACAAGAGATCTTCTTTTGCAGTCAGAATATTTGCAATGATTCAGCATCCATGGAGCTTCCTAAAATTTGGAAAGAAATGCTATACAGAATAATGAGACAATAATATAAAACAATTCACGTTCACAAATTCCCATTTTTAATATTGCAGTTAATTTCATTATGCTTGTTTTCGCGTGATTTTTGTTTTTGTTTATTAAATCTTAAATTTGGATTTTTTTGCGAAAATATTTTAATCATTTTATTTTATTTATTTATTTATTTTTTGCGAATGTTGCAGTCGGATGCTATGAAACATATCAAAATGTAAATAAATTTAAAAATATGTTTACGTTTTTAAAATTTATTTTTGTCATTTATAGCAATTATTGAATATTTATCTTATATAGTTTATTACTAAATTATCCAAAAAAATATTATTAATTTTCGCTCATGCGCAGTTAAAAATTATTTCACACAAAAGCTCATTTTTTTAACAGTTACTATCTATTTATCTACGATTCCGGGACGCGCCCATCCTAAGGAAAGGAAAAAAAAAAATCGCGACCATGTTAGGCTTAAGCACATTCCGTTGCCGTATTATAAATCGAACAATTGGTTTATTTAATCTACTTTGCATCACATCTTTTCTTCTCCATTTTCTCTAAAACCTTCAAAAACTAAACAATTATATTTTTTTAAGTTCTAAATTAAAAATAAGCAGCTACTAATAACATATTAGCGATATAAACAAATGTACCGTTGTCGACCGTTGCCATTCAGAAACACAAGTTCCAAATCAAGAAACAAATGAAAGACTCTTTGACAATTCATTAAAAAAATACGGCTAACATCCGATTCTGCTTTAAATACATTTGTATATTACAGCTTTTAAATATTTTGAAATGTGTTTTTCATTATTGTTTGCATTTATAAGCAGTAATTTTACGACTGTTTGCATTTATAAGCAGTGAGTTTTCGACATACATATGGAAATATTACGCAATTTATTGAATAAATATTTTAAAAAGTATTATCAATGTTTTCAACAAATATTAATAATTTTAATGATTATCATGATTCAATTTAATAGTTATTCATCATGATTCATATGAATAATTATTCCTATCAATGATTCATATATTAAACTGTTCTATTGTTCCGTAGTGGCAACAGTGAAACGTTGTTTCTTTTCGAAAACGTATTGATCTATATGCAGTTATTTTTTAATGTTTAAATACTAATTTTTTACTTTTTACAATGGATTTTTCGAATGAAACGCTTCCGGAAAGAAGGCGCCGATTGACCAGGAAAATAACTGCACGTTGGCGATCACGTGCACAAGCCTGAGTGCACAAGATAGGCAGAAATATTTCTTTATTTTTTATCTAAACTATTCATATTTTAGGTTCATGTTCATTCAGATTTTTAAAAACATTTATTATTCACAGGAACGTTTCATTATGATAAAGATTTAAAAATGAAAATTACATTTTTTTTTCTTTTAGATTTCATTAAATTTTTGTACCGTTAAAAAAATAGCTTTATGTATGTGTATTACTTTCAATTATGCACATAACGGTATTTTATGACGTATTTTATGCTTGATATGGTAACTCGGATGTTGTTGTTTATGCCGTTGATGTCTTCGCCAAATTGGCGTCAGAAAAAAATCGCGCCAATATATGTATATGACATCTATGCCGTTTTGGAAACATATATAAATCAAGTTTTATCTAAAATTAAAAAAATAAACATGCGATTTTTTAAAGAAATGCAACATATTTTTTGTTTTATTCTTAAGTTTCTTATTTCACCTATGCATATTTTAAGCTGAATATAATATATTTCGGTGAATTATTTTTTGCTGTTTGAAAAGTGCAACAGTTTTTTTGTTTTATTTCAAACTTTTCTTTCAACTATGCATATATTTTAAGTTTGCGTGCAAATTTACAGTCAAATTATACTTAAAAGCATTTACAGACATGCCACTTTTCAGCGAAAACATGGAATTCCACTTTTTCGGCACTGAAATCTGTCATCCTTGGGATTGATGCAAATCTGTATTAAAATTTGTTGACATTTTTAAGACGGGAGGGGTTAGCAGTATTTGACGAAATACAACAAAAATGCGAGTACGAACAGCGCCAAATTGTGTTTATTTCTTTTCCTTTCACATTCGACCTTCTCTTTCCCATGACCTACTGCGCAATTAGTTCATGTATAGAAACAAACAGCATGAAAACATAGCCAGGAACTTGAAACTATCGTCTGTCTGCTTTGCCTGAAGGATTGTGAAAATCGTCAAAAAGATCATAGAAAAATGGTGGGTTCGTCAAACGACTGTGAATTTCTTCAATGGATCGCAGAAAAAAAATACAATTTTTCTCAAAGGGTCCTTTAGAACGCATATTTCGCCTAAGTATCATGGAATATGTGATTTTCGCCAAATAATCGTGGAAAAAAGCATGAATTTCATCAGATGATTGCAGAAAAAATGCATATTTCATCGAAGATCGCGAAAAATGTGAATTTCGTCAAGTAGTCACGGAAAAATACTATTTTCATTAGAGGATCACAGAGAAAAGGAGAATTTCTTCGAAAGATTGCAAAAGTTCAAGTTTCAACATAAGATCCTGAAAAAATGGGAATTTTGAAGTCGGGAGATCTTGAAGCTTATTGATTCAACTGTATCCGTGAACCGCTAGCCAGCTAAATTTTGAATTATATTCTGTTACATAGCTAATTTGCCACATATATTCTGATGATCGGATGCGCCTGTGCTTCTGTGAACGTATTTTGATTGTAAGATAAGTCTCGCTTGCTCTGCCGTTTATTTCTTTTTGATTTTTATTAGGCTTTTTGCATTAGCTGTTTAAAATGCACACTTTATTGGCCAATTTATCGATTTTTCATTGTTTACCATTTTAGAGACAGAAGATTCAACCAACAGGTGACGAAAAAATTCAAATCTGAGAACATGGAGGGCGTATTCCAAACGTCAATCAAAATTTAAATTTAATTCAGTTACAAGACGAAGTACCATATCTTGACGATGTTTCAGACCCTGACTAGGATCCCTTTTCGTAAAAATTAAATTATTGATTTTTTTTTTTTTTTTTTTTTTTTTTTTATAATTTTAACTGTGTTTTTTATGTAAATATTTTTAATTTTTCTTTATATACTTTTTTGTATGAAACTCCCCTTTTTTCGGAATCGCCGTCTCATGTATCGGTATTTATTTATATTTATCATTTCACTTTTATTTTATATTTAATAAATTTTTTGGCAGTTGTGAGCGAGATTTTACCTGCATTCGTGACAAATTTTTCTAGATTGCGGAAAAACTTTGTTTTTAAATCTTTATGTTATTTATAAATCCATGTATTTACATCATTTTCCATTTTTTTGTGCAAAATCATTCATTTATAAATAAATAATGATGTTTTTCCGCCATCTTGAAAAGATTTTTGGCGCAATTGTTTTCGCAAGCGGCACAGGGTGCGGAATTCTTCCCTGGATTTTGTCGAAAAAACGTGAGAGTTGTAATTCGTCAAAAGGGCACAGAAAAAACGCGAATTTTTAAGCAACTCCCGATAACAACATTCATTTCATGAAAGGATTGCGGAAAAAAACAAAACGCTGCCAAAAAAAAAAAAAAAAAAAAAAAAAAAAACACGAATTTCATCAAATAATTGCGGAAAAGCAAGAATTTCGCCATAGGGTTGTTATAAAAAGCTCATTTTTTTCGCGCATGAGGTAGTTCATATTTTCTTCTTTTGAAGGTTGACTTTTGCAAACACAGTTTTTTTAATGCTTTTGATGACTTGCCACTATGTGAATAATCATGCATAACAATCACCTGTTTAATTAAGTCTGACTTAATGTTGTAAACTTAAAATAACGCTTTCCCGTCATTTTTGACGGGGCATAAGCTAGTTTGATATAATTTTACACTAGAAAATATGACTGAAGTCTGAAAACATGTTTGCTTTATATTTACAAAATAATTACCGAGTTATATCAGTACTTAATAGAGGATATTTTACGGGACAGAGGGAAGGGGTATTTCCTGTAATTCCAGTTCCATGTCATCAGTAACAACAAATGTCATACTTTTGATACATATTATAGATTTTATTTTCTTTTTTCCCTAATATATATATATATATATATATATATATACAAATATATAAATATATTATATAAATATATATAAATATATTAAATATATATATATATATATATATATATATATATACAAATATATAAATATATTATATAAATATATATAAATATATTAAATATATATATATATATATATTACGTAACAAATAAATGGGTTAAGTCGAACAATCACGTCATCCTTTTTACGGTATATTACTGGATTATTACTATATTTTAATCTGCCATTGGTGAGGTTGTATAGAAGTCGTACCACTTAGTGCAAGCATCGCTGTTGGAGGTGTTAACACTGCGGAAATTTAGAAGTTGTGTACAGATAGAATATTTCAGTTGACTTATTTAATCAACTCTATTGATTGTTAATAGTGATGAGATTGGTAAAGTCCAATCCAACTACCATTGATTCATGATGCAGTCAAGACAGATTATGCCGCATGAGTGATGAAAAAGGGATTCTAAAGAAAACTAGGGTTTTCCCAATTAAAACATAGGCTGAAGTCATTGGAAACTTTTTATTCCATTACAACATATCAACGTAAACAATTCCCAAAGGGTGAGAATTATCAGAGCAATCATGCATGAACACGAATTAATTATCTATGCGAAAAAGATGTTAAATAAAGAATTTAATAGTCTACGTGACGTAGGACACCAGGTAACAGATTAGGTAAACAATCAAACAGCACAAAATTCTTCTTCTGAGCTCATGATCGAGCGTTTTATTAGAATACGCGGAGGAATTCCGATTTAAATGCAAACTTCAGATTAACCAAACAAATTCAAAGGGTGAGACACGAAAGAAACTGCGACCCGTCACTCAACCAATGGAAAGCGGTCGAGAAACGTCGTATAAAAATAATCCCGGCGCTGCTGATAGAAGGATTCCGATGTGAATAGGCTGACGCTCACTAGGCTTGCGGGAAACTGAGGTGTAATAAAATAAAAATGCAAAAATGGCTTTTATAAACAATAAAAAAATGAAGTAAGTGTGCTTAGAATTTTACAGTTTGGTAGCTGATAAAAATTAATGAAGAGATTAAAAGTTTAGATTAAGTTTTTTAATAAAACTATTATTGAGATACGCGTTTTAAAATTATAGGAATTTAACTAGAAATAAATAATAGAGTGTATTAACAAAAAGGGAAATAATGAATATGACTGCAATTTAAATTAATTTAAATGAATAGTAAAAGGAAAATTTTATATAACATATATATATATAACTGACGCCAAATGCAGCTCATATCAAATGCAACAAAATATATTTCATCAATAAAAAATGCAAAAACACCATAACTCTAGAAATAAGGTGTATGTCAGCAATATTTAACTATAAAAATTCCAAAAACTTTCAAAAATACAGGTAAAAAACAAAACACAGGAAAAAAACTGTCTGTTCTTCATCAATGGGAGCACAAACAGATCTAGCTACACCTCCACTGTTAAAAGCTTGCAGGTTTCTGAATACACGTCCATCCTGCACTCAATGCAGAAAAAACTATTGTCATTTTATAAATAATATTTAAAAGGCTAAATAAGCCAAATTTAAACAAAAAAGTACTATAAACAAAGCATAATTAAATTACAAAACAATTTTTTTTAAATAAAATGTCTTTTAGAAAATTATTTTAAAATTGCAATTTAAATATAAACAAATAAAATTAACATGCATGAATGCAGAACAACGTGCAACCTCCCAAACCAACAAGAAAAATACAAAAAACATAAAACAGAAGTACCTGTACAACTGTTAATTCTCCCTCGGAGTCCATTATCAAAAATCTTTAAATCCAAATCTGCAAACCTCCACCGATTCTAAACATCGATGTCAACTCGTTCCTTATACAAGACTTTAGAATTCACACTTCATATGGATTGTTCAGGAAGGATGCTACCATTTGTTGCTCATCCTGCCAATCCACAATGTTGCCACTTATTTTTTAAAACAATCTTTAAATATAATATTTAAACAAATTTATAAGGTAATTATTATTGTAAAAAAGATTAGCCGAAAACTTAAAAATCTGTCTATAAAAATTACTATCACTGCCACAAATTTTATTAAAACGAGTTAATTGACTAATTATAATATTTATGTAAGTTTTTTATGTAAATTAGAAAACCAATCTTGCACATCTTGTAAAAAATTGAAAACTATTTCTTTTATCATACGAATCCAAAGTTAATTTATTATGAAAAATATTAACCAAAAATTCTGCATTATAATCAACACAGTTTGCTGTATTAAACTTTAAACAATTTGGATATATGATGTCATATATGCATTTAAACCAACGTATTGTTTCATTTATTATTTCTAAACCTTAATCCATTTGTAGCGATACTTCTTATAAAATTCACTAAATTACTTTATTCTGAGACTAAACTCTTTTTTTCTTTCGAATGTTTTTAATATCATTTGTTTAATTGGTTCCATATCCCATAATGCCTTGCAAGTTTCCGCCATCATCCTGATTACGTTATAAAGCTACCGCCGATTGTAATAAGTCCGGTCATTTACGTCACGCGTACTCCACCCTCGCCCCGGAGGTAATCCTGCCGTTAGCCAGCTCGTCTGTCCCGTTTCTCCACCTCTTTCCACGGAGTTGGTTCATTGCTATGTAATGTAACCGTTCGCGTCTTTTTTTTTTTTTTTTTTTTTTTTTTTTTGAGTATTTATATCGTCACAATGGCTGGTTTATCGTCTGTTTAATAACAACCCGTCACTTGGAAGTATGACTTTTACTTTGTGAGATTCTAATGTCTTTAAACACCATAGAGCTTATTATAAAGTGGTACAGCTAATATTCGATGGAATATCTACTGGGATTGTTATGAGATGTGCTTGCAAATTAACGACGTTAAGACTATGACGCTTCTGTTATTTATGTGAACGGGAAATTCTTCCAATTTTTTTTTGAGTTCTGCCTTCTACTTGACACCACAACTGCTGCACTCTTGTCGTTTCCATGAATGTCGGAGAGTGGTAAAGTTTATAACGGGGATTCGTATACTACTTTTTCGTACATATGCAAGAGTGTCGGCGGAATTTCACATATATATATATGGATATATATATATATATATTAAAATTATCTGTTTTCTCGTTCATGCAGGTGACGGAAGTATTGGTAAAAATTGTAAGTTGTAGTCCTTGTATTTTAAATGTAAAGAATATTGTTAGTATTTTAATCTTAATGAACTCTATTTTTCACTTAAAATATAAATCCAAATTTACTTAAATCGAATGTATTACTATAATATGTATATAGAAATATACATGTAAATATAAGAAATTTTATTCATTAATATGTCTTTAATTTAATAGCAACTTTATGCTGTTACCTGATTATTTTATATCTGATAGATACTGCTTTTTTCATTAAAAGAATGTATATCTCCCCCAAAATAAATAATAAAATAATGATTTAATATACAACATCAGAAATGTAATCACAGTCAACTTTATTTTTATTATTTTATTCACTATTTTTTATTTAAAAAAGCGTGATCACTATTAGGCTATGATCAGAGCATATAGGATAAACTTTTTTGTTCTTACCAGTATCTTTTATCAATAATGTTCCAGAGACATTTTTATAAGAAATGCAATAGGAATAAATCATGAAGATTATTGATAAAAGATACTGGTAAGAACAATAAATTTGTCGTATAAGCTCCGACCCCTGCTATAAGGGGGAAAAAATCTTATAATAAAACAATTTTAGAACGACACATTACATTTCCATTTCCAATCTTTAACTTTCCTTTGTTAAATCGTTTCAAGATCTATACACGCATAGGCAAATTTTCCCTTGCTTGAGCAAATACTGTAAATGTTTATTCATTAGTTTTGAATATAAGACGAAAATGGTCGTACGCATTGGGGAAGATATTTATGCATGGATAAAATGAAATAAAGGCAGAAAGTTTATGCGAAATCTCGTGAAAGATTGTATTTTTAAGTGAAAAAGGAGACTCATTTCTCATGATCAAAAAACGTCCTTTTTATTCTAAAAAGCTACAGAAATGGTAGGTAGAATAATTATTAGTAGAGCGGAGAAGTAAGATTAGAGGTCCGCACAGACCAAAATTTCCAGGCCTTGGACCGGCCCGACTCATAGAAAAAAAGGTCTAGCCGGCCGACCCGTACAATAAAAATATTAGCCCGGTCCGGAAAAAGTTGAAATTTCGGCTCGAGCCCAGCCCGGCCCTGCCCGGAATAAATGCTAAAAGTTCGGCTCGAGACCGAACCGGACCGGGAAAAATTTATAATCTCTGCCTTAGCCCAGCTCGGCCCGAGTGTGAATGTCTGCAGAACGTTGATTTTTACTTCGATTTCGTTAAAAAGTTGTCTTGTACGAGGAATTCTGACCAAAAATTACGTTTATAATCTTCATTGTTATAGCAGTACCGCAGTCTGCGATATTTATTTATTTAATGAATCTCTATTTCTTGAATGTAAATGTTTCAGTAATCATTTGTATTGTTAATCAATATTCCATGTATTGAAGTGTTAAAAATCTGAAAAATGCTTACAATAAAATCTTCTAAGACGAAATTGGATAGAAAAGAAAAAAAAAATGTGCGATATACAATTTCCCTTCTTAGCAAGTATTATATATTATTTTCTTAAGTATTAGTATATTAATTTTGCATGGATCAACACGTATTTCAGTTTAAAACAGGATTCCACGACGGGCAGGTTCTTTTTTACAAGTTTTATTACATTTTAATTTAGCTGTATTCTTATAAGCGCAGAAATCTACTATTCTTTAAAAAGAATAAATTTTGATGTTTAATTGTAGAATAATGGCGATTTAAAAATGTATGCATTTTTTTGCAAAAATTTTTGTCCAGTCCTAATTTTACTGACCTTTGAACGAACCAGGCCATACCGAGACAATGATTTCCATACAGTCTGTGTCGAAACTAGGACTGAAAATTTTGGGCCGTGAAGACTAGGAATGAAACCAGTCACGACCCGGCCCGCTGACCGGGCCGCCCCGTGCAGATCTCTGGAAAGAAAAAATAATAATAATTTGTTTTAGTATCATGATGTGTAATGGGATTTTTTTTTAAATGTTGATCAAAAGTTTTTTTAAATGTATATTTTTAAAAAATATAATTGTATATTACACAAATGTATATATTTTTTCAAATAAAACTCACCTTTTAAAATTAGAAATATATTACTATTCATCAGACATACATGTAAAAATTACATAAATACATATACAATTAAAAACGCGAATGTTTCGGGCTAATTTTTAGCCCCTCATCAGTGCAATAACATTCAAATGACCAAAAAACTATATACCATGTTTACAGTTAATAATTACTAACAGGTAAAATCAAATAAATTAAAAAGTACCATATCAAAGCAATGCTGTGTATGTTATGCAATCTTATTACACTGATCCTCATCAGTGCCCCTCATTAGGTAAAACTTAGTCCGAAATCTTTGCGTTTTTAATTGTATGTGTATTTATGAAAATTTTACTTGTATGTCTGATGAATTGTAATATATTTCCAATTTTTTAATTTTGTATGTCAGACGTTACACAATGTTTAGTTATTTTTAAAGTAAGCCTTAATTATTTGATTGTATATATTTAACAACGGAATAAAAACTGAATATTTAGGAAAAACATGAAAAACAAATGAGCTTCGTATTACAATCTAAAATCCAATAGAATTGACAACATAATTACTCATTTCCCATTTTAAACAATGAAAGAAAAAAAAATTAATCTAATAAAACTATGGTATCTCTTTAAAAAGAAATAGCAAATTTGTATAAATTAGTCTAAATTGCTGAATAATTATCTAAACAGTTTTGAATGCATTACAGGTAACAAATGGGAATTGGGGAATGGAAAATGGGAAATGGGAATTTGATTGTTGGTATTACTCTTCTCATCTTTTAAAACACATCATTTAATTATATTACAAGTAGCGTAATAAAGATGTTTACCATTTCACAATCTGTCTACTAAAATTCATACCTGTAAACTTGAAAGAAATTGTTATTCTGCAGCAACGAAAATTATACTTGGGTTCCAGTTTAAATTGGTATCAGTAGATTATTTAAATAAACCTTGTTTAAATCTCAAAATGTCACGTAATACGTTACAGACATCCTATTTAATCGAAGCGGATTAATATTGGTTCGGTACGATGTAGTCAAATTTATATTTGCAAATGCTGCATGGTACTATGGATTATCCCTCTAAAACCGAAAATGCAGAGTAGGGTACACCACCAGTGCTGGTCGGGTTAAAGACACAATTTTCGTTTTTGGCATATACAGTCAAACCTCTATATAACGAAGTCGTTAAATCCGGAAAAAAGTTCGTTATATGGAAAATTCTTTAAATAGAGATTCACCCTTTAAAATATTTTAAACAACATAAAACAGATTTTAAATTCATAAACACTAAATATTTTTAATTAAAGTAATTAATCACACTTTTTTTTATAAATTATATCTATTTGTTTTATTTATTTTACCCACCAATACCTATAATTAATTCATTTTTTCTGTGTGTTTAAATCTTTGAAATCTGCGAGGAAAACAAAACATTGTCCAGGAATACATTGCATTTTCTGTTTAATATAAATAGTTTTTACATTATAATTAATGAATTTTAATGACATTATGGTATTCGTTATTATTATAACAAATAATTTTAACCATAATTACCACATGCGAACTGCATTTAATTTCTGAAAAACTCCGTTAATTTTACCTGAGTTTTTCCTTTTAAAAAGTGATTTCTCTCATAATACATTTCGCATCTTTGCAATGCACCAAAAAACCCTTCATGCGTATTTTCTTTAAACTATAATCCGGGTCGGATTGTTTCTAATGATTTTAGCATTTCATCATACGAAATTTTGTTAATTCCTGCATCATGATCATTTCCATCTTCATCGCATTTCATTGCTGTATTGTTTTTATTTTTCACACTGTCGAAAATATCCATTTGTGTTAGAGTGTCCGAGGTCTCAATTTCAGAATTAAATGAAATACAATCATCAATCAGCACATCATAGTTAATTTCTTCTCTTTTTCTCAGCTATATCCGCATTTTTTAAAGTTACTCTAAGGGACTATCATCCTCGTCCTCCATACTTACCGAATTCTCACTGCTGACAAAGAAGATGCTTGATAAAACCAGTTTAAGGCCATTGATTATCATAAAACGTGTTAAAAGAAAGAATAAGTTTGAAATGTCGAGAAATATTATGAAAAATAGGGAGAAAAAAAAATTAGATCACAAGAAAAAGTTCGTTAAATAGAGAATGTACTTCGCTATTCGGAGTTTATTTTACGAGGAAATTCGCAAAATGTACTTGGTTCCAAGGAAAAGTTCGCAAAATGGAGAAATTCGCAAAATAGAGGTTCGTTAAATAGAGGTCCGACTGTAAATTCAATCCCAAGCAAAATTTTGTCATGACAATGATCAAAATATAAGAAGCAAGGATCGAAGAATACTTTAGATTTAAGAAAGTCAAGAAATTAAAAATACATTAATTTAGATAATTTGTTTTACAAAAAAGTCTAAAAAGACCAATGATGGCCCACTTCAATCCAGTAATGTCCCGTCACTGCACTAGTGATGTACCACCGAAATCAATCCTTTTTTGTGATCATTTTTAGCTGCCTTTGACTTTTGACCATTAATTAGCATTTTTAGCTTCTTTGTCAGTCTTCTCAGTTTATTTTACTCTCTTTTTTAGCAATCTTTCTTTCTGGTTTGCTTCTTTTTGATGGACTTTTGATTTCATGAGATCGTTGGCTTTTTGCAGCTCATGTCATCTTTGCAGTATCAGGACGAAAGGCATTCTGTCGGACCTCCTATCTCTTTCCTCACTGGACCTTGCAGCCATTCATGGATTTCGTTTAAACAATTAGAGCATTATTCCGATGTGGAGGGGAAAGGGTATGTATTTTCGGGCCTTGAAAAACTATATTCGTCAGTAGTTTTCGGCTAGTGCCGAACATTTTTCAGATTCACAGGTATATTTTCGATGTTGTCGTTACTGGAATTCGTATGTAGTTGGAATGTCGTGATGTCCATTGGATATGGGTCATCTTCTTCCTCTAAGTTCGTTGCCGTTTCCGTATGCCTGGTTTGAATATTTGATATTTTATCCAGACGCTTACAAAAACGGCCTAAAGCTTTCAACCTCTTCACTTGGAGTATTTCCTACTATCTTCAACACATTTTTACCGACGAGTTAGCGGAAGTCTTCAATCGATAAATTTTGCAGATTTTAAAAAGACTTATTACAACTAGTAACAGTTGAAACATTGTTAATGATGTGATCCTTGCACTTTGAGTAGCGTGCAGCGTTTTGAATCTAATAGATAAAGTTGTGTTGCCTTGAAACCATTTTTATTGTAATCATCGTATCGTTTCTAGTGTGATTTTTAGGATTGAGATTTGCACACTTTAGTTACAGCTTCAAGTGGATCTTTTTGCCTTAGCGAAGAAGAGCCTTGTAAGAATTAGTTTTTAGCTGACGAAAAACAGCATTGTCACAGGTTTGAATAATGTGGACGTGGATAGCATTTGGGTATAAAACAGTGAAAAATATCTGTAGATGCTTGTACACTGTACAAGAGGACTGTACAATGTACAGTCCTCTTATTTTACTGTTAAAATGTGTTTTGTGCTCGTTCACAAACAAAATTACTTGAACTTCGCTAGAAAAAAAAAAGCGAATACATTTCCCATAGTTTACGTTTTTGCAATCATCCAATTGCCGCTGTCATGGCAGAGCGCAGTGAATAATTTGCGTAGGAATTATTTCAAACTTTTAGGTAATAATAGATTCTGTTGAGTTTTCAGAAACCGAAAATGTAAAGTTGACAGTTTTGTAAAACGTGGAGTCAGCTTTGTTGATTTCCTAGGCACTCCTGTTGTCCTTTTCTTCCAAAAACCTGAATATCTCAGGTAAAGTGCAGAATTGTTCGCCTCGTCAATATTGAAGATTTTATTTGTATCAAGTAAGGTGCTCCAAAAAAGTTCTCTATCTCAAGCAATTGACGGATATCCTGGACGGATGTCCTTTTCGTTGACGTTTCCACTGCCATTACACTTAATCAAGTAAGAAAAATCATGCGTTTAGCATAGATTATGAAACACTTTCCAACACTTCCTGAATGCTTAAACAAAACTCCGTTATTTAGTGAAATAAGGTATATAAGAGAGCTATGTAAACATCTTAGAAAACGCATAAAACATTTGAAAACATTTGATTTCTGCAGTTACCGTATATAGCCAAATATGTATTCAAATTCTTTTGAACAGTGCTGTATTTGATCTGTAGGTTGATATATATATACTATATAATGAGAAAATTTACTTTAGCAAGATAATTCATAACAGGTTGAAATTTCTCTTTCAGAAATTTATACTAATACATCAAAACATACTTCTATACATTTGTACAGCCGTGTAGTTAACCTAGTATCTTTATTACACGCCACTATTTAGCTAAAGTTTAATTCAAAGTAAAACACTCCTAAAACTACTGAAATCACATTTCCAGAAATTATCATTTATAGACGACATTGTATCCAATTTTTTGCGTTACACTGTATATCCCTTTATCTGTGTTCTACAAACATTTCTTAGTAAACCAAATGCTGCTCCGCATAAAAAAGGAAAACTAATTTAAAAACCACCTTTAAGCAATTTGCAATCATACCCAGTAACCATTACGAATTATTTTGTGTAGCCCCGTATAGAAATTACAACATCTATACACACCATATACTATGCATAAATATAGTGAAACATAAAAGCACATAACATATATAAAAATGCATTTCCATCAATCATCGCTACTGTACAGTACTTCAAACACAATATAGTATCTGAAATCTTTTGTGTGTCCCTGTAAATGCTATGCGCTTCACATTATACATGAAAAAAGTTATAGTAAACATCAGCGACGTATAAAAATTTCATTATACATGAAATATTTAACATAATTAAAATACGCCGCAAACAATTCCCTCCACCCCTATATCGTTCTGTAACGGAATTATTTTGTGTGGCTCTGTAAATGAATAATTATTCTTTCATCGTATATTCTACGGAATGCATATTTGAGCTCACTTGGTAAATGCATATGAATTTTATTATGTTTGAAAGCATGTAACATCATTGAAAACCATTTTAAACGATTTTTTCCCCGTAGGCCGTAATGTAACGGAAAATTTTTGACTGTCCTGTAAATGAACTAAACATGCTAGAAACTTTATTTGAAATAGGGATCGTGCTATGGTAGAGGTCACTAACATCCAAAAATTTCAGAACGACCCGACTATATTTACGAGAGTTAGAGCATGGACAGACGGACAGACAAACTGAAGTCATAAACACTTTTTAACTTTGTTGGAAAGTGTTAAAAAGACTTACGGCGATCGCTGTGAAATCTAGCGGAATCCGTGCAAAAAAGGCAATTTACTATTGTCTACCCAGCAAACACGGAGCTATCGGTAAGTAATCGGCGGGCAGCCACTTGCCACTACCGGTGGTATTGGTACGATACCGGATGTCGCTACCGGTTCCGTAACTTTTTTGATACGCCGCGCGAATGCGGTTCGATTTACGAGACATACAGCCGTCCGGCATAGGCAGAACTCTATGACGAAAGCACGCCAATAGCCAACCATACGAATGCCGGCTGAAGTCCGACACCAGGATAAATTAAATATTATATGTTTCCACTTTTATGGCGGCGTCTATGAGCTATTTCGGCATGTATATTTTTTAATATTTCAAATGAACATATTTTGGTGCTGAAAGAGGCTGAATTCGATCTGACTCCCCAAAGCACAGAAGGTAAACACTTTAACCACTTGGAGCCTTGTTGAGGAGATGGTTTTATACTGTAAAAAAGGGAAGGCATTTCGGCAAGTGATGATTTGCCTTTTTAGGTAAATAGTAGATAAGAAAATTGGAATTTTGAAATGTTTTTAAAGTTTTTTTTTTTTTTTTTTTTTTTTTTTTTTTTTTGTAATTGTCTTATGCACGTGTATTTAAAAGTTAATTTAATATTTAAGTGAATGAAATAAATTAGCGAATTAGTTAATGCAAATGAATTGGTTTTTCTTATAAATTTAAGAATAATTAAGTATTAATGAAAAGAAATTATTTTTAGAGGTTTTGTTCAGATAATAAAATTTTCTTATTAGGAATTTTAATGTAATTACATGCATTGCGTTAATTTATAAAATATTTTTTAGCATGGAAAAACTTATTTTAATAAATGATAAGTTGGAAATTAATAGCTTTTAATTAGAATAAGAGTTTATTTATGTCGTTTGATGATTTAAAGTAGATCATATGTTGCAATATTAATTTGTTACTTATCAACATTTTTTAAATTTTAAAATAAAATAAAACTATTAATATGTGTATATTTTTCCTTTTGGTAGATAACGTTTTAGATGGGGGAGATTTCTGAAACTTTCTTATAAATTTTTAAATGCTTAAGTATTTAATAAAATAAAGGAATTTTAGAGGTTTTTCTGTTAATACAATTTTCTTTTTAGGAATTGTAATGTAATTAAATATGTTAATTTAAGAAATATATATCTGTAACATGGAAAAACCTTTTTTAATAAAAGTATTAATTGGTAATTAAACAATTTTAATTAGAATAGGAATTCATTTTATGTCATTTGATGATTTAACGTAGAATATATTTTTAATGATTATGTAGAGATATTAATTTTTTAATTATAAACTTTTTTAATCTTAAAATAAAATAGGAATATTATTATTTTTTTCATTTGGTAAATAACTTTTTTCAGAATCTTTCTTTTAAATTTTAATGCTAAAAAGATAGGTAGATTTTTTAAAACTTTTTACAGCTTGTAAAATAATTTTTAAAACTTTTTTTTTATAATTTGATTTTTAAATCAAATAAGAAATTTAGTTACTGCTTTGCTTTTAAAATGAATATATAATTAGAAAATAAGTAGAATTAACTTATGAAGAATTAACTTATGTTTTTTATTTCTACGATTAAGTTTATGATGAGTAATCATTTTAAGAAGCAATTTAAAAAATTCTTTTGAAGATTCAAATAATTGTAGGTCTTTTTTAAAATAAATTAAAAAAAAATAAATATAGGCTATTTTTGACAATTTTTCTGTTTATCACTTTTATCATTTTATATGAAATAAATGAAATACATACATATATTTAAATAATTTCATTTCTCCAATGACATCTTTTATTTATCACCCACATATGCAATACATAAGAATAAAATAAGTGTTTTGTTTCATATTGTTATAATGATTCCTTGTAGAATAGCAGGAAAATATATGAAATCCATAATTACATTTAATATTCCCAAATTAACTCGAACTTGAATAACAATATACAAAAATGTCGGCTAAGATTAAATATTCAGAATTGGGACCGATGGTGGTAAATTTAATCGGGCCACCATCAGAAATTACATATAGTGCTGCATCACTTGCCGGTGTAAGTCGCTTGCCGATATATAACCATAAGAGGACCAATTACGGTAACTGGCAGTCGAAAAAGCAGATTCATAAGTTTCAGTTGCCGACATGTGCCGACACTTCACCGAAACCGCTGTGTCGATGCCGATACTTAACCTACACTACCAGCTGCGGTCCGACCGTGTGCTGAAAGATAGGTATTTTTGCTGGGTACCTGATGAAAATCATGTCACTATCATTATTCCATAGTCCATGGACCTGCAAACAGCTGCATATAAGAGAATTTTTGAGAAAGGTTCACAACACAGACTAGCAAATACAGTGCTCCACCAATTTTTTAGACATAAAATTAGGCTTTTTTTAAGACTTGCAACAATAAATATAAAACAAAAATTATTAAAATCTTTACTTTGATAAAACTTGTTTTTAGAAACGCTATGACGCTGCCTAGAACAGCGTGCAGATGGCGAGATATTTTCATCGATCATGACTCCTGAACTTCTATATGTTTCCTACGTATATATCTTGTTCATCTTCAAAATTTTACCATTTGTTCATATATTTGTGATTTCATTATCTTTATTATATATATATATATATATATATATATATATATATATATATATATATATATATATATATATATATATATATATATATATATATATATAAATGTGCGGGAATTTCGTAAGAACACTTGAATCAGACTGAATGTCTCCGATGATGTAATTCGCTGCGAGATTAAAAAGTCAACGAAGCTGCGTGAAGTGAAAATGCAGAAAAAGTAAACAGAACGGAAAATGAGTTCGACGACGCAAGTTTTGTTAAAAGGAACAGAACATTCTCCGACGAAATAAGATAGAATATTTAAACGACGTAAGAAAATCTTAGAAATATTCGACTGTGCTAAATAAATGAAACCAAAGTTGTAGCTTTTAAGCTAAAAATAGTGAAAGAAGTTTGATAAAGGAAAGTATTTACCGCAAATTCCCTACAATCTCGAACCTTGAACATTCAACTATCACATTAACTGGATTATGAAATACTATAATCAAACCCCTGGGTTTTTTCTCTACGGACATTATGATAGATGATTTTAATTATACAACTAATGTTTATGTAGTCCCAGATTATTCCATAACTTTTGATCTTATTATTGGTACAGATGTTATACAACAAAGTATTTTAACAATTTCTGGAAATGACATTTCGATGCAAAAAATCGAGAAAAATGACAATACGTCCAATAACTTTTTAATTAATGTTGCTCATGTGTTAGGCGATCTTAATCTTGATTTATCTCATATTACCGATTAAACAATACGTTCAAAAATTTCAGAACTTATTCAAAATTATTCTCCAACAAAAATAAAGACAACTGATGTTAAATCATCAATTCATCTGGAAAACGAAGAACCTGTCACTTCTCCTCCCAGACGCTTGGCGCAAATAGAGAAAAACTTCGTCGAAAAACAAATTTCTGAGTGGCTCGAAAAGGGAATTTTTCGTAAAAGCACTAGTAATTTTCATCATCTATTGTCCTAGTAAAAAAGAAAGATGGTTCATATAGATTGTGTGTTGACTATAGGAAGTTAAATTCTAAAACACATAAACAACGTTTTCCCCTCCCATTAATTGATGACATTATTGATCAGTTGCATTCTGCAAAAGTATTTACTACTCTTGACCTTAAAAATGCCTTTTTTCATGTCGAAGTAGAAGAAAATAGTAGAAAATATACTTCTTTCTTAACACATTCTGGTCAATTTGAATTCTTATATATGAATTATGGCCTTAGCGATGCACCCTTGGTGTTTCAAAGATATATTTATATCGTTTTTTGAGAACTCATTAATGAAAATGTACTTATTGTCTATATGGATGACTTCATAATACCAGCTGAAAACGAAGTCGAAGGACTCCAGAAATTACAGCGCGTCCTTACAACCGCATCCGAATATGGTTTAGAACTGAATCTTAAAAAATGCCACTTTTTACAGAGAGAAATAGATTTTTTGGGTTACCACATTAAAAATGGTCAACTGCATCCATCTCCCTTAAAAACTAAAGCTGTCCTCAATTTCCCAGAACCTAAAAGTATAAAAGGCATACATTCATTTGTCGGACTAACTTCATATTTTCGTAAATTCATTCAAGATTACTCTTTAATAGCTAATTCTTTAACAGATCTCCTTAGAAAGAACACTAAATTTCACTTTGGTGACCAGCAACGAAATGCATTTAATCAGCTGAAACACATCCTTTCTTCAGGTCCTGTTTTAAGCATTTATAACCCTAGTAACGAAACAGAAGTTCACTGTGATGCATCTATTGAAGATTACGGAGCAGTCCTCCTTCAAAAGTCTTCTATTGACAACCAATTTCACCCTGTCTATTTTATGAGCAAAAAAACCACAGATGCCAAACGTAAATATTCGAGTTATGAATTAGACGTTTTAGCTGTCATAGAAGCCCTTAAAAAATTTCGCGTTTACATTCTAGGCATTCCTTTCAAGATAGTCACAGATTGCAACGCATTCGCCCTTACTATGAATAAAAAAGATCTTTGCACCAAGATTGCTCGATGGGCTTTAATGTTGGCTGACTATAACTATACAATCGAACACAGACAAGGAACACGCATGCGCCATGTCGACGCTTTAAGTAGAAATCCAATATGTATGATCATTTAAGATAGTTTTACTTCCAAATTCATACAATCACAGAACACTGACGAACATATACAGACCATCAAAGAACTTTTGAAAACAAAGCCATATGACAACTGTTTCCTTAAAAATAACGTTCTCTATAAAAATCATAAAGGTATCGATCTGGTAGTTGTGCCGGATGAAATGCAGCTAAATGCCATTAAACACAAAGGACATTTTGGCCGTAAACGCTGAGAAGAACTCCATAACGAAGAACTTTTCATCCCTAATATGTCAAATAAAATTGATAAAATTATAGCAAATTGTGTAACATGCCTTTTGTATAATCGCAAACGTGGAAAACGAGAAGGTGAATTACACCACTTACATAAAGAAGAGACCTCTCTCCAAACCTACCACATTGATCATTTAGGCCCTCTTGAAACAACTAACAAAAATTACAAACATATTTTGTCTTTAATAAATGCAATTACTAAATTCGTTTGGTTGTATCCCTGTAAAACCACTTCTGCTACCGAAGTTATATCAAAACTACGAGAACAAAGTTACACTTTTGGCAATCCTTCCACCATCATTAGCGATAGAGGTCCTGCCTTCAAAAGCAAAGAATTTGCTGATTATT
Source organism: Maratus speciosus (assembly GCA_963932465.1). NCBI lineage: Eukaryota > Metazoa > Arthropoda > Arachnida > Araneae > Salticidae > Maratus > Maratus speciosus. Next base: position 537,695,292 of record OZ010795.1, read on the forward strand.
GTCAAGATGAAAATATAAAGCACGAGACAGTTACAACTGGTCTTCCCTGTGCCAATGTTCAAGTAGAGCGACTTAATTCCACCATAATTTCTGTAATCTCTAAAATGTCCAAAGACGAACCGACCAAATGGTTTAAAAATGTTTCGGAAGTTCAACAAGTCATTAATTCAACTTACCAACGAAGCATTAAGAAAACACCGTTAGAACAATTAATGAAAGACAGAGAAGAGCTCCGTAAAGAAGCCAAGAAGAACATTCTGGAAATTCAACAAGAAAATCGCAAGCACTATAATTTACGACGTAAGAAACCCCGGAAGTACAAGCTTGGTGACCTCGTAGCAATTAAGAGAACCCAGCAAGGACCAGGTTTAAAATTGAAATCTAAATTCTTAGGTCCGTATAAAGTAACCAAAGTAAAGTCTAACGACATCTACGACGTAGCGAAAATCTTATCAACCGAAGGACCGATAAATACTAGCTCCTGTGCTGAATACATGAAACCTTTGCCTGACGAAAACTGAAGCTTAAAAAAAAAAAATCTTTCCTTCTTGTGTGTTATGAAAATTTTATAAGTCAATAATTTTAAAGAAATTTCCATATGATGTTACGCCACTTCGAATAGACTGACTGACCTTTCTGACGTGCAGATTAATTTTTTTCTTCTTCTTTTCCCTCTAAGAACAGTTACTGGTTTTTGTTTTTGTTTCTTTTTCAGATTCTATTTTAGCACATGTCGCTGCGGCAGCTCCAGATGTCACGAAGGCCACATGTGGGAATTCCGTAAGAACACTTGAATCAGACTGAATGTCTCCGATGCTGTATTCCACTTCGAGATTAAAAAGTCAACGAAGCTGCGTGAAGTGAAAATGCAGAAAAAGTAAATAGAACGAAAAATGAGTTCGACGACGCAGGTTTTGTTAAAAGGAACAGAACATTTTTCGACGAAATAAGAAAATCTTAGAAATATTCGACTGTCCTAAAGAAATGAAGCCAAAGTTGTAGCTTTTAAGCTAAATATAGATTGAAAAGAGTGCTTTTTAACTGTATTTTTGTTTTGTCTTCGTCTTAATAAATGCCAGTGTTCGTCTCAGAAGTGAGTTATGATTCCTAAATAGAGTCTCATCCCATAAATATAATAAATGTATATATAGCAGATATACGTATATATATATATATCCTTTTTGTCATGCGATAACTCTGCTGTCATGCTCTGATGTCATGCGATTTATGAACAGATTTGGATGAAATTAATTGTATGCATAGTACATACCAAAGTCTCGACCGAGTTCGTTGGTCATCTTTATCCACCATTTTGTTTCAAAATGACGGCCATTTGCACCATGCACTGCCGCGCAAGTCTAAAATAATATTATATCCGTTAGCTTCAAATTCTCGCAAAGCTTGGCGACACTTGGCGAAATATCGCCAAATTTGGAGACCAAAAATAAGTAACCGTAAATGATAACAACTTGGCTATAGCTTACTAATTTGGCGCAATGCTCTTTCAAATTCAGTATTGATGAATGTTCTCTTAAAGGGTTCGTCGCATTTTAGCTTCTTAAAATTTGAGTAAAATTAGCCTCGAGTAAAACTTGCAAAATTTTAAAACCAAGAAATATAAAAGCTATCTTTTATTCTTGGCACATGCCGAAAGTACTTTTTATTGTAAAAAGGTTTTAATTCTTGATCCTACACATGAGGCAGTTACAAAGAAAATAGTGCGTACGACCGTCGTATGGGTTGAAAAAGTTCAGACAGATGCAAATGCGTAACGAATTTGACGAACAGTCAAATGCCGGTGGTCTGCATAAGAATTTATTTCCTTACCGAAAATAAAAACCATAAATATTTCAACGCGCTATTCTTTCCCAAGCGTTCTATGGTCATCAGCAAAATCGGGCTAACAATAAAAGAAAGAGATGAGATAGACATGCCAGCGACAATCACTGGTGATCTCTAAACTGTAGACATCCGACTAAAGTCATACAACATGAAAGGGAGCACCTAATCCCATGAAAAGTTCCGATGTGAAGTAAAATAGTCTTTTTTGACCTTAAGGATCGCCTCTGCAAAATGTCGGAATGTAAACAAAAGGACCATGCGTCTATGGTTAATTTGGCAAATTCGTTACTCTTGATCATTTATAATGTAAATAAACAATAATACTATTTCATTAGAGTCAGCTCTTAATATAACCAACTGCATAAATCAACCGACGTATCAAATATTTTGTTACCTACCGGAATTTGATTTTACTTAATAACACGAACAAATATTCTTTGAGCCAAAAATGTACCCAAACATGTCATTTGTTTAGCAAAGAACGCCTCGAAAATAGAGTAAGGCGTAAGGTGAAAATTAACACAGAAAAAGGGCTATTATAAATTTGTACTAAAATAATTTAGTTCAAATGTGAGAAAGGAATGGCTGTACTCGATAACATGATATGAATTAATGCTACCACATATAAATAAAATGTTAAAAGTAATTGTGGGCCATCATTGTGATCATGAAAAATCAGCAACAGTACTGGCCTACCTAAATAGTTGGATTAATATGCTTATTTTGATAATACCAATATGTTTCTAAGTTCATTACACTTTTTAGAAGTCATTGCATCTCACCTTTTTTCGTCTGTGTTTCTTTAAATTTTCGAAAAACGCACGAAACGCAACTTTGATTATTAAAAGCTTTTTTAGCAAATCACTTCTGAAAGAAGGGAAAAAAAACAAGCTTCGATGGATGTAGCTCTCGGTCACGTGACGTACAATGATTTATCGAAACTAGAGCCTCTGAAGTTTCGGGCCGGAGCATCACCGCCATATTTAGGTACACTTTGGGTACACTCCTGCTTCTTGGCGACTTTAGCGTCTTGTTGGCGATTTCAAGAAATTTGTTTATCATATATTATTTAAACTAAGTCGATACATCATGCAAGTATGCACAAGAAGAAATGTTTTTCTATTATAAAAATCGTATTGTCCTTGAAAATTTTTACATTTTTCAAAAATAATTTTTCGTCTGTAAAGGTCCTTTTTCTGCAAAATCTGTAAAAAGTCCTTAATTTCAAACTCATATTTCTTAAGCAGATGTAAAACTCTTATGCATTTCAGTGAATTTCCGATTTAAAAATAAATTCAATTAAATCCCTCTCTTTTCGAAATTTTCTTCGCCTTCTTTTCTCCCCCCCGCCCCCCCCGTTCCTCTCGAACAGTACCCAAAGTATAAAAACCCTTAAAATTCCTTAATTTATTTAAACTTTTCTACTCTATTTATTATTTTATTGTAACAATATGATCATGCAAATTTCGTTACAATTTAATCTAAATTCCTCTATCCCAAAATTTTGCTACCCTCTCTACGCCCCTCCCCCCTTCTCACAATACCCAGTACAGTTTAAAATTTTTAAAACTCTAATTTTTTCAAACTTTGTTTTAGCTCTATCTGTCATTTTATTAAAACAATAAATAAATAACTGATCATATAATTTTTTTCCTCCCCCCCCCACCGAAATTCGTGTATTTTCCTCCCATCCTACCGATACCAAGCACACAAAGTTAAGTCTTTAAATATCTATCTTTTTTTGTTGTTCTATGTGTAAATGTTTAGTAAAGTGAATAAATAACAAGTCTTCTAATAATCTCTCCCCCTTTCAAAAAAAAAAAATAAATAAAATAAAAAAAAAAAAAATCTTCTTCTCTTTGCCCCCCCCCCCCTTGTTCATAAAGTTTAAAATCTTTAAAAGTATACTTTTTTTCTGCTATTTGTTCCTTTATTGTAATAATAAGTAATTAATCATTTAAAATCCTCCCTCCATCTGATATGGTCGCTTCCCCTTTAGCTCCCCCAGCTCATTATTCCTAGCACAAAAAAAAAAAAAAATAAATCTTTAAAGTGTTTATTTTTTTATTTATTTTTTTTCTCTATAATTTTAAATCTTTACTAAAAAGAATTAATAAGTCATCTAATGAACTTACAACCCCCTCTCGATAAAATTCTGTTTCTCCCTTCATTACCACCCCCCTACTCACAAAACTAATTATCTTCAACCTTTTTTAATTTATAAAACATTCTTTGCTCTATTTATTACTTTATTGTAACAATAACAATAAATAATCATTTAACATCCTCCCACCACCTGAAATTACCTCTCCCCCGTTCTTTCCTACCATGCAAAACTTAGTCTTCAAAACTGTAATTTTTCTTTCTGCCCCATTTGAGAAACGATAAATAACTAATCAACTCCTCCCCCCCCACTCCCCGCATCAAAAATAAACAAATAAACAAAATTACCCTTTCCGCATCTTCCTAAACTTAGAAAGTTTAAAATCTTTTGAACTTTAAAAGTTTTCTCCAACACCAGTGTTTTCAATGGATAAAACGGTAACATTTCGGCAATGATATCAGGTTTTTCTAATTTTATTTTTATTATTTTGGTTAATTGGTAGAGATGCGACACCGCAGAAAAGAAGAAAAACCGGTCGTCACATGACCGCATTTGCGTATAACTCGATAAATAATTTATTTATTAAAAAATAGAAATCTCATTTTGATTCAAATTCAAAATCGCTTCAGTAATCAGAGCTGCTAGTTTTATGTCTTTACGTTTAAAAATGATTAATAAAATGTATCATAAAGTTATTTTGGGTAACTGGTAGACCTCTTAAACTCAAATTCCTGAACATCAACAAGATTGCAGATTATTTCATGAACAAGTATTTACATGTTGTGTACATAAAGCAATTAAGTGAAATTTACCATTTATATCTCTTCTTTTTGCATTAACTCACTGTTTATATTAATAATTGATTAATATATTAAACCCTCCTAATGTATTTTAAATATAAAAAAAGCAAGTTATTCCGTATTATAAATTTATTAATCTGTAAAATAATAGTAATAATAATAATAAAATGTTTAACCTATTTATGAATTTTTTGGAGAATTAAAAATGTGCAGAAAGATTTAAAATTTTATAAGCATCACTTAAATAAAAATAATTACCATAAAATTCGGCTTCCCGATTTTCCCCTTCGGCTCAATAAACAGTTTGATATTTAAAACTGTAATTTAAATAAAATATATCCTACATGTTTTACAGTAAAAATAAATCAAGTAATCTACACCCCCCCCCCCACCCCGCAAAAAAAAAGTAAGAAAAATCTGTTTCTCTCCAACACACGAAGTTATGAATTTTTAATTTTTTGCTCTATTTGGGAGCTTGTAGTGACAAAAAATAAATACTAATTAATGGGATTAATAAGAAAATAAATAATTCAAAATCTCGTAAATATTGATTAATAACTCTCAAAAGTTTGCAAAAACATTAAAAAAGAATAAATAATCATTGTCTCTTATGTATATTTATACATTTATGTAAATATTATAACCACAAATAAATAATTTAATGTAAAAAGAATCGCAATCATCAATCCTTTTTACACGTTTTAACAGATTATGATTAGTTTATGTTATGATTCGTTTTAATCTGTAGATGCCCACCTAAGCAGATTTTATATACATCATTTAAAAGTAGACTTTATTTCCAATCGTTCGGTACAGTAACTTTCTTCTACGATAATTTATTGAGGAGTTAGTAGGGGGTGTTTACTTTTTTTTCCACGACTGTATCTACATACAGAACCGGCGGGCACATAAGCTCTCAGGCTTTCATAGACTGTGAGCTAAAAAATAGAATCTTGTAAAAATGTATTAATTTTAATTGCTAGAAGATGTAAATTAATTCTTTTATAACAGTAAAAATAGATTTATTTGACCGTTTACATGTTTCGACTTCGTCCGAATCATTTTGAAGACAAATAAATAAACATATTATTAAATTGCACGGTCTATGAAACGCCATTACTTAATTTTTACACATACTTTTCATATTATGCACGGTTTTTTTTCCCCTTGAATGTTTATTTTTATTTTATTAACCATTGCGTAACTAGAGCCATAATTTTGTTAAGTTAAATGAGGCTGCATCGTTACACATTGAATTTTTGCGTGTTACAATTTATATGGTTTTTATTATAATGGATGGATAGTATAGACTGGAGGGGAAAATTCGATTTTTCAAACGCATATTACATGAACCATAATAAAGATACTTACGATTTTACCAAATTCATACCAGTAAACTTGAATGAAGTTGCTACTTTGTATCAACGAAAACTATATTTGGGTTACAGTTTCAAATATTATCAGTATTACTTAAATAAAGCTTGTTTAAATATCAAAATGTCACGTAATTCGTTGCAGAGATCGTATTTAATCCAGGCGGATTACAATTGGATCGGTTACATGCAGTATAATACACATTTACAAAAGCTACATGTATTATGGATTATTTGGCTAAAACCGAAAATGTAAAGTTGTTTATTCCAGCGGTAATACATAAGTTTTAGCAGATTACTGTTTAATGAGATCTTTTAAAATGTACAAAACGTTACAAAAACATTTTCAAAATATTTTTTTTTCAAAATAACATTTGTTGTCACCAAGTAAAAAAAATCACGAAAATTTGAGATAAATTGAGAATATTGATAATTTAAAACAAGTCGGAAATTGTACGTCAAACATAACAAAGGAGATGTGTTCGTACTATAACTAGATTTATAAATATTCAGATCTTGCAAAAAACGCACAAATACAAAATTTATTTCGATTATATATATTAAATTCAATACGAGTAATACGGTAATAATATGACTCCATCTTAAATCTAACGAATCACGATCCAACCTAGAATCATTACCTGTCATGGGACATCGTCGAATTAATTACGAATGAAAGGATTTAATAGAATGATGAAAACTTTTATTAATATCTTTTTAAGTTTCGATCCAATTTTCATGATATTTGAAATTACCGGACAAAATTCTACAATGATTTATTGATATAAAATCAAAGTCTCTGTTTGTCCCTCACAATTCCGGTTGCACCGCTTTTGTGATTGCGGATTTTTGTGATGTTAGTCTTCCTATGGAGAAATCGGTATCAGCTTCAACAATGTCTAACTGTTGAAAAGTACTAGTGGCAGGGTTGCCACAATAGCGCGAAATTTTGACCAACTTGGCAAAATATCACCAAATTTGGCGGTATTTCGACAAATTTGGTGACAAATACAAGTTGCCATATGACAGGTTATCTTTAGTTATATATATTAGATTTCAAAGCACTCTGTTGGGTAGTATTTGCGTTGTTAAATGCATACAGTCGGACAGACAGACGGACGGACCAGATGACGGCTCTAGGTGATTCTTATTAGGTAGATTTCGTATGAAATACTACCTATTTGGATCATTCCTATGTTGGATTTTCTCAAAAATTTTTGCAGATCTACACCGATCATGACCCCTCGAGCCCAAAACCACCCTCAGTAAAAAATTTTACATCTATCTATCGATCTATCTATCTATCTATGTATGTATGTATCTATCTATATATATCACTTTCTTCTGGACACGATAACTTCCACAATTCTGCACCAATCTCTTCCAAACCGATACATAAAATCAAAGGGCATAAAATCTCGGTCAAGTTCTTTAATGGGCAAAATCGGACCAAGGGGGTGGAAATAGGGAGGGGTTTTGTGAAAACAGAAAAAAACCCATAACTTCTTAAATTTTGTACATATCGAATCAGTTTAAAGTTTTTATTACTTCTAAAAATAGTGCCAAAACTTTATGTATCACAGATTTTTGATAAAGTTAAAAATGGGCTCAAGGGACGCAAAAAATAGGGTTTTGGAGAGAAAAAAATTCATAACTTCGTCAATTCTCCAGATATCAAATCCAATTAATTTTATCATGAATCTCCTTAACATTATCTACAACTTTTATATTCACAAGTTTTTGATAGGACCAATTCGTACCGCAAAAAAAAATAATAATAACGAAAACAAAAAGGGCGTTTGAAGAAGAAAAAAATCCATAACTCCGTCAATTCAAAAGATATAAAATCCCCATGAATTTATCATATATCTTCTTAATATTGTCTACAACATCTATATAAACAAGTTTTGGATAGGACCAATTCTTACAGCAAAAACAAATTAAAAATACATAGCGGTTGAAGAAAAAAAACATCTGAGTAAGGCAGTATTCAAATCCAAACTGCTTATTTTCTGACTCATTTTACAATTCATTTTTGCTCTCAAACGCATCCAATTGGTAGATTCGCTTATTCAGAAACTATATAATATACCGTAATGATCGATTTTTTGACAGAGGCAGAATATATTTCAGAAAATGATGTCAAAGTGGGCATTTTGAACGGAATTTCCCGAAGCGATTGTGTTAGAAACAAAAAATATTGTCTTACTGAGAAAATAATTGTTTATATACCAAGTTTTATTAATTGAACGAAAATTAAAAACACAGGTCGCTTATAAATCTCTTCAAACATCACGTCAACAAGTTTCATGTTTTTCCTATTAAAATTGAATTTGGAGTTATGCCAGAAAATTTCGAGTTGTTGAGCACTGAAAAGTATTTTTTTTAATACCGCCCTAACCTGATTCTGATAAAACCAGTTATTATATAAAAATGAAATAAAAATTCGTCAAAAGCGGCCAGATAAAATTGTTAAAGTGGGTTTATCTCTAATCATGATTTGGTTTTTGTTTGTGAAATTAGTATACTTAACTTTGAAATCTACCTCCGCCTGTAGGCCGGGCCGGCAGGGATTTTTTATATAATTACAAACGCACCTAAAAAGACAATTTAAAACAAAGACAAACATAGATTTCTTTTTTTTTTTAATACACATAACCATCTAAAATATGTAATACCACCAGAAGACAATATTTTTTCTTTAACTCACACACTCATGCCAGCTTTCTCTATAAAATGACATATTTTCCCATTAACAAATACAAAATATAACACTGCACTTAAAAGTGTTACATAGTAAACACCTTTAATAATAAAATTGATACATTAAATTATATAAAAATGAAAACGTTACTAAACCACAAATACTAAAATTTAAACTTTGTATCAAGTTTTCATAAAAAGGTAACGCTGTTCAAATTATCTGCTTCAAATCTCTCTGAAATGCGAATAAACCTTTTGAATTTAAACTGGTTTAATTACATTGAGAAAGCTATGCACGAATTCACAATATTAGTAAACTGCATGCTTTTTTGGAAAGGCAACTTAAACGTCATTAGTATATGCTTTTAAATTATTCTCGCTTAGGCAATTGCTTGAAAACTTATAACGTTTGCTTTATTTAAAAGTAAATAAATTATATTACGACTCCCTCTGTATAGCAATTACATTAGAATTACTAACGACGTGCTTAAATCAATAAATGTCAAAATTAATGTTAAGAAATATTCCGAAAATTATCAGTTGTTACTTTTGGAAATATCATGCGTTTATTGTTATTATTATTATTATTATTATTATTATTATTATTATTATTATTATTATTATTCATATTTAAATATACAGTCGTGGGAAAAAAAGTAAACACCCCTACTAACTCCTAAACAAATTATCCTAGAAGAAAGTTACTGGTACCAAACGATTAGACATATATAAAATTTGCTTAGGGGGCCACCTACATATTAAAACAAAACGAAACTCATATATTTTTTCAATAGCAATGCCCAATTTTAACAGATATTTCAAATCTTCCGTTCAAACTATGCCTAGACACCAGATTTCGAGTCATTTGAATGATAAGTTTTGAATTATGACTATCCAAAATTTAGTGCCTGTAATGTTAAATTACATTTTCATATTTTCATTTATATCTCCTGAAATTATACTACTAATGTGCTAATTTTTTGTGTAGCAATAATACTAAAATATCCAAACATATATACGTTGAATTTGTAATTTTTATAATTTTATGACATGTTTTATGTATTATGAAATTAATATTAGAAAAAATTATGAATTGCAATCTGTAATTTTTTTATGGATTTAGATTTGTTAAGTCCTGCTTCATGGAAATCCAAAATTTTACTTTTTTCTTCCAAGTAGTTTTCAAATTATGCTTAAAACGGCAAAATGATGGTTTGGGGCCATCTATGGTAGAAGTGACTAGATATTTTTATATTTCTTATGCTATCGTGTAAGCTAGCAGTCTTCAATGACTGCTTGAGTGGCGCTTAAGATGCCTTGATCCAGAAGGGGGAACTCTCGGTCAACAATCGAGTACCAAACTTCAATTGGGATACAGGCTCTAAAATACACTCGTTTTAAAATAATTAATTTCTCAGAAACTTACCGTTTGAATTGCATAAAAATTTGTTTTTAGGCTAATTGAAGGGTGTAGAGTTAATTTATGTTGTCAGAATTGTGTACTTCTATTGAAAAAAAAAACAAAGTTATGGTTCGATTTAATATAAAGATGGTCCCTTAAGCAAATTTTATATACATTATTAAAAGTAGATTTTATTACTAATGGTGTGGTACGAGTAACTTTCTTCTACGATGCTGTTTATTTGCGATTCCCGCAATAGGTCTATCTCAAGAAGTAATGCTTGGTTTTTCAACAAATTTCAGATTCAGGTATACCTTGATATGAATTAGTTCTGTTTATAATTTGATGCAAATCGCTCAGCAGGGGGTGCTGCTATGCTGCCTTTTTCAGAATTTCCATTATAGCTCTATCTCAGTAACTCATGCACGAATTTTCATGAAACTTCAGATTCAGGTATACCTTGATATCAATTTGTGCTGTTTATGATTTGTTGTAAGTCGCTCAACAGGTGGTGCTGATATGCTACATTTTACAGAATTTCCGCTATAGCTCTATCTCAAGAACTAATGCACGAATTTTCATCCAACTTCAAATTCAGATATACTTTGATATGAATTGGAGAAAAATTGATGTAATTTTTTGGACTACTTAAATGATTTAATTGACGTGATTTATATAGAAGAAAGTTTTGTGATGGCCACAACATACTAGTTAAAGTTTGATTCAAAATCTATAAGCAGGTAACGCACCAAGCAAAATTTTAGAATAACATTTTTTTGTTATGCCACGTCATTTTTATCATAATAATTTTTTTTTATCTTTAACACTGCAAATAGAGGCGTCTTAAATTCAGACACATATGTGACTGAAAAAGAAATTCAGATACTTAAGTGTCTGAATATGAAATTTCAGACATCATAAGTGTCTGAATTTAAGACCCTTAAGTGTCTTACTGTGATCATGGTATAAATGAACTGAGAAAAATGTCTGAATAATGATCATGTGTCTGAAATTAAGACATGTAGAAATTCAGACACTTATATGTCTGAATGTAATATAATTGTATCATATGTATGATGAAACGACTATTGTATATGAGAACCCCTGCGGCCAAGGGATATAAGTGAAAAAATTTAGATTTGGAATAAATTGAATTTAACGATTAACATCAATAGTAAGTGACTGACTTAAAATATGAAGATGTTGCTAATTTCATAGCGGTCTTTCAATTCTTATTTCAATAACTGTGGAAGGAAAGTGAAGTACAATATATTTTTTTAAATTTTAAGTACAGATTAAAGAGGTTAAGTAGTTTATAGAGCTTAAGTAGTTGACCTCCAGAATGCAACACATAATTAGGAAATCTCTTATATTTTCCGTTTTAGTTTAGCAAACAAGGCAGGTGACTTCAGGCACATCTGTCCAACGTTTCCCCTCCCTATATTTTTCTTCTGAGAGCAATCATAAAAGAAATAGCCTTATTTTCAGATAGCCTGTATACTGATCTCAGTTTTTTTCAATTTTGACACTTATAGCCTTTCGCTTCTGTTGTCCTCATATGCAATTGTATCGCAATATATCTGGCAGCACCGTCAGAAAACGTTTTCGAATGGATGAAATGCTTTGCCATCCACTAAATTTGGTATTAGTGTATAAAATAAGCAACTTAATTTGACCATGGGGACATCTGCCAAAATTGTAAATGCCCGTTTACTAACTTTCGAACTAAATTATTTTTAGTGCAAAAGTACAAGCTAAAGAAACTTTTCCCAAAATATAAATTTCTCAAAACTACTTCCACTCATAGGAATGCTCATGGCCCACTCATAGGCCGTTCCCTAAATACAAAGAGATATGATTGCTCTTAGAAAAAAAATGTAGAAAGAGGAGAGGATGGACAGATGTGTCTGGCGTCCTCTACCTAGTCCGCCTAACTAAAACACAAAATATATATATGAAATAAGCTAAACCAAGAATCTTTTGTGAGAACACCTTGTACAAGATAATTTTTATATAAAAGGAATATAAAAGAATTAACAAGTAAGAAGTATTAAATATTAAATAGATATATAAAAATAAATTTCTAACAATATTTTTTTAAATGCAGAACATTTCTTTCCCTCTAGTGGAGGGATTTGCCCTTCTGAACACCCCTTATCTAAGATAAATTTTAAATATACGAACGTCAACAGGAAATATTTAAAAATTGATTTCTATTGGTGGTTTAGGAAGGGAGGGGGGGGCGGTGCTCCTCACGAAAATTTCTTAGTTCTTTTTTCTCTTAGTGTTCAATTATGTAATCATTTCGAAGAATAAATGTTATTTTTTTAACTAGCGTTACGACGATTTTTTTAAATTTATAATAGGTTTTTCACCCTCTTACTGAAAGAATAAAAACTGTAATAATTATTTTCATATAATTTATAAGTGTAAACATTACGAAAAACGCCAAATAAAGAAAATAAAATGCTTCTGATTTCATCTTATACAACGTTCCACTTCCCGCTGATAAAAAAAAAGTTAACAACTTATCATACTGTAACCCGTAGACTGACGTAATGAATAAAGCCATCTGTTTCCAATGGAAATGCTGACTCGCAGCTTTTTTTTTCTTTGTGAAGCGAATCTGTGTTGTGAGTCCGGAGTCCGTTGTCGTATTCAAATTTAAACGTTCTTCAACAGTTCGCATCTTTGACCGGTCCGGATTTTTTACTGTGAAAAATTTTGTCATTATGTTATTACTGCGGCTGCGTTATTAGTGGAAGCGTTATATTTAGAAGTTTCTTGCATTCTGGATGGCTGGAGGGATCTTATGTGCTTCATATATGGATATAACGACTGAAATTACATCCGGATGACTCTACAAATAGTTCCCAACAGAGATAGTATTACTTTTCATTGCTTTTCGTCAAAAATATAGTTATTCATCTCGTTAAACAAGAAAACTAACCCCAGACGTACAAACTAGTCCCGCGGGTTCTGTTTTCAGAATGGAAAATTTCCATTATTTTAACAGAGCTAGCAGGATATAGGAAGGGGTTTTCTTCAAAAAAGAAGCAAGTTTTTGTCTCTCATTCACTATGACAGTTATTTTAAATCAAGTCATATCGATATCAGTAAGTGTTTTTGATATTTTGTTTATAGTACCACATAAAATGTTACATGAAATATAACTTAGGTTTGAATTTGTTTGCGAAAAAAAACAGCTAATTCTAGAAATATATATTTTTACATACTTGTAATTCTAGAACTGTAGCTCCAGAATTATATATTATATTTTTTGTGTGAGTGTAGGCTAATTTGATTATGTAAAAATATCAGTAATATTATGTAAAAAATTGGTTAAGTTAGAATGTCTATAAAAATAAAGCAAAAACGTAAAATTGTCGAAACTTTTGTTGAAGAAGAAATACTTTGTTTGGATTTAAAAGAAGTAAAATAAAAAAAAAAAAAAAAAAAAAGGTTGTTTTTTAAAAGGTTAATTTAGCGTTTTGATGAACATGTTGAATTCCTTGTAACGTTTTCTATCGCAGTTATAACCACATTTTATTTTAAACTTACTTTTAAATTAATTTTTTGTTCACTATGAAGGATATGCAATTCACTCGAAGTTTAATATTGGATAAAAATTGGAAAATTAACAAACATCTATCGTGATTTATTTTTTATATTTTATAATTAGAGATGCATAATTTTCGAGGAAAACCTTTTTAGCCAAAAATCTGTTTTTGGCAAAATTGATTTGTGTTTTGAAATCCGATTTCTCAAAACTTTTTTGTGTCACCTTAAATATATATATAGATATATATTCTGCACGATATTATTTGGTTTTAAAGCAATTTTTAATTATATGGCACACCCGTATATTCTCTAAACTATACAGTTGAAAGGAAAAAAAAATACTGCAATTTTGTGATTATTATATATAAAATCAGTTTTCGAAATTTTCATTTTTTAATAGCACATTGTATAGAATATAAATTATTTACAGCTATAATTCCATTTCCTCAAAAAAAAAAAAAAAAAAAAAAAAAAAATCATTATTTACTTTGATTTTTTTGTTCAAAATTTTAAATTTTGGATTTGCAAAACATGAGAAATTGAAAACTAAGCTTATTTTATTTTAAGGCTGTTCTCAAATCCAAAAGGGCTACTTTATGACGTAAGTTTTAATTTATTTTTGTTGGGAAATGCATGAAACTGGCTGGTGTTGTTCAGAAACTATGTTATCGAACTGTTTTTTCCGTTTTTTTTTTTTTTTTTTCAAACGCAACAGGTCTTTCAGAAAATAGTGTCCAAGTGGGCGTTTTGAACCGAATTTCTGCGTAAAAGAAGAATAACCGCTCAAGAAAGGGCGAAAAACGTGTTTGTCATGTGATCAAAATCGCTTATAACTCAATAGGTAATTTATGGATCAAAAAATGGAAAACACAGTTCGATTCCATGCTCAGGCTTTCCAATTTTATACCTTTCCGTTAAAAAATGAATTTGTAAATGTGTCAAAACGTTTTGTGCTTGTTGAGCAGAGCAGTTGAGAACAGCTTTAAGTTAAAAGGTTATTACAAGTTTAAAATGGAAATTAGAAAACAGCTAGAGTTTTGTATATTTCCATGCATAACTACATTTCGCACAAAAAATTGCGGTTTTCCTCAAAGTTCATTTATACAAACAAGGCCAAAAAAAATGTATATTTAGGCAAAATAGGTTTTGAAACTAGAAGTGAATTTTCCTGTATGTTATTATATATGTGTGTGTGTGTGTGAACATGAAAACAAATCATAGAAGCATTAGAATGAAGCTATCGTGAAATTCTGAATATTTTATAATTAAATTCTCAACTTTTCTTATGGTAAATAAACCTCTCTTAAAAAAAAAAAAAAAAAAAAAAAAAAAAAAAAAAAAATCGAATTTATTCTTTAAATGAAGAGTTTCATACTCAATTTTTTTTTTTAATATTGGGTTCTCAGATACTGCAAATTTTGGAGAATCTAGTATTAGATTTTATTTAACACGGAAATAAAAATGCAAAAAATGGTTAAACTGGGAATTGCACTGGGAATATGTTATTTAAATAGGAAAAAATTGAACTACAAAGCAGGGATGGAATTCTTTCTGAAGGAGTGAATTCTTTTTTATAAATGGGAATAATTTGTTACCATAAAGCGGAGCTGATTACAGCATGGGCTTGGCTGTTTCTATGGGCCTTTAGCTTTACGGGCCCCTAAATTCTGTATGAAATTTCCATAAAGCTGATATTTTAAATTTGTTTTGATCTTATACTTATTTTAATAAATATTTTCTACTTTTAGAACATGATTAGGTTAATGAAAATGATATATTTATCCAAATATGTATTTGACGGCATCGAATAGGCTTTTTTTTTTTTTTTTTTGTAACAGTATACGAAGGCAGTGGGGGAAGGGGGCGAATGAATACTAGGTCTTCGGACTAGAATTAATCTGAAGTTCACTAAAAGTAATAAACATTTTTGATGACGTAGGGCATATATATCACATAAATGCATATTTATATATATATACATATAATTATCCTATTCTAAAACTACAAAATACTGATTACAATCCTCATAAGGTCAAAACTGATTTAAAATATCAGCTTTATGAAAATTTCATATCCAATTTGGGGTACCCTAAAATCAGGGGGTAGAGAAGCACCCCATTTTCCCCACGCTGCAATCTGCTCTGCTTTATGGTAACAAAGTATTCCCATTTATAAAAAATGATTCAATGTGGTCAAACATGGCTGCGTATATGGCTTAGAAAGAAAAGTGTTCAAAGATGGCTTCATATTGGCCAAAAAAAAAAAGGTGGGGGTTCAAAGATGGCCGCAATTAAGACATTTGAAATGTCTGAAATTCAGACGTAAGAAGTGTCTGAAAAATTTAAGACATTTTAAAACGTCTTAAAATTGAACACTCTTGTCTCAGACACTTAAGTGTCTGAAATTCAGACACAAGAAGTGTCTGAAAATTTTAAGACATTTTAAAACGTCTGAAAATTGAACACTGCGTTTCAGACAAATGTCTGAATTTCAGACATTTCAGTTTACAGTGAATGAACATTAATATTAGTTTGCAAAAAAAAGTAGAGATATGCAGTAATTTATAATTGGCAAACGAATTTTGAATCTTATTGAAGTCTCTAAAACCTGAAAATAAATTTTGGGGGAAAAAGTTCGGTTTTTGTCGAAAAGAACTTTCCCATCTATAATTAACCTATAACTTTTTTACATTTTAATAACAGTATATTAAATATGAAATTAAAAGTTATGATTCGATTTCATTCGTATATAGCACATTTAATAACACGAAAAATTATCTTACTTGGTAAATCGTGCAGTGTTTAACTTTCAAAGCACACACAAAATTCCCCAGGCAATTTGAAATTATGTTTTAACATAGTGTAGATATTTTGTCGTTGAAAGCAGACTTTTAAAACTTAATGCTTGCGTAATTATAATTGAATTTAACTGAGCATCGCTTTATGAATAAAAAGCTAATTTAAGTCCTTTGAAATTTCGTACTTTTAAATAACCAACAGATGAGCAAAATATCCAAGCGTTAAAATCAGTGCATTTAAAATGAGATTAAATATTCTACGGTAGTTGCTGGGATTTGTATATAATTTAAATTGATTATATTTTTTTTTCGATAAAATCTTGCCAGATACTTGGATAATTTACCAAATAAAATTTATGTAGACATGAAAATTTGCTTCTGAATCTAAACATATAATTTAAAGAAGAAAAGGTTGTTTGTTTATTTGTTTATTTTTAGCTGCAATATCTTGGACTACCGAAACGGTTACAAGAAAAACTTTCTTATACATTTTTTTAGTTTTTTTGTGTGAAAAGTACTTTTGAGTCTTAAAAGATATAGTTATCTATTCAAATGACGAAAAATACTGTTTACAGATATTTAACGTATATGCTATTCAATGTAATGTTATAGTTTGTGTGCGTATTGGTGGAAGAATTTTTTAAAGCATTTGGAAAATATTGAATTACAACAGGATTAAAAAATATATATTTGTAATAATTTATCCGTTTTCTTTTGTTTTGTTTTCTTAATCACAAATGAAATTCTCCAGCAAGGAGTTTCTATTTTATATTTCAACAATAAAACGTTTAGTCCGGGAGGCATCATCCCATTTTGCAGCCAATTTCAGCATCGATGAAATATTAAATTCAGGAACACAAATGAAGTGAATAGAGATAAATGTATATAAATATACTAGGTTTACAACAAAAAGATAGTAATATAAATAATTGTAAAAAAAAAAAAAATAATAGTCCATGTACAAACATGTTCCCTTATGAGAATAGAAGAAAACGTTGTAAGGTATTGTGAAATAAAAACTTTAACGAATACAAAAATATTCTATACATTTTCTGTACAAAAGATGTAAAACTATAGCCGTTTGTCTTTTAATTAAAAAATAACGATTTACATCAGTAGACCAATGAAGGAAAATGTAGACAAACATAATTCTATCACTTTTTATGCATGCTAAACCCTGAGGCACCACATTCCATGTCGAACAACAGAAATATCCATCACGACATAGTTTTAATTTTCTTTTTATTTAAATTTTATTTTAAAGTAAACTGTATATCTTTGGAAAATATAACTTCAGAAACTTTCCTTTTAAGAACTATCTTTATTTTATTCTAATAATATTTATATTTCAGGTAATTCTTTAATTAAGTATTTAAAAAATAGGTATCTATTTGCTATTTTTTAAAAGCCCTTTTTCAATATCAGATTTATTTTTCTCCCAAATTAATCAATCTCTTTTTTTACGTTTATCTAAATATTATTCTTCTGCACCACCCAAAACAACTATTCCAGCAATTTCCAGATTGTTCGAAGGCGACCTTCAGATGGACGAAGGTAATATCACATACACACATATCGGAAGATGCGATCTTCAACTCAAAAAACAAGTTGGAAATTGCTCGTCAAACGTGGCAAATGAGGTGCGTTCGTACTATAACTAGTTTTATAATTATTCTTGCACCCCATATTGTACTGAATGTGTATTTATTTGCAATTCATAAGTGCATAGTCTGCAACATCATTAAAATGCACTTGCAATAATTTTTTCCCATTCCCCTTAATGTAACGGAAAACTTTTGACTGCCCCTGTAATTAAGCTATACATCCGATTTTCATGAAATTTGAAATGGCTCGACAAAATTTTGCAGCAATTATATATTTAAAATTTCAGCCAATTCGGAAAGCTGTAACATCATTAAAATGCACTTGCAATAATTTTTCCCATTGGCTTTAATGTAAAGAAAAACTTTTGACTGTCCCTGTAATTAAACTATACATCCGATTTTCATAAAATTTGAAATGGCTCGACAAAATGTCGCAATAATTATATGTTTAAAATTTGAGACCATTCGAAAAGCTTTAACATCATTAAAATGCACGTGCAATAATTTTTCCCATTGGCCGTAATGTAAAGAAAAACTTTTGACTGTCCCTGTAATTAAACTATACATCCGATTTTCATAAAATTTGAAATGGCTCGACAAAATTTAAGAACAATCATATATTTAAAATTTCAGACCATTCGGTTGGGTAGTTTTTGCTCTATTATATGCGGACGGACGGACAGACATACGGACGGACAGACGGACGGACAGACAGACGGACTGAACGACGACTATAGGTGCTACGTATTTATATAATTACGAACGCACCTAAAAAAGGGGCCAATCGCTTCACAAGTACCTGGGCAAAATGAAGGCACCCCACAGAAGAAAGGGAGAGGTTCTCCTCCCAGCAGCACTTGGGCCCATGCCTCAGGCCCTATAAAAATAGGCCCCACAAAAAAGGCCGTTCTACTAAAATTATTTAACGCCAAGCCAAGCGCCGGCTAAGAGATGATAAAGACTTCATTTACAGTCTACATAGCTAAGGATGAGTGACGCCACTGAGCCATTTCTTTTTATTCTCGTTTTCTATCCCTTTTTTCCCTCAAAATTTCTTTGATTATATTTTTGTAATTAAAAGACATCTACAAAATTTTATCGTGTCAACCTAAATAATAAACAAATATATATATATATATATATATATATATATATATATATATCAAAAATGATTAATTGAAAAAATAATAAAATTAAGAGTAACGTTTTTATGATTCCCCGACTCTCACATCTGTATTGTAAATAATGATACATGGTGTCAAATAAGAGAAAAAATCGAACAATGATTAATAATGTGTGAAATATTAAAATTTTTAATAATGTGTAAAACTCGTTAAGAAATTACAGGTTAATTAAAATAAATTTAAATTTATGTAGCATTCTGACTCTTTTTTTTCTTGTAGGCTATAGTAATTATTCATTATCATGTAATTCATTTTTTTTTAGACGCGAATACTTTCTTTTCAGGATCGCGGGTATATATATTTTATTTGGAGCTAAATAAATATGCAACTAGTAAATGGTGACTTTTATCCTTTTCTTATTCTTCTCAATAATTTATATATGTAAAGGTAAATAATTTTCTTTATTTATTTAAAATCTCAATTGTTCCTAATTATTAAAGTAATAATTTTGCGGTGATATATATATTTGACCGACGTTAAAAAAAATCGAACCGGAGCTTGCTCTATTAATGCCGTTTCTCACAACGCGACGGCGAGCAATTAAGCTTTTTTATTGCACCCACTATTTTTCACCCTTTAACACCTCAAAAACATCGTTAAGAAATACCACATACCGGGTGAGCAAAAAGTCCGTATAAACTTTAGAAATTCATAAAACCCGAAAAAATAACCAAAATGAAAAACGGTTTGCAGGGTTACCATCTATAGGGCACGGGTATTTTTTTAAGACTGGAAAAAAAACTCAAAAAATAGCCAGTAGGTGGCGCTAACGCAACAGAGTGAAAGAAAAGATACGCAAATAACGAACAGAGTTACTCCAAATCGTTTATTACAGTTCTATCTGTTCCACATGACCACCACCACAGGTGGATAACACATTGCAGGCGAGTCACAAATCCAGCAACGGCACGGTTTAGCATATCTGGATGCACACATGACACCTCTCGGCGGATCGCATCTTTCAATTCCGACAGATTAGACGGACCGGGTTGATACACCCGGGATTTCAAAATACCCCAATAACCGGAAATCTGCCGGTGTCAAATCTGGAGACCAAGGAGGCAATGGAAACCTGAAACCCCTTCTAATGATTTTGTCTTCCCCGAAAGTCTGTAGAAAGAATTCCTTGACAGGAGTATCAATCTGACTAGGGGCTCCATCTTGCATAAACTTGACGGTAGAAAGTGCATCTCTTTCATGCAAACATGGCATGACCTTCTCACGCAGAAGCTTTCAAAACCGCTAAGCATTCATCGTAGACGTTTTCCATCCATTTACTGGGCACTGTGTTTAAAAGAAGAAAGGTCCTATGATGAAAGAACTTGTGAATAAACACCACACAGTCACTTTTGGGGAATGCAACGGTTTCTGGGTGTACTCATGTAGATTAGGCGTCGCCCAAATACGACAGTTATGGGTATTAACGTCGCCGTGAAGCGAAAAATGAGCTTCATCTGTTCAGAATATGTTAAAAATCCAGGTCGAATTCAGTTCGATTTTGGAGAAAGTCCAACTCGCAAATGCTTCCCTCTGTACAGTATCCGCTGGTAAAAGTTCATGGCACGACTGTAATCTGTATGAGTACAGATCAAGTATTCTATGAAGAATATTGTGTACCGAGGATTGTGGTAAGCCCGAGTGGTTGACAGCTTCACGAGCACTGCTGATGCCCGCAGCTGAATCAGATGCTAACGCTTGCATTTCGGCTGTAAGCGTTACGTGCCTTCATTAAACATGGTCTCACGGATCTTACACGATCCTCCAGCGTTCCGGTTTCCTCAAACCGCCGAACGAGCTTTATGAGGCATGTTGCTGTTAAGGCCCTTTTCCATTCCTCACATTCTTCTAAACTCGGAAATTACGCAAAGGAATGGTCGCCGATTTTTGGTTCAACTAAAATAACTTCACCTTCAAAGCTTTATCCTTCGCACTCAGCATCCTTGATCAAGTACATGGCTCACAATGGTGAACTAGTTCTGAATTAGGAGCTTAAGTTCTTATAAACGTCATTTGCATACTTGCACCTAAATTGCACAAACCAGCGCCATCTGTCGGCTGTTTTTTGAGCTACTTTTTTTTCTGTCTTAAAAAAATTTTCGTGAACTATAGATGCTAATCCTGTAAACAGTTTTTCATTTCGGTTATTTTTTCGGTTTTCATGAATTTTTTAAAGTTTATACGAACTTTTTGCTCACCCGGTATTTTTCTCCTCTACATATGGTTTTTTTCTTCACAACATTCCATTAACGATCTTGGTCTGCAGTAACAATCTCTGTTTACCAGACCATGTGATGTGAGGTGCTTTACAGCGTATGTATTGGTCTAGTGTTCAAGCCTACTTAGAACCCTTCGTGTTTAGAGCTCAAGCAACTTTAGAACGCATTTTAAGGGCTCTCTTAGAGAAGAAAGGATCATTAAAAATGTTCATATCTGGAGTTGAACTCTGGAAATGTAGCGCGGCAGCTACAAAAAACTTTTGACAAATTATGTATTCAATTATTTATTTAACTAACAATTAAAACTGTATATTTCTCTCTATTCTAAAAAAAAGTAACTACCGCTGTCCCCGCCGCCGGTTTTGAATTTTTTGTGACCGGAGGTCTTTCTTCGTTAATATCAAGAAAAATAATGCATACAAAAATATGAAAATCGGTAGCGTTATACAGAAATGTTTGATAAACACGCTGGTGCACACAGTTTTCAAATCGAAGAATTATTTTAAGAAATATTTAATGCTAAAGTTGGACAAAATCGTTCCACTAAAAAAGTTTTATAGTAGCAAAAACTATATATCGGAATTTAATAATTTTTAGTTCATTTTATACGTTATAATTTCCCGGTGTACAGAATTGATTTATTTTTTTAATTTGACTCATTTTTCGAGGTTTTATATCTATTTTAAATTCAAATTTTCAGCATTTCGAGAGATATTTTTTACAAATTTTAGAAAATGATATTAATTTAAACTGTTGCCAACTGTATAAACAGCGGAAACAATAACGTTTGCTTAAATATATATATATATATATATATATACGTGTAATAAATTAAAAATTTATTTACACGTGACTATTATAAACAGAAAAAAACATTTGGAATTAGAATTAAATAATCATGTACAAAAAGCAGGAACTTATTATATATTACGTCATAAAAACTATAATTACACGTGAATTTTAAGAGAGAAAGGAATTTGTAAAATAATAAATTTATTAACATGCGTTAGAAGTCTTAAATTGGAGAAATTACGTCATATTTACGTCACATTACAGTTATTACATAAAATGAACACAAAATAATATTGCAAAACGGTTTAAATTTACAAATTGCGCTAGACATTTATTTGATATTTTGAGAGGATACTTTTCAACTATTTCAATTCCTACTATTAGCTCACATTCTCCCTATATTTATTTATTTATATTTATCTTG
The DNA here is from genome assembly GCA_963932465.1 of Maratus speciosus. Classification (NCBI taxonomy): domain Eukaryota; kingdom Metazoa; phylum Arthropoda; class Arachnida; order Araneae; family Salticidae; genus Maratus; species Maratus speciosus. Next base: position 537,718,094 of record OZ010795.1, read on the forward strand.
TTCATATTTTCAATCGTTAATAAAATACTCATTATTCATCCTATCAAGTTGAAATAAATTTTTTTAAACTTGTACTGGATGACAATTGATGTTAATACAGTTTTTTCAAATACTAGGGGGCTCGGCCCCCTACGAGCTACGCTCGCCAACCACCGTCCAGACACCCCAGGCTCTAAATGCACGCTAATGTGAGCGGCTTTAAAAAGATTTCGAACGATTGAATTATAATTTAAAAAACAGTGGCGATCTCCCTATAAACGGATTTCTATTCATTTCTCTTTGATTGGGGGAAATTTTAACGCCAAATCCGCTGCGGTACTACTTGATTATCCTGTCGACTAATTTCGCCAAATTATATAAATCGCCAAACCACTCGCCAAATTATACAAATTGACATAATTTTTATTTTAAATAACGAAAGAACAAATAAATTAGTACAACATTAATAAAAATACAAATAAAACGGCGAAATAAAAATAACTTGATGACGTAGACACGTGTAACAACATTTCAAAATAAGCTAATATAAAAGGAATTAAGTAAACAGAATCTTTGTCTCTCGGTATTTTTTAACAAAGCGAATTTAAATGAGACATTTTAAATTAATCGTTTTTAATCTGACGTAATTTTGACCAAACAATTCTTTCTCTTTTTAATATTCACGTGAAATACTTGTGTTAGAAATGAAATATTATTTGCGCTTTCCTAAGAAAAATAGTTGAAAAGTATCCTCTCAAAATATCAAGTAAATGTCTAGCGCAATTTCTAAATTTAAACCGTTTTGCAATATTATTTTGTTTTCATTTTATGTAATAACTGTAATGTGGCGTAAATTTGACGTAATTTCTCCTATTTAAGACTTCTAACGCATGTTGATAAATTTATTATTTTACAAATTCCTTTCTCTCTTAAAATTCACGTGTAATTATAATTTTTATGACGTAATTTTTAATAAGTTCCTGCTTTTTGTACATAATTATTTAATTCTAATTCCAAATGTTTTATAGTAGTCACGTGTAAATAAATTTTTAATTTATTACACGTATAAATATATATATATATTTTTAAGCAAACATTATTGTTTCCGCTGTTTATATAGTTGGCAACAGTTTAAATTAATATCACTTTCTAAAATCTGTAAAATATATCTCTAGAAATGCTGAAAATTTGAATTTAAAATAGAAATAAAACCTCAAAAAATTAGCCAAATTAAAAAAAAAGAAATACAATCTGCACACCGGGAACTTCAAACGTATAAAATGATCTAAAAATGATTAAATTCCCATGAATAGTTTTTGCTCCTATAAAACTTTTTTAGTGGAACGATTTTGTCCAACTTTAGCATTAAATATTTCTTAAAATAATTCTTTGATTTGAAAACTGTCTGCATCAGTGTGTTTACCAAACATTTTCGTATAATACTACCGATTTTCATATTTTTGTATGCATTTTTTTTCTTAATATTAACGAAGAAAGACCTCCGATCGCAAAAAATTCAAAACCGGCGGCGGCGGCGTTGACAGAGGTAGTTACTTTTATTTAGAATAGAGGGATTAATTAATTGATTAAATATTAATTAATTAATTTTAGTTTTGCATTGGAAACAAAATGGCGGTCATTGGTTATTGAAGTTCAATGAAAGTATTTTCAATAAGGGGTTACCATAAAAGAGATCCTGTTCTGTCGCCAAATACCGCCAAGTTTCTCGCCAACTTGGTGATATATCGCCAAATTTGGCGGCCAAAATGAGTCGCCAAAAGTGATGCCAACTTGGCGATAGCTCTAATATTTCGCCAAATTCCCATAGAGTTCCATTGTAAACCAACTTGCTTATAGAAAATCAACAAATTTAGATATTTTAATGCAACAAAAACTAATATTAGCTTAAGGGATTATATTAAATTTTTCTTTGATGGCCTAAGTAGGAATTGACTTTAAAAACAAAATTTTTATATTGCTTGTTTTCTTAGGAAAGCGCAAATAATATTTTATTTCTAACACAAATATTTTCACGTGAATATTAAAAAGAGAAAGAATAGTTTGGTCAAAATTACGTCAGATTAAAAACGATTAATTTAAAATGTTTCATTTAAAAGAACTTTCTTTTCGCTTTGTTAAAAAATACCGGGAGACAAAGATTCTGTTTACTTAATTCCTTTTATATTAGCTTATTTTGAAATGTTGTTACACGTGTCTACGTCATCAAGTTATTTTTACTTCGACGTTTTATTTGTATTTTTATTAATGTTGTACTAATTTATTTGTTCTTTTGTTTTTTAAAATAAAAATTATGTCAATTTGTATAATTTGGCGAGTGGTTTGGCGATTTATATAATTTGGCGAAATTAGCCGACGGGATAATCAAGTAGTACCGCAGCGGATTTGGCGTTAAAATTTCCCCAATCAAAGAGAAATGAATAGAAATCCGTTTATAGGGAGATCGCCACTGTTTTTTAAATTATAATTCAATCTTTCGAAATCTTTTTAAAGCCGATTACATTAGCGTGCATTTAGAGTCTGCGGTGTCTGGACGGGGGTTGGCGAGCGTAGCTCGTAGAGGGCCGAGCCCCCTAGTGTCTTACAATTAATGTAGTTTATTTTAAACTACTAATTTTCTAGTAATTTTTTTAGAAATTCCCAATAGTTGACGAGATAAATGTATCAACCAATCAGAGTTCATAAAATGTTCTCAAAACTGAATTCAACTAATCAGAGTATATGTAACCTTCTCCCAGTTACTCAAAAGCTTATATTGCTAAGTTTTTAGGTCGAAACCTACACTATTAAAACACTATTCTTAAAAATAAGTAAATTGTACTAATTATTGAGCACATCCAGATCTTAAAATAGCTCTGAGTACTTAACTCTTAAATTTGAAAAACGCATGTACTCATTTTTTGAGTACATACAGTGACTCGAAAATAAGTATGTATAGAAACACACATACACTATAAGAAAAAAAAAAGCGAAATTACAGAGAGCCGACAAAGCACCATTTTTAATTTCGGATATTTTGAATTACGAAGAACTACAATATTTAGTAAAGAACAGCGAAATTACTATATTAATTCTTGAAATTCTGTGTATGAACCGCCCCGTGATTTGAACCGGAATCCTCTAGGTGGGAGATCAGCATTGTACTGACTGTGCTACAAGAGCAGTTACCAACACCTTCCAAATGACACCTTTTAAGAATCAGTGACGGAAGATCGCTAACAGCAGAGATGAATTTCCCCTTTCTTAAATATTCTAATTTCTAATAAAACAATTTTTAAACTAAATTTTCTTCTTTAACATTTCTAATGAAATTGTAAATAAATTTGAAAAGTGTGTATTATAAATTAAAAATTATAACAAAGATAGACATATCTTTAAATAAAAGCTTGGAAATCCCTACTGTCAATTCGGTATAAGAAAAGGGTTTACCAGAAAACTCATATTTTTGAGCACATAGGATTTAAACATGAATATTAAGACTTTAAAATAAAAAATATATGTATTCATTTCTGCATACATTTATAAATCAAGTATAAGTATGCACAACTTCAAAATATCATGTACTCGTTTCTGAATTAATTGTACTTAAAAAAATCGAGTACAAAGAAATTTTCATTTTTAAGTAAATTAATGCTCTTTTTTGAAGCAATTGTACTTAAAAAATATGAGTACATAGACATGCTCATTTTTAAGTAGATTATTTTTAACAATGTACTTCTATTTGAAACAATTGTACTTAAAAAAATACGAGTACATGGAAGTTCTTATTTTTAAGTAAATTATTTTTGAGAGTGTAAAGTCTGTAAAGTTGGACAGCGAATCTTGAGGTTATGACTGAATATCTACAGATCAATTATTAAAAAATTTAGAAATTTGTACACTGTATTAAAATTGATTTCTCTAAATAATAATGTTATAAAATAAAAATATTTATAGCAATAATACTGTGAGAATTTATTATTATATCGAATACAAAGCTAAGTTTTACTAAGCATTTCTCGTTCTTCACTGCTTCTAACTTACTTATAAGTATTCAAAAATGTATACTTTCTATTTTTTTAACTTGACTTTTCCTGGAACCAAAATCCGGGTCTCAAAAAGTGGAAACAAAGGACACAACACTGACCTCGTTTCCTAGGGAAAATACTATTTAAACAAAGCTAACTTTTTTACTTTCAGCACCTTCAAAGTAAATGTAATGATCCAACAAGTAGAGACTGAGCATGGAATGCAACTGCTAGAGTTTACAGTTTAACGCCATCTTTTAGTGGCATTATGTACTAAAGTAAAAAAATAACAATTCAAAAATTTCGGATTTAACACTTATTAATATCCTGCAAGAGGTAAATTAATGACTTTAAACTTGTGCTTAAGTAATTCATAAAAAAAAAAAAACCATAGCACCATTTGGTGGCGTGATTACACCATTTTTATTATTTAATCATTAATTGTATTTCAATCATTAATATGCAAAATAAATACAAAAGTTATCTGTCTGTATACATAGCAGAACTTTTAACACTGCTATTATTCTTTTATTGTACATATTTATTTTATGTATATAGATGTAACAGCTGATGTTTTTACCTTTACGATTTATGCGAGATCAGGGGTCAAACTACAGGTGTGGTCGTAACCATGAGAAAGATGTCACGTGATTGCCGTGAAGCGACCCACTTTGGGTTGTCAGCAAAATAGTGGCTTAGAGCATAGAGAAGCCCCTCTGTTCACGAGAATTTAGCTGGGGCGTGCCAATATTTTCATGAGTGGCCAGGGCCTAGATCAGGGTCGGCGAACCTATGGCACGCGTGCCACTTTCGGCACGCAAAAGAATATTTTTGGCACGGCGCGGCGTTGATTATGTCTCTAAATGATGATATAGCCATTTTACACAAAATACACGAACTTAGATGATCTGATTCGATTCTAAATTCGATTAATTGCAAATTGAAGAATTTTAATCTTATTCAATATGGTTTCGAAAATGTATCAAACAAAGGAAACATCTGAAAACTATCGAAAAGGAAAGATTATTACCGATGGTAAATTATGGCAACTTGGAAATTAATTTGAGAACTATTTGAATAAACTGCCTTTTTTTTTTCCATTTTAATAATTTTTTTCTACTATTTATATCTCTGAGTCATCATTTTCGGAAACTTATAATATAAAAAATCAAATAGAGAGTGGTTGCCATTGAAATTCATTTAGTTTGCATTCTGTTGAAATTAACTGAACATGAACATATCAATTTTCATCCATGATACAACAATTAATCACATTATGTTTTTAATTAATTTCTAAAATATAATTGTTTCTATAATTATTGCAGTGTAATACTTACACGTATGTTACTCATTTTAGAAAATATCTTAATAAGTAATTTTCAAGTAGTTTTCATTCATTATATTTCAATCCACTAAATTTGTTTTTTAGTTGGCACGTCAAGGTCAAGTAAAATATTTTTTGAAAAAAAAATTGGCACGCGACTATAAAAAAGTTCGCCAACCCTGGCCTAGATTATGCGCCATATGCTAATTCGGGCCGACCACTCACAAGCACTATGCAAATTTTTGGACAAAAGTATGGAGAGAAGGTGTGAAAAAGAAGAGAAGAGGATCTCGTGTGAAAGGCATTTCTATCTGACGTCTTCAAAGTTAGGACATAAATGTCCCTTAATAAAAAAAAAATGTCAAAAAGATAATTGGAGTATTTTATCGGTCCTGTTGGACCGATAAATTACATAGAAAGGTAGCCTATTTCTTACCTAGAAAGGTAGCCCGAATTTACCTAGAAAGGTAGCCCGTTTAAAATGACGGAAATTTAGATATAAAGATATATACAGCTCATGTGCAAGAATATGAGTTTTTCTCCCTTGTTCCGCAGTGATAGCAAATTTTACTAGAAAGGTAGTAAAACTATTTACTAGAAAGGTAGCAGGTGTAAAATGACTGAAATTTAGATATAAAGATATATACAACTCATGTGCAAGAATATGAGTTTTTTTCGCTTGTTCCGCAGTGATAGCAAATATGAAATATTAATATCATGTCATCAGATTAACACGTGATAGCCACCTCTATGCTGCCTACGAGGACCCCTGCATCTCATTCGGAGTTCCCAGGTACGACTTCTTCAAGTATTATGTGTACCATACACTGCAAATAGAAGCGTCTTAAATTTAGACATATATGTGACTGAAAAAGAATTTTAGACACTTAAGTGTCTTAATCTGAAAATTAAGACATTATAGATGTCTTAATTTAAGATGCATAAGTGTCTTACTATGACCATGGTGTAAACGAACTGAGAATAATGTCTAAAATATCCGCAAACATCTTATTTTAGACACTTTATTGCTTTAAACGTGTCTTAATTTAAGACGCTTTGATTCTTCCGACGCAATAACCACCAGGTGACACTCCCGAGCATGCGTTTTAGATGTCTTCGTTCGAAGTGGTATACGTTGTAATTCAAACAAAGTTTGTTTTTATGTACGCGTGTATTTTAATTCGTTTTTTGCGAAATGTGAAGTACTGTGATTTTAATTCGTATTAACTTGGATTATTTATTTATTGAATACATATATCTGACGTGTGTGCTTGACATCAAATGTCTCTTAGAAGCTGTCGTCGATATAAGGGCGGGATAGACACAGAACAGAAGTAGAAGACGATTGAAGATTACACCCGGAAATTCTACAAAGCGTGTGCAATGGGCTTAGTGTTAACTCGTATTAATTTATATCAATAATATTGTGTTATTCATCTTCGTCCTGTCGAAGCTGGCAAAAAAAAAAGAAACTTTTGTCTGGCAGGTCATGTTTTCAGGATGAAACATCTCATTCTTTAAATATGGCTAGTCGGATGTATTATGGGATTACTTTTAAACTGATGCAAGTCTTCCTCCTTCACTGTGGTTGTGGTAGTTTTTAAACTTTCAAATCGAGGAATTTTTATTACCTCTTGCAAACAGCGATTGAAGTAAGTGTTAAAATTTCTTTATAGTACTAAAATTAGTGTCTTTTATGATTTTATTTATTGTACTAAACAAAATCTTGCATGAAATTTAATTAGTTTTGAATCTTTTTGCAGAACAAAACACTAATTCTAGAAGTATATATTTTTAAACTTATGATGTTGTCTTTTATTACAAATTATGTATTATTTATTCTCATCTTTTTTCTCAAATTTAAAGTAATAACATCACTAAAAAACAGACAAATTTTAAGTTAAGTTCCTTCTCTTGTTTTGTTTTGTTTTCAATATGGCAGTTCTTTGTTTCAATGGCTACTGCTTATCTCATACTAAACGACCACAAGGAAATAGAAAAAAAACTTTGAAAGATCTCCTAAAGCTTTCTTACTTCCTAGCTAGGGATTACAATCCCGGATTGAGATCCCGGGATCCCGCTTTAATTTTAATCCCGAAAATCCCGGGATTTTTACTGGAAAATACAGGGATTTTTCGGAAAAAAAGTAAATTGATTTTTATGAAATTTATATATAATTGAAAAAGAATATTTCTCAAGTATTTCTTAGATATATTTCTAAAGCTTTTAAATCTTTTAATGTGGAAAACGTTTGACTTGGAAACATAGAAGTAAGCCAGTCAGGAAAAAGGAAATCATTTGTTTATTTCGTTTTTGCTTCGTGTGTAGAAAATATATTTCACTTCGAAGGTCATTTTCCAATTAGACTTTACTGATAAGCATCGCAAGTGTGTATCATAGTGATATCACATGCTAACTTCTTTTTTTGCGGCTTTATTTTGCTTTAAAGATGTCTTGTTTAGTAGCTCATAGGAATGATAACAATAAGCTCATGTGGCAATATAAATTTTTAAAAAATCAAATTTTTAAATGATAAGGATTTTCATTTTTTGCGGGAAGGGGGGGGGGGGGCGGGATTTTGTATGAAATTTTCGTAAAGCTGATACCTTAAATCTTGCACTGATTATAATGAAAGTTTTGAACTTTTACAGTAGGACAAAATTAAAAACACAAAATATAAATAAACAAAATACCGAAGTAATTTTTTTCTCAATATTAACCCTTTGCACTCGAGGGCTCCGGAGCGGAGCCATTTAAAATTTGTCTTCAAACTCGAGGTCTCCGCTACGGAGACAATGCAAATAATTTTGTGATACCATGTAATCTTGGCTTTTCTAGACAGGTATCACAAAATTAATTGCATTGTCTCCGTAGCGGAGCCCTCGAGTTTGAAGACAAATTTTAAATGACTCCGCTCCGGAGCCCTCGAGTGCAAAGGGATAAAGTAGAATATTTATTTATTTATTCATAGTTAAATAGTTGTTGTGATTATCATCTGATATATATGTAAAATTGCCTATGTGGCAATATAAATGTTTAAAAAAATCTATTTTTAAATTATATGAAGGGACAAGATTATAAGAAATATATATATTTATCCCTGTACTTTAAGAGCCCTCAATCGCCCTTGCCGTTGAATTTGTCCGATAATCGGAGATGTCTGCTTTTGTGGGGTAAAAATATACAAATATGTATGCTATGCGGATTAAAAAAAGTATTCGCTAAATAGGTGTTTCAGCTATTCGGGAATGTCCATTAACCTCCACAACAGATACTCCCGAATACCGGACATCTCAATTTAAATAATAATAATGCAGGGTTGCATTTTTTGCAAAAGAACTTCTTGATTAAAGAATGGGCATACTGGGCCGTGCCCCCCCCCCCCCCCCTACGATTTTAGTGACCACAAATGTGATGTGCAATATTTGTAAAGCTTATATTTTAAATCTGTTTCGAATTTGTATTGATTATAATCAATATTTTGAACTTTTAAAGTAAAATAAGATTAAAAATAAAACAAATTTTAAAAATCTAATATTTAGATAAATATTTTTTGTTTTAATCTTGTTCTCCTCCTGAAGTTCAAAATATTGATTACAATCAGTAAAATGTCGTAAAAGATTTAAATTATCAGCTTAACAAAAATTGCGTACCAAAATTGGGAGCATCAAAAAATCAGGTTGTAGGGGGGGGGGGGCAGGACCCCACCCAAATATTTTTCTAGGATTCAACGTGGTCAAACATGGCTACGTATGATGCTTACAAAAAAAATGGATGCTGTTAAGACGTTTGAAGTGTCTGAAATTCAGACACAAAAAGTGTCTGAAAAAATTCAGACATTTTAAAATGTCTGAAAATTGAACACTCCGTTTCAGACACTTAAGTATCTGAATTTCAGACATTTTAATTTACAGTGTACCTGAATTTGTGTTTTAGTGTATATAAATAGTCTCACAGGAGAAACTATGGCACCATTTTTTATTTTATGAGTATGTCATTAATAATATCTAGAAATACTAGGATGAGTTAGATCCATTTTTAGTACTATTTTTTTTTATTGATTTTCCCTTTTAAGTAGTTTCTTATGTAATGTGTTAAATCCTGTAAATAAATTTTATTAAGTTAAATCTCTCTTTTTTTATTATTAGTTTAGACTGAGTCTTTTTTTGCATGATATATTTCAAGTATTTTGTTTTAAAAGAAAGGGTAAACTAATTATTCAGAATTATCCGGGTTGGTTTGTAGAAATAGGGTTATGCATTTACTATCGTCAAACCAAAAAGGCCATAGGATAGATAAGCTCCGTAAAAGTACACAACGAAAGACAATAGTTTTAAAGTGATAGACTTACATGTAGTCGTGGGTTATCCCTTGTCTCTCTAGGCTTTGATCACATAGGATTCTGGATACAGAAGCCCTGGAAAATACTGGTCAAAAGTTTAGAGATGGGGATTACCCAAGTCTTCGTTTAGCTCATGATTGGTAGTTTACTATTTTATGACATAAGTAACCGACTCTAGGCGTATATGTCTCAAACTTACCATCACCATTACATTTATACTCATGACTATTAATTCATAGATAAAATACATTTTGTCCCTTTTCTGATGCATGTAAAGTAATTTTAATACTAATGAAATTTAGAGCACTGTATTTCATTAACTAATGTATTTTTTGCAATGTAATGTACTATCAACGCAATAAAATCATCGTTCGCAATTTGATATGCAAGGAGAAAAGAAATATTTTCATTTCGGTCGATTGAGGCTCTTAATTTCTATGTGAATAAAATAGCACAACGTAATTTCGAAACAAATATATTATTATTGTTATATCACCCAGCAATTAACATATAAACAAACTATATATATTTCTTTAGATTCTAAGTAACATTTGAACGATAGTTTATGCATCTATAATATTTTTTTTTGCAATCAGTTTCATACTATATGAACAAAATATTTTTAAGAGGAAAACGCATAATGTATTTTCCTTTAACCAATGTCATCTGGATAAGAACATTCGAAACATCGTAAACTAAATGTTCATTCGGAATCAATGTCTTTGTCCGTCATTATTATGCACATTCCCTCGTAAAAGAGACATAAAAAAATTTCCATTTGCGTTTCTGAACATAATTGTGCTATTTACATAAATATCCAGCGAAAACTTAAGCATAGTAAAAATAACATCTGCCTTTTACAAAAACTTTAACTTTCTTCTTCTGTTATTATTATTTTTAAACGCACCTTGTAAAAAATCATTAAATATTTATTGGTATTCAATTTCTACAATAAAAAATTTCATGCATTATGCGGGAGTGGGAAATTAGTTTAAATAAACATAAGAACAGAAAAATAATTTTATGTATGCTAAAAATTGTAAAAATATTGAAAATTGTAGTGTACGTTCTCAGATTTTATACGGTTTTTAATATATTATCCTAACCAAGAAAGCAAAAACTGCTTTCCGTGTTACAGAACATACAATCAAGTTTACATACAATAGGTGGAAAGCACTTTTTAATTGAAAACTCTCGTATATTTTTACATATAATATATTTTTTAGACTACTCACTACAATACAAAAAAGAATTTTTATATCTTAAATATCAATTATGTATTAAATATGTCTAAAAAGTTAATTTAAATCTGTACTTTTGTATTTGCAATATAACGGGGGTTATTAAATAAAGTAATCCGCCAATATTTAAAAAATTGTTGCAGACTTTTTATTCTGATGTTTTCAGTGTTTAAGTGCATAGTTTAACCCTTTTTGCTTAAATACTAAGCTTGTGAGTTATTAAATTATTTATTTATTTTGCTAAGTTTTAATTTCTTTATGAAATTTTAGCTGTAAACAAAAGCTAAATCATTTATATATTAAGTGTGAACTTGTTAGTTTTCTGTGATCGGAATGCTAGCGATATTGATGCGTTAAAGAAAAAAATCATGCTTGAAAATAATTTTTAAAATGACGCCAGTCTTTCTCACGGGCATTCTTTTGCTTTAAAATCTATACTAAAATTACAAAGAATTGACCTTTGTTTTTTGTTTCCAGGATGTAATGTCTGGAACTACCAAAATGATTTAAAAAGTAATGGTGGCAAAATGCTAGTGGCCATTTTGGCTCAAACATAGCCTATATTTTACGATGTGACAAAAACCATTTACATTTATTTTGACGAAGTTTTAATTTCGTTATGGATTATTAGTCGAAAGAAACGGTAAACAATTTATGTATTATGTTCAAACGTGTTGGTCTTCTGTAATTGGAATACAAGCGGAAAAGATACATTTAAAAAATCATGCTTGAAATTTTTTAATTAGTATAAAAAACAGTAATATGTGATGAATTTATCAAGCAAATTTATTTAAAGTATATATATTTTTTACTTATTTGACGGTGTAAGAATTGAAGTGGTCTGATGTTCAGAAGTTAATGAAATTGAAACAAGGGAATATGATTGCGCTGTTATTATAACCGCATAGCTGCCAACTTTTACGCATTTTCCTTACCACTAAAATTTAATAGTACATGTTTCCATTTTTAATCGCCGAACTCTGCAATTCAATAAGTTAAAAAATTCTCTTAAATTTTAGTGGTAATAAAAAAGGACCAATGTATGGCATATAATGTACATAATGTATATATGTGTATAATGTACGGCAATACCACACAGCAACTATGCAACTGTCCAAATGACGCCAGCCTTCTCACGAGCATGTTTTTGCTTTATAATCTGTTCGAAAATTATAAGGAATTGATATGTTCTTTTTTTGTTTGTATGGAATAATATCTGGAACAACTGAACCGATTTAAAAAAAAATGGTTGAAAAACGTTGGTGACTATTTTTGCTTAATCATAGGCTATATTTTACGTCGGTACAATAATCCTCAAGTGTGTGCAGGAGGTAAAAAGTTCTAAAATTGTCATTTCTGTGATATAGTTGGGGATAGAAACTTTAAATTTGTTATAGTGGTGACCTTTACAATGTAATTACTTGCGATAAACGGTTTCTTAAAAATTCGAAATTCAAAAGGTTAAATAAGCGAGGAAAACGTTATAAAAACATACTAAGGATTTATTTGGAAATTTTGGGTCTAAAAACTTAAAATTTGACTTTGCTGCTACTTTAGAGTCGTAAATTCTCGCACAGAACAACTTTTGAAGATTCAAAATTTAAAAGAATCCAAGAGCATAAAGCCTTGTAAAATTAATATTTGCGGCATTCTCACAATCTTTTCACTTTTAAGTCACGGAATAATAATTTTTTTATTTTAGTAAATATTCTTGGATTTTTTTTCTTTCTTATACTAGAAAACATCCCATTGCATGATTGCATAACAACATTAACGAGATAATTAAGTTTAGGACGACGTTGGGGGCCCAAATATACCACGAAATTCCTATAACGTCCCGTGTCTCTAATACTGATTTTTAAGTTTGGAGCTGACTGCATAAAATTGTTTCAATAAAAGTAATTCGATGTAATTTTCTTCCAAAACTAGGACTATTGATTTATATAAATATGTAGCAAAAAATTAACCTGGACATATTTTTACGACTGTTATTATTTTTGTAACTCTGTCCCTGGATTTTAGATTCCTTTCCGTCCCTCTAGTTAAAATTATACAGAAAATCACTTCAGATACAGCCACAGAATTTTTCTCAACTTTTTTCTCATGCAGAAGTATGCTAGAGGCAGGATGGCTAAAAATTGTTTGACAGGAAATTTAATGTAGAATTTAAATCAGCATTTAAATATCAATTTCAAGCATCGTGGCTTTATTGGTAGTCTTACTGTCCCCAAGATTTATTCCTGCACTTTTCGGGGTAAATTATTATTATTATTATTATTATTATTATTTAATCCAATGCAAATAGTTGTTTCTAAAAATCAATGAATATTGTGGCTATCACTTAGTCTTAACATGATTTGCCTGGAAATAGGTGGTAATTTTCCTTACGTCCGATCCTTACCATCCCCTTTTTTTTCCTTATCGCCTCTTTTAGCCTATACCGTCCCCTTTTTTTACCGTAGCTTTTTTAACACCCTTTTAAGAAAATGTTATGCCAAAATTTTGTACTAAAAATACTACATTGTTATTATTTCTTATTTGAATGTCCTTTGGGTACTATGCAAATTTATTATAAGTAAAAATTTAGAAGAAAATAAAAGTTGTAGTAGTAAAATGGTAAGGAAAATTAAACTCGCAAGTTTAACTTAAAACTCAGTTTTTTTTTTTTTTTTTTTTTTTTTTTTTTTTTTTTTTTTGCTGCTGACAATTGTTTCTTTATTTTGAATCATTAAGACAGTCTTCTATAAGTTTAAAATGTTATTTTACTAAGTTTAATTTCATCACATTTTTATTCCTTAAAGTTAAAAAATTGTGAGAATGCCATTTATGTTATACAGTTAGTTTAGAAGCTGGGAATTTGGCGTATGTTGTATTCTTAAGTTGTAATGCTCCTCAAGAACGGTTTCTAAAAAATTCGAAATTTAAAAGAGTGAAATAAGAGTAAAACGTTCTAAATTAGGATTAAAAAAAAAAAAAATATTTGGCACTGTGATAGAATTTCGCATGACTTTTATTACCCAACTGCCAAGAAGGGTTATGTGTTTCAAGCGTATCTGGGTATGTGGATTTCTTTATACTCTCAAAACATCCCAACGACTTGATGTATTTTAATGAATGAGGTCCCTATCGATTCGTCTTAGCCACCCGATTATTATAGGCTATGTTTTGTTTTTATAAATTCAAGATGGCGGCCGTAAAATACAAAATGGCGGTAGAGACGAAAAAAAATACGCCCCATACTTAGTGCATTTCATTGGATAGGTCTTTCTACATGAAGACGATATTTCCTTCACTATTTTCGAGTCAGAATATTACACAACCTGGAAGTTGTGTAGGTAGGATCTCTGGTTTTACTGCAACCCTAACCTATCATAGACATCTATAGGCCTCATCAAAACAGTGTTTATAGATAGGAATTAACAATTAAACACAACTTAAGAAGCATCAATACAAGTAAAAAAAATAGCTTAGAAATATAAAAAAATAGTTTCACATTGATGAGAAATAATTAATTAGTTCGCTTTTCACGCAGTCGGGTTTTTTGATTTTTTAAATTTAATTTTTACTTGTTTTAGAGACGTAAATGCTCGGCCAGAACAGCTTTATAAAAATTTCATTCTTTGCGGGACAAAAAAAGTTCTAAAATTTCGATTTGTGTCATATAGTTGGTATAGATGCTTGGAATTCGGAATGTGGTTAGTCTTCACTCACTTGAAAACATCTGCACCATAATTTCAAACTTATGGGCAGATTATTTTCAAATTTTTCTTTTCAATTTGAATATTTTTAAACAATTTTTAGGTAAATTGCATAAAAAATACTACCTATTACAGTTATTACCTTGTTGCGACTTTTGAAAAATTCCTTCATAACTTTTCACTATATAACCCCAGGAACCCAAATCCACCCTCATTTAAAAAGTTTATATATATATACATATATATGTGTGTGTGTGTTCTAAATTTTGTCCGCACAATAAAAGTCGCCGTTATGCACGGATCGTCTTTAAACTCGCCAAAAACATTGAGATCACTAATATCTCGGCGGAGATTGCAAACGGGTGGAAATGGGGGAGGATTGAAAATTTTGAATACCGCCTTAATATGATTCTGATGAAACGAGCTCTTACAGAAAAATGAAAGGAAAATTTAAACATTTTTCTTTATAGCGGTTGCCAACAATTTAAAAAACCACTATAAAATTCTTACAACTATAATTACTTTTCCATTGTAAGATTCCCACGAGAAAAATGAAAATGAAATAAATAGTTTGACGAGTAAAAAAATAAAAGTGAATGTCATAACTTTTCTACTGCAAGATTTCCACGTGAAAAATGAAAATGAAATAAATAGTTTGACGAATTAAAAAAAAGTGAATATTACATGATATTGGAAATATAAGTGGACGTCAGTAGGTGAATATGTAGCGTAATGTGAGTTTGAAAAAAAACGTATTGAAGCATCATAAAAATCGCACTATGGCAAAATCGGCCAAAGGGAGGATTAAAAATTTTGAAAACCGCTTTAATACAATTCTGATAAAACCAGCTCTTACAGAAAAATGAAATTAAATACTCGACAAAAACAGCCAGATAAAATTATTAAAGCATATTTATCTCTAATCTTGATTTAGTTTTTGTTAATCAAATCAGCGCTTAACTCCTCCTACCTAAAACCTACCGAAACGAAACCTACCGAAACCTAACGAAATCTACCTCCGCATGTAGGCCGAGCGGACAAGGATTTTTTTTTTTTTTTTTTTTTTTTTTTTTTTTTTTTTTTTTTTTTTTTTTTTATAGAATAGCGGGTTGGGTTGGGTTGATTGTTGACGGCCAATTATCTACACGAGGGATATAGGCCCTAGAGGGAGTGCCTTCCGTGGAGGTCTTTCTAAGGGAACCTAATCCGTATTAACGCATGGAAATCCACGGTTCGAAGAAAACCACGAAAACGCCGAACGATTAGGCCGACGGGCGCGATTGGGTTCGAATTCAGCACCTCCCGTCTACCATCTTCGAGAGCAGAACCTCTCAGCCACTGGTGGGGCTCATAGAATAGCGGAAGTCGATCTCTAATAAGGGTATTTTTTACTTTTTCGATTTCGGTTGCAGGTTTCCTTTATAAAGGTATTTTAACTTGAGCAACCGGTTTCGAGAGTAAAAGTATCTTTATTAAAAACAGTCTATAGTCAAAATGGAAAAAAGTACAAAATAACAGTATTAGTTATCGAGCTCAACTATCATCTGCAAAAAAAATCGTTTAAAAATACTCAAATTTAAACGAGAAATTTATGCTATACAGTTGGTATAGACGCTTGGAATTCGGCATGTGAGAACGGTTTCTAAAAATTTCGAAATTTAAAAGGGTAAAACGAGCGCAAAACATTATAAAATATTCAAAATTACTATTTAGTTGGATTTGTTAAGGTTAGAAATCTCAAATTTATCTTGTTGGTTACTTTTAAGATGTGGGTGCTTGGTATAATCAGTTCATTAAAAATTCGAAATTTAATGGTGTGAATTAATCGGAAAGCGCTCTAATTTACGTTTATCTAGAATTGTAGGTATCAAAGCTAAACATTTGACATGCCTGATATTTTTAAGACGTAAATGCTCGCACTTTTTACAAAAGTCGTAATTTAAAAGCGCGCAAAAGCAGAAAAGGAAGTTCCGGAAGAAGGAAAAAATCCGATTCTATGAGGCTTCTTTGCCATAAAAGTTTGTATGGTGGTTATTTGCTCGCTAAAAAGGTTTTCTAAAAGATTCAAAATTTAAATGGATGAAATGTGTGGAATCGTTCTAAAAAACTTCTAAACTATAATTTTTTTGAATTTGAAATTTCACATTGCTGTTACTGTAAAGACGTAAATGCAACCACAGAAAAGATTTTAAGAAATTGAGAAATTCTTTGAAGTTAATAAAGATTATCTTTTGTTTGTTTTCTTCAGGTTTCGGTGTTTAATTTATTTTGGCAAAAAAATATTGAGTTGATGAATCATTTCCATCTTTTTTGCCATATTAATTACTTCTCAACATCGCAAAATAAAATATTTGACACTGTTGAGTAGGGGGGATGTACTTTCAAATGTAATATGTTTAAAAACTGTATTTAAGTTTACTCACATATTGTTATTTTTAAATCAAGCACCTCGATTACGGGACATCAACATGTTTTCTTTGCTGTCAATGCTGTCATAAGCTGTCATAAACAACCTCATTGTCACTACGAGGAGCATTTTACTATGTGTGAAACCGAGCAAGATACAGTCGTGGGAAAAAAAGTAAACACCCCCTACTAACTCTTCAACAAATTATCGTAGACGAAAGTTACTGGTACCGAACGATTGGAAATAAGATCTACTTTTAAATTATGCATATAAAATTTGCTTACGGGGCCATCTATATATTAAAACAAACCCAAACCTAATTTTTTTTCAATAATACCCAATTCTAACGAGATATTTGAAATCTTTGGTTCAAACTATCCCTAGACACCAAATTTGAAGTCATTTGAATCATAAGTTTTTTAATTGTAAACATTCAAAATTTAGTGCTTCTAATGTTAAATTACATTTTCGTATTTTTATTTATATCTCCTAAAATTATGCTCCTAATGTACTAATTTTTTGTGTAGCAATAATACTAATGTGCCCAAACATAAATACGCTGAATTTGCAATGTTTTTATTTTTTATGATATGAATTATGAAATATGAACTTAATATTCGAAAAAATTATGAAATGCATCCTACAATTTTTTTGATGGATTTAGATTTATTAAGTCCTGCTTTATGAAAATCCAAAATTTCACATTTTTCTTCCAAATAGTTTTTAAATTATGCTTACAAAATGATGATTTAAGGGGCCGTCTATGATAGAAGTAAGTAGATATTTTGAAATTTCTTCTGCTGTCCTGTTATCTAACAGATTTCATTGACAGCGTGAGTGGTGTTTGAGGTGTCTTGATCAAGAAGGGGGATCTCTCGGTTAACACTCGAGTACCGAACTTCAATTTGGATAAGCCCTTAAAATACGCTCGTATTAAAATAATTAATTTCTTGGAAACTTATGGTACGAATTGCATAAAAAATTTGTTTTTAGGCAAATTGAAGGGTGTAGAGTTCTTTTAAGCTATCAAAATTTTGTATTGCTATTGAAAAAAACAAAGTTATGGTTCGTTTTAATTTATAGATTGTCCTTTAAGCAAATTTTATATACATCATTTAAAAGTAGACTTTATTTCCAATCTTTCGGTACCAGTAACTTTCTTCTACGATAATTTGTTGAGGAGTTATTAGGGGTGTTTACTTTTCTTTTTCCACGACTGTACCTACATTTCTTATTAACAGGCCTGTTAAACACTTAAATTTTCGATATAACATAAATTTTAAATTAAAAATAAGCAATTCGAAAAGACTGTATAAAGGCAAATATTAAAAAAAAAATATTATAAAATTAAATATTTTTATGCAAATTTTATCGCAAATGAAAAATTACCTTTAATGTAATTTTAGCGTGATAAATATTTTTTACTCATGTGAGATTATGTAATTTACAAATAAAATCTTATGGTAATACATTTATGATTAATATGTGCATAAACATAATATACATAAATATTTTTATATTTATTATAGTACTTTTCAGTATCAGAAATTTGCACTGTTATTGCATTGAATCTACACCGGTTTCCTTTTACTAAATAAGATAAGTTATTGTATGCATTATCATCTTATTTAGACCAGAAAACAAATTTATTGTTAAAACTCCAAAGACTTGTTGCTTAATCAGGCTAAGAAATTAACGTTTCATGTCAGTTTTTCTAATTGTCGGTGATTACCATATGGCTACTTTTATCAATTATCTCAAATTTTAAGTGAAAGGCATGATTTCTAAGCACCGTCCGACGACGGGCATTAACTTTTTAACTATAAATTGCTAGTAAGCACTTGTTATGTTTACTTAGTGCTTCGTTTGTTTACATAAACACTTTTCAACTATGTTGGAAAGTCTTAAAAAATAAATATATCCAGAAATATTTACCTTTCAATCAAAACTTAAGCAAATGTTTTCATATAAGTACATATGTTATTTATTTACAGTAATGTAAATGAAGTTTTACAAATACTTCTCATTAAAAAGGCCAAAAACTAAATGGCCTTAAATTTAAAGAAAGTAAAATTGTATTATTTGTTAATGTATCCTAATAGTAATTCCATTAACCACATTTGCTACGCTCCAGGAATATCCGTAAAATGACGTCAACCGTATCTCATGACTGTCTAGCGTTAAAACCCTTGGTTTTAGGTCAGTGGGATTTGGTGCTAAAAGCTGTCATAAATAACCTCATTGTCACTACGAGGAGCATTTTACTATGTGTGAAACTGAGCGAGGTACCTAAATTCATTATTATCAGGCTTATTAAATACTTAAAATTTCGATAAAACATAAATTTAGAATTTAAAAATAAAATAAACAATTTAAAAAAATGAAACAACAGCAAATATTAAAAATATTTAAAAGTAAAATTTTATCCAATTTTTATTGCAAATTAAGCATTTTCTTTAATTATTTTTAGCGTGATAAATATTTTTTATTCATGTGAGATTATTTAAATTAATAATTAAAATTCTATGAAGTACATTTATGATCAATTCCTCAATACGTTATGAATTAATATTTTATCTTCTCGTATAATGTGGGAGAAAAAATAATTTCTGGATAGTGGAGTAGTGAATTCTAAAATATTTCTACCTTGAGAGTCTTAGAGACTCTTTATTAATTACTTCACTCAAGTTTATGGATTATCATTTATTTATGAAACTTTTCGTTTCTTTTTGTTTAAAGATCTCTTAAGAAATACGTCTACAAAAATCTCCATCGATCAATTTGTTTTCTGTTTTTTTCTTGTGATCCAAAATGAGATTACTTTTAAAAATTATCGTGCCTTTAAATCATTATCGAATGATTTTAAAAGTACTATGTATAATATTTAATTAAATTAAACAGAATATTTGATAAAAAGAATTGCAACTTTTAAAGAAAAGATTTATTTAATCTTTTAGAGATTAAACATGGAGATTAATATAGATAGTACGGAGAATAATACTGACAACATCACAAGTATTCAAAGATTTTCACATGTTTGGATACTGTTTCTTTAACTATTTTTCTCATGACAAGCATTTCTCTTAACCTGATGCAAAAGATAATTAATCAAGTATTGTTTCAATTGAAATCAGGCATACTGAAATTATTTTGAGTTTTACGAATACTCCTATCACGTTTAAAATAAATTATTTTCGTTTTATAATTTTATCTCGCCTTGAAACTTTTTTTTAGATCTCAAATAAAATAAATAAAAGTTTTTTATTACATTTTTTAGATGTTTTTATTATTTTTAACTGGTATATCCGTTTCAAATGAAAAACAAATTTCAAACTTCAAAGTAATTGCTTAAAAGGCGCAAAGGCCAACATAGTGAAAAAGATTCGAAGCCGGGACTCGAACCCGGGCCATCAGTATAGCGCACTGACGTATTTCTCTCTGGAATAATTTCCATGAATTAATGGTATATCCGTTTCAAATCTTTAACTAATAATAATGGTAGCCAAAAATGGAAAAGTCTTTGTCCAAAAATAAGAATAAAACACCAAACATTATTATAAAAATTAATGGTTATATCGATATATTATACGTACAAATGATCGCGGGAATTTTCTCTATCCAATTTTGAAATAAGAAAAAAAAATCCATCGGTTATATTGTTAAAATTTTTTTTATCGAAATAAATACAGTCGCATTTAGATTATCCTGCTTCATAATATATATGGTACACACCCCGAAATACCCTAAAATATAAGTTTAAAATTGCATACCAAAGCTGAAAGCCTCTTTCTAACAATTATAGTTCACTATTTGCGTCGTAACCCGTTTTCGAATAAATTTCCCAAATTTCGATAAAACATAAATTTAAAATGTAAAAATAAAATAAACAATTTAAGAAAATGGTACAACAGCAAATATTAAAAATATTTAAGAGTGAAATACTTTTATCCAATTTTTATCGCAAATTAAAAATTTTCTTTAATTCATTTTTAGCGTGATAAATATTTTTTACTCATGTGAGATTATTCAAATTAATAATTAAAATTCTATGAAATACATTTATGATCAATTCCTCAATACGTTATGAATTGCTATTTTATCTTCTCGTATAATGTGGGAGAAAAAATAATTTCTGAATAGTGGAGTAGTGAATTCTAAAATATTTCTACCTTGAGAGTCTTAGAGACTCTTTATTAATTACTTCACTCAAGTTTATCGATTATCATTTATTTATGAAACTTTCGTAATTTTTTTGTTTAAAGTTCACATAAGAAACACGTCTACAAAAATCTCCATCGATCGATTTGTTTCTGTTTTTTCTCCTGTGATCCAAAAATAGATTGCTTTTAAAGAAAAATTCTCGCGTCTTTAAATCATTATCGAATGATTTTAAAAGTACTATGCATAATATTTAATTAAATTTATTAAAATATTTGATAAAAACAATTGCAACTTTTAAAGAAATGATTTATTTAATCTTTTAGAGATTAAACATGGAGATTAATATAGATAGTACTGAGAATAATACTGACGATATCACAAGTATTGAAAGATTTTTCGGATACTGTTTCTTTAACTATTTTTCTCATGACAAGCATTTCTCTTAATCGGACGCAAAAGATAATTAGTCAAATTCTATTTCAATTGAAATCATGCACATTGAAATTATTTTAAGTTTTAAGAATACCCCTATTATTTTTAAATTAAATATTTCCGTTTTATAATGTTATCTCTCATTGAAACTTTTTTTTTGGATCTTAAATAAAATAAATAACAATATTTTAACTGATATATCCTTTTCAAATCTTTAACTAATAATAATGGTAGCCAAAAAATGACAAAAGTGAACTTTTTGTCCAAAATACGAATAAAATATCAATTATTATTTAAAAAAATATGGTTATATCGGTATGTTATACGTACAAAGAATCGCTGGAATTTTCTCTATCCAAGTTTGAAATATGTCTTAAACAATTTCATCGAGATAGAGCCAGACGCATTTAGGTTTCTCTACACGCCACGAAATACACTAAAATATAAGTTTAAAAATCCATGCCACAGCAGAAAGCGTCTTTCGAGCAATTATATTTTACTAGTTGAGTCGCAACCCGTTTTCTTGCTTTAAATTGTATAAGATCATTCGATTCTTTTGGGGACTATGGTATCTAATTTTCTTTTAAATTTAGAAGACAATTATAGCATTAATTTTCTTAAATATAATATTTCAAATAATAAATTATATTTGGCAATTTAACAAATGCACATATTCTATTACTTTATTTGCCAAAAACTTTTCGTTCTTGCACAATTTGGCTTCAAATTTCGAAGCTAGTAGAAATTACGACATTTGAGTGGACTTATACAGAAAAAATAGCTTTGTTTTTGATAATTTATTCAAAAGCCTCTTATAATTATGAATCAAAGTAAATGCTTAGAGAAATATAAGTTTTCTCGCTAAAATATTTGTTTTTCGCTATCTTAAGGAAATAGTTCCAAATTTGTTTTTCTATTTCAAAATAATTGAAAAAGTTATGATGGTTTTTTTTCTTTTTACGTCAACAGAATTTATCTCAAGGTTCCAGTCGACAGACTATTTTTGATTTCTAAAATAAACTGATTCTTGAAGATTGACTATGTGGAAAAAATTGTATTTTTTGAAATTTTCTTGTAAATACAATTGAATCACACTATTATTTTCACTATCAATTCTATAAAAGTTAATTTCAATTCGAAACTGATGTCTAAAAAAGAAATCTAATAAACATATATAAGATACACAAAATGTAAATATATTGCTTACAGGTGTAAAGTATGATAAAATACTTTAAAAAAACATTAAAGTCATTTCAAATTCATAACGTTTTCGACCGACACTTACTCGGTCATCCTCAGTGAAAAACTAACAGCTGTTCTATCAGTTTTAGTTTTTCACTGAGGATGACCGAGTAAGTGTCGGTCGAAAACGTTATGAATTTTAAATGACTTTAATGTTTTTAAAAGGATTTTATCATACTTGACACCTGTAAGCAATGTATTTACATTTTATGTATCTTATATATGTTTATTAAAAATCAAGGTGAATTGTGCACTAAAATTTCAACTTTCTATTGAAGAAATCTAATAATCCGTATCGTTTTCCCTTTACTCTCTTTCATCCACAAAAATGGAGTAATTTAGTTGTCATCATTACAGAAATGTCATTAAAAATTATGAAAAAAATTAATATCTGGAAAATTAATTCAAATTTAAAAATTCTAAGACACTTTTGACCTCCTCGGATCCATGCGAATAGCTGGATTTAATTTTATCGCCCGGCATTCCAAATTCTGGGAGGACTAGCTGTGAAATACAAACGGACAATCATTTTTTCGTGTAACAGATAGAAGAAGTTTTAATTTCGAAAGGAACAATTAGCCCAGCGACAAATGCTGAACTATGTATATTATTTTAAGTGCAAATTAATTATTTCGTATGGAGTAGATATATAAAAAACAAGCGTGAAAATTATTTTAAAAGCCATAATAAATTAGTGAATTAAGATAAGGTTTTTAAAAAATTTCATGTGACAGTATTTTTTTTTATCCTATATGACCTAGTAAAAATTGAAAATATGCGATTATTCAGTAATTCCAGTAAGAATTCCAGTACGAATTCCAGTAGAAAAAATTGCAAAACCGAAATTCCATCTTAAATTGTTACCTATCGAAAAATAACGTCAGCATTGAGCACAGACACGTTTGTGCTTTATACTATAGATAGTCACTGTTGAAACAGTATTCTCTTGTGCGTTTTTTTAAATGAACGATAAATGCTATGCATTCTATAATCCATGGAAAGCGTGATTGAGTGCACCTATGGCTACTTTTTAATTTTATAATGCTTGAAGTATCATATTATCATTAAAATATACCGCAAACAATTTTTTGGTCATAGATCATAATGTAACTGAGTATTTTGTGCGCCATTTTAACGAATTTAAGTGCAACATATTTTATACTCTTGAAAAAGCATGTTCTACACCACCTGAGTGACGCATGTAAATATGATTATGTTTGAAATATCGTAACACTAATAAGATATTTTTCCATAGGCCATAATTCACCTAAATTATTTTGTGTGTCCTTGTAAACGAACTATAAATACCACAATCTTTGTTTTCAATACCGAATGTTGAATACAATATTTCAATAAAGTTAAAAATTATATGGCAATATGAGTGTACTTACGAGAGTAAGAGCACAGAAAGACTGACAACAGAGCCTGACTACCTGACACGGAGTCAGATAAACCAATTTCAAAAGCCATTTTCAAGTTTCGTGAAAGAATTATAAAACAGCTTTGTTTAAACATATTGATGTGTGTCTTGTTAGCCGAGACATGTCCGCTAAACTGTTTGCCATGGTTTAAATATTGGGTAGAACAAAAAGCATTTTGATGGCACATTATGAACACTTTAAGAGTTCAGAAGAATAATAATTGATTTTTGGAAACTTATCAAACAAAAACTCTCTTTAAATTCCTTTAACAGCATACCATGTAAAGCTGACCTTTTGTGTGTGTGTGTGTGTGTGATAAACAAATGTTTCCGTTTCCCTAACTATAAAGACCCATATTAAATTGATTTGAATAAGGATTACATTGTTCACGAATGATATATTCGAATGATTCGATGGCTCAATTTTATTCAGTTTAATCCTTCCTCCTTAAAATTTTTAATACATCAGACGTCAGTAATAATGCTGTCTTATTATACGTTTATACATATCAGGATATAGTTAACAGCAAACTGTACAGTGTTCTTTTATTGATTTACATGCTGTCAATAAGTTAATTTTCAACAAATTTATTTCAACCTAACTTATTGTGAAATATAAAATTCATAATTAAATATATGGTTTCAAAAAGAAAAGAAATTTTTGTGAGTTTGTGCATGCAGAAAATCTGTATAACCCAAACAGTCGGGCATAAGTGACAAGCTGAGAACGCAACTAGTACAACTAATTGATTTTTAGAAAAAGAACACTCTCATTTTTAAATGGATGAAAAATATATTTTGCACATAAAATAATTTTATAATTATCAAGAACAGATAATGGTGATTTTTTTTTCTCTTACATTTATTAACACAACCATCCTCTTATAAAGTTTAGAAGCGCTGCAAGTGATCGTTAAGTGTTATAAAATATTTTGTTTTGCTATATTTTAAATTTTAGACATTAAAAAAATAAATGTGTGGTTATGAGTTTGTTTGAATCTAAGATCAGATGTTGTTTGTAAAAATCTGCTGTAATAACAGAAAACATTTTGATAAAACTGAATTTTCCAATTGAATATGCCAACAGAAAATGCTTTGTTATCTATTGCTATATACATTAATCATATTGATCTCCATACAGTGTTTATATGTGATACAGGAATCGAAAGATTTTTACCCAGTTCACTTAGCATTGGTTTTCTTTACAGGATTGTGTAAGGGCAATATAATATTGCAATACAACTTTATGTGAGATTTCCATGCTCGAGGGAGTTAAGCGTAAAAAAATATGTAATTATGTAATAGGATTTAGATATGTAGCCTGCCGAGCGACTGAAATCTTTCCTGCATTTTCATAAAAATTCTTGTAAATCTCATATTAATTTAAGATTTCTATCGCAGTTTGTTTCTAAAACGCGATTCATATCTCATTAACTTAAATATATCTTAATATAGAATTCTGTAAAAAATATTTTAGTCTTCCTCCGATTTAAGTTATTTTGAAGAAACGGAAAACTGTTTAGTAAGAAAAATTTATTGTTGATGCTGTCCTAAGTTCCCTATATAACCATCGATATGTGTAAGACCCAGACGACATATAAGGTTCCCAAAGCGCTTTGCAAAGACGAGGAGCGAGGGGCGGGGGGGGCAGCTCTCATTTAGCGATGCATCACTGCGGGGAAAATGAATTTTGTATTGGAGTTTCCCTATAATTTTTACCTTTACCTGAATCTCTCAGCTCGTGTAAATGCATAGGTACCACAATTAAAATAAATGTTTTTAGTAAGAAAATATTTAACGAAGTTTGAGCCTCTATTACAACGTTATGCGTAGGCCTACATAAAAAATGATATAAAAATGAATTTTAAAGTATTCTTTCTTGGAAGTCAGTTAAAAGGTGGTCATTCATAAATTACTTCAACTCATTTTCTTTAATATCGTTATGGGTAATCAACGAATACTTATTTGGATAATGTGTTTCAAAAGAACATATTTTTACCTTTACACACCTTTATACCTCCTGCAACCAAAGTGATAAGAATTTTTTTCATTGAGTTTAAAACGAATCACTGCATTTTATTTATTTAAAAAAAGTTAAATTTAGATTTTCTCAAACGGCAATTAACATTTCTTTAAAATTTTAAATCTTCTGATTTAAAAGATTCTTTTCCCCCTTAAACTAATATAAACAGTTACATTTATTAAGTACTATCGCTTTGTTTTCTACGAGACAATTAAATTCCACAAATCCCCACGAAATAGCTTTAAAACAACAATTTGTTTTCTTCTTCCCATAGTAGCTCTCCCATATCTTTACGTTTATAATTTGTAATCCTTTCAGTAAATTTTCAATTCAGCTTCAAGGAAAGAAAAGAAACAATTCAAAAGCTTTCGACTTACGATTTGCATCTTCTTTCCTTTTCCTACTAAATTTTTGAAATAGACTTTTCCGTAGTTAGCAGCTGGAATTGATGAAGTGAAGTGGAAAATCTCTCAAAGTGAAATACACAAGGAAATGTAAATAAAACTTGGAAAAAGTTTGATTTATAGTCAATAGATGTCTTTTTGGTTTAAATTTAAGAAAATAAAACAGAAAATAAATAGAGTAAGCCAAATTAATGATTAATCTTTTTATATAGAACTAAATGATAGACTACTTAGTACAAATAGTAACGTAAGCAGGGATGTAGTGGAGAGTACACAGGGGTATACCTTCTGAATATTTTTACAGAAACTTCATACACTGCAAATGGAGGCGTCTTAAATTCAGACACATATGTGACTGAAAAAGTAATTCAGACATTTAAGTGTCTAAATGTGAAATTTCAGACATCATAGATGTCTAAATTTAAGACACATAAGTGTCTAACTATGAGCATGTTATAAATGAACGGAGAAAAATGTCTGAATAATAGTGACATGTCTGAAATTAAGACATTTAGAAATTTAGACACTTAAGTGTCTGAATGCGATACAATTGTATCATATGAGTGATGACTGTACGTACAATTGTATTGCAATATGTATATCAGCGCTATCAGAAAATATTTCCGAATGGATGAAAGATACTTAAAATACTCTTTCATCCATTTAATTTAGTATTTATTTATAAATGAAGAAATCATGGGACATCTGAGAAAATTAGAAAAGTTCGCTTACTAAGGTTTGGAGCTAAGTTATTTTTGGCGCAATAATAATTAAATAATTGCTTTTCACAAAATATAAATTTTTCCAAAAATTACTTGTTATCATGATCGTATACAGAATCGCTCACCTAAATACTAAGAGTTATGAGTAGAGGGAGAAAGAAACGTACTTAGGAGCAAGATTTTAGAACATACAGTAAAACCTCCCTAAAGCGACCACGTTCGTTCCAATGAAAAGTGATCGCTCCGAGAGGTGGTCTCTTAATGGAGGTCATGTTTAAATCTAGATTTTAATTTTTGAAAAAAGGTAACAATTAATGTTACTAAAATTTATTTTTCACGTTAGTAAAAGAAATTATAAAAATTTAAGTATCAAAACAAAAGTTAATTATATAAATTAATTACTGCAGAGTTTAAAAAATGAATACATTGACGTTTGCTTTG
The DNA here is from genome assembly GCA_963932465.1 of Maratus speciosus. Classification (NCBI taxonomy): domain Eukaryota; kingdom Metazoa; phylum Arthropoda; class Arachnida; order Araneae; family Salticidae; genus Maratus; species Maratus speciosus. The sequence goes on from OZ010795.1 coordinate 537,745,955, forward strand.
ATTTTACGGTGTTATATTTTATAACTTTTGTTTCCAAGTCTTTTCGAAGTCACGTCAATAAATGCGTTTTTTTTTTTTTTTTTTTTTTTTTTTTGACGGGAACAAATAAAGACGATTTGATTAAATTATGTATTTCTTTGAGAGTTTCCCGGCAAAATAGGGCAGGGGAGTTTATCGACCGTCATTCTTAATTTGTCATCAGAGTTCAATTTATTACCTAAAAAGGCACAAAGGGGTTTAAATATTTAAAAGTTACCGGAATAAAAAAAAATCTAAACTTAGTTTAGAAGTTTGATGAATAATGCGCACTCCGGAACTATTTTTCTAATAAAATCTTCTTCAAGCGACCAGGAAAAAACGGGATTTTTTTCATTTTCTTCAAAGAAATGGGTCACTCATGGAGGGAGTTCAACTGGGATGGTCTCTGAATGGAGGTATAATTAGTATTGAGCCTGTGGGAATAAATTTCGTTCCATGAAAAAAATGGTCGTTCAGGAGGTGGTCGCTTACTGGAGGTGGTCGCTTACTGGAGGTGGTCGCTTAGTGGAGGTGGTCGCTTAATGGAGGTGGTCGCACAGAGAGATTTCACTGTATATGCCTGGGGTCCACAGCCCAGTCCGCTTTTGTAAAATGCAGAATATAAACATGAAGTAGGCTAAACTAAGAATTTATGCCAGAACTCCTCGTGTAAGACAATTTTTAAGAAATTTAAAAATTAAGAAATATTAATCGTTTAAAAATATGTTTCTAACGATATTTTTCACAATGGAGAACTGATTTCTTTTTCTCTCTCCTCTCTCTGTCTTTTTTTTTTTTTTTTTTTTTTTTTGAACTGCCCCTCCTCATTTAAGATAAATTTGATATATATGAACACTAACAGAAGAACAGAATTAAAATCGTCTTCTACGAGAAGTTAAGGTTGGGGGGGGGGGGGGCTCCTCTGGAGAAAAATTCTTAGCAGCATTTTCTCTTAGCGTTTAATTAATATATTGCTATTTGGAAGAGAAAAAAGTATTTTTTAAATAATCAAACGTATAGAAAATATAATTAATTAAATTTCAGGGATGGACAATTGCTCTCTTCATGACCACCAAAAATTCGATATGTTATTTTCTAGTTTTACAATAAAATCTTTATTTAAAGTATGTTTTCTATATGTCTAAAAATAAAAAAACTGCAAAAACTATACTCAAATAAATGTAACACATTAAGAAAAATACCTAATAAAGAAAATAAAACTTTTGTTATTTCTTCTTATTCAGTGATTTATTTCTCGCTGATAAAAAGTTCAAATGAAGCTCATCAAGCCTTTTATAACGGTTTATAAACAGTAGGCTGAGATCAGCGACCGCAGTGGTAATTAAAATGCTGATTTCGCCATTTTCTCTTTGTTCAAATTTCAAATACGTCCGTTGGCAACTGGCGCGTTAAAACGATTCTTTCAATGAGGTAGTAATCTGTTTAACAAAGTTGCCCGCAATTTTTTTATGTGTAACATTATTTATATTCTGTGACTGTGTCATATACATAGCTGGAACAGTTTTTTGGAATAATTCATTTATGGAATAATATATGCGATTATTATAAAAATGATACGTTGAGTAATGTGTGCTATCCACATAGATGTATATGCAACTTACTAATACACAGCTTATAAAGTGCATCTTTGGAATTTCAGTAATTGTTCTTGAGAGATTGGAGAATAAGAAAGTGCGTGTGAAATATGATTCGAAAAAGCGAATTGAATTAAATTCTGCTTTATATTAAATTATATCATTATGAAAAAAATATGTTGAATAATGAAAAGAAAAATGTCCTCGTTATATATTTTTCAATTATCAGCATTCATCTGAATATTTAGTGAAATATGTAAGGAGAAAGTGTCTATATTTTTGTGTTACCGTTTATATTACATGGATTTACTTTATTACATTTAAGGAAATACTAAAAAGGTAAGAATGTGATTATTTACAAAAATATAATTTTTATTTGGAAATAGAAATTTTCCTTGAACAATATTAATTATGTGATATTAATTATTTAAATCACTTTTTAAAGAATACATGTGTTTATCATATTTGTATCTTTCTATATAGAATAAATATTTTTCAGTATTACAGTGTTTTTTATTATTTTCGACTAAATTTATATCATTTTCAGGATTAATTAACTAACTTGCTTGATAATTCTTAAAGCATTCGATTTAAGAATAAATGTTTTTCATATAAAATAATATCATCATTGCTTAAATCATTGCTTAAGCATTAAAAGTTATTGCTTGTGTACATTGACACCCAAACTTGTCAACATTTTTAGTATTATATTTTTGTCCAAAAAAAAAAAAAAAAAAAAAAAACAGTTGCAGCACTATATAGTTTTTGTTGTGGATACAAGCTATTAATCTGACTATAAAAATGTCAGTAAATATTAGCCATTTAATATAATGCCATTTTTTTAATAGTTAATTTTATTAAAAATATTTTTCTATAATAGCTATATAATGATTTACAATAAAATAAGTAAGGAAATAAATCATTATTTACTTTGTTTAATTGCTTAAAATTATATTTAAGTTTTGTACAACTTCAGATATTGAAAAATTTATTAATATTGATTTATTGATTGTTAAAAAGAAATTACAGATTTAGAACGGAAAAAAGACTTTATTTTCATATTTTAGTGCATTTTTCACATGAAATTGGGGGGATTTTTTTTCAACGTTTGTTCATTTTTATAAAAGATACAGAAATAACAATTAAATATGTATTTTTAATGCAAAATAAGTTTTGAAATTAGATGTTATTTCTCTTGCATGTTATTAAAAATATATATATGTTTAACTTTTTAAAGATAGCTTAGTAGCTCTGGTGATTACCATATGTAAAAGAAATTGCCTACATGGCAAAATATAATTAAAAAGATCAAGTTATTAAATGATATTGTTATTAATAAACCCTTCCGTTGTAATTTCTAGTTACAGATAATATTAACATGATTTCGTATATGAATTTTTATGTTTAATGACAGATCATTTAATTCTTTTACATTTTCGAAATTAATGTTTTCATGTAACAAAATTAAATTTATGTATAGGAAATGCTATGAACATTTTTGCTTCAAGTGGAGGGCATAAAACTTGAAAAATAATTATAAAAGTATCAGAATTGGAGCTATCGTGAAATTTTTAATGTTTTATAAATACATTTTAAATTGTTCCTTTGTAAAGCTTTATTAAAAAGTTCGAAATTTCTACAGTATTTAATTGCACGATGAAAGAATTTTTTTTAGACTATGGAAACTTCTTCAAAGTAAAATAACTACATTTATATGTATTTCCTGTGTTTCATCTGTATAACATATTTAAATTTTAAGACACAGAAATTTTCTGACAACTTTCAACGTCAAAATTATTCTGATTTTTTATAGGATTATTTTTTATTATCACCGGAGAATGCATCCATTTGCGCAAAGCAATTTATTGTACTTATTATATATCATATTGCATACTTTTAGATTAGGATGAAGTTAATGACAAAGGATATATTTATCCAAACATATATTTACATGTTCATATATATATATATATATATTAAGTCATCAATGTGTTTAAATTTTTGTTGCTGTATATGTAGTAGGGGGAAGAGGGGGGGGGGGGGTAATCAATGTAAGCCGCTGGTACTGGAACTTATTAGAACCACATTTCCTATACTGTCAAAAAAAAAAACATTTTCTAACTTTTTTAGAATATATTTATAACTGTATATATTAAATAAAACCTCTCAATAGCAGACACCCTAGGACCGTAGAATTTGCCCGCTATTTAGAGGTTTTATTTTCATATGTAAAAAAAGTCCAGAGTGTACAAATACCCAGCATACTGAGTACAAATTACACAAAATATGCTTCAATATATTATTAATCTGCTTTTCAATCCACGAATGTTGTGGATTGAAAAAAGTGATCGCTATATAGGTGTCTGCTATTCGAGAATGCCCGTTATTACTGTAGCATACAGTAAAACTTCTATAACCGGTCACTCCCGAATAGCGGACAGCTCTATTTAGAAAAATATAAAGCGGGGTAGTGTTTCTTCTAGAAGCAGGACCAGATTAAAACATGGAAACTGATCCGCGGCCCTGCCCCCTCACCTTCCCATCGATTTTTGTGGCCCCAAATTTGGTATGCAATTTTACGAATTCAATTTTTTTATATATGTTTAGGTTTTTTAGTATTATAACCACATACAAAATTATCATATTAGGATTATAATTTCAGGAGATATTAATAAAAATATGAAAATGCAATTTAACATTAGAAGCTCGAAATTTTGAATGCTTATAATTCGAAAACTTATCATTCAAATGACTAGAAATTTCGTTTCAAGGCATAGTTTGAACCGAAGATTTAAAATATAGTGTCAAAATTGGGTGCATCCATTGGAAAAAAAAACAAAGTTTGGTCTAATTTTGATTTGTAGATGGCCCCTATGCAAATTTTAAATACATCATTTAAAAGTAGACTTTATTTCCAGACGATTGGTACCAGTAACTTTCTTCTATTATTGTTGTCTTCTAGTTGCAGAGTTAGTAGGAGGTGTTTATTTTTTTTTCGACGACTGTTCCAATCATGTGGATAAGAAATCGCTTTTGCGACTGATACTGCTTGTGTGATCGCAAGCAACGTGGGGAGCAGAAATGAAGGGTACTCAAATCATAATGAAGGATTTCTGTGTCCATTGATATTTACTATATTATTTATCGTTTGAAAAGAGCCAAATAAACATGAAGTCCATTTTAGAATCTTATAACTACTGCTCGTCTCAGGCGCCGATGTGCGGTTGTCAAATGTTTAAGCATTTCTTGGTAATGATAAATAGCATAATAATAAAAACGAAGGGGGATAAAGAAAAGTAAGTGTTTCGTGCTCAAATTTTTTTTAATGTTCGGATCTCATATGCTGATAATTTTGTGAAATCTAGTGCTAGATTTTATTTAACACAGAAATAAAAATCCAAAAAATGCTTAAACTAATTGACTGGGAATATCTAATTTAAATAGAAAAAAATTGCACAACAAAGAAGGGATGGAATTCTTTCCGAAGAAGTGAATCATTTTTTATAAATGGGAATAATTTGTTACCATAAAGCAGAGCTGATTGCAGCATGGACAAACTGGGCTTTTTCTAGGGGACGTTAGCTTTACGGGCCCACAAATTTGGTATGAAATTTCCATAAAGCTGATATTTTAAATTTGTTTTGATCTTATACTTATTTTAATAAATATTTTGTACTTTTAGAATATGATTAGGTTAAAGAAAAGGATATATTTATCCAAATATGTATTTGATGGCATCGAGCAGTCTTAATTTTTTTTTTTTTTTTGTAGCAATATATGAAGGTTGCGGTGGTGGGGGGGGGGGGGAATAAATACTAGGTCTTTGGTCTGGAATTAATTTAATAAGCATTTTTGATGCCGTAGGGCATATATGAAATCACATAAATACATATTTAGGTGAATATATTTATAGATATTATCATATTCTAAAACTACAGAATACTGATTACGATCATAATAAAGTCAAAACTGATATAAAATATCAGCTTTATAAAAATTTTGTACCCAATTTGGGGTACCCTAAAATCAGGGGGCAGAGAAGCATCCTAGTTTTACCACGCTGCAATTAGCTCTGCTTTATGGCAACAAATTATTCTCATTTATAAAAAATGATTCAATGTGGTCAAATATGGCTGCGTATATGACTTAGAAAGAAAAGTGGTCAAAGATGGCTTCATATTGGCAAAAAAAAAAAGGCTCAAAGATGGCCGCAATTAAGACACTTGAAATGTCTGAAATTCAGACGCAAGAAGTGTCTAAAAATTTTAAGACACTTTAAAACGTCTGAAAATCGAACACTCCAGTTTCAGTCACTTATGTGTTTGAAATTCAGACGCAAGAAGTGTCTGAAAATTTTCAGACATTTTAAAACGTCTGAAAATTGAACACTGCGTTTCAGACACTTAAGTGTCTGAATTTCAGACATTTCAGTTTACAGTGTATACGCTTTGTAGATATAACCTATACTTTCGAGCTACCCTTTGCTTATAGCATTATAGCATTATTAGATTATTTATATAGCTTATGTATATCTTAAAGCATTATTATTTTTTTTAATCGAAATTTCAGAAGGGTGAAATTAGAGGAAATCATTCTAAAATATTTGTAAATTAAGATTTCTATGGAATTGTTAGAGACAGAAACATGAAATTCGACATTTTTGTTACTTTTAAGCTGGACATGCTTGCATTGAACACTTTTAAAGACAATTCGAAGTTTAAAAAGGTGCCGAAAAAATGTTCCAAACTCATTATTTTTTGTGATGTTGAAGGGTCTAGATAATTAAAATTTGGCATGGAATTACTTTTTACATACAAACGCTCACTGGATTTTTGTTTTTTTACCTGAGCGAAAAACATTCTAAATTACTATTTCTATGTAAGTTTACATAATATGTGTTAATGAAGTCCACAAATATTTCAAAGGCGCACAAATACCATTTGGTATATTTCAACAACTTCGTGTGGAAAGCCACGGGATTTTCTCGTATTTTTATTACTGTATTATAATTTCTTATACAAATAATGTTTAAATTCTTATAAATATATTTTACAATATCTTTTATGTTTACTTTATGTTTCAATATAATGTGACAATTTTATAAACATTTTATATATACAATAACTTTTATAGAGATGTCTTAGCTTCACCTCATTATATAGGGGAAAATAGCCATATTCGGACGCTCGCCGCTTTAAATGGACCGCTGCAATTCTGCCGTTACTTACAGAAAGAGACGCCATGTTCCGCTGAAACCCTACTCCTCAGAATAACGTCATTTATGATTAGAAGAAGATACCGCATTCCACGTGCGGTTATCAGACAATAAATTAAAAAAAAAAAACTAAAATTAGCTGTTTTGATATAATTTTTCCCAACTATATGTAACAGAATACGGAACAGATGCTGTATATTCCCGCGGCCGCCATCTTGGATTTTTCCTTGGCGTGAAAACTCCTTTATCGCCTATTAGTAAATGTCGCTATGCACCGTTTTATACGCATGTTCGGCTTAACGTTGTTGCCAGCACACGTCACTCGTCGGGGTGGCCTTATCGATAAACGCAAACAAAAAGCCGCCAAGAAATCCAAGATGGTGGCCGCGGAAATATACAGCATCTAAGACGAGAATACATCAAAACTAAGGTAGGTTATTATGTTTTCATGTACATATCTAAATTTATGTGTATATATTCTGCATATTTTTTACGTGGATTTGTATGTTTTCGTTTTTGTTTTTATTCTTGAGATTATCTGTTTTATGTATAGCTCAGTTGTCTTAATTGGACCAATTTGAATTGCTTAAATTGCACCAGATATACAATAAAGAATTTTAAAAGAAAGTAATGAATTTTGAGAGTTGTACGCTTTGGAAATTATTTTTTTATTTTTTAATCTTTTATAATGAATTCCATTCTATTTCCATATAAGTTATTGAATATTTTATTTTAATTTTTTTGTATGACTGATACAATATCGTTATACAGTTTAGGCTTATATGAACATAAATATATCTTTTACATGTATATACAATAAATTTTGTTTGCAGGTTTTTTTATGTATTTGTATTTATTTCCTTTGAATTCTTTAATAAAATTAGTTATATTCTCTATTGATTAAAACAGCCTAATATTGTTTAGTCCAGTTTAGGATATTAGGGATTCAACTTTGTAGACTAGTCGCTGAATTTGGAGCACTTTTGACAAATTTTTCAAATTAAAATAAAACTTAAGATTAAAAAAAAATTGTTTTAATGATTTATTTAGTTAGTAGATGAATAGATTGACCACGCGTAGTGATAATTTGTAGATTTTCCAAAAATGAAGTGCATTTCACCTGAAAATAAGTGAAGTGGTGCAAATTCAGCTACTCTCCCCTATATTTTTTCCAGGTTGGAAATTTTGGATAGTCAGGACTCTTTTTTTTTTTTCCCCTCACAATAAAATTAATCCGATAGCAGAAGATTGACAAAATTAAATTGAAAAAATTTAAATAGATCAGAGAAAATTTCGTCCGATATTCCACCAAATAATTTTAAGGGGTCAGGTAACCTTTGAAGCTTCCAAAAATCGAATTTTTTAAAAATAGCTTTTAATTAAATGTGATTCTTTAGGAACATTTAAAAGCAAGCCCCGTACAAAAATTCCCATTAGAAGAGCAGTTATGTCTAAAATACTTTGAGCTTTTGCTATATGATAAACGGGTGATTCAATCTTTAAAGCTAATTTTCTCAAAACAGTGATTTTGAACATTGCGCACACGATTTCTGAAAAACGGTTACCTAAAATTTCAGAAATTGTTTGGTGGATGTATTAAATGTACAAAACCGCAAAATGACCTATTATTATGTTTCTCAAGTAAGAAGTTTAGAATTCACGACTACTTTTGTATAAAAAAAATCTCGATATTTTGAATTACTTTAAAAAAAAATATTTTTTTTCTCGGGATCTACAAGTTTTATTTTTTTCATTGTAGGTCATTTCGAAAACACTTTATATCTGTACTCATAAAAAAAAAATCTTGGCTTGTTTCAGCCATTTAAATGGGAAAAATCATGCGCGCAATGCATGCAAGAAAATTCTTTCGTAAAAATTGTATTATCTTAAAAAAAAAAAAAAAAAACTGTATATGTGTATACCTTTTCTAACAACTTTAATTCATAAAATAAATCGTTCCTAACATGTGTTTTCAATTTTATAATTAAAAGTGAATTAGTTAAAAACTGACTTCAATTTTTACAGAGGTCACTTTTCCATGTACTTTATTGGTTCAAAGGGTACTTGACCCCTTAAGTTATTCACTAAAATTCCCAAAAACAAATATATAAAACACAATTACAAGCAAAGTGTAATCGAAATACGTGCTTAAATATTGAGATAGTCACATTAAAAAAACTCCCATAAATAATGACCTATTGGCGATTTTGCTCGGCTATTAACTACTGGAGTGCTGATAATAAATAATATTAACGTTTTAGTAATGTTAAAACTTTATTATTTTAATGCATAATTATATTTTTCATATATTGTTTGGTCCAATTGTTTGACAATCTAAAAAATATATATTAAGTTTAAAAATGTATGGGATACTTCAGATAAAAATTTATTTTCAACTATTTTCTGTATACACATATTGATAAATGCCTCTAATTATAATGAAACCACGTTAAACTTCAAATAAGCACGACAAATTCTGCATCAGGCATTGATTATAAAAATCTTTCAAACACTGACAGATTATTATTAAGAAATTTCATTTCTCTTATATAATGACATCACATAGCTAAATAAGGAATTACAAAAAAAAAAAAAAAATAATAATAATAATAATAATAATAATTCAGTAAATATCTATTTTCAGCAAATATTGTCCATATCAACTTAAGTGTGTGAATTCTTCCTTGTAGCCATGTATACGTTGTGCACAATTTTAAACACCACCTAATATGCTCCAATTTTGATAATTTAAGAAATGGTGGAAAACACAGTGGAAAACGCAATTCCTTCAGTTATGGATTTTTGCAATCGAAATTCTTCTGTGAGTCTCTCTAAATTAACAATAAATACAATAAACGCAATAACCTATAGAAAACATCTTGTTGTCTTCCTTAATGATCCTTTTACATGCCATCATGTTTGAAATTAAATCATCGAGATGCACCAAAAATGACTTTTTACCGTAGATTTTAATGTAATGCGATTATTTTGAGTATCCGTGCAAACGAAATATATATTCTACAGCAGGGGCATAGGTGCAAATATTTTTTCGTGGTGGGGGAGGGAGGAGAATTAAAAAAAAATCCCAACCTGAAGCAAATTGCTTTATTTTCAAACTGAAATTATATGTAAAATGTTTGTTTATGATAATGATACTTACACGTAAAAAATCCTTTCCAAAGAAAAATACTGAAACTAGAAACATAAAAATTATAATTATTGGTTTCTTTGATGAAATTTTAAATACATATCTTTCATATAATAGTTAAAATCAAAACTAGGTTTATTTCTATTTTTCTATCTTGGAATCATAGAGCATGACAATAATAAGATACGCAATTGCTAAATGTATATTTCAGGAATCAATTTCAAACAATAGAGTAAATGTAAGATTTAAACCTAGAAAAATTGCATATATTTAGAGAAAACTAGCATTAGTTTAAGGTTTGAAATATTTTTGTCTTCTATTATGTACGAGTTATAATCGCCCTTCGAATACCGTCATGTTATAATGAGAAAGAAACAAAGACTTGGAAGAAAAAGAGAATTTATTAGAGACACTGTTGATGGACCCAATAGTTGGGAAATTCAGGCCTGGTGGTTTTATGATAGCACAGAGAAACATAATGATCAATTGAGTCTGGCTGCTTTTTACCCGACTGAAAAGAATGGTTATGTGTTTCAGGCGTATCGGTGTATGTTCATTTCCTTATACCCTCGAAACATCCCAACGTCTGGATGGATTTTAATGAATGAAGTCTCTATCGATTCGTCTTAACTGCCCGATAGTTATAGGCTAGATTTGCTTTCATAAATTGAAAAGGGAGGCCGTAAAATGCAAAATGGCGGTAGAGACAAAAAAAAAAAAATACGGACTTTATTGAGTAGCATATCATTGGATAGATCTTTCAAAATGAAGGAGATGTTTCATTGACTATTTTACAGTCAGAAGCTCCGTTAAAATATAATACAACCTGGAAGTTGTGTATGTAGGATCTGGAGCTTTGCTGCAACTCTAACAATCATAGGCATCTACAGACTTCATCAAAACAGTGTTTATAGATAGGAACTAACAATTAAACACAACTTAAAAGTCAACAATATAAGTAAATAATAAAAAAAAAAGGTAAGTAATATAAACAAGTAATATAATTAAAAAAAAAGATTTAAGTCAATTCCTACTTAGGTCAATAAGAGAATTTTTTTTTCTCCCATTCTTCATTCCTCTTGAGTGGCGCTTAAAATGTCTTGATCAAGGAAAGGGCTCTCTCGGTCTTAAAATACCTTGATCAAGAAGAGGGCTCTCTCGATTATTGAAAATTAATTAATTTAATTTAATTAATGAATTAATATTTGAAAAAACTGGATTAACATCAAGTGTCATCCAATACAAATTTAAAAAAAATTATTTGAGCTTGATTGGATGAATAATAAGTATTTTATTAACGATTGAAAATTTGAACAAGATATATATAGCGAGAGTGTGAGCTAATAGTAGTAATTGAAAAAATAGTTTCACATGGATGAGAAATAATTAATTAGTTCGCTTTTTAGGCAGTCGGGTTTTTTTATTTTTAAAATTTAATTGTTTATAGTATTTCTTTTGATAATTTGACTCATTTATTGCTACAAAACTCAGAAATGCAGTTAGCAAAAGAAAAAAAAAATATTTTTTTTTTTTTTTACTTTCTTGTATTTTCAATAGAAGAAATTATTGTAATCGAAATTTTTTTCGACTTTCGGTTTTTGACGGATTTACATGTTTTAGGGGTCAGGGATCCCAAAAACATGTTTATAGAAAATGTCCGTCTGTCCGTGTGTCCGTCTATCCGTCTGTCTGTCGCCATTGTACTATCAAAAAGTGTATGATGTTATGCATAGAATTGAACAAAATTTTTATTTTATGTTTTTGGCTATGGCAAGCAGATCCTCTCTGAATTTGGAATAAATTGGCCTGTAGGGGGCGCTGTAATAGCTAGTTTTGTGCGATTTTGAATATTGTACCATACAAAAGTATATGAAGTTATGCATAGAATTGAACCAAATTTTTATTTTAAGTTTTTCGATATGCCGGTAGGTCCTCCCTGAATTTGGAAAAAAATCGGCGGTAGGGGGCGCTGTAATAGCGTTTTTTGAGCGATTTTGAATATTGTACCATCCAAAAGTTTGAACCAAATTTTTATTTTAAGTTTTTGGATATGGCAGGTAGGTCCTCCCTGAATTTGGAAGAAAAAATCGGCGGTAGGGGGTGCTGTAACAGCGTTTTTTGTGCGATTTTGAATATTGTACCATCCAAAAGTGTATGAAGTTACGCATAGAATTGAGCCAAATTTTTATTTTAAGTTTTTGGCTTTGGCAAGCAGATCCTCCCTGAACTTGAAAAAATTCCCCGCTAGGAGGCACTGTAATAGAGATTTTGCATATTGTACCATCGAAAAGTGTATGAAGTTATGCATAGAACTGACCCAAATTTTTATTTTAAGTTCTTGGCTATGACAAGCAGGTCCTCCTAGAATTTGGAAAAAATTCGCCGCTAGGGGGCGCTGTAATAGCGATTTTTCATATTGTACCATCGAAAAGTGTATGAAGTTATGCATAGATTTGAACCAATTTTTTATTTTAAGTTCTTGGCTAGCAGTTCCTTCCTTAATTTGGAAAAAAAATTCGCCGGTAGGGGGCGCTTTAATAGCGATTTTTGTGCCATTTTGAATATTGTACCATCGAAAAGTGTATGAAGTTATGCATAGAATTGAGCCAAATTTTTTGTGTTTCTTTTTGGTCATGACATGAATGTTCTCCCTGAATTTGGAAAAATTCCGCTGGAAGGGGGCGCTATAATTACGATGTCTGTACCATTTTCTTTATTGTACAATCGAAAAGTGTATAAAATTATGCATACAATTGAACCAAATTTGTTTTGCATGTTTTTGGCTTTGGCCAATAGGTCCTCCTTGAATTTCGAAATATCGCGCAGTAATTGGGCTCTGTGATAGCGATTTTTGTATACTTCTCTTGATTTTTCATAGTTCTATTGTCCATCGGCGGCTCGTGCAAAGGCGGGAACTCACTTCCTGCTAAGCCGGCTATTCGCAAACATCAGATAACAACAGAATAAGAAAAAACTATTAATTTTAACAGATATCATGACATAGAATAACTCGTTTTTAGTTCATTTAATTGACTGAAGCAGGAATTTAAGATGAAAATCAAATTTGGTATAGTAATGAACTAATAATATTGAAGTATTAACATGTGTAACTAGTTTTTGAAATATTAAGATGTATAAGATAGAAGAAAGTTTTGGGATTGGCACATCCAACTAGTTTACTATTATTTAAAAAAAAAAAAATGAAAAAGTCTTTCAAAAATCTTGAATTTCCAACTCTAAGCTCAATTTTCCCAAGCTCATACATATTGGAGGGGCAGTGTCCCCCATCCATAACCCTCCATCGCGGCGTCTCTTTTCTACTCATTTCATGTTCAGTACTGCACTATCTATAGCCTCAACAACCTATAAAAATTTCCGGGCATCAATCCCGGTATATTTATAAAATTTAAAAGGGCGAATAGACAAAAAGACAGAACGAATTTATAATAATGTTTCATCTAAGTTGGAAAGTGTTAAAAAGATAAAAATATGTATATAAAATAAAGTTTAAATTTTGAATGTATATGTCTCAAATGTGTAAAGATATATATATTATTTGTTAATTTTAAAGGTATGTGCTTACCGTCGGGGCACCGTTTTTTTAAATATGAGATTTTTATCAACACATGTGTTTTTAGTTAAACAAGGGAATAAAACTGTGAATTCATATAAATCTTTAATGGGATTTTAAATAACTTTTAAAATTTAGGCAACATTTATAAAAAAAAATTAGTAAACAATTACGTTTATGCAAAATCTTCTGCAACGAAATCTATTCACTATATTTTACTTTCCTTTTCAACAATATATTAGCAAAGCACTTACCTGTGTTATGAAGCAAAAGATTTGCAATGCCTCTTAAATTTACTAACATATACCAAATTTTGTATACAAACATGATTTTTTATATGTATATTTTAATAAAAATAGCTCTTAATATATAGAACCTTACAAGCGATATATTGCTTCATAACGTAACCAATATATAAGCAGAGCCTTGTGATAAAATTTTATTCCAATATCTAAAAAACGTTTTTAAAAATGATGTTTCTCGTAAACGTACACGATGAAAAACGCATATTTCCAGAAAATGCAAAATAAGATTTTGATGTAGCACAAAAATTTATGTATAAAGTTACAACTTTAAAATCCACCATAATTGTAGGTGTTTATATATTTGTGTATATATTATATATTTGTGTATTAAAATATATTGTTTACCTTTCTCTGGATCTTTAAACGGTCACTTTCAGTTTGGGAAAGTTCATTTCCCGTTTACATTTTGAATTATAACTTTGCTTCTAATTATCCCTGAACCAAAAATAAGGCATTTTTGGAATCCTAAATGTTAGAACGTTAACTTAAAATAATTTAAAAAAATCAAAACTTTCGCAAAAACAGAGAATTGAGGGTAGGTACAGACCTTAAATGTCTCAAAATACCACAAAAATCGTTCAAAATTTATGCTTAATATTTAACAATGATACTCAGAAACGGAATTTTCACTTTGCAATTTTAGGCAATTAGACTGTCTTAAGAAAATGGAACTAATATGCAATTTGCATATACTGTTTAAATAAGTTATACATTGATAATAATTTGAAAAGTTTTAATGAATGCAATATTTAATAGGAAACACTTAACAATAAGGACTGGTTTGGCGCTAAATAAATGAGATTTTAAGGTGATGCGTTTCAACCAAGAAGTGTCAAAAGAAACATTAGGTAAATTTCTGAAATTATCAATAGATTCATTTGTAAATATTATAAGCAAATTTTGGAGTAACTTAAAATTTTTAAATGTATGATTCATATTTCAACTGAAAATACATTATAAGTAATTACATTTTAAAAACATTCAAAATTGAATACTTTTACAAATTTTCGAATCTACATTATTATTCCGTTTATTCTGTACATGTATATTGCATTTATTCTGCATAATGGACGGTATATTACATTCGAAACCCTATATAATGAGATTTTCAAACATTTTTGTGAGAAAGTAAAATTTGCTGTATTCGAAAACAGAATTTCAATAATTTTCAGTCTTTATATTCATCGGTGAAAAAAAAATATATGTATCTATATATATATATATAAAACCAGGGAATCTCTTTCTTTTTTTAAACATTCTGATTAAAAGAATATTGAAAACACTATTTTTAGCAATTAACTAACATATTTTAATGTAATTCTATATAGCAATACAAACAAAGCTGCAAGTAAAGTTTTTTTTTTTTTTTTTGTATAAAAGTCTGTTTATTTGTCTGTTATTTTATGAGGAATTATTTTATCAAAGTTTTTTGTATATATAGTAAACACAGATTGTCTTATTACATTCACTGATAAAATATCCCCATTGTGAGGAAAGTAGCTACATTTTCATGTTCTATTCAAACATGAAAATAAATAGAGTTATTCGATATGTTTTTTGTTTGATAACTAAACAAAAAATGATAAATATATTGCTGGATTGAAGGAAAAATTGCTGTTAAATGGACGACAGTTTCTTTTTAAGTGCGGTCGCAATTACATAAATTCGTAACACATATAGACACCGCCTGGTCCGTTCGTCTGTCTGTCCGCATATAATTTGAATCTTAAAATGCCGCGATGAATTATACCAAAATTATCTGTTTGTAACATAAAAAAAATTACGCCTGCAATATATAGTTCTGACCAGCTTTGTTCTGCTATCTGTCGTTTACTCCAACTTCAGTGTCGTAAAAAACTCGACGCGTCTTGTTATAAAACATCAAGTCATGAGTTTATGATCTCAGATTTTGCGGTATTTGTTCACTTATTAAGCTACGTCTGCTCTCTGGAAGCGAGAGATTGGATTAATAGAATGTTTTCATATGTTCTTATCCAAAATGTAGTTTCAGCTGAAGTAACTACTAAGCTAGACGTTGTGGAATATCTCTATAAGCTGTGATTTGTAGTGAATGCTTACAACTGCATTTTACGAGAAGGAAACAAAAAATTTTCTTCTGATTAAAGAGTTGTTCTTTTTTTCCTCGGGAAATTGCCTATGTATTTCAACCAAAGGCCAACCGGCATAACAGTGACCACTGCATAATAACGACAGCTGCACAATAACGACTACTGTCTAATAACGACGACTGCATAAGTGCTATTCAATATAGCGATCTCCGAGATATTCACTAATATTTGATCGAATGGTGCTTTACCTTTACTAAAAATGGAATGATACGAAAGCTTTATTTTAAAGCCTTGGGATAGAGTGTTACAGAGCGATTTCTGCTTTATTGACATCAAACTTCATGACATGTTACCAAATTATCCTAACATGTGTGCACATATTTTACACTTTTATAGACACTTTTCTCCAAAACAACTTTTAGGTCAGCTGGACATAATTCGTTTGAATGATAAATGCTATAATCCAAATCTACTCTTTAACTAGTCGGATGTACCAATCCTTAAACTTTCTTGTATCTCATACATGTCAATACTTCAAAATTCGTTATCACTGAGCCAAAAGTAAACGGGGATCTATGCTCATCATAAGGATTCTAAAAAGATGAAATTCCGTGCATTAGTACTTGAGGTATGAATATCGCTGAAATCGTGTAAATTCAGCCAAATGCAGCATAGCAGCAACACCTATAGGGTGATTTACACAAGAACCTAATCACCAACAACTTATGTCAACGTCTAACTGGATATGAAGTTTAAGGAAAATTCGTGCATTAGTTCTTGAGATAGAGCTACTGCGCAAATTATGACAAATGCAGCATAGCAGCGCCACCTGTTGAACGATTTGCACCAACACATCAGCAGCAGCAACATTAATCAAGGTATACTTGAATGTGAAGTTTGATGAAAATTCGTGCATTAGTTCTTGAGATAAATCTATTGAGGAAATCATGCTAAATGCAGCACAGCAGCGCCACCTATTGGGCGATTTACAACAACACATAGTCAACACAATTTCCTATGAATGATTAACTGAATCTGAAGTTTGGTGAAAATGTGTGCATTAGTTCATGAGACCCAGCTACTGCGGAAATCGTGTAAATCCTGAAAAATGCAGCATAGCAGCGCCACCTGTTGGGCGATTTACACCAAAACATAAACAGCACCAACTCATTTCAAGGAGTAAAACTGAATCTGATGTTTTATAAAAAAAATCCGTGCATTAGTTCTTGAGATAGAGCTATTGCTGAAATCCTACAAAATGCAGCATAGCAGCGCCACCTGTAAGGCGATTTACACCAAACACTAATCAGCACCAATCTATATCAGGGACTACCTGAATATGAATTTTTATTAAATTCCGCTCATTAGTTCTTGAGACAGAGCGCCCAGAAAATCTGTGTCACACACAGACACAGACTCACAGACAGACTTACAGACTCACAGACAGTCATTTTGTAAAAACATGTTTTTTGGAATCTCTGACCCCTAAAACGGGTAAATCCGTCGAAAACCGGAAGTCAAAAATTTTCACGAATCCAATACTTTCTTCTTGTAAAGATAGAAGAAAGTAAAAATGTAACGTAGAATAGCGAGATAACAGAACTTCAAATGTACAAATAAAGACAGTTTTTGTTTGTTTATGTATTTCAAATTTAGAGTAACTAGGGGATCGCACCCGGGCTTCCCGGGTTAAAGAATGTAGGTGAAAACATTTTTTTTTAATTGAAAACTAATATATATATATATATTTTTTTTATATGCACTAAATTTTTTAGATTGCCCACTTACATTAAGAAAGCATTTTTCATATGGAAAATACAAATTATACAATCAAATAAATTTTTGAAATTTATCAAAAGCGATATTTTCTTATTAGCCACATGCTAAGAGTTATTTGAACACGATTATGCTACTTATGGCATCCTTTTATATTCTGATAATTTCAGAGCTTATACATGTCTGTTAAATTTGTGTTTTATTTATATTATTTTATTTATTTATTCATAGGAAAGATTTTTTTTTAATGGATACTAGACGTAAGAAAATTATGAACTCGTTATTTCGTTTTTAAGGGCAAACGGATTAATCTTTCGTAATCGAGCTCCGTGTGATATAGATAAATTAAAAAATATTTCACGCTTTAAAGTTGTTTTTAAAACCATAGACAATCAGTAAACTGAGATGAACTTTACAAACAAATTCCATTTGAAAAAAAAGGAAATTCTATTTGGTGATCTAAAAATTTAAATTGTAAGATTACAAATATGTTAGATTTGTGTTTTTTCAATATTATTATTTTATTTGTTTATAAAATAAATATTAATTTCGTTAATTTGTCTTTCACAAATATGTTAGATTGGTGGGTTTTTTTTTTATATTATTCTTTTATTTGTTTTTAAAGGAAGTATTAATTTCGTTATGCAAAAATAGTCAGAAACAAATGCTGAAAAATGTTTGTTGCTTTATGTGCAAAATGTTTATTATTATTATGCATTGAAACCGGCACGTGATAAATTAAAATTAAAATAAAATCATGCTTAAAAATTATTTTAGAAAATATAATACATCACTCAATTAAGATACAGTTTTTAAACAAATTACATTTGAAAGTAAATTTTTTTCCCTATGCGATGAAAATTGAAAATGTACGATGGTCAGAAGATTAAAAAATTGCAGTAGCGAAAAATTCAAGACCGAAATTTGATCGTGAAGTGTTGCCATTCGCAAAATGACGTCAGCGTTACGCACAGATACATTTGTTCTTTATAATAGAGATACTCAATCAGTAAAATATAATAAAGATCACTTATTAGGATGTTGTTATCAATTGAGGCTCTTATGCTTGGTATTCCGGAATACAAAACAGCAATTATCACCTCCTCAAAATTTTCATAAGCACTTCTCATATCCATATTCATCATTTTTTAAAAAATTGTATTTTGTTTCATTAGCTAAAATTCATTTTAACTCAAAACTTGACGTCACAATTGTCAGCAACATCTTTTATGTGAACAGACGCACTCTTTACTGGAGATTCTAATCTCAATTCCGGAGAGTAAAAATTTCCGTAATTTATGTTTTTTAGACGCATTTGTGTTAAAATGTTTATTTTTATCAAAGAAAATAATCTTTTTCTTTTAAATATGACTTCATTTTCACTTAAATAAGCATTTCGCCTAGTGTCTGAAACCTAGTATCAGTACACATGCAGAAGGAAAAACAATATAGAAAATTTATGAGGAAAAATGCATGATTTCAAATGCAGTATGTCTTTTTCCATTATTATGCCCCTAATATAATATTCTGCTCCTAATGGGATTTTGCGACACTAAACCGTATACAACAATTTCTATCAACAATTTTGAATTTTTATCACAAAATAGCATGAATAAAGATAAAAATACCTCATTATTTCTCTCTTGTCTGCAATAATGAAAGCTATCTAATTTTCACCATTTTGAAGAAATTTCATAAAATGCTTTTAAAATTAAAATTTAAAAGTGGGGATATAAAAAAAAACAGACAGTGTGATCACATCTACAAATGATGAGCTTCCAGTTAAAAAAAAAATATATTAGCAAAATTGGTTCAGCAGAAAGATCAGAGCGTATGACTAAAAAACACAACTCTGTTTTAAATATATATATATATATATATATAATTACGAAAAATTAAATTAAGCAAAATATGTTATTTTGATAAAATTATAATAGAATGTCCTAAAGAATAGCATTAAAATTTTATTAATCGAGAGATTTTTGGATAAAAACTTCAGGAACATAATATTATTTTAAACCACGAATTCTTCGTTTGCTTCTCTAACTCGGCGAAGCAATACCATCCAGGCGAGAATCATCAATTTCTATATAAATCGGTGTTATTTGCATGTTACCTCTCTTTTATAAAGACTCTCTAAAATTTTGTAAAACATTGCCTTTTATCAGCGTGTGATTTCGATTACATTATTTTCAAAAGTGAAGCATTTACACCTGGGAAGAATTTCAAAGCAACTGGGCTGTAAAAATGACGAATTTCTACAAAATATAATTCAGGTTTAAGAATTAAATTACACGCTTTTTTATAAAATGACGTAATATGCATCCGCTAAAGCAATCCACTTTTACAATCCAGTCTTAAACTATAGAAAAGTGTGCATATGACATCATTATCACGGAATAACAGACAATATTCTTGACATAGCCCAAATTTTAATTTAAACTTTTTTTGCAGGTTTTATGAGAAAATGGCAACAAAATATACAGTATCGCCTATTTTCGACTATTTTCCGTTTACTCTCAATGACTTTGAATAAAAATGGGGTACTTTTGTTCCCACGATAAGAAAAATGTTATTAAAACTGCAAAAAATTAATATCTCAAAACTAAATTGATCTGTGTTGTAAATTTCATTGTGCTATCTCGTCCCTGTATATTGACGATGACTTATAAGCGGACCTAGATGTCAAGCACACAAGTCAGATGTATGTGTAAACAAATAAATAAATAACTAAATTGAGATACAGCTTTCAAACAAACAACATTTAAAAGAGCATTTTTTTCTTTATATGACGGTGTAAAAATTAAAATGTGCGATGTTTAGAAGTTTAAAAATTTGCAGTAGAGAAAATTGCAAAACCAAAATTTTATTTTAAATTTCAAAGTGTTGTCATTCGCAAAATAACTTTTGCGTCACGCGCAGATATTTTTGTCCTTTATAATATAGATAGATATCTCATCATGCAGAATAATGACAGGTTTACGAAAATATGTAAAATTTTAGACCAACAACCAACCAAAGAAAAACTGTAGCATTCCTGAATGTAAGTAGATACACAATTTAGTTATATTTTCACACTTTGCGAGATATTAAACATTGATGTAATTTTAGCTCAATATACATTTATGAGTACAATTTTCTTAAATATTATTTAAAGAAATTTCTTTAAGCTAAAATTTCACATTTTTTTCTAAATAAAGGGATAAAAATAGAAAACAATTAAATACTAATATTCTGTTTCATTCTATTTTCCAACATAATATACATTTCTAAAAACAAACAAACTATATACAATTTAATCTATTGAATTTTTTCTTTATTTGATAAAAAAAAAGTATTTTTATTTTCGTTAATGATAAAATAATCTTTTCCAAGTAATGATTCTGAAAATTGTATTTATATAAAATGTTATTGGTTAAAACAATTTAAAAATAGTAGAATATAAAGTAATATCGCTAAAGCAATTTAAAGACCTTTTATATGTGTAATATTTCATGACATATTAAAGATCCCAATTTAGAATTTTATCATAATCTCAATCTAAATACATTAGTTTTTTAAAGAAAAGATTAATTTTCATTTTAAGATACTAAAAAAGTCTCAAAGTTATCGAAACTTTTAATTTTCTAGCAAAGGAAAATTAATGGAAGTTGTTGAAGGTCCGAAACTTTTATTTAAGAAAATCTTTTATCATTTAAGCGAAGTATCATGGTTTATACATTATTTGAATATAAAAGTAAGCAAACAATGCTTTAAAATATGTACAAAAGAAATTTAGAAAGGTTTAATGCATTTTCCTTTAAACCAAAACCTATTATAATTAAAAACTTATATAATAATGTATAACTTTTAATAAGCTTTAATCAGCTTTAAAGTGAAATACGGAAATGGATTTGTTATTTACATTTTTATTCCAGATTTATTTATCAAACATTAGAAACATACGTAGCAATTAATTAATATATTATTTTCAATATTTCTTGTGTGATTCCACTAATTTATATATACATTTAAAATACTTGTATATATGTACATATATTCACACTTGAGTGTAATGCATTTAAATATATAAATTAAACATTTCGAGATATTTAATATGCTTTTCATAAAATATAATGATATAGGAACTTATTTTGTCCACATAAATCTATATTTTTAGAAGAAAATTATAAAACAAAAATTAACGGAAAATACACAAATTATACTTTTTGACTTTCTAACAGATTGAATGATAACGAAGCCATATCTATTACACTAGAATTACCGCGATTCTTGTATACTTAGAAATACCAGGATGGGTCATATCTGACCCATGACCTCCAGCAGGAGTCGTACGGGAATTTTTCAGGACAAATATTATTATTATTTTTTTTTAATAGAAAAATAAATCTAGGTTAAACGCGCAAAATTTCGACTTATTTAAAAAAAAGATTTTCTATACGAAAATACTGGTTCCAAAGAATTTCCTAGCCGTGAAATTTCAGGATAATTGCGACCCTTGCCTTCAGGTATGCTATTCTTGTTCTGTATGGGAGATACAGACACACAACTAGGGTTGGTGATTAATACAATGATTTTTAATTAATGATCAATACAATTTAGCTTCTTTACTATTACATAATATAAAATTTTGTGAATAGATACAACAAAGAAAATTTTAATTTCGAATTTCAATATAGATACTTTGAGATGTTGATGACCCTTTTAAATAATATATATACATATGAATTAACGAGTTAAATTCTCCAATAATGTCCCCACAGATTACTACGATATTAAAACACAATAAATTTAAATATATATACAGCCATGCTTTTTTTTTATTTGTATTATAAAATTTCCCATCCAATCAATTCACGCAAAATGTGATGGTCTTTGATTGTTTATTTTGCTATATATAGTCCACACACAAGTTGTAAACAGTTTCCACACACAGTATTAATTTTATTGTCTTAGCATTGCTTTATCTAGGAACGTTTTCATTTGTTTAAAGCGTCTCTGATAGTACGTGGAAAGATAACTTCAGGTTCTTTTGCAATGTTTTTATATCTGAGCGTCTCTACTAATTTTAGAATGTAGTCGCTTCTGCTTATATTAGAACCTGTTGTATCTTTAAAAAGTCCTTCCGGCCAGTGCCGGGAGGAAGAGGTAGCTTTCATAATCCTTATTTAAAAAAGCCAACTTATATCATGCAAACACACGAAGCTCAATTTAGTGGAAACCGAATATAGGAGATTCAATACTAATTTTTATCAATATAATGAATGAGAATTTCGCGAAATTAGTCAGCTTTATCCAAGCTGCTTTTCTTTAAAGTAACTTATGTTTGGCTGCCAAATTCGGCAATTTCTTAAAGTGCCTGTCATTTTAAGACAACATGGTGGATGAGGCTAAGCAGTGAACTTGGTCGAGACCTTAGTAATTGCTGTGCACATGCTCACTCACATCGGAATCGGTTAATATATAGGAGTGCTGTCGCATGCAAAAAATCAGATTTTTCAAAATGTCACCCACAATAGAAATTGAAACTGCTATATCTGAGCCATTTTTTAAGGTAAAGACAAACAAAAAAATGCTCCTGAATCCTTATATCAAGATCAAATACTTAAGAAAGAAACCTTTTTCAATTTCTAAATTTTTTGCACCTCACTTTAAATATATATATATTTTTTTAATTTAATGGCCGCCATTTTGAAACAAGATGGCTGATGAATCTGGCCAGCGAACTTGGTCGAGGTGTTGATGTATACTATCCACATGCCTTCTTACATTGAAATAGGCGAATACGTGTGTTATCGCGTGACAAATACAAGATCGTTTCAAAATGTTAGCCATGCTAGAAATTCAAAGTGCTATAAATCAACCATTTTTTAAGATATCAACAAAAGAACAAATTTTCAGAAACAAAAACTGCTCCGGAATCTTTGTATCAAGACCAAACACATAAAAAAAATCTTTTTCATTTTCCAATTTTTAATACCTCATTTTGAATTTTAAATTTAATTTTTTTTAATGGCAACACTTTTGAAACAAGATGGCGAATGAAGCTGGCCAACGAACTCGGTCGAGACATTGGTATGTACTATGTACAGACCAAGTTACATCCAAATAGGTTCATAAATATGCCTATTATCGCGTGACAAATATCAGGTCGTTTTA
Organism: Maratus speciosus; assembly: GCA_963932465.1. Lineage (NCBI taxonomy): Eukaryota > Metazoa > Arthropoda > Arachnida > Araneae > Salticidae > Maratus > Maratus speciosus. Next base: position 537,769,811 of record OZ010795.1, read on the forward strand.
AAATGTCAGCCACAAGAGAAATTCAAAATGCTATTACTCAGCCATTTTTTTTAGATATAGACGAAAGAAAAACTGTTCCGGAATCTTTGTATTAAGGTCAAACACATACAAAAAAAATCTTTTTCATTTTCCAATTTTTTGGTATCTCATTTAAATTTTTTTATTTTTTTATTTTTTTAAATGGCCGCCATTTTGAAACAAGATGGCGGATGAAGCTGGCCAACGAACTCGGTCGAGATATTTGTATGTACTATGTACACACCAAGGTACATCCAAGTCGGTTCATAAATACGCCTGTTATTACGTGAGAAAAATCAGGACGTTTCAAAATGTCAGCCACGCTAGAAATTCAAAATGCTATAACTCAGCCATTTTTTAAGATATAGACGAAACAAAAACTGCTCCGAAATCTTTGTATAAAGGTCAAATACATAAGAAAAAAATATTTTTCCATTTTTAATTTTTTGGTACCACATTTCAAGTTTTAAATTTTTAAAAAAATTTTAAATGGCCGCCATTTTGAAACAAAATGGCGGATGAAGCTGGCCAACGAACTCGGTCGAGAGATTGGTATGTACTATGTACACACCGAATTACATCCAAATCGGTTCATAAATACGCCTTTTATCGCGTGACAAATTTCAGGACGTTTCAAAATGTCAGCCACGCTAGAAATTCAAAATGCTATAACTCAGCCATTTTTTAAGATATAGACGAAACAAAAACTGCTCCGGAATCTTTGTATAAAGGTCAAATACATAAGAAAAAAATATTTTTCCATTTTTAATTTTTTGGTACCACATTTCAAGTTTTAAATTTTAAAAAAAATTTTAAATGGCCGCCATTTTGAAACAAAACGGCGGATGAAGCTGGCCAACGAACTCGGTCGAGACATTGGTATGTACTATGTACACACGGAATTACATCGAAATCGGTTCATAATTACGGGAGTTACAGTGTGACATAGGTCAGATATATATATATATATATATATAATACCAAAAACCACACACTGCACATCCAATCCCAAAACTACTGAACTACAGAAAAAATTAACAAAATAACCATGGAAAAACTTACTAACTAAATCATGAACGAAAAGAAAACAACCAATGGAGACAGACCGCAAGGCTAAAGACTTGCATGCTGGGTTTTACCGGCAATTACTCATGAAACTTCCCCCATATCTGTCAAGACCATACTGGCCAAAGAAAACTTTAAAACTGGCCAGCCAAAGCAGTAACCGAATTCGAAAAGAACACTTTCAAACTGTCCATCCAAAGCAGCAACCCAATTCAAAAAGAACGACGCATTCAGACAGAGCTCCTTATAAAGCCTACGATTATTTGGCGATGTTTTTAATCGCCAAAAGTAAAGCGTCGCAGTAACCTTTATCCTTGACGAAATTGTTTACCAAACTATTTAACAAACCAATAGGAAAATTCTGATCCATTGCATCTTGATAGAGATTTATAATGTCATTTATTATACTATTATGATTAGAATTTAACTTTACTATCCTTATTAAACTATTGATAATGATATTTCTGAAAATGGAAATATGTACATTGGAATTAAAATTTAATATCTTAATAGTTTCAAAGTTGTAATCCTTTCTCTTATCATAAATGCTAGTCCGTAATCCACCCCTCTCAATGTCGATAGTAAGATCCAAATAATTTACATGCTTTTCGTCATATGAAGTTTTTTTTAATATCAAACCTTGGGGATAGTAGTCTAAATTTAAATCGCTATTGGAATCGTTAATCCTTACTAACAATACATCATCAATATATCTGAAACTTAAAAAATCCTTATCCGTAGTCTCTTTAACCTCGTATAAAAATAAATAAATATCTGCAAGTACCGAACTGCAACTACCCCCCATAGGTATACCCCTTATCTGCTGAAACACATGCTTACCATCGAATAAATAATTTTCATTAACTACGAAATTAAATAAATTTGTCAAATGATCCAAATTTTTACCCAAAATATTGTACCTCTTAAAAAATTCGAATATTTTATTTTTAAGATCATTTAAATCAATGCTGTTATATAAATCTTCAAAATCATAAACATATAAACCTTTAATACTACTCAAACCTTTCAATCTATTAAGTAACTCAAAACTATTTTTTATAATACATGTGTAATTTTGTTTTAATGCCGCTTCAAATAAACTCTGCAAAATATCCAAAAACTTTTTATTAGCTACTTCCAAATAAGTGCCAAAACCACATGTAATTGTACGAAAGGCAATGGGGTCCTTATGAAATTTAGGAATCAAAACCATATAAGGCAATTCCTTACTACGTTGTGTGTATTTTAACCTTTTATAGAAAGCAGCAATTCTACTTTCTATCTCTTTTACACTGGTATTTAACAACCTATAATTATGTGTATTGTTATAACATTGTCTTAATTGATTACAGTATAGCTCTTTACAAATAATAGCAAAATTTGTATTTGCCTTATCAATATATGTTATAACGAAATTACTCTGTAAATCCTTGATAGAATCTTTTAATACTTTATATTTTTCCAACGAAATCCCCCCTGTTTTACCACAGTAAATTGAACTCAAATCCTTTAATATATTGTGTTTCCATTCCAGAAAAGTTATTTCTGGTAAGCAATATTTGTTCATTAGTTTATGTATAAACATATCCACGTTGATTTTGAATCGTTTTTTTATAAAATCCTTAGTGTTTAATCTTTTTAAACGAAATTTTGTACCAAACCGCATATAATCTCTCAATGTTCTGTCCTTGACAATGTCTAAATTACCGGTCAATACATGACCGTGATCCACATCGACATAATCACGATAAACCGGATCATGACAATGACATAAATTATTATCGTTGTTTCTACCAATTTCTTTTGAAAAATTATTATAATTAAAAACCATACGACCTAAAGGTTTATCGTATCTATAAACCTTGACAATCTCCATGTTCTTATCTGGAAGCAAATCATTGTATTTATTTAATACCTTGCCCATATCTATACCATGTTTTTTAATTTCTATGTAATCCATTACAAAATACATTCTATTAACTATTTTGTTGTTATTGTTGTTACTTCTGCCCAGATTTTCCTTCAAATGTTGTGAACTAATTCTATACCTCAAAATGTCCAAAGCCAAATCTATATTATAGTTACTCTTATGTGAATACAATAAGTTTAACAAATCACCTATAAAATGTTTTTTCACGTTAAATATAATAAATTTTATATTTCTTACTATTCCCACGAAATCACTCTTGAGAATTGAACTTTTAATTTCATTAATATTGTCATATTCCTTTGCTATTATCTTGTGGTCCATCTCCTTATTGAATTTATAACTCATGGGATGTTCAATACGTTCGTATATTGAAACTTCTAATAAACTGTTTCTTAATTTTTTCATAACGTTAGTTCCATTGAACATAACATTTAACCCGTATGGGTAAACCGTACCACATTTAATCATCATGTCACTTTCACATAACAATCTTTCTTTTTTGTTAGGGACAATCTTTAAAATCGTTAATTCCATGTTTTCAATACCATGCATGTTGAAATGTCTAATTTCAATCTCTTGTTCTTCTTTATTAGTTTTGCAATGTCTGATATCAGACTTATGGTTATTGAAACGCTTATTAATCGGGTCAGAAGTTTGACCTATATAAGACATTCCACATATCTTGCAGCTAAGTTTATAAACACTGTTGTAAACCTTACATACTTTTAAATACCTAATGTCCCCGATAGTGTTATACTCTGAGCCCACACTCGGGCATACTTTACAACGTTTATCACTACATTTTCTTAATTTGAGATTATTGAAAATCATCTCCCTTTTTAAGTTTGAATTATAAAACGTTCTAGTTTTATATTTAACAGTTTTATATATATATAAATTTTGAACGGAGGGTGGTTTCGGGGTCTGGGGGTCATGATCGATGAAAATATACCAAAATTTTTTGAAATCGCTTTCCTCCGAACGGCTGCAATAGGTAGCTTTTTTGTAAAGAAAGCTACCTAAAAGTACCCGAAACATTTATGACTGCCAGATCTTGAATCTCTAGATTTTGCATAGATCATCGACCAGAAGACATTGAACACTGCGGCTTTAACTTGTTTATGGTTCCATGTTTTGGTTCTACCAAATCACTTTGAAGGGGTAATTTATTTTGTATCTTTCTCGCCTGTCTTTAATTCTTTCCTTTATTTTATATTTTCTTCAAAACACTTACGACTTATTGGTGTTTGATGACTTCCTCCACATAATTTACTTTGCTATTTTCATTCAAATTACTGTCACTTGAACTGTATTTGGACGATGATATTTTATAGGGATTTTCACGAAAATTTGTTTTTCCATTTATATCGAGATTGTTATCTTCATCAGATGTAATTTCGTTGCTAAAAGCATTTTATGAAAGTTCGCTTCAGAATTTTAAAATTTACTCATTCGCAAGACACCCGCCGCGACGCCATCACTATAAAAGCGCGAAACTGGAATATCACTAACAAACATTATTATTTTTATTTTTTTTTTTTACCACGAGGTTTACGACAGGCAAAATATTCTTTTTGCTTAGTTTCTAATGTAGGACAGCGATAAACGAATTCTACAACTCAGATTGTAGAGATTTTGAAGCTTCAGCCAAGAGATCCCTGGTTCGAATCCCGGTCCGGACATTTTTCGCCCAGTTGGAAATTTACATCTGAGATATTTAACAATTCATACGTCTGCATATTAAACATAATTAGTAATAGAACAAAATATTTTTATTTCAAAATGAAATCCTCTTTATAAAATCTCCCATGTTTATGTATAAAGTTAATTTATACCTGGTGTTCTAAAATGGACTGTCTGTTTTTTAAATTTTATAATATTCAAATAGTGACATTTGTTAAAAGATTTTTGCGGGATAGTTGTGTAACATGTCAGGAGGATCCTTTCCTTTATTTTACAGCGATTCCGGATTTTATCTTCCGATAGCAATGACAGACGGCGCTGAAAGCAATAGGTCGTCAATCGACGGCAAAATCGAAATAACAAAGCATTGATGCGAAGTAAGGAGATTAAATATATAGAGTGCCTGCTAAGAACAAGATTGTGCTAGCGAAAGAGATCCGCCCCATATATTTAAACTCCTACCTTCTCTTTTCTTTAACTTTTATTTTAAATTATTGGCAGAACAAGTTTAACAACATAATCCTTAATCTTAATCTATTTGGAAAATTTTTGCAACTAACACTGCCTTTTTACCCTCAACTAGAAAATGTAAAAAAAAAAAAAAAAAAAAAAAAAAAAAAAATCCAGTCTTTCTCAGATACCATGTAGGATGTAATTGCAACCATATAAACAAGCTTAAAATTTAAAAATACATTCTATTCGGCTGGAGTTTGTAAAATACTTACCACTATTCTACATCAAAATAATTTAACGTTTTCTTATTTCATTATATATGAAATTTATATACATACATACACACACACACACATATATATATATATATATACACACATTTACACACATATATTTAAATATATATATATATATATATATATATATTATATATCAACATTTATTTAATTTTTTCGGCTATGTTCTGTATTGAAAGTTGTAATAAAGAAATCGGGTAGTTGCATAAAAAATTATTTAATGGGATAGGATGTTATGCCAAAGTTATGAGTAATTTTATTTTTTTAATCTTAGGTGATTATACTTTTGAAATTTTCAACATTTTGTGTTAACTAAATACAACTTTGTATTAAAAATATAAAAATGCTTTAAATACAAATTTATTTGGGTTCAGGATAATTGCCGAAACGTCAGTGAAGGCTTACTGTGGAGACACGAAAATTTTAGTTTCTGTTAGTCTGTCTGTTAGTCTGTCTGTTAGTCTGTCTGTCTGTTCCAAGATAACTGCCGTAAAAAGCATCCGATCGGCTTGAAATTTACTGGACATGTTGATGAGATACCCGGACTTAGCTGTATAGTTTTTGGTTAAATTTGGTTCATTCGTTCGGGAAATATGGAACATTTTATTTTTCTCTATAATGCTTTTCTATGGCAAGTCAGACGATTTTCAGATTTTCATTTGTTGAAAGAAATGGCTCATATGAAAAATCGATTTAAATGGTAAATTTTTGATGCTGAAGTTTTTAAATAAGATTATTAAATTATTCCAATTAGTTTGAAATTTTGTCAATATATTTGCGAGATTTTTTAAATTAGGTTTATAATATTGGGGTTAATTTTATGCATGCTTTCCAATAATATAAAGGATTTTGTTTTATCAATTTGACATAATGCATATTTAATTTTTTTCCCCTTTCTTTCATCTGTTGCCTAGCATATTTGGTCCTAATAATATTAGTGTAGTTGAGTGTATAATGTTTGAGTAAAGCCAACGTCAAAACGTATGAATTAATGCATTTGTATCTTTGCATATAGATGGATTTTAGCCCAGAAATAAAAATAGGCAATATTTCATTTATTTTATTTATTTTATTCAAATATTTTGACAAAAAATACAAAAGTTCATTATTTTCATAGGGAATAACGTAACATTTTTCCATAACATTTACCAATATTTCTTTAATTGTTGCCAAGAAAATCAAAACACGGAATAATATTTTCTTTTAAACAATTTTCAATTGAAATGTCTTGTCGTGTAACAGGAAAATGAAAAATAAAATTAAGAATAGAAAAATTAATATGGCGGCATATTGGAAATAAAAAGAAAACTCTCGAGTATTTCTTAATATAACAAGATGAAAAGTTTTGAGTAAGTACGCATAGCGGGTGAATTAGACGTCATTTATCGAAAACAAAGATGCTGGAATAAAAAGATCTTGGGTAAAATAAAATTAACTATTATTCACGGAGGAAAGAGATAAATGGAGATGGAGTATACCATAAAAACAGTTTGCAATATGATGTGCGTTATGGCTCATATTTAAATGTCCTCATCCGGCCCAAACAAAACAAGCATGTGGAACAGGGACCGAATTCTTTGACTTCATCCGTGCATTTTTTCTGTAAAATGAAAATGATCTGCTTATATTTAAGCAATAAGCATTCTAAGGTAGCACTTCATTTTATTATGAATTAAAAACTCTATTACTAAAAATATTATTCTGTTTTTTTTTTGTTTTGTTTTTTTTAAGCACGTTGTTGTGTTGTGCCGAATGTAGCGGATTTTAGGGTTACATTTTTGGCGTCACTTCAAGATTTATTGTCTGCGTACAGTTAACATGAATATTTTTTTTAATTTAAATTTTATTAATTTGTAAAAAAAAAAAAAAAAAAAAAAAAAAAAAAAAAAAAAAAAAAAAAAAAAAAAACTTATGCTTATCCTTATAAATTACAGCGTAAAAAAAATCTAAGATATACTATAACCATCCGCACAATCAATAAAAAATTACGAATGTAAATTTAAATAGACTACGGGGGGTTCAGGGGGACAGAGCCCCCTGAAGAAATGCAATTGATTTAAAAAGATACCAGAATAAGTAGCTCATCAGAATTTCAGAACATCAATGTATAACCACTTGTTTAACACTTTTAATTTCTGAAAGTTTACGAAGAAAATTGTAAGCTTATAAATATCTATGTAATTTGAAAAATTTTAAAAACGATTGTAGGAAGTTGAATATTACGCAAAGAGTGTTAAAAAACAATGACTTGCAAAGATGACGTTGAGGCTTCTGATCTGCAGATTTACTAGTTGCCGAAACGTCAGTGAAGGCTTACTGTGGAGACACGAAAAGTTTTGGTTTCCGTTAGTCTGTCTGTCTGTTAGTCTGTCTGTCTGTTCCGCGATAACTCCCGCAAAAAGCATCCGATCGGCTTGAAATTCCCTGGGCATGTTGATGAGCTCCCCGGATTTAGCTGTGTAGTTTTGGGTTAAATTTGGTTCATTCGTTCGGAATACACAGAACATTTTATTTTGTGATATAATGCTTTTCTATGGGAAGTCAGACGATTTTCAAATTTTCATTTGTTGAAAGAAATCGCTCATATGAATAATAGATTTAAATGGTAAATTTTGGATGCTGAAATTTTTAAATAAGAGTATTAAATTATTCTTATTAGTTTGCAATTCTGTCAAAACATTTGTCAGAGCTTTTAAATTAGGTGTATAACTTGTGATAGAATTTTATACATGTGTTCAAATAATATAAAACATTTTATTTTATGAATTTACTTATATTTCATTTTTTCTTTTAACCGTTGCGTAGCAACAGCATCTCATCTAAAATATCATAAATGTGAAAGTATGTATGGTTTTTCGAAGTCAAATCAAAGCAAAAGGAATGAATTAATGAATGCCTTTGTATAGATATTTGCATATAGATTTATTTAAACGCAGAAATGAAAATAGTATTTATATACTATATAGAATAATATTTTCATTTATGTATTCAACTATTTGATTATAAATGAAAAAGTTCGTTATTTTCATACAGAATAAACTGACATTATTCTGTTAAATTTTATAAACTTTATTGTTGCCAAAAAAAAAAAATGAATAACAATTTCTCCCAAAGAGTTAATTTTAATTTAAGATTTTCACGTGCAAAAGAAAAATGGAATAAGCAAATAAGAAATAAAAAAAAGGATACATAGGACAGGAATGAATACATATAAACATTTCACAACAAATACCACCTAAAATAGTTTTTGTAGCAGTATTTTCCCAGCACTACGAAGAAAGATTCCTCGATTTACACGATTTTACTTGGCCTTCCTTTTCTCATTCTTTGCGATTTCATTTTCGCAATTGCGTGCATTAATTGGCACAAAATTTTACATTTTTATGACTGAGATATATGTAAGGCCATACAAATAAGAAATTCCGTATTGTCTCCTATAAAATGTGATAAAGTGTTGGTTAATCATATATGTTTTTATTAAGAGGAGCAGAGCTGCCAAGCCTCCGGCGTTCTGGATACCAGTATTTTAATACAGAAAATGTTACTTTATTTAATTGAAACATTTGCGCGATTTAAAAGAACATTTTCTCTAAGATAATAGTGATGTGCAAAAAGCTTGAGACTTGGTATGTCTGGTGGGGAGTGAAATGTTTTACTTAATGCATTTATCTCTATTTTAATGCTACGTGAACAACGTCCGTGTAACAGCTTGTAGAGTGTAAAATAAATTAAATTATTAAAATAATCCTTATTACGAAAAATGAAACAGAAAGTCCGGCTAAGGGAAATGAAATGTTAGTTAACCTTTCGTAATTTGACCTGAACATAGGTTTGCGTCAAATTTCAACGGTATTTGTAACATCACGATTTTAAATTAAATGTAGATACTATAAAAAGAAAATCACAAAAAATACTTAAAGGCGCCAAATCATGTTTATCTATTTAACGATGATGAATTATTAACTGTTAGGTTTAGAAGCCCCCCTACTTTAGGGTGATTTTAGTAAGTTAATGCTATCGAGTACATTTTTTGATATTTAGATTAGATCTTAGATATAAATATTGCAGAATGGTAATCAAAATTATTTTTTTATAAACAAAATTTATAAAGGTATTAGATTTCTAAATTAGATGTTTCAGTTTACATTTCCAAAAGTTCTTTATCCATTAGATACAGGTATTTGTGGTTAGCAGGCAAGTAAATACTGCTGTATGGATATTAGGATAACGTAAAATGCTTGACCGAATTATTGCTTATCCTTATAAATTGCAGTGTAAAAAGAAATCTAAGATATAGGGTAATAAACAAACAATCTTCTTGAAACACCATCAAAAATTTGTAAATGCGCTAGGCCTTTCGGAAGATCTGAGTCTTTCTTCGTCAGGCGCAAAAAAGACGTCCTTCTACTATGAAAGCAGAGGCAAGACGCTGATTATTACAAATTTTTGATGGTGTTTCAAGAAGATTGTTTGTTTCTTAGTCATTCACACCAGTTTTAACTTATTTTCTTTATATAGGGTAATCATTAACTCAATCAGTAGAAAATTACAAATGCAAAATAAATTACACAACGGGGGGTTCAGGGGGGCAGAGCCCCCCTGAAGAAATTTGCTTTATTATATAAAAATTACTAGAATAAGTAGCTAGTGAGACTTTCAGAATATCCTTACATAACAACGTGTTTAATTTAACGCTTTTAATGTCTGAAACCATCGAAATATTTTTTTCCTTTTATAAATGTTTCTGTAATTTAAATAGTTTAAATTTTGTTTTTGTAGAAAGATTAATATTACGCAAAGTTTGATAAAAACAATGAGTTGCAGAGATGACGTTGAGGCTCTTGATCTGCAGATTTACTAGTTATTACAATCTGAAGTATAATTAGGCACAAAAAAATTTCATTCTAGTTGCCGAAACGTCTGTGAAGGCTTACTGTGGAGACACGAAAAGTTTTGGTTTCTGTTAGTCTGTCTGTCTGTTCCGCGATAACTGCCGCAAAAAGCATTCGATCGGCTTGAAATTCACTGGGCATGTTTATGAGGTACCCGGACTTAGCTGTATAGTTTTTGGTTAAATTTGGTTCATTCGTTCGGGAAATATGGAACATTTTATTTTGCTCTATAATGCTTTTCAATGGCAAGTCAGACGATTTTCAGATTTTCATTTGTTGAAAGAAATGGCTCATATGAAAAATGGATTTAAATGGTAAATTTTTGATGCTGAAATTTTTAAATAACATTATTAATTTATTCCAATAAATTATGTCAATATATTTGCGAGATTTTTTTAATTAGGTTTATAATATTGGGGGGAATTTTATGCATGTTTTCCAATAATATAAAGGATTTTGTTTTATCAATTTGACCTAATGCATATTTCATTTTTTTTTCCTTTTCTTTCTCTGTTGCCTAGCAACGTATTTGGCCCTAATAATATTAGTATAATTGCGTGTATAATGCTTGAGTAAAGCCAACGTCAAAACAGATGAATTAATGCATTTGTATCTTTGCATATAGAAGGATTTTAGCCCAGAAATAAAAATAGGCAATATTTCATTTATTTTATTTATTTTATTGAAATATTTTGCTTAAAAATACAAAAGTTCATTATTTTCATAGAGAATAACGCAACATTTTCCCATAACATTTACCAATATTTCTTTAATTGTTGCCAAGAAAATCAAAACCCGGAATAATATTTTCTTTTAGACAATTTTCAATTGAAATGTTTTGTCGTAAAACAGGAAAATGAAAAATAAAATTAAGAATAGAAAAATTAATATGGCGGCATATTGGAAATAAAAAGAAAACTCTCCAGTATTTCTTAATATAACAAGGTGAAAAGTTTTGAGTAAGTATGCATAGCAGGTGAATTAGACGTCGTTTATCGAAAACAAAGATGCTGGAATAAAAAGATCTTGGGTAAAATAAAATTAACTATTATTCACGGAGGAAAGAGATAGATGGAGATGCAGTATGCCGTAAAAACAGTTTGCAATACGATGTGCGTTATCGCTCAGATTGATTTAAATGCCCTCATTCGGCCCAAACAAAACAAGCACGTGGAACAGGGACCAAATTCTTTGACTTTTTTTTTTTTTTTTTTTTTTTTTTTTTTTTTTTTTTTAAGCATGTCGTTGTGTTGTGCCGAATGTAGCGGATTTTAGGGTTACACTTTTGGCGTCACTTCAAGATTTATTGTCTGTGTACGGTTAGCATGAACATTTTATTTTAAATTTAAATTTTATTAATTTATGAAAAAACTTATGCTTATCCTTATAAATCACAGCGTAAAAAAAGTCTAAGATATACTATAACCATCCGCACAATCAATAAAAAATTACGAATGTAAATTTAAATAGACTATGGGGGGTTCAGGGGGGCAGGGCCCCCCTGAAGAAATGCCATTTTTGATTTAAAAAGTTACCAGAATAAGTAGCTCATCAGAATTTCAGAACATCAATGTACAACCACTTGTTTAACACTTTTAATTTCTGAAACTTTACGAAGTATCTTGTATGCTCATAAATATTTATGTAATTTGAAAACTTTAAAAAGCGATTTGTAGGAAGTTGAATATTATGCAATGAGTGTTAAAAAACAATGACTTGTAAAGATGACGTTGAGGCTCCTGATCTGCAGATTTACTAGTTGCCGAAACGTCAGTGAAGGCTTACTGTGGAGACACGAAAAGTTTTGGTTTCCGTTAGTCTGTCTGTCTGTTCCGCGATAACTGCCGTAAAAAGCATCCGATTATCTTAAAATTAAGGATGCATGTTGGTGAAATCCCCGGATTTAGCTGTATAGTTTTTGGTTAAATTTGGTTCATTCGTTCGAAATATATAGTACCTTTTATTTTGCGTCTTAATGCTTTCCTATAGAAACTCAGACGATTTTTCCATTTTTATTTGTTGAAAAGAAATGGCTCATATGATTGAAGGATTTAAATGCTAAATTAAGGATGATGAAAATTCCTAATTAGAACCATACATTATTCATATTAGTTTGAAATTTTGTGTATACATTTGTGAGAGTTTTTAAATTCGGTTTATAACTTTTATGGAGATATATTATATATGTGTTTCAATAATATAAAATATTTTTTTAATATAAATTTTCTTTTTAAGCACATATTTAATTGTTTTTATTATCTTTTAACTGTTACCTAGCAGCGAACTACACCTAAAAATATCGTAAATGTGAAAGTATGTGTAATTGTTTGAAGTTAAATCAAAGTCAAAAGGGTCGAATTAATGCCTTTGAGTCTTTACATATAGATGGAATTTACCACAGAACTAAAGAAAGACTATGTTCTATTTATTTTGTTGTTCATTATTTTCATAAGGAATAAATCGACATTTTGCTATGAAATTTAGCAATAATTTTTTTTTATTTATTTTTTTTTTTTGCCGTTGCCACGAAAATTCAATCCCGGAATAAAAATTTATTCTAAACAGTTAATTTTGATTTGAAGGAATTTTATGTGCAAGAGGAAGATGAAATAAAAAATAGACATGAATACGCCTTCATATTAGAAATAAAGTGAAAATACGAAAAGAAGGTGAATTTGATCTCATATATCAAAAATAAAATGAATACGCTTTGAGGTTGAAATAAAAGGGGCTTGTGTTATGATATTAATTCTTATTATTAAAAAAAATGTTACTAATATCTCATGGTTTATCGTCTGCACACAGCTAACAGAAATGTTAATTCTCAATCGAAAATTCCAATGAGAAAAAAAAAAAAAAAAAAAAAAAAAACTTTTGAAAAGCAAATATATAATAAATATCAAAATTATGCACCGCAAAATTATCGCTGTCGAAAATGACGTCATTGTATCGACAAATATATATTTTCATCCTTAAAAACCAAGCATTAACTAGATTGCCTGAAAAAATGTTTTTTCACGGGTGTTACTTCTTAATGCCGCCTCATTTCAGAAAATAGGAATGAAAATTATTTTATTTTTAAAGGAAATTACATTTTCATTCATAAAACATAAACGTTTAATATAATTGCGTCAATGTAAATCATTTTCTGTGTTACCAGTATTGAAAAATAAGGCTCGGAAGTGTAAAAAGAAATCTAAGATTTGCGCTAACCATTAGCGCAATCAATAAAAAGTTACGTATGTAAATTATTAAGAACACGGGGGGTTCAGGGGGAGTGGAGCCCCCCTGAAGAAATCTACTTTATTATTTAAAAAATATACCAGAATTAACAGATCATGAAAATTTCGAAATATCCTTCTATAACGTTTTTAATTTAATGCTTCTAATGTCTGAAAACTTCGTATTTTTATTCTTATAAATAATTACATAATTTGAAAACTTTAAATTGCGGTTTGTAGGAAACTGAATATTACCAAAGAGAGTCTAAAAACAATGAATTGAGCTGACGTTGAGGCTCCTGATCTGCAGATTTACTAGTTGCCGAAACGTCAGTGAAGGCTTACTCTGGAGACACGAAATGTTTTGGTTTCTGTTAGTCTGTCTGTTAGTCTGTCTGTCTGTTCCGCGATAACTGTCGCAAAAAACATCCGATGAGCTTGAAATTAAATAAGCATGTTGGTGATATGCCCGGAATTAGCTCTATTGTTTTTGGTTACATTTGTCCCATCTGTTCGGTAAATATGGAACATTTTATTTTGCATCATAATGCTGTTCTGTGGCATTTCAGACGATTTTCAAATTTTCATTTCTCGAAAGAAAATGGCTCATTTGATTAAAGGATTTAAATAGAAAATAACAGATGCGGAAATTTCCCAATAATGGTCTTTAATTATTCCTATTACTTCGAAATTTTGTCAATACTTTTGTAAGATTTTTTTTTTAATTAGTAGTATATCTTTTGGTAAAATTTTATACATGTGTTTCAATAATATAAACCATCTTGTTTAAAAATTTACATATTTGAAATAAACGTATTTATTTTTTTTCTTTTTCTTTCATTTGTTACCTAGAAACTGTATATTTCAAGAATTATCGTCTGCGTACGGCTAACATAAATATTTGATTTTTAATTTAAAATTTATTATTTTTTTAAAAACTTTTGAAAAGCAAATAGATAGCAAATATCGCCAATATCGCAACATTATCAATATCGAAAACAACATTATAATTAGCGGAAAATAATTAGTTCCATTCTTAAAAACTAAAACAATAACTAGACCGCATGAATAAGAACATTTTTGTCAAGTGTTAACTTTTAAAGCCGCTACACTTCAGAAAATATTAATGAAAATTACTTTCCTTTTAAACAGAAAATTGCACTTTAGTTCATAAAACCTAAATGTTTAAGATTATAGCATTAAAGTAGAATCATATTTTTCTCTCAGTATCGAAATGAAAGCACGAGAACTCGAAGTATATTGAAGATACGTTTGTAAATCGTAGTTTGGCAACAGGATTTTAATTCCACATTTCTTTTATCTTTAAAGTTGTACAATTATTTTGTCATTTTTAAAAAAGCTTTTTGAAATAGTTTTTTTACAACGTATTCTTGTAAAGTCTGGTAAGAGATCCAGACTATTCTGTTCTATATCCTATTCTGTTTTCTGGCGATAAATATTTCAATCTTGTTATTGCGATCATCAGCATTTGTGGTTGCTTTTTTAACCATTCGGAAAAATGGTTATTGTCCTCAGTCAGCGTAGGAAATCAAAAACATATGTGAAGCGTTTTATTAATTGAATCCCGCATTTTATTCGTTTTCTGATTGGTCTATACAGTAATCTGTATTTTCCCTTTACTTTCAACCGAGATGGATACTTCTGTTGCCACTATGACAAAAAAGCATTTAGTTTAATCCATGGCGTATGTAATGTATGACCAGCTCCGTAGAAGTTTAAAAATTTACGGTACCGAAAATCGTAAAACTAAAATTTCTTTTAAAATTTGTTCATGATGTGTCCAGGAATTTTAATGTTTAATCAATGGCGTACGTAGTGTATTATCAAATCCGTGCGATTTTTTATGTCTTAAATTCCCAGTAGCAAAAAAAGTAGCAAGTAGCAAAAAGTGTCGGCAACAGATACTTCAGGGGCAGAAAATAATCTGCAAGTAAAATATTTTAGAATTGAAGCCTTAATTAATCAAACGATCACTTACCTTTGTTATTATGTATTTTATTAATTTTACTAATAATAATCTTAAGTTTTTGTATTAAGTAATAAAGATCTAAACATAATATAATGCAAAATAAATGTTCGATTGAAAAATAATCTGCAAACGAGAAGGGAAAATCTGCGACGTCCTTCGTCACGAACTTTCTGCTACCGGGCTTAAATTTTAGTCTTTGAAAAAATCATTTTCCAAATGGTCGTTGTAATTTGTTAAATTGCTTTTTTATTACTTTAATGCTACTGGTGGAAAAGTAATAATTTTAGATACATTTTTTTTAACCACTTTGAAAAATGGTTATTGTCCTTGGTCAGGGTAGGAAATCAGAAACATATCTGAAGCGTTTTATTAGTTGAATCACGCATTTTATTCGTTTTCTGATTGGTCTATACAGTAATCTGTATTTTCCCTCTACTTTCAACAGAGATGGATACTTCTGTTGCCACTATGACAAAAAAGTAATAAAAACTACAAAAAAAAATAATAACTCAGAAACAAATTAAGATACAGCTTTCAAACAAATTGCAATTAAAAATGCATTTTTTTTCTATACGACGATATAAAAAGTAATATTGTGGGATATTTAGAAGTTTAACAATGAAATTTCATTTAAAACTGGTCCAGGAATATTAATGTTTAATTCATGGCGTACGTAATGTATGACCAGCTTCGTAGAAGTTTAAAAATTGACAGTACCGAAAATTGTAAAACTGAAATTTCTTTTAAAATTTGTTCATGATGGGTCCAGGAATGTTAATGTTTAATCCATGGCGTACGTAATGTATCATCAACTCCGTGCGATTTTTTATGTCTTAAATTTTAATCTTTGAAAAAATCATTTTCCAAATGGTCGTTGTAATTTGTTAAATTGCTTTTTTTTTTTAATTCAATTTTTTTTAATTTATAATTTTCTGGGGTAAAACGATATCTTTGGGTAGATGGAATTTTGCGTAAATATATTTTTTATGCATTTTTACATATTTTAAGATGCGTATAACATTAATGTTTATAATATAATATTATGTTTTATTTTCACATATAGAATAGATATATAGAATAGGAAATATATAAAATTATTAAAATAAGCATAGGTATAAAGTACTTATACTTATATATAATATGTATTTATATATGTTCATCTACATAAATCATTACATACGTAATATATATATATAAATAATACATATGGAATGTTTATAATACAAAAAGACATGTTTACAAAAATTTAAAAACCATTTTTTTCTGCCATCTTGAAAAATATAAGATGCTAAAATGACCCTTTGGCGCCATTTCGAATTCCTTCGCCAACCGTGCCGACCAGAACAGAATACGGAACTTCTCCCAGCATCGGTTTTTTCATTTTATGAAGAAGACTCGTCGATTTCCACGATTCTACTTTGCCCGCCTTTTTTCAATGGTTGCAATTTCATTTTGGCAAATGTTTATATTATTTAGCACAAATTTGCCACTTTTTATGGCTGCGTTATGTCAAAACCTCTACAAATAAGAAATTCCTTATTGTTTCCTATAAAACGTGACAAAGAGTTGTTCAATTTTGATTTTAATTATTGGGAGTGAAATGTTTTGCTTAATTGATGCATGTATTTTTCTTTTAAAGCTACGTGGACGAAATCAATGATAACAGCTAGTGGTCTATTAAAAAAAAAACATTCAAATGTAAATTTAAATAAACTAGGAGGGTTCAGGTGGGAAGCCACCCCCCCCCCCTGAAGAAATGCACTTTTTTATCTAAAAATTTACCAGAAAAAGCAGCTTATCAGAATATCATTGCATAACAACATGTTTAATTTAACACTTTTAATCCTTACCATTCCCTGGCTCCGCTGCGGAGACATCATCTTTCTTTTCAAAATTTGTTTTTGGCACCAGTAATAAAGAAAATAAAAGATACCTCATTTAATCAGAGCATTTTTGAAATTGTGTGCTTGAACGAAACTTCTTTTATTAAAGTGGTGCCGCTCGAATAAAATTTGTGTAAATGACGCCGGAGCTTTAAGGGTTAATTTCTGAAACTTATCGAAGTATTTGTTATTCTTATAAATATTTATGTAATTTGAAAAAAAAAAATAAATTGCGATTTGGAGAAAGTTGAATAATACGCAAAGTGTATTAAAAAGAACAAGTTGCAAATCTGACGTTGAGGCTCCTGATCTGCAGATTTACTAGTTGTAAAATTTATTTTGTAATCCTGTGCGTAAACTGTTATACCAATTTTTTGCTCGTCAAATGTCTGACACTTTGGAACCCGCTATAAATGCTAATTCTGCTATTTTTAAATACATCAAATGAAAGAACATATTTATATATTTCATCCACACTAAAAATTGCGTTTTAAAACAATATAAATTTTAGGATATTCAATGTTGATTTTCAAAAAGCAAGGTTTAGGTAGCTGCACGGTTGACGGTCTCTGCGGAAAAACGTGGGGGGCGTGTACTGAATAGTATCTAGGTGTGTTTGTGTTTTCCCGGGTTTTGAAGTTTGCGTTTTCTTGTCTTGTAGTAATTTCTAGTCACCAACGGGGTAAGTCTGCTGAATTGTTTCTTGATAAGTGGGTTTTTTTCCCTGGAGTTGTGTTATATTGTTGAGCCATAGTTGTATGGTATTTTGTGTTGGTAAATACTGTATCTCGCCGGTATGGCGGGCTCAATTATAAATATAGTAGAAGACAGTACTCCGGAAGCAGAGTCACAAAATATTGAAATGGTGGAAACAGATGAAAATAATGTGCAATTTACTGATATCAACCCAAACGTGTCTCGTAATTCAGCTTCGGCTGAAACATTAATAGGCTGCAGAAAATGGTGTAAGGAATTTTAATATTTTCATAAAAAGTGATGAGTCTAAGAACGTTCCTAAAAGGGACCCACGCGCTGTTCAAATAGAATTACAAGCAAAAACTGTTCAATTCAAAAAGATAGAAAATGTGAAATTTACTCGTACGGGTACATTTATAGTAAGCACGAAAAACCCAGAGTGTGCAATTGATATAGCTAAAATAACCACCTTTCTCGGAGTTAAAGTCTCGACTAGAGTGAGTTGGGAGAATATTTGCAATAGATTTTTGCCATTTAACATGCCGGTAAATATTTCTCTGGCAGATATTGGGCAAGAACTGTCTATGGAAAATAATCTTCAAATTTTGGAACTACGAAGATTTATAAGGCGTGAGAGCACAAATGACGTTTCTCCCGTGTTAGTCACGATTCTTGGCACCTCTATCCCCCCTGAAGTTAGGATTTGGCTCTCAATACAGAGAGTGTGACAATTTATTGACAAGACCAGGCAGTGTAAGAAATGCTTTAAATACAACCACTCCCAACTAAAATGTAGTTCTGATCAGTTATGTGTGAATTGCAGCCTACAACACACTGGTCCCTGTACAAACCCAGTTAAATGTGATAATTGCGGGTCTGAACACAGATCAGACTATAATCAATGTTCGGCTCGGCTTAAAGAGGCTGAACTGTTAGAATTTAAATCTAGAAACTTATTAACTTTTGTTGAAGCACGTCTGAAGTTTACGTATAAACCTGAACAAAAATCCTACGCGACTATTACTAGTAAACAGACATCTGATCTGGATCAGTTACAAAAAGCATTTGAAGCTCGGACAAACAAAATGTTAAAAATTATCATCGAGCATATCTCCAGTCACTCGGAGAAAATTGTTGAAGCAATAGCTTCTCTAAGCAGCACCATTATGAACTGTTTTGCAAAAATGAGCGACAAGTCGCCGGAAAGGCGTAATAGGCCTAACAAGCATGCGAAGACTCAAGGACATATGACTTAAAGGAGAAAAAAAAATTGTTTTTACTGTTTGGTTTGCTTTTTGATTGTTATCTGCTAGGGGCAGTTTGTTTTTGTTATCTGGTTCTTGCTATTTTAGTCTCACTTGTTGCGCCTGTTTTGTCATTGTTTCTGTTTTGCTGTTTTTGATGGGGATAACTATCTTACAATGGAATTGCGGCAGTCTGTTAAACAAGCTCCCCTGGTTTCATCTCCCCCCCTTCTCTACTGCTGATATCCTGGTCCTTCAGGAGACCTTCCTTACCCCTGAAAAGTCTGTTGATATTCCTGGGAAAATTATTTATCGTTTGGACAGAATGGGTTGCCCGGGGGGTGGCCTGATGATTGCGATTAAGGCTACTTGGTCTTCTACTCTTCTTGACTTTGGTTCCCTCAACTTCTCTAATGAGGTCTTGGGCATTCAGGTGTTTTTTGGTAACATGTCTCTTACTATCATCAATCTTTACTCCTCTTCGGGCTCAGTGGTCGAGGATTTAACCAAAGTGACGCAGTACATCTCTGGGCCTTCTCTCATACTTCGAGACTTTAGTCTTCATCATCGCCTGTGGGGTTTCTTGGTGTCCTCGCGCGACGGTGAAGCGTTCATTGACTGGATGGCAAACAATTCGTTCTGTATGATGAATATAGATACTCCTACCCATGTCGCCCCAAGTGGCTCTTGTTCCTTGATAGATATGTCTATTTGCTCTTTGGATATTTACTCGAAGACCGCTATACAGGTGGATGAGGATCTCTTTGACAGTGACCACTTCCGAATCATCATATCTGCGGATATTAGTACAGGCTCCCATAATAGGCCCGTTCTTTATAAATGGCCAAATATCTGTCGGGAGATTGATAACAAGCTTCCTTCAGTTGCTAATGTTAACTATGACTCATTTCGTCAGATGGTTCAGAGAGCGATGGAGAAGCATAGCACTGCCCATAACAAGTCACAGAAGACCTTCCCGGCCTGGTGGAACTCTCGTTGCAGTAATCTACGAAAGCAAAAGTTATTTTTTCTGAGAAAAGTTCGTACCCTGGCCTCCAGTGAGTATTGGGTTAAATTCAAAAGGACCTCTGCTAAGCTCCGTCAAGTGATTAAGGAGTCTAAACATCACTTTTGGGATTCCGTCTGTAGAGACGCAAAAGACCCCAGATTATTGCACAAAGTCTTCCGGAAAATTTCAAGTAGGTCCAGCTCCCTGATTGATACTCAACTTACCCTTCAAGGTGATGGTATGTCCAGCTCTGATGCGGCGTCTCAAGCAGAACTTTTTGCTGACCATTTTGGCGAGAAGTGTGTCCATGAACCAATCCCTTTAACTTATGGCTGTGATAGTGAGTCCAACCTTAATAGCCCGTTCTCTCTTGCTGAGCTCAAAGATGCCATCCGCCGTACCAAAACCACCTCCCCGGGAGAGGATAAGATCAGCGCTGCCCTGTTCAAAGGCTTGGGTGACCGGTCCTTGAACAGCTTGCTTGGCATGTATAATGATATTTGGCTTACGAGCGACATACCTCCTGACTGGGCTCTGCTGTTATCCTGCCCATCCTTAAGCCAGGCAAATCAAAGAAACTGGTTACTTCCTACCGGCCGATTGCACTGACTGCAGTTGCGTGCAAGATTTGCGAGAGGATGATCGCCAACCGGATTAATCATTACTTGTTAGAAAATAAAATTCTTGACAGCCGGCATTTTGGGTTCCAGCCGTTTCGGGATAGTCATGCTACCTTAATCAGGCTTCACCAAGATATTACCAATGCTTGGAGAGAGAAGAAGTACATTTTTGGCATCTCCCTTGATATACAGGCCGCCTACGACTCAGTGTACATTGACGGTTTAATATACAAATGTTCTCAAATCGGCATTACTGGGAGAACTCTTCGTTGGCTCCACAATTTCCTCTCAGGGAGGTCCATAAAGGTCCGATGGAGGAACGTTACGTCGACTTCAAGAGGTATTGGTAAAGGCGTCCCGCAAGGGGCGGTCCTTAGCCCGACTCTTTTTACCATTTATATGTCTGATTTCTTTCGGGTCCTAGAGTTCCTCGGTGTAAAGTTTTTAATCTACGCTGATGATATATTTATCTACTGTGAGGATAGCTCCCTGGACAGCTGCAGAGATAAGTTACATGAAGCGCTCCGACTTATTTCCCAATGGTGCTCTTATTGGAAGTTATCTATCAGACCGGACAAGTGCCATGCAATCAACCTGTCGAAACGTCTCTCAGAGTGCGAGTTTGAATTCAGCATTAACGGTGGATTAATAGAGTGGTGCTCAGAGCTTAAAGTCTTGGGCTTCTACTTTTCTCGCCGTGGTGGCTTTCGGAGACACATAGAGTACCTTAGGAAGAAGGCGTTCAGCAAACTTAACATCCTCAAGGCTTTGGCCCACAAACGGTATGGGGCAAGGTCCCGCCATCTGCTCACTCTGGCCTTCTCATGGATTCGAAGCGGTATTGAGTACGGGGCAGCGATACTCAAATCGGCATGCAACTCACTTTTTCAAAAGTTGGAGGTCATTCAAACCAGTGCCATCAGAATTGCTTTGGGTCTCCCGATGTGGACACCGAACATCATCGCACGCGGGCGCTATCCCCATGGCTGATAGAATTGGCTGTCTTGCGGTCAGTTTCTGGCTAAAGCACCTGTCACTGGGAAGTTGGTCTCCGCTCTGGGACATCCGGGGAGACGGACTGGAACCGTTGGTTACAGATATTCATTGTGTTTCAGATTGGCTCGAAAAGCTTGGCAGTACACCAGACCACCTTCTTCGGTTTCAAATTCCTCTTCCCATGACCATGGAGGCTGTCAGGTTCTTCACTGGGGGTTTCCCTTTCCAAAGCACTGACCTGGATGCGAGCATGGTCCCGCAGTATTTTGCTGATTTTATTCAGGATTACTCTAACTCTTGGAACATCATTGGTACGGATGCATCGAAAACGGATTCCTTTACCTCAATAGCAGGTTGCTCCTCAACGAACCATTTTGTGTACAGAGTCCACTCAGTCAATTCAATTTTTACAGCAGAAGCCTTGGCGATCGGCACAGCGCTGGACGAGCTGGCCCACCAGCGGATGCATAGCGTCGTTCTTACCGACAGCCTGTCAGTTCTATCTGCTTTACAGTCTGTTGACTCAAAGTCTCCCACTGTCATTATCTGGCTCCATAATAAGATCAGTAGAGCTGCAGGGTTTGCCTCGAATATTCACCTTTATTGGGTTCCGGGGCACCGGGGAATCCCTTTAAATGAGAAAGCTGACAGCCTTGCTAAAGACGCGACCTTTTCTGATGTTTCTATCGATTGGATCTCTCCTGAGGACATCAGCCATGCTTACAAGCAGGATGTGTGGGGATGTTTTAATCAGTCATATAGGAATAGTAAATACAGTACCTCACATGGTGACATTCCTTCTATTAAGAATTCTTCTGTATGGGCTCGGAACAGAAGGGAAGACGTCATGATTACCCGACTTCTTTGTCGGATGTTGATTACTCCTGGTTTACTGGCGAGGTTCAACTTGCTTTATGATGGTAGGTGTAGTACATGTGGTGTCACGGACTCCCTGGATCACATTCTGTTCACATGCTCCAAGTATCACTCTCATCGCAGGCGTTGCTGGGATAACAGTGTTTTGAATAGTGGGTATTTTGGTTCCTTTGGATGGTTCGTGAGCAAGTTTGCTTCGTCCAATAAGTTTCGCATGGCTACGATGAAGTACCTGTTTAGTATCGAACGTTTTTAATTGGTCTTCTTCCTCCCCAAGTGGGGTTTTCTTGTTTTGGTTTGGTTGTTGTTCTTTTGTGGATCATTCGAGGCTACAGCCGTGTAGCTTTAGGCCTCAACCCCTACCCCCTTCAAGTTCAAGTATTCAATGTTAAAAATGGTATTGTTTTCCTTTTTTTCCAATTTCAAGAGTCTTGAGACCCCTTAAGGTTGTCACGCTTTTATGCACGTTTTTACTGCATCATGCAGAGCTAAGTGCTATAATTTAATCTCACAATAAAAGAATACAAATCTTCTTTTGCCTCTCCTGTGAAATTCACTTTTGTGGAGATGTGTCACTTTTCTTGCGGGTGTAAGTTATTTATTCTATATATTGCGTGTTTATGATGGAGAACATAAATATAATATGATTAACGTAAATAATTGTAAATAATTAGTAACTTAGATGAATGTGAATTTGATAAAAATAAATTTATTTATTATTATTATTATTGTTGATGTTGTTGTTGTTTCCTTCAGATGTTTTCATAAATATGCTATTTGGTTTACTAATAAGTATGCATATAGAAATATGGATAGTAATAGAAAATCATAAAGAAAATTATTTAGAAGACTCTTCGATAATGGGTAATTATATATAAATGGGGGTCAAAATTTGAAAAAAAAATTATCACTTTGTAAGAATAAACAAAACAGAAAGTGTATTTTTTTAAATACGATACATTTATTCTGATTGAGTCATAGTTACACACACTTCTTTTAAACTAAATAAAAATGGCTAAGGTCAAAATATTATGACATATGCTATTTTCAAATTCTATTTACCTGCAAAGTAGAAACTAAACAGAATGTGTAAATGTTTAAATAAGTTTAATTAAATTTGCAGCACATCGATTTCATTTTTTAATAAAAGTTACTCTCAAGTTTACATCATACATTCTCTTTTCAAATTCTAAACACCTTGAAAGCAGAAACTAAACAGAAAGCGTCATTAAAAAATATTTAATAAATATAATCTCTTTGGGTCTTAGATACTTATATTTAATTACTTTATAAACTTGCGTACATTCAAGATATCAGTATCGAATTTTGTTTCGAAAATGTTAGCTTGATATCGTATGCTAAGCGATAAAATGTTTTCTTTGAAATTTAATTTTTATTGACTAAAGTTAGTAACATAAATACATAAAGGAGAATATAGCTTAATTACATGACAACAATTCAATACTATTAAAAATATTTTGTTGACTGAACTTTTTTTGAGTAATTCTTTTAGTAATCAAACCATTTACGTAGATTTTTAAATTAAAAAAAATTAAATTTCATAATATAAAATTGGATTTAAATGCCTCAAAAACGGATTCAGAAATTGTATTTAAATATTTGCGGTGTGGAAAATAAAAGTAACGACATCTATCTCTAATGGATTAAATTAAAGAAAGTATCTTTAGAAATCATTTAAAAGTATGAAAATCTAACTCACATAAATCATTTTGCACCGTGAATTATTGCTAATTTGGAAATGCCAATAATTTAAAAAGGAAAAACAGAAGCATTTTGAAATGTTTGAACTTTTGCTTTTTTAACTCCTTCGCAACGAGAGCCTTTTGCTTATTTTTAAATCTTTCAACACTTTTTTTTTTTTTTTTCAAAACAGAAAATTTTCTCTACAGTTATCGCGAAAATGCTTTGATTTTAAAAGGTAAACTTTACAATTAAAAATAACTGTGGTGTTAACAAGTGGCACGAATATAGGTCATTCGTCCCCAAGGGGTTAAGAGCGAAAAGAAATATGCAAATCAAGAAAACATTTTTTGCACTTATGGCCACCAAAATTATTATTTTGACTTTCACTGTACGATTGCCAAAAGTTGGTTGGGATCCCTGGAAAACTCTTAAAATCCAATTTAAATTCTCGAACGTCGTATTCCAATAAAACGAATGTACTGCCGAATATTTATGGTCACAAGTTTTAGCATTGCGATTGCGAAAATAGGTGTTTTTATCTGCCTTCCTCTTCAATAGCCTATATTAAAGTTACTTAATGGCCTTCAGTGTATCCTGCGTTTTCAATTAACTGGGGTATTTCCTAAAAATTCATATATAATTCATAATCAGATGAAGTATTTCTATATTATTATAGATTTAGAATTACCTTCATAACAAACCTTCTATTTTGATTATTTGAAATAAAGTAACTCAAAAGGGAACTGGGTATTTAAAACATTTGTTTGTTTTAAAAAATTGAAAATTATAGAAGTGATTTGTATACGAGTCAAGTGTAACCTCAATAATTGACTATATACATACATTTTATATGCTCGACAAAAAATAAAATTTTAAATGGAAATTTGTAAAGAAAATGCATTAATCCCTTTTACAACATTTCCTTTAAATAACCCTAAAAAGCATACTTATAATGAGTGCAATTTACAGTAGAAAACATTTGCCACTTATTACTGACTTCGTGGATATTATTAGAATTTCTGATATTGTGATGTGCAATGCGTCTAATTAAAACGTAAGAATCTTTTAGAAATTCAATTACGATGCAGCTAAATACGTCAGGAATATTTTAGGTAAACTTGACGACTTATAGGAATTTGCTTATAATGGAAAATTAAAGATTAGACTTTTTCAAAATGATTCAATTTTTGCTCTTTTATAATTTTTGTAATCGATTAAAAAGTGAACAAAAATGAAGAAAAGATTGAGAAATATATGTTACACTACAAACCAAATAACAACGTACTAAATTTTCTTCTAATTTTTTGTAATTTTATGACAAATAGAAGATTACGAGTATTACATTGACCACCAAATTTCAAGCCAGAATCACTATATATATATATATATATATATGTATAACAAATCAATTTAAAACAAATATTTGTTTTACTTAATTCGTGATAAAATATTAAAAACATTGCAAAGATGTTAGATTTACATAATATGACCAGAGACATTTCAAGACACACATGTGCTCATTTTCAAAGGGAAGAAAATTATGACTCGAAGAAAAAATATATGCAAAAAAACAAAACAAAATAATGATACGCATGTGAAAGCGCAGTCAGTCCATTTCTTCAGAAAGAGATGGTGAAAAAAATTAAGCTGAAGTTTCACATACTGATTCTCTTGAAACACCTAGAATATTGAACCAAATCGCTGGACATTATAAGAAATGACGTCGTTGCATGCACTACTATTTTAAATTAAAATCTCAATAGCTTCACCTATTGAGAATCCATTCAGATTTTAATTAAAAATAATAGTGTATACAACGACGTCATTTCTTATAATGTTCCTGCGATTTCGTTCAATATTCCAGGTATTTTAAGAAAATCAGCACCTCAAAATTCAGCTTAATAACACCATTTTTCAAAACGGACCTCACTCCAATGGACTTTTAACTTTGATGCTACCTAAAATCTGTATGTAAAGCTGAAAATCCGCAATGCAAACCATCTTTAAAAAAAATCACACATGGTTGCCAACAAATAACAGAATAAACATCGTTAGAAAAATTGCCAAAATTAGTTAGAGTGTGTCGACACGGAACGGGTATATCTGTTGCATATGATCGTATTTGTACACATTAAAGAAACATTAGTTAACTCTTTCACAATTTGTAAGGAGAGTTATGATGATAAGTAACGACTTAAAAAAAACCCATTAAGATTATTAAAATATTCCTGTTTTCGAAATTGGAATTCAATAGTTAAAACATTGTTCTTAATGCATACATATTTAAAATATGAGGATTATTTAATGATAAAACTTATAAAAATTTAAATGAAAACAAAATTAAATGATTTAAGATATTATGTTTTAAAAGATAAATCTCTTAAATGTAAAGAATTATCATTATGACCGGCTGGGAGTAAGATTTTAACACTTCATATAACATTAAGAGTAGATTTTTAAAATATTCTGAAAAATAAGAAAAAAAAAGACTTCCTTTAAGATGAAAGCATTGCAAAAAGAAGTTTAAAATATTAATTTCCCGAGGCGATACGTTGAATATAAGAATGCATCAAACGCCCATAGACTTAACATTACCGTGGGAAATTCCGAAGCTGAGTGACTAGTAGCCTTAACAGAAAAACCTCCTAAATGTAAAGTGTGTTGTTTTTTTTACAAATATTGTTAACTTAAATATTATAGTTTGCAAAATTGGTATTCAGTTGATAAAACATTATTCTTAACGAATACATGCTGAAAAGGTGAGGATTGTTTAATGATGAAACTAAAATTTAAATGAAAATAAAATAAAATTCTTTAAAATATCATGAATTAAAAGAAAAATCTCTTAAATTTAAAGTATTTTAACTGTTTGTTACAAATGTTATGTTTACTTAAATATTATAGATCTTTCTACTGTACGATTAGTGTAAAATGTATTCAAACAACTATGAAATTTTACTAATAATAACTTTTTCGGTGTATTGTAAATCTATTTAGCTAGATGAATAGAAAATCGTGCCATATCCAGTTTCATTACTGATAAATATTTATGAAAATTCTCAGGCACTTTGGGGAAAAATCTGGGAATATATAATTCAGAATTAGGAACATTTTTGAGGCAAACAAATTAACGAATTCTCTCATCTAATAATATTATCTAGAAGTGCTGAATATAACTTCATGTAAAATAGCCCCAAGCTGAAGGTTCTTACCACAAACTTAATCAAAAATTAAATTATCATCTTGATTAAATTTAATCTTTCTAGATTCAGAGGATGCTTCTATAGTATTCACATATTTCAAGGGAAAATTATTTGATTCAATGCAAAGTATATTCTTTCAAATTCAGCAAATTTGGAAACTTTATACTAATACATGCAAAGACGTTTCGGTGAATAATAATGTACGTCGAAGCGGCATGCATTACGTTATTTAAATAAAGTTTTTAGTTTTTAAATTCAATCCTATCAGACATTATTTCGATTAAAAAAGTAGTCGTTTAAAAACTTTATATTTTTTTATAATTTAAATTAGAAAATATTCTTTAAAATATTTCTTTAAAATGACTCCAATATGTGTTACATTCTTG
The DNA here is from genome assembly GCA_963932465.1 of Maratus speciosus. NCBI lineage: Eukaryota > Metazoa > Arthropoda > Arachnida > Araneae > Salticidae > Maratus > Maratus speciosus. The sequence continues at coordinate 537,797,976 of OZ010795.1, forward strand.
CAGTTTAAACTATAAATATATTTCTAAAAGTACTTTCAATGTATAAAAAATTTCAAATATGACTTTCATATAGCTGATTCGTTTTGATTCAAATAACAAAAGAAAATTCATTGTTATACAAACACATAAATGGTTTTGTTCCAAACTGCAATATTTAGGTATTTGCGATGTTTGTTCCATCATACGAGAGGGAAATTCTAATTCTTTTAGAATTCTTTCTAATTCTCTTATAAAATGAGTTTCTTAATTTGTTTTTCACACGCAGAATGAATATCACTTGAATGACTTGGATTTAATTATATACAAGGTGATTCAAAAAAACGTTTACAAAATGACATGGTAAATCACGCATTCCACAATGATAAAAAAAACACATAAGAACATAGGGTCGCAAACCACTTATTCAGTCACAAATACAGGTTGTTTTATCCTAACTGAACTCGAGATGATGGTAATAATTTCAAGAGTAATAAAAACATTGTAATGAAAATGCAATGATATGTACCATTCTGGTGTGAAATGTGATAACATCACGAAAAGATCTCGAAAAATATGTTGCTGAAGTAAGCAATGATACCGGATGAATTGAGAATCACTCTCCGAAATGTGAGGCGTCAAGTACATGCTGCTGGCGCGTATAATGCAAACCTCTACAACTTTTGTTTGGCGTTATTACATTAACAACAAAGGGGAGAATGTCTGTTACAGGTTTTATTATAATATACTTCAATTTTCTGAAAGTTATTACCTTCAACACAAACTTAGTCACGATGAAACACCCTGTATTTTTGAATAAATATGTGATTTGCGACCCTATGTTCCTATATTATTTTTTATTCTTGTTGTATGCCCGTTTAGCCATGTCATGTTGTGAATGATTTTTAATCCCTCTGTGTTTGTTTCAAATAAATACTATAAAATATAAATTGTTTTTTCATAGATTTTTAGTTATGTTATTTTTAGTTATACATATTTGCATTACTTTAACTATACTTTTTATCCGAATAGACCTTATATACAGCACTTCGTACAATATAAAATATATATTTGAAGTTTATAGAATACTATAAAAAACCACAATAAGTACTTGACGATCGATATGAGCATGATTGATGAAAAGAAGGATACTGGTATTGTGATTGATCACATTCATTTATCATTATACGATGTATTGATAGATATATATATCTTTTTAATTTAGGAATATATAGTTTCTTTAGTTTGTAGGATTATTTATTATTTATATCAAAGTTCTCATACTAATACTTGAAAATATTTTCTTTTGAAAAGGATTAGTTTCAAAGATTGAGCATATTTTTATAACATTTTTTAAATCACAACATAAAAATTTAATTTGTTTATTTACATTATAATTAAAAAATGTATGTCTGTAAATAACTATATTGAATAAACAGAAGACTGATATAAAAAGTTTAAATTTTAAGTAGGATTAAACAACGTTCATTTACAAAACTTTTACGTAATGTAAGGCTATAAAAAATCACTTGTATGCAAAATTAAATAAGTGAATATATTTATATATTTTTTAACTATTTACACTACAGTAACATTTTATCAAAGATACAAAGAAGAACATTTAGTAAAAAGTTTTTAAAAAGCCATCTACAAAAGGATTTTATTCTTTGTACAAATGTGTCCTAGATGCTTATAACCATTTGTCTATTTCTACAAATACTAGGACTACCCTCAGAGGGATTAGTCTGAGCGATATTGCTGAGAACATAGATTTAATAATAACATGTGGAAGCAAAGAAAATGTGATGTCATCTTTAATTTCCATATAGTGCGATAAATTGAAATAATGAAAATAGACGAATCGTAGAATTACAAAATCTTATATATAAATTCGCATGCACTGATTAAAAAAATGGGAAAGGAAACCAAGCAATACAGCCATGCATGGATATAAAATTGAAAGTACGCAATATATTAAAAGTAAAATAGAAAATGAAACGCTAAATTACTTATATCGGAATTTTAACTGTATAAAATGATGTCAAGAGCATAATCAGACGCTGCTCACCAATTAGAGTAACTTTAAATGACAAATATATGATGTTTAAAAAGAATGGACTATACTTTATATGGTGTGTGCTCCCCCGGAATAGTTAATATTGTACAATATCTGTTTTCCACGGATGCAATGAGGTTGTCGATAACATTTAAGGAATTCTCTCCTCAAAATCTGATATAGTATCAAAGTACCGAATACATCAACAGTGGCATGCAATGCTTCGTTAGAGTGTGTTTTAGATATGCTCGATCGGATTTAAATGATGAGTGTATGCTGGCCACTACATACGCTGTATTGTTTTGTTTTCAAACATATTCTGCACAAGTTGAGCTGTATTTAACACGTATTAAATAAAAGAAATAGGCAATTATTACAACATAAAGTATGACACAAGATCTGAATATATCGTCTGCATAACTTTTGAGCTGTCACAGTGTCATTTGAAGTAATTTACAAATCCATACATATTTATTCAGCAAATCATGCAAGCTAACATACGCCAATATGAACCCGATTATAAAATTTCACCAGAATAAGTTAATATATAAAAAATCTACTAATGATAAGTGAGAATATGACCTTATGATAAAATGTCTAGAAAAATAAATCGGATAAAAAATTCATATCACATTTAAAACGGCACTTAGCGGCCTTGGCGAGAGAGAGAAAAGCCTAGAGAAGGAACACTTTAACAAGTACTTTCGGGCAACTTACTCACTGTTTCATACAGGTCTTTATTCAATATTTACACAATTTATTTAATGCTAGGTGGGTATCGATCAGTTTTATTGCATTTAAATTGCATGTTCTATGCAGGAAATGCAGCATTAGGAAATATTTAAAGTTACTGTACCTAATAATTCCAAATTAATTGTAATTGAGATCGCTTTCCGTTAATTTCATCTTTTTAAAGATCAAATTTTTTAGAAACCATTCATAGAGACAATTGTATATTTTAAAACTAACTCGAAGCAAAATTTCAAGATTTTAGGCTCAGCTGTAACACAGAAATAGAAATTTTTGTTTCTGCACTGTTTTATTATAGCGACATTTTTAGAAATTGTTCTATTGCGAGAATTTACGTCATGATAAATACAGCCATGTCAATTTTCATGTTTATATTCCTAACAATTCCATGTACTTCGTTATTTAGATCATCTTTAGATCTTTTTCCGCTTTGTTTAGTCTTTCTATTTTTTAGAATTCGTTCTACAACGAGCATTTACATCTTATTAATTACTACCATGACAAAGTTCTAGTTTCTAATCCAAACAGTATCCCAAAAACTTCAGTATCCCAAATAAATCATAGTTTAGAACCTTTCTAGAAATTTTTACGTTTATCCGTCAAATTGAACCTTTTAGAGAGCGTTCATTACGAATATTTACATCTTAAATGTAACTACCGCACCAAATTTAAAGTTTGTAACCCAATCAATATCGCAGAAATTGCAATTTTAGAACTTCTTTTCTCCTGCAGCGATATAGTTTCAATCACTGACATAAAATAGCCTTTTTTTCGGAGCAGAGATGGCCACCACCATTGTTTTATATTGATTGTGTAGTTTTGAGATAACACCTCACAAACGTACAAGCATTAATAATATTTTACACTTTATAATATTATAACGCTTTATAATATTAGCATCAAATGTACAGATACGAAAGCCATTTATCTGTTTTTTTTTATATTTACACTACAGTAACATTTTATCAAAGATACAAAGAAGAACATTTAGTAAAAAGTTTTAAAAAGCCATCTACAAAAGGATTTTATTCTTTGTACAAATGTGTCCTAGATGCTTATAACCATTTGTCTATTTCTACAAATACTAGGACTACCCTCAGAGGGATTAGTCTGAGCGATATTGCTGAGAACATAGATTTAATAATAACATGTGGAAGCAAAGAAAATGTGATGTCATCTTTAATTTCTATATAGTGCGATAAATTGAAATAATGAAAATAGACGAATCGTAGAATTACAAAATCTTATATATAAATTCGCATGCACTGTTTAAAAAAATGGGAAAGGAAACCAAGCAATACAGCCATGCATGGATATAAAATTGAAAGTACGCAATATATTAAAAGTAAAATAGAAAAAGAAACACTAAATTATCTTTTATGAGAATTTTAACTGTATAAAATGATGTAAAGAGCATAATCAGACGCTACGCACCAAATTAAAAAACTTGAAATGACAAATATATGATGTTTGAAAAGAATGAACTATACTTTATATGGTGTGTGCTCCCCCGGAAGAGTTAATATTGTACAATATCTGTTTTCCACGGATGCAATGAGGTTGTCGATAAGAGTTAAGGAATTCTCTCTTCAAAATCTGATATAGTATCAAAGTACCGAACACATCAACAGTGGCATGCAATACGTCGTTAAAGTGTGTTTCAGATATGCTCGATCGGATTTAAATGATGAGTGTATGCTGGCCAGTACATACTCTGTATTGTTTTGTTTTGAAACATATCCTGTACAAGTTCAGTTGTATTTATCATGTTTTGAATAAAAGAAATCGGCAATGATTGCAGCATAAAGTATAACACAAGATCTGAATATATTGTCTGCATAATGTTTGAGATGTCAAAGTGTCATTTGAAGTAATTTACAAATTTATACATATTTTTTTCAGCAAATCATGCAAGCTAAAATACGCCAATATGAACACGATTATGAACTTTCACCAGAATAAGTTAATATATAAAAAATCTAATAGTGACAATTGAGATATGACCTTATGATAAAATATCTAGAAACATGAATCAGAAAAAAAATTCATATCAAATTTAAAACGGTACTTCCTTCTGTTAGTGGCCTTGGCGAGAGACAGAAAAGCCTAGAGAAGGACCACTTTAACAAGTACTTTCGGGGAACCTACTCACTGTTTCATACAGGTATTTATTCAATATTTATACAATTTATTTAATGCTTAATAATTCCAAATTAATGGTAATTGAGAACGCTTTCCGCTCATTTAATCTTTTTAAATTTAAATTTTTTTAGAAACCATTCATAGAGACAATTTTATGTTTTAAAACTAACTCGAAGCAAAATTTGAAGTTTTTGGACTCAGCAATAACACAGAAATAGAAAATTTTCGAATGTTCTTTGTTTCTGCAGTGTTTTATATAATAGCGACATTTTTAGAAATTGTTCTATTGCGAAAATTTACGTCATTCATGATAAATACAGACATGTCAATTTTCATGTTTATATTCCTAACAATTCCACGCACTTCGGTACTTAGATCATATTCAGATCTTTTTCCGCTTTGTTTAGTCTTTCGATTTTTTAGAATTCGTTCAACAACGAACATTTAAATCTTATAAATTACTGCAATGCAAAGTTCTAGTTTCTAGCCCCGACAGTCTCCCAGAAATTTCAGTATTCCAAATAAATCATAATTTAGAACCTTTATAGAAATTTTTACGTTTATCTGTCAAATTGAATTTTCCAGCCTTTTAGAGAGCGTTCATAACGAGTATTTACATCTTAAAAGTAACCACCATCCCGAATTTAACGTTTTTAATCCAATCAATAACACAGAAATCGCAATTTTAGAACTTTTTTGCTCCTGCAGCGATGTAGGTTGTTGCACTGACATAAAATATAGTCTTTTTTTCGGAGCAGAGATGGCCACAAATATATTTTTTTTTATTTGGCTATGTAGTTTCAGAGATAACACCTCACAAACGCACAAACATTAATAATATGTTACACTTTATAATATTATAACACTTTATAATATTAGCATAGATGTACAGATACAGAACCCATTTATCTGTTACAAACTAAAGTGCCCGGTGTTGCCCAGAATTTGAAGACTGTTTGTTCTAAAAAATCAACTTCAAAATTTAACATACAACATAAAACAAACATTAAAAAAAGAAGTCGAAGTGTTGTACACATTAATCAAATGAAAGCACAATATAAAAATGCATAAATGTATATAACAGCACAAAAGAATACAGCTATAAATGAACTTATTTCAATTTATAATTGGAGCAATAATTTTAAAATACGCCAATATTTCCATAATCGGGTTTTTATCATGCTTCAATACGTTTTTTGATACTCATATGACGTTATACTATATTCACCACGTCCTTTACATTTCCAGTATGACGTAATATTTTCCTTTTTCACGTGGAATCCTTGAATTAGAAAAGTTATGAAGTAATATTCACTTTCATTTAAATTGGTCAAACTATTTATTTCATTTTCATTTTTCGCGTGAATATCTTGCGATAGAAATGTTATGAGGTAATATTCACCTTTTTTTAAAATTCGGCAAACTATTTATTTCATTTTCATTTTTCACGTGAAAATTTTGCAGTAGAAAATTAATCGTTGTAGTAAGAATTTTATTGTGTATTATAATTGTTGGCAACTGCTATAACGAAAAATGTTTAAATTTGATAAAAAAATGTTGTTAAATTGGTGGTTTTTTATTAATTAAAAATTAACTATAAATTATTTCGATTCCGGATTACTTTAGTTGCCTCGGCCGTGTTAAATACACATGTACGTATCTTTTCACAATTCTGGCTTTCAGTCTGTTGATTTGTATAGAATTACAAACAGACAGATAGACAAATTTTCATTTTTATATATTAGACTAGCAGGCTATGCCCGCTGCACTGGTCAATTTTTCCAAATGAACATTGCTGAATTTGAATTTGCATTTTAAACAATGTGGACCTTCAGGTGGACCTTACTCATTGCTGAAAACGATGCGAACGCCATTGTGATATAATATTACCTAAAGCGTTGGTCAAAATTTAGCTATTAAGAAGTAATTCTTTTAGTTGATTACTAACAATGCACTTTTCGTAGGGTATTGAGACCGTTCATACAACAGGAATTAATAGTTCTATAACTAATCAACATATAATGAAATGTTATATACTAACACCATTCCTGAAACGTTATGTAACAGTGCCACTTGTATCAAAATACGTTCTGTAGATTAAAAAAAAAAGGCTAAACTTTCATAATCAGGTTCACTTAATTTTTTAACTTTTTTTTTTGCTCTATGACTAAGTAGCGTTGAACAATACGTATACACTAAAACCTTTCCAAAATTATTACCTAACCACTTGGGCACAGATGTCATACATGCCCCATATAGGCGCGGTTTTTTTCTGACGCCAATGTCAGAAACATTGCCATACACAACAATACTTAAGTGGCGCCAAAGTGTCGTTATTTTGCTTGATATGGTAACCCGGAAGTTGTTGTTAATGCTGTTTATGTTTTCGCCAAATTGGCGTCGGTAAAAAAATCGCGCCAATGACATCTGTACCATCTAATATCATATACGCAACAGGTACTTAACTTGCGCCAAAGTGTCGTTATTTTGCTTGATGCGTTAACCCGGATTATGTTGTTTATGCTGTTGATGTTTTTGCCAAATTGGCAACCGAAAAAAAATCGCGCCAATATGGGGCGAATATGACATCTGTACCAAGTGAATATATGGCTTTTGTGATACTTTTATGTTAGCCGGGCGCACGTAATAAATCAACAAAGATTGTGTTCATACCATATTCTAATATTTATTATTTTCATTTAAGATACAAACCTTTCACTCATTTCATTTAAAATGCATGCCTTACACTAATTTCATTTAAAAAACTGAAATAACAGGAAATAATTCCATAATTAAAAACAAAGAATTATTTTTAATTTACATACGCAAAATGTAACTACTGCTACTGGCAATTTTTAAAATGCTATTGGCAAGATCTGCGCACGGCTGTTATAAATGTACCCATTTTTTCTTCTTATCAAGGAGCAAATTATAAATCGCCAAATATTATTCCAATACCAATTTCTTTCTTTGAAAATAATTTTTAATTCGTTACAAACATTGCTTTCATATTTAAATATTTTCGTTGGCACTACTTAGTTATCCCGTCGACCAATTTCGCCAAATTATACAAATTGACATAATTTTTATTTTATATAACGAAAGAACAAACAAATTATTATAACATTAATAAAAATACAAATAAAACGTCGAAATAAAAATCACTTTGTGACGTAAACACGTGTAACTTGCTTAAAATCAGGTGAATTTTACATTTACGATCAACCATTATTGGCATTTAATCTTATAGTTTAGCAATAGATTTTTGGTCGACGGAATATCTAAATCTTGATCCCTTTTGTTCTATAACGCTAATTGCTTAGTAAAATTGTTCCTTTTATTTTGCATAAAATCACTATTTTTTTTTGTACTACTTAGTTATCCCGTCGACCAAAAATCTATCGCCAAATTATAAGATTAAATGCCAATAACGGTTGATCGTAAATGTCACATTCACTTGACTTCAAGGAAGTTACACGTGCTTACGTCATCAAGTTATTTTTATTTCGACGTTTTATTTGTATTTTTATTAATGTTATACTAATTTATTTATTCTTTTATTATTAAAATACAACTTATGTCAATTAATGTAATTTGGCGAGTGGTTTGGCGATTTATATAATTTGGCGAAATTGATCAACGGGATAACTAAGTAGTACCATTTTTTTATTTTTTTTTATTAAGATGTTGGTATATTTTTTTCAAACTCATAGAGCCGTTTTTATTCTTTATCCGAAAGAGTTAATTTGAATTTTTTTCGCTGCTACAGTAACGGATGTAATGTTAGATATTTTGAGGTTTAGACGCCAAAGACACCGCCAAATTAGAAAAATATGAAAAATGTCATGAACTGTTGGAATTATAAGAATTTACTTGGCACCAATCGATTCAGCATACAAAAATACATTAAATTACACTAACATCTGACGCATAATTATAATATCCGATTTTTTTCCCCTCACCTTGCAAAAACGCCGTTAGGGGTGATACTTTAGAAAATCTTTTCTTAGCGATACTATATAGATATGCCATTTGGCGGTGACTGGATGATCAAAAATTAGCCCAATATCATTTGAAATATTACATAACAGAGGAGAAATTACGAAAAAAGACGAAGAAGAAATGACAAATTACAAAATACTTGCAATTTTTTTTTTTTTTTTTTTTTTTTTTTTTTTTTTTTTTTTCAAAATGTTGAAATTTTCGATAATAATAACGCAGGATTGTATAAATATCCTTAAAAACTATCTTCATTTCCTAGATTTCGAAGGTGGGAATTTTCCTATAAATTATATTGGCGATATGTCTAAGAAAAAATGAAATAAACAATAGATAATATTTGCTTAAAAAAATGGATAATAGTCATTGATCTGAGTTCGAGTTTATAAATATCACATGCTTTCGGAATTACGGTGAAAAACATTTTTAAAAATATGAAATTATTTTACAATACTAGGGGGATCGGCCCCCTACGAGCTGCGCTCGCCAACCCCCCGTCCAGACACCGCAGACTCTAAATGCACGCTAATTTGATCGGCTTTAAAAAGATTTTGTAAGATTGAATTATAATTTTAAAAACAGTGGCGATCTCCCTATAAACGAATTTCTATTCATTTCTCTTTGATTGGGGAATTTTAACGTCAAATCCGCTGCGGTACTACTTGATTATCCTGTCGACCAATTTCGCCAAATTATATAAATCGCCAAACCACTCGCCAAATTATACAAATTGATATAATTTTTATTTTAAATAACGAAAGAACAAATAAATTCGTACAACATTAATAAAAACACAGATAAAACGTCGAAATAAAAATAACTTGATGACGTATACACGTGTAACAACATTTCAAAATAAGCTAATATAAAAGGAATTAAGTAAAGAGAGTCTTTGTCTCCTAATATTTTTTAACAAAGCGAAAAGAAAGTTCTTTTAAATGGGACATTTTAAATTAATTCTCAAAATATCAAATAAATGTCTAGCGCAATTTCTAAATTTAAACTTTTTTGCAATATTATTTTGTGTTCATTTTATGTAATAACTATAATGTGACGTAAATATGACGTAATTTCTCCTAAGACTTCTAACGCATGTTAATGAATTTATTATTTTACAATATCCTTTCTCTTTTAAAATTCACGTGTATACTTTTTATGACGTAATTTTTAATAAGTTCCTGCTTTTTATACGTAATTATTTAATTATAATTTGAAAGTTTTTTTCCTGTTTATAATAGTCACGTGTAAATAAATTTTTAATTTGAAGCAAACATTATTGCTTGCGCTTTTTATACAGTTGGCAACAGTTTAAATTAGTACAATTTTCTGAAATCTGTAAAAAATATCTCTAGAAATGCTGAAAATTTGAATTTAAAATAGAAATAAAACCTGAAAAAATGAGTCAAAATAAAAAAATTAATGCAATCTGCACTCCGGCAAATTCTAACGCATAAAATGATCTAAAAATGATTACACTGCCATGTATAGTTTTTGCTGCTATAAAACTTTTTTAGTGGAACGATTTTGTCCAACTTTAGCATTAAATAACTCTTAAAATAATTCTTCGATTTGAAAACTGTCTGCATCAGCGTGTTTATCAAACATTTCTGTATAAAACCACCGATTTTCATATTTTTGTATGCATTATTTTTGTTAATATTAACGAAGAAAGGCCTCCGGTCACAAAAAAATCAAAACCGGCGGCGGCGGCGGCGGTGACAGCGGTAGTTACTTTTTTTTAGAATAGAGAGATGTATGTGTGGCAAAAATTCACACTAAAATTTAAGTATTTGATTCCATTTTTTAAATATTAATTGATATCTATATAAGTTACAATTGAATATAAAAATGTACTAAAAAAAAGATCTCGTTCACTTGAAAAAACACCATTTATGAGAATATCCTCAAGCTAATGTTACACTTATGCATTTTTGACTTAAAATCACATTGTTTGGCGAACAAAAGTAAAATAAAAAATCGTAAATAAATAAATAATAATTACACATGTGACTCACAATTACATCTTTTTTTTTTCTATAAGTTACGTGATGGGACAATTAGATAAAAATAAAAAGAAAAGAACAAAAAGAAAAAAAAAGTCATTAAAAATTCATCTAATCAAATTTTCAGATTCATTTCTATAATCTAACGCAAGCGATAATGAGCCAAATATTGCGTATCAATTGGTAATCTTTCTCATTAAATTAATTTTTAAGCATTACAAATATTTCTCCCAGGTTTAAATTAAATTAAAAATATTTCATTTAGGTTTAAATTAAATATATTCGTTTTTTAACATAATCCCTCATAAATGGATTTTTCTTTCTTTTTTTTTACAATTAAATATCAGTAATTATTTTTTCATTCATTTTCTAACGGATACAGCGATTTCAATTCATTTGTCGCCAAAAAATAACCTCTGGCAACCTTTTCGTTCAAAATAATAATAAAATGCGAAATTTATTACCAAAAATCATAGTTATCCCTGTATATTTTACTCATAAACCACCACGTGAATATTCTCTATCGAATGACACTATTTGCAAAAAAAATCCACCGGGTAGTTTTTGAAAACATTCGGGCGGAACTTTTAGATCTTACTGCTTTATGATACTATATATATATATGATTATACACCAATATAAATAACTTATCTAATAAGTGTTAGCAGATGCATTTTTAAGTATGTATATGCAAACCAGTATAATGCTTATTCTGTTTTATTTTCATAGTCATTTATATCATTTGGCAAAAAATCTCACTTTCTTAACCCCGAATTGCGTGCTTTTTACAAAAGCACCAAAATCCATATAACAGCGAAGTACCATGAAAAGCATTAAATGCATGGTAATAAGGTACTTATAATGCGACATTTGCGATCAACCATTATTGGCATTCATTCTTATAGTTTGGCGATAGATTTTTGGTCTACGGGATAACTAAGTAGTACCAAATATTGTACTCCAATTTAACTTCAGTTTAACTTAATCTTTTCTATTCTACTATTTTAAGATTTTTACTTCTAAACATCGCACATTTTCAATTTTTATACCGTCGTATTGGGGAGAAAAAGTACTTTTAAATGCAATTTTTTTGAAAACTGCATCTCAATTTATTTTTGAAATATTAATTTTTTTAAGTTTTTAGCGCCATTTGTTTAATTTTGGCAAATCAAGTACACCATTTCTGTAGAAAGTAGGGGGAAAATAGTTGAAAAATAGTAATTATACCTTTTTGTTGCCTTTTCCCTTTAACAACTTAAAAAAAATGTAATTAATATACGTGCTATTTTGAAAAAATATAAATGAATGATTTTTGATAAAATATGGAGCTATTATAAACAAAATTTAATTTTAAGTATCTATATTAATATTTCAAACAAATGAGGGCATATGAATCATGAGATAGCCGATTTCTTTTTGTAGAGTTTCTTGAATGACGACATCCCTTTTTTTGTATTTGTGTATTATTCAGCGATATTGACGTCCTATGCGTACTTTACTGTAGAAGTTATTTAAGACTGTATCGTAAATGAAGAATTCTACAGAGGATGTGGATGACGTCATTCTGAACAAAATAAAAGCGTGTGTTTTAAGTCTTAAAACGGAAATATGTTTTGTACTATCTATATTTATATATTTTGTTTTTAATCGGGGTGACACTAAATTCTGAAAAAACAGACTTCCCGTTCTCTAGTTTTTTCTCTATCTTTGTGCAGTTTCGTCCTCAAAAAGTGAGATTTGTTGCAAAAAGATATAAATAGCTATGAAAACAAACCTGATGAACGTTTATGCTTATTTTTAAAAATAAAGATGGCACAGATGTCATATACGCACCGAAGTACCTAATTTGCGCCAAAGTGGCATTACTTTGGTAGACATGGTAACCACTGGCGGCTCGTGACTGTCATATTTTGGGGCACTAAAAGCATGGCGGACAGTATTATTCTCATCTTACCATTATTTTCTGACAGAAATCGTTACCTTGTTTAATTGTCGAATTTCCCGCCAACAAATATGGCAAAGATTTCTTTTAAAGCAATAGTGGTAAGAGAAGAATAAATTTGGCAGCTATGGATTTAGTGCCCCCTAAAATGCAAGTCACGAGCCACAACTGATGTAACCATATCTAACGTTATTATAGATTGTTTGTTCAATAATTATATCATTTATTTATTGTTATTCCCCTTTAAAAATAATAGAAAATGTTTTGTTTATCACTTTATTTTGTTTTCACACTGAAATAAAAAATAACGTGCTATTACAGCACGCTATATGTAACTGGTATTCTAAAACGACATTTTCGCCAAACTGGCATAAAAAAATCATGCCAAACCCGGTGCGTATATGGTATCTGTGCCATAAATATAAATATTTTATTTATATATATAATATCATTGCTTTTTATATACAATTTACTTTTGTTTGTTTATAAAAATAGGTAAGTGGCTTGTTAACACAAAATAAATTGTATAAATCTTTAAAAAATTATTGCGTATATAAAACAATGAATAAGTTGCACGAAAATACGCATTAAAAGCTTACTTGTCGCGCCAAACTCATTTTCTCTCCCTCACCAAGGCCCTTATGCATGGAAAATACCAATTTTATTTTTTAAGACTAAAAGGAAATTAATATAAATGGAAATTGTTTTTTTTTTTTTAAATCATACTTTCATTAAAATTTACAAAAACTTAGAAAATATATATGTTTTTTAAATGCACTAAATAGTAGAATAGTCTTGAAAAAAAACCTTAAATGACAGAGTTTAAATTTAATTCGGTAAGTTCAATTATGGAAGATAAATGGATTTAAATGGGAATTTTGCCAAATTAGCCAGCTACCTCCAAGTTGGCTTCATATATAGAAACTTTTTTGTCGCCAAATTTGGCGACATTTAGCCACGTTGGCCAAAGTTTGGCGATATCGTTGTAATCCTGCCATTGGTACTTTTCAACAAATACTCATTGTTGAAGCTAATGTTGATTTCTCTATAGAAAATCAAACGTAACCATTAAGTAATTCACCGTTGCCCCCATAGCGATTGAATTTTAAAAAATCAATATCCAATTCATGTATTGCCCTCACGAATATATATATATTCCAAATTTCAAAACTCTATGTCAACAGGAAGTGGGTGAAAAATGAATCACAAGATTTGAGTGCCTCAGACAAATATAATTGTAAGTTAAAAGAAAGCATGCAAAAAAAAAAAAAATAATAATAATAAAGAAAATAAGAAGAAAGGATGCTATAAGGCAAAATATTTTATTAAACATAATATATCTGTTTCTTATTTTCACACGCGATATATAAAATATCCTTTTAGCGATTAAAAAATGCTACTGAGAGATTATCGCAAAATCTCAAATCAAAGTTTCTGTGCCTTTTTTCTTTTAAATGGAAAAACAGATTTCTTTTCCTGTTGGATTAAATTTAATTTGTTTTAGGGCCCCTCAATATTACTGCGTGCGTATTTTTTTTTATTATTTGCTCCATGTGTTCAAACCAGTTGTCTACAAAAACATCGACCGGTGAAAGTGACGCACACCAAATTTCTGTGACGTATGCAGATAAATTGTTCTCTTGGACATGGCTTTAATATCCATCGTAGGTGTATGTGCCGGACAGTAATATTGCGCTGAGTATTATCCTTCGCTTCGCTCAGAGAATTAAAAATATAAAACGTAACTCTCCTAAAAATAGTAAAGTATTTGCTATAAAATCCTCTAATAAAAAACATGTGAAATTTTTAATTTATCTTTTAATCACAATTCACGAATTACCAATTTTAGTAATTTCCTTTAAAAGAATCCTGATTTTCTTCATTCGGTCTTTTGGGAGATTTCATAAACAACATATGAACAAAAAAATTTCTTGAACAATTTAAAAGCATGCTTCTATTTTTACAAGTAATATACAAATTTTGTTTTTAAAGTCAATTCCTACTTAGGTCATCAAAGAAAAATTTAATGTAATCCCTTAAGGTAATATTAGTTTTTGTTGCATTAAAATATCTCAATTTGTTGATTTTCTATAAGCAGGTAGGTTTACAATGAACTCTATGGGAATTTGGTGAAATATTAGAGATATCGCCAAGTTGGCGTTACTTTTGGCGACTCATTTTGGCCGCCAAATTTGGCGATATATCGTCAAGTTGGCGACAAACTTGGCGGTATTTGCCGACAGAACGGGTCCCCCCCCCCCCTATGGTAACCCCTTATTGAAAATACTTTCATTGATCTTCAATAACCAATGGCCGCCATTTTGTTTCCCATGCGAAACTAAAAATAATTAATTAAAATTTAATTAATCTATACTTCTATACTCCTATTATAAAGAGGAAAAAATTGTTTATTTGTCGGAGGTAAGCTCTGGAACTACCGAACCGATTCCAAAAGTAATGGTATAAAAATGATGGTGTGAGTCCAACTTAGAACATAGGCTATATCTTATGTCGGTGCCACTACCTCAAAGGGGGTGTAGGAGCAAAAAACGTTCTAAAAATGCGATTTTAGCGTTACTGAAGGGCCTAGAAATATGAAATTTTGAGTATTAGTTACTTATAAGATATAAATGATGTCTAAGAACAGTTCTTAAACAATTCGAAATTTAAAAGGGGTGAAAATGCACAAAAAGCGTTCTCAAAAACGTTCTAAATGGTAGTTTCCACACAATCTCAGAAAATACCAAACCGATTTAAAAAATATTGGTGTCAAAATGATGGTGACAACGCTTGCTCCAAGATAGGGTATGTTTTATGTCAGTGTCACTACCCCAAAGGGGGTGCAGGAGCGAAAAACGTTCTAAAAATGCGATTTATGTGTTACTGAAGGGCCTAGAAATATGAAATTTGAAATATTAGTTACTTATAAGATATAAAAGATGTCTAAGAACAGTTCTTAAAAAATTCGAAATTTAAAAGGGGTGAAAATGCACAAAAAGCGTTCTAAAAAACGTTCTAAATGGTAGTTTCTACACAATCTCAGAAAATACCAAACCGATTTAAAAAATATTGGTGTCTTAATGATGGTGACAACGCTTGCTCCAAGATAGGCTATGTTTTATGTCGGTGTCACTACCCCAAAGGTGGTGCAGGAGCAAAAAACGAAGCGTTCTAAAAATGCGATTTATGTGTTACTGAAGGGCTTAGAAATATGAAATTTGAAATATTAGCTACTTATTAGATATAAAGGATTTCTAAGAACAGTTCTTAAACAATTCGAAATTTGAGAGGGGTGAAAATGCGCGAAAATCGTTCTAAAAAACGTTCTAAATGGTGGTTTCTACACAATATCAGAAAATACCAAACCGATTTAAAAAATAATGGTGTCAAAATAAGGGTGTCAAAATGACGGTGACAACCCTTGCTCCAACATAGGCTATGTTTTATGTCGGTGCCACTACCCAAAGGGGGTGCAGGAGCAAAAAACGTTCTAAAAATGCGATTTTTGCGTTACCGAAGGGCCTAGGAATATGAAATTTGAAATATTAAGTTCTTATTAGATATAAAGGATTTCTAAGAACAGTTCTGAAACAATTCGAAATTTAAAAGGGATGAAAATGCGCGAAAAGCGTTCTAAAAAAACGTTCTAATGGTAGTTTCTACACAATCTCAGGAAATACCAAACCGATCTAAAAAATAATGGCGCAAAATGATGGTGACAACCTTTGCTCCAACATAGGCGATGTTTTATGTCGGTGCCACTACCCCAAAGAGGGTGCAGGAGAAAAACGTTCTAAATTGCGGCTTTTGCGTTAAGGAAGGGCCTAGAATCGAGAAATTTGGAATGGTAGTTAGTTATAAGATATCAATGATCTCTAAGGACATTTCCTAAAAAAAATCGAAATTTAAAAGGGGGTCAAAATGCGCAAAAAGCGTTGTAAAAAACTTTCTAAATTGCGATTTCTATGCAATCTCAGGAAGTACTGAACCGATTTCAAATATAATGGTGTAAAAATGATGGTGACAGATATTGCTCCAAGATACGCTATATTTTATTTCTGTTTCCACTACCCCAGAGGAGATGCAGGAGCAAAATGCGCGAAAAGCGTTCTAAAAACGTTCTAAATGCCGATTTGTCGGCAATATCTCAGGAAGAATGAATCTGATTTCAAACGTAATAGTAGGAAATTGATGCTGACAGCCTCTGCTTTAACATAGACACTATTTTATGTCGTTATCACTATCACCAAGACGTTGCAGGAGCAAAAAAGCGTTCTAAATTTCGATTTTTGTGATTGGTAGGGGCTAGCAACTTAAAATTAGGCAAGGTACATATTTATTAGATATAAATGATCTTTAAGAACAGTTTCGAAAAAAAATGGAAATTTAAAAAGTGGTGAAAATGTGCGAAAAGCGTCCTAAAAACGTTCTAAATGCCGATTTGTCGGCAATATCTCAGGAAGAATGAATCTGATTTCAAACGTAATAGTAGGAAATTGATGCTGACAGCCTCTGCTTTAACATAGACACTATTTTATGTCGTTATCACTATCACCAAGACGTTGCAGGAGCAAAAAAGCGTTCTAAATTTCGATTTTTGTGATTGGTAGGGGCTAGCAACTTAAAATTAGGCAAGGTACATATTTATTAGATATAAATGATCTTTAAGAACAGTTTCGAAAAAAATGGAAATTTAAAAAGTGGTGAAAATGTGCGAAAAGCGTCCTAAAAACGTTCTAAATTGCGATTTCTACTCAATCTAAGGAAATACCAAAGCTATTTCAAAAGTAATGGTTGCAAATAAATGGTGACAGTACCTGCTATAACATATATTATATTTTATGTTACTGTCACTACCATCTGAGGCTGAGGGTTGCAAAAGCAAAACATGTTCTAATTTGCTTTTTTTTTGCACAACTGAGGGGTCTAACACTTTGAAGTATGGCATGGTATTTACTTACAAGATGCAACTGCTTTCTAAGAACAGTCGAAAGAAAATTCCAAATTAAAAAAAATGAAGTGAGTGAAAAGCGTTATAAATTACAATTTTTAAGCAAACTTATAAATTACCAAACCGATTAAAAAAATAATGATGACAAATTTTGGAGATAGAATCTGCTCAAACATAAGCTATATTTTATGGCTGTTCCACTACCACCAGAGGGTTGCAGTAGCTAAAAACTTTCTAAATTGCGATTTCTGTGATACTGAAAAGGCTAGAAAGTTTAAATATGACATGGTAGTTACTTATAAAATATAAATGCCCTTGAAGGAACGTCGAAAATAAATTCGAATTAAAAAGGGGTGAAGCGAAGGGGAGGTGCGAAAAGCATTCTAAAAAAGTTCTAAATTACGATTCTATGCAATTTCAGGGAATATAAACCGATTATAAAAGTAATAGTTGCGAATCAATGGTAACAGTCTCTGATCCTACACAGGCTATATTTTATGCCGATAATTCTACCACTTGGGGTTCACAGGAACAACAAACGTTCTAAAAAAGGGCTTTGAAAGCTTTTTAAATTACGTTTCTGTGGAATATTAGGAAATAACAAACCGATTTAAAAATTAATGTTGGCAAATTAATGGTGACAGTTCCTGTTTCAACATAGCCCTTTATGTTGGGAGAGGTGGTAGGACTTGGAATTTGACATGATGGTTAATTTTAAGATGTAAGAAGATGGTTTCTAAAAAATTCAAAACTTCAAATGAATACTGAAATGAGCGTATTAATTGAGCATAAAAGTTTCAAAATATTTTTTAAATTATCATTTATTTAGTTTTACTTCATTTTATTAATTTAAGTCTCATTTCTGCCTAATGCAGTGTAATAATGATGTTTAATCAAACTGTGTTTTAAATAGTAATTTTTGAATTATTCCTAAAAGTAATAAGTACCTTTTAATAAAAAAAAAAACTTTAATAAAATAAAATATTACCTTTTAATAAAATAAAAATTTTGTTAGTGCCTTTTAATAAAAATTAGACATATAAATATCACTTGGCATATTTCAAATATTACGCGAGCAAAGCCGCGGGGTTTGCTAGTTAATTAATATTTGAGAAAGCTGTATTATCATCAATTGTCATCCAGTACGAGTTCAAAAAAAATTATTTCAACTTGATAGGATGAATAATGAGTATTTTATTAACGATTGAAAATTTGAACAAGATATATAAATATATAAATAAATACATGTATATATATATAAATAAATTTAGGGAGAGTGTGAACTAATAGTAGGGATTGAATAACTACTCTAACGATTACGGGTTATTGTTGATACTTTTTACAATTCTACATGGTCTCAATTGTTGACATTTTATAAGAAAATGACAATTTGTAAAATACCTCTTATGATCCAGCTAATTTTAAAAAGCAACAAATTCGCTGGTTATTACAGATACCTATCTGAATTTCTACAATACGTGATTGGCCTTTTTGCAAGTTTTATCCTATGTAATTGAGTACTAAATTATATTAAAAAAAAGTTCATGCGCAGTTAAAAATTATTTCATAAAAAGAATAATTTTTTTTATGAGATATTTAATTTATTTATATTTTGAAAACATGTCTGAAGTTTGAAAACAAGTTTACTTTATATTTACGAAATAATTATCGAGTTCTATCAGATACTTTATTCTGAAACCAAGAGAATAATAAGGGATAGATTAGGGGTGCACAACATTTTTAAGAGAAGGGCCACTTACAAAAATGCCTGAGTTGCCGAGGGCCACATCAGTTACACAGAGAAATCTATTTCGAAGAGGTGATCTGAGGCCTATAATCGGATAAACACATGGTTTCAGAAAGGGCGGGGAGTTTTACCCCTCTAGTTCCCCTACACAGTCAACATATCTCATTTAGTTGGCAAGAATATACCAACAGTTTGCATTTGTATATGTAACAGAGATATAGCAAGGATTATTTTCAGGTAGTGATAATATTCCTTGACTTTGTTCAGGGGACTACAAATTTTGCTTTGTTGAAAGTGCTAAAAAACAAACATAGGCATGAAAGTGGTTAGTGTCGAAAAAAAAATGAGAACATTTGAACAAAGGGAGGTGTAGGAGCCGATCAACGAAATTTGAGAATTTTCTGCACCCGATCAACGGAATTCGCCTTTTTTCGGCGCCCCATCAACGGAATTTTCTATTTTTCCCTGCCTTACAGCACAAAATACGAAAATTTTACGAAGTCGATCAACAAAATTTGCTATTTTTCCGCTCCTGATCAACAAAATTTGCGATTTTTCCGCACCCGATCGACGGAATTTGCGATTTTCCGCTCCCGATAAATGGAATTTGGGATTTTCCCGCGCCTGATCAACGAAACTTGCGATTTTTCCACGCCCTATATATGATATTTGCTATATACTGACTCTGACAAAATTTGTAATTTTCCCGTCGTTAATTCTTGATCGTTAACGCGATCTTTCCGAGCCCAAATGATATAACACGCGATTTTCCTGCGCCGATAGACAAAAATTACGATTTTCCACATCTGATTGACAAAGATCGGAATTTTTTCGCATCCGATCAACGAAATTCGCGATTTTCCAAGCCCTATCAACGATATTCCCCATTTACTGACTCTGACGAAATTTGAAAAATTTCCCGAAACCGATCAGCAAGATTTGTCCGTGCCTGATCGACAAAATTCGCGATTTTTCCGCACCCGATCAAAGAAATTTCACAATTTTCTGCGTCTGATCACGAAATTCGCGATTCTTAGCTGACTGACAAAATTTACAAATTTTCCCGCGGTAAGTTTACGAAATTCGAAATTTTTCTTCTCTATAAACTGACGATTCTCACGACTTTTCCGCACCCTGTCATCAAAATTTGCAAATTTTTCGACAAAATTCACGATTTTTCCGTGTCCGATCAACGAAATTTGCGATTTTCTCGTGCCTGATCGACAAAACTTGCGATTTTCCGGAACAAGTAGACGAAATTTGAGATTTTTCCGCGTTTCATTGACAAAATTTGTGATTTTTCCGTACCTGATCGACGAAATTCGCGATTTTTATGCATCCGATCAACGACATTCACAATTTTTACGCGCCCGATCAACGAAATTTGCAATTCTTAACTGACTGACAAATTTGCAATTTTTCTCGCTGCAAACTGATGAAATTCGTAATTTTTTCTCGCGATAAACTGATCAAACTCACGATTCTTCCGCAGCCGATCATCAAAATTTGTAATTTTTCCGCGCATCATCCACATAATTTGCGATTTTTCTGTGCCCAATCAACGAAATTCAAGATAATTCTTCGTCTGATTGACAAAATTCGCCATTTTTTGTTCCTGTTCGACTCAATTTACAATTTTTTCCACGCCTGATTGGCGAAATTCCCCATCTTTCCGCGCCCGATCGACGAATCTTGTGATTTTTCCAGGCTTTATTGACAAAATTCGTGATTTTTCAATGAAATTTTCTAATTTCTCTCGCTTGATTGATAAAATTCGCGCTTATTCCGTGCTCGATCAACAAAACTCGCGATTTTTCCGTGCCCGAACGAAGAAATTCACTATTTTTCTTTGTCTGATCGACGAAATTTGCAATTTCCCAGTGCCCGTTCGATGAAATTCGAATTATTTTGCGACTAGCGACTGATGAAATGGGAATTTCCTATGTCGATATCTATGGTATCGGCCGGCCGATAAACGAAATTCGCGATTTTTAACTGATTGATAAATTTGCAATTTTTTCCCGCGAAAAATTGTCGAAATTCGCCATTTTTTTCTGCGACCTATGGGGAAAAATTGCGATTTTTTCCAGTTATAAATTTAGGAAGGTCGCGGGCTACTTTTGGCCCGCGGGCCACCGGTTGTGCATCCCTATGATACATTATATATAATAGATAATGTGAATACTATAATATGAATATATAATATTACTATAATATGAATATATAATATTACTATAATATGAATATAAAAATATACAAGTTAATGTGAGAAAGTTAACTCATTAATATGTCTAAAATTTAATATCTACTTTATGCTGTTATCTGATTATTTTATATCTAAGAGAAACTACTTTTTACATTAAAAACAATGTGTGTGACTCATCCCAAATAAATAAAAAAATAGTGACTTAACTTCATTCACTATTTTATATTTAAAAAAGTGCGATCACTATAGAAAAAAAAGCTTTTAATAAAACAATTGTAAAAGGACTCATTACATTTCCATTTCCAATCTTTAACTTTCCTTTGTTAAACGGTGGTCAAGTTCTATACATGCATGGGCGGGTATTCCCTTGCTTGAACAAATACTGTGAATGTTTATTCGTTAGTTTTGAGTATAAGACGAAAATGGTCGTATGCACGGGGAAGATATTTATGCAGGAATGAGATGAAATAACGGCAAAAACTTTATCCGAAATCATGTGAAAGATTGAATTTTCAAGTGAAAAAGAAGACTCATTCTTATGATTATACAAGGTCCTTTTCATTGTATAAAGTTGCAGAAATGGTAGGTAGAATATTTTTCGTAAAGCGGAGATGTAAGAATAACTTTTATTTATCAGTTTTATTATCATGATGTTTAATGGGTTCTAAAAAAATGTTGATAAAGGTGTTTTTTTAAATGTATATTTAAAAAAAAAAACATGTTTGTATATTACAGAAATATATACTTTTTTTTCAATTAAAACTCAGCCTTAATTGTCTAGTTGAATATACACTGCTGGACAAAAGTTAAGGACCAAAATGAAATGTACACGTAAATGAGAATCTACGTGAGATTATGGGTCAAGAAGCAAACAATAGTATTAACAGGAAGTTACACAGGATTTAATACAAAAATTTTGTTGAAAGGAAGTATACAGGAAACCAGAGGTTCTTTTCTGAAACGTGAATACTGTCCGAAAATATAACTGTACAAAGAAAGCAAAATACAATTAACAATCATTAGTGTCATATCAATAAGGTATGTGGCCACAGTGTAATGCGAGATAACTTTCAACCCGGCGTGACATACTCAGAACAACATGATTCAGTAGCTGTTGAGGCAAGTTACCCCATTCCTCCTTCACTGCATGGATGAAGGTTTCCTTGTTTTTCGGAGGAAATTGTCGAGAAGCAATGCGTCTGACATAGGCATCCCATACATTTTCAATGGGATTCAGGTCAGGGGAACAGTCTATGCTATGGAAATCTTCTGCCTCAAGACAATCTTGTACAGACTGTGGGCGATGACAAGGTGCGTTATCGTCGATAAAACGAAACTTTTCGTCCGACATCACCTCGAAAAAAGTCGAACATGTGGAAGCAGGACGTCCTCAGTTAACCGTTTACCGGTCATGGATCCTTGGTCAAGCACATAGAGATCCGTAAGGTGATTGAACATTATGCTGCCCACACAATGATACTTGAAGTCGCATACCGAGCTCTTTTTGAATATTTTCGCGAAAGTAAGCACTAACAACTTCGCGCCATATCAGCTTACGTCTACAGTCAGACGATAGACTGAATATACTCTCATCTGAGAAGAGCACGGTAGACTAGTCTTCATCAGCCTTCATCAGTCCAATTGCATACGGCACCACTGTAATCGTTCTCTAATGGAACACACATAACTGGTCTTAGAGCGTATAGTACATCCTTTTTAAAACGTCTTGTAACAGTTTTCCGCAATATTTTAGTTTCTGTGGCAGCACAAAGTTAATTTGCTTATTGACCAGATGTGCTGCGTCGGTTCCCTTTTGCCGGAATAACAATACAACGAGCTTCTTGGGACGTTGTACTGTTAGGAAGACTTCATCCCGTACGCCTTGTACATATTCCACTCTTTTGGAATGCCTCCCATAGCCTAAAAGCAATACTGTGAGAGATGTGAAATTCACGGGCAACATCTCTCCTTTTGCGTGCTTCTTCCAACTTTTCGATTATTCTACCACGAGTAATATCATCTAAATGATGCCTCAAAAACACATTCAAAGTTTAAATATTATAGCTTCACCCCATCTCCTTTAATTTTTACATTTAATGACAATTCACAGTACCCACCGATTGCCTAAAATCTCTTATCTCCGCTGTCACGTGGTCGACAAATGGGGAAGTACTAAATTTGCATAAGTTTTACAAAACAGAGTACATCCCGCATTCATGCAAATTTACACGTGCTGCTGCGGATCTATTTCTAACTGTAATCGATGAAAATAACAATGGTCCTTCAGTTTTGTCCGCCAGTGTATATAACCACGGAATAAACATAATAGCTAAATAGTTTCGAAAAGCATGAAAAACAAATGAGTTTTGTTTACGATCTAATTCCTATAGAATTGAGAACAGAATTACACATTTCCCATTTTAAACAATTAAAGGAAACAAAATAATCTCATAAAACAACGGTAACTGTAGAACAAAATCGCACCTTGTAATAATATATTAATTTTAATTGCTAAAAGGTGTAAATAGAAACTTTTAAAACAGTAAAAATAGGTTTATTCGACAGTTTACATGTTTCGACTCTAACCGAGTCATTTTAAGGACAAATAAATAAACATAATCATAAATTGAACTTTCTATGAAACTCCATCACTCAATTTTACGCGTGCTTTTTCATATTATGCCCGTCATTTTTTAATTTTATTTGAATGTTTATTTTTATTTTCGTAACAATTGATTAACTCGAGCACTAATTTTGTGGAGTTAAATGATGCTGCGTCGTTAAATATTGAATTTTAGCGTGTTAGAATCTCCATTGTTTCTCTTAAAATGGATGGATAGTATAGACTGGAGGGGAAAATGCATTTTTAGAACACATATTAGATAAACAATAATAAACATGCTTACGAGTTTACCAAATCCATACCAGTAAACTTGAATGAAGTTGCTACTCTGTATCAACGAAAAATATATTTCGTTTACAATCCCAAATGTTATAAATATTACCTGAATAAAGCTTGTTTAAATCTCAAAATGTCACGTAATCCGTTACAGAGATCCTGTTTAATCCAATCGGATTACAATTGGATCGGTAATAAGTAGTACAATACGCATTTACAAATTCTACCGTGTGTTATGGATTATTTGACTAAGACTGAAAATGTAGAGTAATTCATGCTAGCGATAATATATAAATTTTAGTAGATTGGAATTTAATGAGACCTTTTAAAATGTGCAAAATTTACAAAAACAGCTTTAATTTAAAAAAAAAATAAACAGTAGACAGGCATTTTTCAAAATGACATTTGTTGATTCCAAAAAAAAAAAAAAAAAAAAAAAAAAAAAAACTATTATGAAATCATATAGGAACAGCATATGAACATTCAAAAGCTCACTGTTTTGCTTAAAAGGCGACTAAAATAATAAAAATAGATGTTACAATTTAAAAATATACATTTTATATAAAACTTCTTAGTATTTTCAGCCTGCATTTTCCCCGAGGTCATCATCACAGAATATTTTAATAAGTAATTTCTGTTCGTTTATACAAATACGTAATTTTGTTTTGAAATGGGAAAGACAATATTAATTAAAGTTGAACGTAGAAGTAGCAGTTCCTTGGATTGAACTTAACTAGAGGAAAATTGTTTGTATTAACTGCAGTTCCATATATTTTATTACATCACTTTGTTCTCATGCGTCAGTTTCATTTTCAAATGCGTTGCTGGACAGTCGATGTTGCAGTGTTTCAGTTTAAAAATGCGTAGAGGAAATTATTTAACTGTTAACTCTAATTATTATTGGCCTTTCCATTTCAAAACGAAGTGATGTATTTATATAAATGAAGAGCAATTAGTAACTAACATATTCTCTGATGATGGGATCGTTGAAAATGCAGGTCGAAAGTTTTAAATAACATGCATAGCTTTAAATTGAGACATGTATTTTATTATTTTAGTCGCCTTTTAACTAAAACTTCTTAAAGCTAATATTGTGTATTTTATGAATGAATCAAGGCGAAATATGGCATTTAGTCTTATGTTGTTGTTGTTTTTTTACTATTATGAAATTTCAAGATAAACTCAGAATTTCGGAATTTTTAAAAAAGAAAACTTAAAACAAAAATAAGCATAGATCTTTTTTAAGTACACAAAATAACCTAGAATACATAAGAACTCCAGTAAAAAATGTATTTTTCATTTAACTCATACACTCATACTTTCTCTATGAAATGACATATTTTACCCTTTAAGGGGACGGTGGAGCTTAAAATCCTTAAAAATATTTTTTTTTATTTTTGTAAATTTCAACTTAAATATTATTCAAGGGTACATTATATACATTATGGCATGCATTTATCACAAAAAATGTTTAAAAAAAATTATTTTTGAGAAAAAAATGGAATTTTACGCGTCGTCTTAAAAATCTTCGAAACGTCCCATGCGTCTTCAATATCAATGAAAATCCCCAATATTTTTTATAAAAGTTTGGTTTATATATATAAATAAAATAGAGCATCGAATTTTATATATTTGAATTTAAAGGTTAAAAAAAAA
This sequence comes from Maratus speciosus, assembly GCA_963932465.1. Taxonomy (NCBI): domain Eukaryota; kingdom Metazoa; phylum Arthropoda; class Arachnida; order Araneae; family Salticidae; genus Maratus; species Maratus speciosus. Next base: position 537,824,303 of record OZ010795.1, read on the forward strand.
TCAAAATTTCAAAATTTTTTCGAAAAAATTTCAAAATTTTTCAAAAAAAAAATTTTTTTAACCTTTAAATTCAAATATATAAAATTCGATTATCTATTTTATTTCTATATATAAATCAAACTTTTATAAAAAATATTGGGGATTTTCATTGTTATGAAATGCGTAGGGGGCACTTCGAAGATTTCTAAGACGACGCGTAAAATTCCATTTGCTTCTCAAAAATAATTTTTTTTTTGTGATAAATGCATGCCATAATGCATATAATGTACCCTTGAATAATATTTAAGATGAAATTTACAAAAAAATAAAAAAAAAATAAAAAAATTTGAAATCTTGGAAAATTTTCGAAAAAATTTCAAATTTTTTCAATTTTTTTTAACCTTTAAATTCAAATATGCAAAATTTGATGCTCTATTTTATTTCTATATATAAATCAAACTTTTATAAAAAAATATTGGGGATTTTCATTGATATGGAAGACGCATGGGGCATTTCGAATATTTCTAACACGACGCGTAAAATTCCCTTTTTTTCTCAAAAATAATTTTTTTTTAAATTTTTTTGGGATAAATGCATGTTATAATGTATATAATGTTCCCTTGAATAATATTTAAATTGAAATTTACAAAAAAAAAAAAAAAAAAATATTTTTAAGGATTTTAAACTCCACCGTCCCCTTAACAGATATGACATATAACGCGACACATAAGCGTAACAATGTTACATAGTAAACAGCTTTAATTATAAACTTGATACACTAAATAATTAAAAAATAAAAATGCAACGAAAACCATAAATACTAAAATTTAAAACCTTATATCAAGTTTTCATAAATGCTTAACGTTCTTCTTATTATTTGCTTCAAAGTTTTATAAAAATGCTAATAAAACTTTTGTGAATATTGAAATAAAACTGGTTTAATTACATCCAGAAAGCTATACCTGACTTCAAAATATTCGTATATTGCATGCTCTTAAGGAAATGGAACTTAAACGTCATTAGTATATGCTTTTAAACTAATCAGGCATAGGCGTTTGTTTTAAAAGTAATAATATTTGCTTTATTTAACAGTAAATAAGTCATAATTACGATTCTCTCTGCATCAATTACATTATAATTACTAATGACGTGAATCAACATATGTCAAAATTAATGTTAGGAAATTTTCCTAAAATTATCAGTTGATTATTTTGTAAATATTTCTTAAAATGTAGTACAATTCATATTTGCAATTGCTAAATGCATTGCAGATTATCTGTCTAAAATCGAAAGTGTAGAATATTTCATGCTAGAGATAATACATAAATTTTAGACTATTATTATTAAATGACTAAATTTAATAATAAAATTTTACTTTTAAAATATAGAAAATGTTACAAAAACATTTTTACTATTTTTTAATAGTATGCAGGCAATTTTCAAAATGACATTTGTTGACCCCAAATAACACTATTATGAAATTTCAAGATAAATTGATAATTACGAGATTTTTAAAGGAAAAAAAATCATGGATCTTTTTTAAATACATATAACAATCTAGAATATATAACATCTCCAGAAAAAAAAAATTCTTTTAACTGACACTTTCTCTGTAAAATGGCACATTTTCTCCATTAACACATTTGGGATATAATGCTACACCTAAGAATAAATGTGCTACCTAGTAAATACTTTTAATTATAACATGATACACTAAATCATAAAAAATGAAAATGTAATTAAAATCTTAAATACTAAAACTGAAAACCTTATATCAAGTTTTTATAAATGCGTAACGTTGCACAAATTACTTGCTTCAAAGCTTTCTAAAAATGCTAATAAAACTTTTGAGAATTTTGATATCAAAATGTTTAAAATACATCCAGAAAGCTATACATGATTTCACAATATTCGTAAATTGCACGCTTTTCAGTAAATGCAAAGTAAACGTCATTAGAATATCCTTTTAAATCATTCACGCATAAACATTTGTTCGAAAAGTTATAACATTTGCTTTATTTAATAGTAAATAATTAATAATTACGACTCGCTCTGTAGCAATTACATTAGAATTAGTAATGACGTGCTTATATCAATAAATGTCAAAATTAATGTCAGGAAATCTTCCTAAAATTATCAGTTGATACTTATGGAAATATAATGCGTTTATTATTATTATTATTATCCGCATTTAAATCAAAAGTACATTAGTTAAAATTACATCGGAGGAATATATAATAAATTCCATTAATATTCTCCAAATTTTATGAAATTTCTAAAATAAATTACTTAATTTTTTTTAATTTAATTATAATGTAAAATCTCTATAATGTCTTTTCGAATATAAATTTACGTACAACTGAAAAAAAGAACAGTCCCCAGCAAATATGCTGTAAATTACCATATGAAAGAGCGATTGGAAACCAGCTGAACAGTAATAACATCTTCAAAAAAACTGATCTACCCAAATGCCCCATAGATGTTCCTCTAAACTTTAAAAATTATCAAACTTCAGTACTATTTTTCAGTACGAATAACTAAATTTGGTATAAAATTTTGATTTTTTTGGTAAATTATACCTTTATATACAAACGCGAAGTTATTTGAACAAGTAGTTTAGAAATTATGCAGATTTAAAATTTAGAAGTTCTGATGTTAAAATCATATTTAAACGTTGTAAAATAGATTGCAATGATGGGAACATCGGAAAGCATAACTCCAAATCTTTCCGGAAATGGATGTAGATTTGGATTTACATATTTAATGCTTCCAGAAAATTATTTCTGTTAAAATTTTTTAAAGGGTCTTGTACCTTTTAAACACGTCGAAAATTAACGAAAAACTTCAAAGTTTGAATTAGTCTTGCTTCAAAGCCTTTTTATGTATAAAGATGAAATTTTGGATATTGATTAAACAGATTGTGCTTTGTTATATGCTACCATTATAAATTTATTAACCCTTTACAGAATTTGTGTATTGTTGAAATAAAAATAGCTCTTTTTTTACCCCATAAGTTATTGCGCGCATGATATCTTGAGAAAGTATGTATGGATTGGTATGAAATTCGGTAAAGATACTGAACATATATGTGTGTTTAAAATGATCTACTCTTAGGCTAAAATTATTTCATTAACTATATTAAAAAAATATTTTCGTAAAAAAAAAATAAAAATTTTGTATTTTTAATGAATAAAAATAGTCATAACTAAAAATATTACCATTGTAAATACTTAAAAGTAGATCATTTCATATTTGTTTAGTATCTTTACCAAGTTTCATGCCAATCCATACATACTTTCTCAAGATATCATGCGCTCAATGACTTATGAGGTAAAAAAAGAGCTATTTTTATTTCAACAATACACAAATTCTGTAAAGGGTTAATAAATTTCTGTTGGCAGTATATTACAAAGCACAATTTGTTTAATCAATATCCAAAATTTCATGTTTATACATAAAAAGGTTTTGAAGATAGACTAATTCAAACTTTGAAGTTTTTCGTTAATTTTCGACGCCTTTAAAAGGCACAAGACCCCTTAAACATTAAAAATTTAATTCACGGTTAAATTCCTTTTTTTAATACTTTCAAGCAAAGTTAAACATGTTTATGACTTCGTATCGTCTGTTCGTGAGGCCGTGAGTCTTTCTTTCCACGCTCCTTTCTCCTGTACATAGACTCGGATTTTCATGATTTTGAACAATGTTAATGATGTTTACTATGCCACTTTCGGTATTTAACACTAGAACGGCGGGAAAATCTTTCTACTGGAACGGCGGGAAGGGGTCATTTTGACCCCTCGATGAAAATACTGAAATAACAACGCTAAAACAATTTTGAATGCCATACATTGGCAAAAATATGCAATTTCCGTGTATTTCATGATTTATATTTAATATTACTCGATAATTTATCGAATTTTAGAAGTACTGTATATGTAACGCCTTCATGGCGATTAATTGGACCATACTACAACTACTCAAAAAACTCATTAATTTGATATAAAAATCGATTTAAAATTAATGTTTTCACAAATTAAAACTGATGTTAACTAAAATAAAACACAATTTATAAAATAATATATATATATATATATATATATATATATATTCGTCTAACTTATTTGCCGAATGATTCACTCTCCAAATCCGTAAATGAGAAATTTGTTCTGTTGTTTCCGTTATTTCATAATAAGTGTAGCTGAATGGTTAATATGTTAAGCATTCTGTTTCAACTTTATTTAATGCTTATAATACTCCAAATTGTGCACACGTATTAGGAATTAATTCAGTTGTAACAAAAAAATAGCAATTTTTCCCCTACATTTTCTGCACACAACTTTGAAACGTGGTGCGCAAAATTCTTGAGATTTGTTTCCATTGCATGTCTGTAGTTGACATTTTTTCTCTTCATATCTATTTTATTTTCGTGTTTTTTTTTTTCTTTTCTGAAGACTCAGAAAAGATCTTTGGGAGTTTTGAAAGCATAAGATCCATTCTGAACACATCCCCTAAATTGAATAAAAAATCTCTTCTACTGATAGGCTTGCCTGTTACACTTTTATAAATTATACAGGTGTTTAAAGCTGCATGATCCAAAATATTGAAAAAGATATGTACAGGCCATCGTCTAGAAACCGATTTCACGGAGAATTTTCGGTACATCTGATCATGGATATCCACACCATACTTCGTTGCGTTGTAATATTTTATTGAATCGGGCAACTTCTTGATAGTCCAAGAGCTGTTAAACATTTTAGGGAAGGTATTTGAGGCACCCTGAAAATTTGTGCAACGCTTCTTTTGTAATGGCTGAATACAAAATCGAATGTCTGGCTGAAGGATCGTGGCCCAAAAACTGTGCCAGACACGTGTCAAGTGCATTTTTTTTTACTACCCAAAAAAGGTATTTGAGGCACGCTGAAATTGAGACAGAATAATATTTATACTTAGAAAAAAATATTTTGAAAACGACAGACACTTTAGTCGGCCCAAAAACTGTGCCAGACACGTGTCAAGTGCCATTTTTTTGTCTACCCAAAAAAGGTATTTGAGGCACGCTGAAATTGAGACAGAATAATATTTATACCTAGAAAAAATATTTTGAAAACGACAGACACTTTAGTCGGCCCCAAAACTGTGCCAGACACGTGTCAAGTGCAATTTTTTGACTACCCAAAAAAGGTATTTGAGGCACGCTGAGATTGAGACAGAATAATATTTATGCTTAGAAAAAAATATTTTGAAAACGACAGACACTTTAGTCGGCACAAAAACTGTGCCAGACACGTGTCAAGTGCCATTTTTTGTCTGGCACAGTTTTTGGGCCACGATCCTTCAGCCAGACATTCGATTTTGTATTCAGGCATTACAAAAGAAGTGTTGCACAAATTTTCAGGGTGCCTCAAATACCTACTCAAAAATGTTCAACAGCTCTCCTACTATGAGACCGTCTTCAGTTTTTATAGTAGAATGTAATGAGCTCAGTATAAAAACACTTTTTTTTTCTTTTGGCTTGATAGATGGTAAGTGTCATATTATCACATTCCACTATCTTCGATGAATAAAGAGTACAGCGCATATTTTTCAATGATATAGGAATTTCTCTTCTGTTCTTTTTCATTGTGCAACCAAACTTGTATTTTTAACTTTTAACATTTCTGCTAATTTGATGCTAGTAAAATAGCTATCTGTCGTAATATTCCTCCCTTTTTCTAGATGGGGAACTGTTAATTTCATGACAACATTTTCCGATAAACGTAATTAAGGATTGGCTGTTTCATCTTTTTCTAGATAAATAAATTCATTCAAGAGGTACTACTTAGTATCAACGTCAACAGATCACCAAAATTTTATTCCAAATTTATCCGATTTATTTGGCATATATTGCGTAAATTTATATCTATCTGGAGATGGGAACAATTGTTCATCAACTGTAATATTTTGTCCTGGTCGGTAGCATGTTTTGCAATTTTCAATAAATTTATTCCACATTTCAGATGCAAGAGCAAATTTATCAGTCTGTAGCCTGCTAGATCTCGTTGTCTTTTCATCAAACTTAAAAAATCTTTCTTTCTTTGAATCTATCTCTTGAGATAGTTTCTTTACAAAATAGTATTCCTCATGCCTTGGATGACAATGAATAAAAATCTAAACCCTTTTTTTAATTGCTCCTCGAACATATAGTATAGCAACAAAAGCAGCTTCGAGTACAAAGAGTATTTTACTAAAAGGGTCAAATTGACCCCCGTCCGCCGTTCTAGGAATACAAGTCAATATTTCAAAAACTAACAAATCTAGAAAGCTGATTTTTTTTTTTCAGAAATATATGTTATCTATTTAGGAAAAGTCAAAAAATTTCAAATGATTTCGCCCAAGCAAACAAAAGTAATCAACGGGCGAAAGTACTCAGGTGTCAAAATGACCCCTCCCGCCGTTCTAGTGTTAATATAAAGTGTGTAACATTAACAGTTCAAAAACAGGGACTCTGTTAGATTGTGGACAATGGGGAAAAATCGTTTGTAGTGTATTTTAATGACATAATGCTATTTCAAATGTATTGACATTTACCTAAATCATCGAATTTCTACAAGATGATTACAACAGGCATTTATAGCTTTTATCATTCATTTACATGGCCACATAAAATATATCGGTTAATGTACTTTCTTTGAGCAATAATTGATGGGAGTGCTTTTTCAATTTCTGTATTCGTTGTTAAATTGAACTAATTTTATACAGTTAATCTTTGTGTAAATTTTATTTTGTATACAGTGCAATACAAAAGATTTTACGCGCCATTCTCCAAATTAGCGGAAATTGCTGCAGGGGAATTTTCAACTTTGGTATCTATTTCCTAAGTGAACTAAATGTTTGTATGCATGTAGTTTATAGATACGAATATTATATACCACACACATTGTTGCTCAAAAAGATTCGAATAATTTGCCACCTGTAGATGAGAATTGCTGGAATTGGGTTTGCAAATGTGTAATAAGTTTCCAAATGGTTTGAATTAGGCATCATAGTTCAACTTATTAAGCGGTGAAGTTTTGTTACACTATTCTGAATGTATTGGAAAGTGTTTCATAATCTATGCATGACGCATGATTTTTTCTTTCTTGTTTAATATTCATTCAAACAATGTATATTATCAAATTTATATGCTGCAAAAAGTATCAACTGTAACGTATGAAAATTTTAATAGAAGCATCTTTTTAGTAGCATAAAATATACGAACGAAATATTCAGCTCCTTTCTCCAAATAGTTTCTGGGTTATGCTTAAGAAACAACCATCACTTCAGTCGGTTTGAAGAAAATGGAAATGAAATTAATAGATCTTAGAACTTTATAATTCCTAAACTGCTCGACTTAATGACTCTTTGTTTGATATCCGAAATTAAAATTTAACGTTAAAATTAAATGTCAAAATTAGATCATAGTATCGAAAATTATAAAGTTGTTTCAAAATCTATATGCAGATTAACCTTTAAGCAAAATTTAAGAATAAGATTAATTAATAGACGTCATTACTAATTGATTGGTACGAGATTTCACACATCAGTTTTATTTCATATGTGAAATTTTATTCATTCAAATGCCAAAAATTGCTTAAGACACCCATTCACGTTTGTTTTGTCTATTGTTAATGTTACATCATTTATTTTTACATAATACATTTTTTGTTTTTATAGTTTATTAAACATATATTTAAAGTTATATTTTGTAGAAAAGATAGAAATATACCGTTAACAAGCGATTTTTTAATCCTATTGGCGCCACTAAAACATGAAAATAGAATTTTTAGAAAAAAGATCATTTTTGTGGAGTGAAGTGGAGTGGAGGGGGTGCAGGGAACTTTCACGTATAATTAACCTATATTTCATTTTAATAAGTGTATACTAAATATGAACATAAAATTCTGATTTAATTTGTTTTAGCTCATTTAATAACACGAAAAATTATTTTACTTGGTAAACCGTGCAATGTTTAACTTTCAATGAACATACCAAATTCCCCAGGCAATTAGAAATTATGTTTTAACATAGTGCAGTTATTCTGCCTTTGAAAGCAGACTTTTAAAACCTAATGCTTGGGTAATTATAATTGAATTTAACTGAGCATCGTTTTATGAATAAAATGCTACTGTAAGTCCTTTGAAATTTCGTACTTTTAAATAACCAACAGATGAGCAAAATATCAAAGCGTTAAAAGCAGTTCATTTAAATTGAGATTAAATATTCTATGGTTGTTGCTGGGATAGGCATATTATTTAAATTATAATATTATTTTTCAATAAAATCTTGCTAAATACTTGTATAATTTACCAAATTATTATATACAGAGATGAAAATTAGCCTCTGAATTTAATCAAATAATTTAAAGAAGAAAAAGTTGTTTGTTTATTTGTTTATATTTAAGGGTAATCTCTGGAAATACCGAACCGATTTTTTTGGAAAAAAAATTCTTTCTTATACATTTTATTAACTTTTTTAGAAGGAAAAGTACTTCCGGGTTTAAAGAATTATAAACATGTGTCCAAATGACGAAAATCATGGCTTACAGAAATTTAACGAGCATGCCAGTCAATGAAATGCCAATGTTTTTTGCGTACTATTAATATGACAATAATTGGCGGAATAATTTTTTAAAACATTTGGGAAATATTTAATTACAACAGGATTAAACTAGTATATTGTGGCCATCACAAAACTTTCTTCTATATAAATCCCGTCAATTAAATCATTTAAATAGTAAAAGAAATTACATCAATTTAGAACCAATTCGTATCAAAGTATACCTGAATTTGAAGTTTGATGAAAATTCGTGCATTAGTTATTGATATAGAGCTGTAGGGGAAATTCTGAAAAATGCAGCGTAACAGTGCCACCTGTTGAGCGATTTGCACCAAAACACAAACAGCACTAATTCATATTAAGGTATACCGGAATCTGAAGTTTGAGGAAAATCGGTGCATTAGTTCTGGAGCTAGAGCTATTGTGGAAATCACAAAAAATGCAGCACAACAGCGCCACCTGTTGAGCAATTTACACGAAAAGGTACAAAACATCAATTCATGTCAAGGACTGACTGAATCTGAAGTTTGATGAAAATCCGTGCATTAGTTCTGATTAGTTCTATTCACATTGAGCTATTGTGGAAATCGTGAAAAATGCTGCATAGCAGCGCCACCTGTTGATCGATTTACTTCAAAACATAAACAGCACTAATTCATATCCAGGTATACCTGAATCTGAAGTTTGTTGAAAACCCAAGCATTAGTTTTTGAGATAGAGCTATTGCGGAAATCTCAAAAAATGCAGCATAGCAGCGCCACCTGTTGAGCGATTTACACCACAAGGGGCAAAACGTCAATTCATGTCAAACAATAACTGAATCTGAAGTTTGATGAAAATCCGTGCATTAGTTCTTGAGTTAGAGCTAGTGCACTAATCGCGAAAAATGAAGCATAGCAGCGCCACCTGTTGGGCGATTTACACCAAACACTACTCAGCACCAATTTATATTAGGGACTATTTGATTATAAATTTATTTTAAATTCCGTGCATTAGTTCTTGAGATAGAGCGCCCACAAAATTTGTGTCACATACAGACAGACAGCCAGACAGACTCACAGACTCACAGACTCACAGACAGACATTTTGTAAAAACATGTTTTTTGGAATCTCTGACCTCTAAAACGTGTAAATCAGTCGAAAACCGGAAGTCGAAAATTTTTACGTTTCCAATACTTTCTTCTTGTAAAGATAGAAGAAAGTAAAAATATATATTTATAACAACTTGTCAGTTTTGTTTTATTTTTGTTTATTTAATAACAGACTAGAATCTGAAGGAAGGAGCATCAATTTTATATTTCCAGAATAAAACGTATAGTCCGGGAGGCATCATCACATTTTGCAACGAATTTTAGTATCGATGTAATATTAAATTCGGGAACTCAAATGAAGCGAATAGAGATTAAATGTATCTAGACACACGGCAATGTGTCAGCCAAGTTCGCCTGACATAGCCGTGTGTTATTTACACGAACCATTTCGAGCTGTTTTCGTCAAATTTCGATGCTCTACTACTGAAAATCTATGAGACCTACATACTTGTTATACGAAATGTGTAGTAAGGCCACCCTAATTACCTAAAATCCAAAATTTTATAAATAACGCATAATTAGTTTCCGAGATAATGACATTTGAAAATGTCTGATAATCGATAATTTTACCACTGACTGACTCACTCACTCATCAAAAAGATCTCGTATATCTACTGCAGCTACAGACTTCAGAAAAAAAAATTGAGAAAATCTATGAATTACCCACCTGGGGGTGCCCATTTTTACTTTAACATTATGTCTATTAGGCGAAATTTTAATTTGCTTTCGGAGGGGACGCTGTTCTGTCGCCAAATACCGCCAAGTTTCTCGCCAACATGGCGATATCTCACCAAATTTGGCGACCAAAATTAGTCTCCAAAAGTGACGCCACCTTGGCGATATCTCTAATATTTCGCCAAATTCCCATAGACTCCCATTGTAAACCTATCTACTTATTGGGGTTTTATCTGGATTTACTTGCTTACAGAAAATCAACAAATTGATATATATTTTAAAAATTGAGATATTTTAAACAATTCTTTCTGAGTGAGCCCCTAATTAGGTTGGAGGAGTGAAATTTTGCATACTTATAGCTGAACACCTCACATCAAATGAAAAATCATAAAATTTTGAAAAAGTCGTACATTTAACCCTTTGGGCTTCCACATGCGTATTTTAAGCATTTCTTTCTAAGTGAGATCCTATTTAGATTGGAGGCGTGAAATTTTGCATACTTATAGCTGAACACCATCATGCGACAAATCATAAAATTTTGAAAAAAGTCGTACATTTAACCACTTTGGGCTTCCACATGCGTATTTTAAGCAATTCTATCTAACTGAGCCCCTTATTAAAAGGCAGATTTGAAATTTTGCATACTTATAGCAGAACACCTGTGGCCAGGCGACAAATCATAAAATCTTGAAAAAGTCTTACGCTTAACCCTTTGAGGTACCACATATGTACTTTAAGCAATTCTTTCTAAGGGAGCCCCTAATTAAGTTGGAGCATGACCTTTTGCATACGTATAGCTGAATACCTCAGACCACACGACAAATCATAAAATATTCAAAAAGTCTTATATTATTTACTCCCCCGGGCTCTAACTTGTGTATTTTAAGCAATTTTTCTAACCTCCGCACTTTTTACCTGGGGAGCACTTTTCTAACTTTTGCAGACACCCCTTTGACCAGTCTTTCATATTATGCACCATAGCCTTACATATTTTAGTTCCACTTTTTACCACCAGGGGCCCCTACTTATCTCGGGTGCTATAGGCTCAATCCCCTCGACTAATATATCAACGGATAGTATGTAAAACGGAGTTTCGTTCAGATAGAGGTTTGTTTGCAATAGAGTGCGCCCCTGGTTGCGAAATGTGGCACTAACAGATTTTTCAAAAGGCTAAAGTGTTTTTAAAGGAATATTAAACGAAACCCTCGGTGCAATCTGTGATCACACTTACCCACTTGTTATTTTCAAAATCATCAGAGAAAAGGATATTTAGTTAATTAAATTTGAAAATCCAGGGAGGATCAATGTCCTTCCTCTGCACTGCTTCTTTGCCGGCAACCATGGATGAATGATACATAGTGTGTGGCATAAGCACATAACTTTATTTTTCACTTTCAGTGCAAAAAAGCAGGCCCGGCTATAGGATATTTAATTGGAAAATTTAATAGGAAAATTTAATATAGAAATTTAATAGGAATTGTTGTTTCAGAAACAATAAAAATTTCGAATCAATACATTTCGTTTCAAAACATGCATTCTATGTAGCAGTATTAAAATATATATTTCTGCCGCAAATTGACAGCCAAATAGTTTGTTGTAGGAAATAAAAATTAAATGTTGCTTGGTGAATAAAATAGTCACATGTAAACACATTAAAAAGCATTAAGTAAAGTGTCTAAATATATTGTAACTTTACAAAAAGTAATGATATCTAACAAAAACATAGCTGTGAAAAAAGGGAGCCAAGTTCTGTAAAGACAATGGCAAGAAAAGAAGTGATATCTAAGTGGGTGCCAAGTTCAAATAAAATTCACTCAAACTTACCTACTGAAGTATTATAGCATTTTTTTTAATTTAGAAATAAAAATTATTGATAGCATATTAATAATAAATCTAGAGCTTGGCAAGTTTTTGATAAATGTTATGCCTATCAATTTCATGTCTTAATAAAATGGTGATGTTAATATTAATTTCAATGACATTACAAAAAAAATTAATGTAGTTTTATAAACAAATGACTCATGTTAAAGATTTGATAAACCAATAAATACACAGATACACTCCCGCTCGTCTTTGGTTATCACTCTAACACCCACCCTCAAGAAACCTCATTGGAAACAGACTAAGATACCTGACAAAGATACAGATATACTTACGCTTGTTCTTGGTCATCACTCTAGAGACTGCGCCCCTTTAACCCTTTAAGGGGCAAATATCTTTTATTCGTGAAATGCTGAAATGGTTGAATCACACCAGAATTTAAAAACAAATTTATTTCAAAATGGGTAAAAGCTTCTTTTCACGTATTTAATAAAATTAAACTTTTTAGTCCTGAATTCTGGTGTCAATGTGGCATTTTGTAGTTAAATTAGGTGGGCTATATTTTATCCCACCGCCCTTCAAGAGGAAGGAGCTCACTCAAATTAAGGCTTCCAATCATGAAATAACAAGATTTGATATAATAAAGTCATTAAATTAGGAGGGCTATATTTTATCCCACCGCCCTTCAAGGGGAAAGAGCTCACTCAAATTAAGGTTTCTAATCATGAAATAACAAGATTTGATATAATAATGTCATTATTAAAAAGAAATGACTCGTAGGTAAAAACTTGCGAAGTTCTAGAATTATTATTAATATGCTATTAATAATTTTTATTTCTAAACAATTTAAAAAATGCTATAATACTTCAGTAGGTAAGTTTGTGTGAATTTTATTTGAACTTGGCACCCACTTAGATATCACTTCTTTTCTTGCCATTGTCTTTACAGAACTTGGCTCCCTTTTTTCACTGCTATGTTTTTGTTAGATAGAGATATATTAGGATTACTTCAAATAGATAATAAGAAAAATTAATTGTAAACAAAAATAGCCACTATACAGACATGTTCTGTTATTAGAACATACTAAAACGTGATATGTTATTGTGAAATAAAAACATTAAGGAGTAAAAAATACCTCTCTATATTTTCTATAAACAGCTTGTAAAAATATAGCTGTTTTTCTTTTAATTAAAACACAATATATTAAATCTCTAGATCAATGAAGGAAAATGTAGACAAACATAACCATATCACGATATTTATTTTTCATACAGACTAAACCATGGAGCTCTACATTCCATTAACGATCTTGGCCTACAGTGATCAACTTTGTTTACCAGACCATGCATCTGAGGTGATTTACAACGTATGTTCCAGTATAATGATCAAGCCAACACAGAACTCTCACAGTGTTTATTGCATAAGCAAGTTTAGAACACATTTTAACCCATCAGAACACGCAATGGGATAAAATCTATCTGAATCACATTTTTCCTTTTTAAAAAAGGATATTTTTTTAGGATGCTTCTGGCCGGCATTGGAACTTTCAAGGTCAAGACTAGGAAGGAGTGGGTGAAGTATTTTCTTTATTCGCTAGGAGGGGAGAAATATACCTCTTGGGACTAAAAAATCCCGCGCGTGTAGAAATGTTTCATTTCGATACATTCATTTCTTACGGAATAACACGCACTAAAATAATTTTTTTAATAGACTAACATAAAAGTTACTTGTATATATTAATGAAAGGGTATTAAATATAATTAAAAAATTTTGTGTAATAATTCATTTTTAAGGTGTAAAACAAATCGTTTACATATTTTCTAAAAAAAAAAAAAAAAAAAAAACGAAAAACGTGATTTTTACAGAAACTTTAACAAAATCTGAAAATAAATATGAAATTCATGATTTTTTTTTCCCTTAAAAGAAGTAGTACTGATGCATTTTACAATATGGAGCAGTAGATATGTTTTTAAAGCGCATTTAGCCTAAAATATAATGAGATGCAATGTGGGGTGAGATTTATTCCACGCGTGTAGTAACGTAATAGAAACGAGAGCACGTGCTGACGAGTTAACTTCTATTAGTTAAGTTTCACATTGTTTAAAGCAAATATATTTTAACATATGTTTTATTTTGTAAGGTTGTGAGGCTGTTTCTTTTCATGAAGTCTTTTAACAAAAAATATGTTATTTTTATAAGCTTTTATTTAACTTGCAAAGATCATATGTATGTCTTTAAAGTTAAAAATTTGTAGTGCTGAATTCGAAAATTAACTTAATTTGTAACCGTAAACTCAGGATTTTTCGAAAATCGTAAAATTCAAAGTTAAAAAACAGCAAAATCTGATACTATAAAGTAGAGGAGATATTTGTGTTTTTTAACTTTTGAAAATTTATTTTAATGCACTTTTTAGCACTGACTCTGGGAATTACCTTCATTTTTAACCATCACGTTATAATGTTTCGCAAATCGTAAATTTCGAAGTTAAAAAATAGCGAAAATCTGATACAATTTAATAGATGTAAAACTATTTTAAACACCTCAGGGGTCCTATGAGTTGGGGGGGGGGGGATTCCATTTTAATATTGTACTTTTTAACTTTGAAATTTACGATTTGCGAAAAATCCTAAAGTATATTTTCGGATACAGAGGTAAAAGACGCATAAAAATCAATTTTCAAAAGTTAAAAAAAGAGCAAGCACAACTATATTGCAGTATCAGATTTTCGCAATTTTTTACTTTTTAACTTTGAAATTTTCGATTAAGAAAAATCCTTACGCGATAGTTAAATTTTATGGTCTCTTTCGGATTTAGTGCTACAAAGTACAATCAATTATCGTTAAACAAAGAATCAATTATCGAAAGCTAAGAAATATGACACAATCCAAATTTTGCTGCCTAGAGTAATCTAATGGCATTTTAAAATATGTACCATTTTCTGAAAAAATGAGGCTGTTTCATCTACTCCTCATTTTATTTTACAAAAGTTCTATTTGTTTTTTCCTTTTATGCGGCATTCTCACAATCTTTTGACTTTTTGGGGAAAAAATCTGACAAAATTTAAACTTGCTAAAATAACATTTTACTCTGATAGACGAATGCCTTAATGATTCAAAATAAAGAAAAAATGGCCAGCAGCGAAAATTTTTTTATTTAACTGAGGTTTAAGTTAAACTTGCGAGTTTAATTTTCCTTAAAATTTTACCCCTATAACTTTTTATTCTCTTCTAAATTTTTACTTATAATGAATTTGCATGGTACCCACAGAACATTCAAATAAGAAATAATAACAATGTAGTACTCTAATACAGAATTTTTGTATAACATTATCTTAAGGGGGTGTTAAAGAAGGAACGGCAAGGTAAATAAAAAGGGATGGTATTGGAAAAAAGGGATGAAATGGTAAAAAAAAAGGACGCTAAGGATGGAACGGTAAGGAAAAGTACCACCTATTTTTGGGAAAATCATGTTAAGACTAAGTGATAGCCACAATGTTCATTGATTTTAAGAAACAGTTGTCAACATTAGATTAAATTACATTTTTTTTAATTATTATGTACCTCGAAAAGTGCAGGAATAAACCTTGGGGACGGTGTGACTACCAATAAAGCCACGATGCTTTAAATTGATATTTAAATGCTGATTTAAATTCTACAGTAAATTTTCTGCCAAAGAATTTTAGACATTATTTCTCTAGCATACTTCTGCATGAGAAAAAACTTGAAAAAAATCCTGTGGCTGCATTTGAAATGATTTTCTGTATAATTTTAGAAGAGGGATGGTAAGGAATCTAAAACGCAGGGACAGACTTTAAAAAATAATAACAACCCTAAAATGTGTGCAGGTTAATTTCTAGCTACATATTTATATAAAACAATAGTTCCAGTTTCAGAAAAAAATTACATAGAATTATTTTTATTGAAACAATTTTATCCAGGCAGCTCCAAACATAAAAATCAGCACCAGGGGCACGGGACGGTATAGGGGTTTTCCAGGTGTTTGGACCACCAAAATCGTCCAAAACTTATTTATCTCGTTAATATTGTTGTGAAATTAGGCAATTGGATGTTACCCATTATATGAAATTAAAAAAAAAGCACAAAAAAGTGTATTAAAATAAAAATTATTATTCAGAGACATGAAAATCAAAAGATTGTGAGAATGCCGTTATATGTTTATCAGGGTGGGCCGAAAAAAACTTTTTTTCGATTGTCGATGATGGGTAGTGGTGAAAAGTTGCCATAGGTGGCACTAAGTTCATATAAAAATATTGAGATTTTTTTGGACAATTCCTTGATTTGCCGCGAATGGCTTGAAGTTTTGCTCAAATGCTGATTTTTGAACTTTTTTAGCAAAAATTTAAAAAATGTTAAATTAAATTTATTTTAGCTGAATTCATTTGAAATGTCATGATTAGTATACGAAATGTTTAAATAAGCTCTGATTATGTGTTTTTTAATTGTTATGTATATTTTGAATTAGGCGAATTTTACAGCCTTTGTGAGGAAATATTGTTAGTATTGTTTGGTTCGTTTGTCGATTTTTCTCTTTTGTTTTGATTTTGTTCCTCGCTCTTCCTTCTGGTTTTGATGTGAAATTTGAAGCAGGTAGTTTTTCTGAATTAGAATATGAACCAGGGCCTTCAAAAGCAGACACTCCCAAACACATATATATTTTTCAAGCAGCGTTTGCCGCTTTTAGAACTGGTATATCATATAGGTAAATTGCATTAAGTGCTTCATCTGTGCATCAGGATACAGAATTTGTGATAACATGGAATAAGGATCTCGCCATCCATAAAGACAAGGTTAGGAAACAGAAAAAGAAACTTGGAAATAAAATACAGGAGGACGAAGATCTTGGAGGAAGAAAATTTAAAAGCATATTCTTTGAGGGTAGAAAAGATAAAACGATCCTCATAAAAAAAAGGACAAGCGGCACCGTCTAGAGAAAGATAAAGCACATATCACTAATGGCTTGCGAAAGTGTATGTGTCTCTTTTATGAGCCAATTCATGTTCGACAGACATCAGAAATGTAAAAGGCTGAATATTTGAGTACTCTGTTAATCTAGATCCGATTAGGTTTGTAAAGGTTTTAGTTCAAGTGGTTCTACCATCTACACTGTTAAAAATTTGGTACAGCGTTGAACCAATCTTTGGTGCTGCAGTAGCTGCCACCATAAGATGGTGAAACATTGTTCCAACATTTGGTTCTTAGGATGAACCATAATTTGGTGAAACCTTGAACCATATGTTGGTGAAACATTGAACCATTCGTTGGTGAAAACGTTGAACCATAAATTGGTGAAATGTTTGACGGCAAATTGGCGAAATGTTGAACCATATGATTTTTGTCTCCCCCCCCACCCCTCCTCTTTCATAGGTGAAATATTTTGCTATTTTTAAAATATATTCTGTCTTAATATAATTTAAGGTGACATATTTACGGTCTCTCTAATTAATTTTTGTTGGAAAATAATTTTCAAGTTCAGAAACAAGGGTTTATTTAGCAAATTTTAAAATAGTTTAATTATACGATAACACCATTGTTATTTTAAATATCTTACACTATAATTTACATAAAATACATAATAAAAAATACGATGATGTTATGGGGCTTTATATATATATATATATATATAATATATATATATATAATATATATATATATATATATATATAATATATATATATATAATATATATATATATATATATATAAACTTATCAAATTGTGGTAATTTAAATGCATTATAATTTGCTAAATAAACTTATCAAATTGATTTTGTATGACGCATGCAAGCAATCTTTAAACAAAAATCAATCAATCAGAGAAAGAGTAAATATAAATCCTAAAATGAATTTAAAAAAAAAAAAAAAAAAAAAAAAACTATGTCAAACGTGGGTGGGGCAAAAAGTATTGCTTATCAACTCACATCTTTTTTAAAATAAGTTCTAAGCATATTAAAAATGTGTAATTTATATATATATATATATATATATATATATGAAGATTGGTAATTCTTTCATTAAATGGGAACATCAACATTGATTCTAAATTTTTAAATTCTACGGAAAATGTATATAATTTTCCTTTAAACGTATTCCTTAATAATTCTTATTAATACTTCTGGAACGGCATGCTAAGCCATATTTAATTTTAATATTTTATTCCCGTACACACTGTATTTTATAAATACAAGCTAAATACATTTTATATATTTTTTAAGAAAATATTGATCTAGCAAATATATGGAAAAATAAAAAGAAGGGGATTTAAAAAGAAAAGAAATGATTGCATATGTACTGTTTTTCATTGTTTGAAAAACATTTTGAATGTAAAAAGTGGTTATTTCTTTGTAAAAGTGGTTCTCTTTAATAAATATTCAATCCCACATTATATAAATAACTAGGGGGCTCGGCCCCCTACGAGCTACGCTCGCCAACCCCCGTCCAGACACCGCAGACTCTAAATGTACGCTAATTTGATCGGCTTTAAAAAGATTTCGAAAGATTGAATTATAATTTAAAAAACAGTGGCGATCTCCCTATAAACGAATTTCTATTCATTTCTCTTTGATTGGGGAATTTTAACGCCAAATCCGCTGCGGTACTACTTGATTATCCTGTCGACCAATTTCGCCAAATTATATACATCGCCAAACCACTCGCCAAATTATACAAATTGATATAATTTTTATTTTAAATAACGAAAGAACAAATAAATTTGTACAACATTAATAAAAACACAAATAAAACGTCGAAATAAAAATAGCTTGATGACGTATACACGTGTAACAACATTTCAAAATAAGCTAATATAAAAGGAATTAAGTAAAGAGAGTCTTTGTCTCCTGGTGTTTTTTAACAAAGCGAAAAGAAAGTTCTTTTAAATGAGACATTTTAAATTAATTCTCAAAATATCAAATAAATGCCTAGCGCAATTTCTAAATTTAAACTTTTTTGCAATATTATTTTGTGTTCATTTTATGTAATAACTATAATGTGACGTAAATATGACGTAATTTCTCCTAAGACTTCTAACGCATATTAATGAATTTATTATTTTACAATATCCTTTCTCTTTTAAAATTCACGTGTATACTTTTTATGACGTAATTTTTAATAAGTTCCTGCTTTTTATACGTAATTATTTAATTCTAATTTGAAAGTTTTTTTCCTGTTTATAATAGTCACGTGTAAATAAATTTTTAATTTGAAGCAAACATTATTGCTTGCGCTTTTTATACAGTTGGCAACAGTTTAAATTAGTACAATTTTCTGAAATCTGTAAAAAATATCTCTAGAAATGCTGAAAATTTGAATTTAAAATGGAAATAAAACCTGAAAAAATGAGTCAAAATAAAAAAATTAATGCAATCTGCACTCCGGCAAATTCTAACGCATAAAATGATCTAAATATGATAACACTGCGATGTATAGTTTTTGCTGCTATTAAACTTATTTAGTGGAACGATTTTGTCCAACTTTAGCATTAAATATCTCTTAAAATAATTCTTCGATTTGAAAACTGTCTGCATCAGCGTGTTTATCAAACATTTCTGTATAAAACCACCGATTTTCATATTTTTGTATGCATTATTTTTGTTAATATTAATGAAGAAAGGCCTCCGGTCACAAAAAAATCAAAACCGGCGGCGGCGGCGGTGACAGCGGTAGTTACTTTTTTTTTAGAATAGAGAGAAATGTAAATATAAACTGAAAACATACTAAAGCAGTTTTATACATAAACTTTATATCGGTATAAACAACATTTTATTTAAATGCTTAAATATCATGTTTCCTTTTCACTTCTTAAATTAAAAACTGTAATACTGTATAAGGAGATATTCCCAGTGTAAATCTATTTTTCAATCTGAAACCTTTTCTTATTATTTTAATCATTGAATATCATGTTTCACTCCAAAATATAAATAATTATAAATACTAATTCATTGATCGTTATTCTTTATAATCGGGAAACGGTAAAGTACACAAAAATTCCATTATAAATAAACATTTTCAAATCACTGCAAAATTTACATCTACTACTATGAATGCAGCCATGAATCATATCTCCGTGTCAGCATTTTAAAACTAAGGTAGTACATACTTCAAGTTTTGTTTTTGCTTTCGAGCTGCGACAAATTAAAATACTTCACATCTCACTATTGAATAGGAAGAATGAAGTGCTTACACAAATAATCTTTATTTAAAGACAAAACGAATGAAGTCTGGATTAATTTTTACTAAGAACTGTTTGTTATTTAATTGTTAAAACAATTATATTTCAAACCGTTACATAAAGAACGAATATAACACACATTCGCTTGTGAAATTCGGAAAACTAAATCAATCTTTTTCGATAAAACATGAAAACTATTTAACACTTATACACTTATAAGTATATACAGGAATGAAGCATTAAAATTAAATAAGACTTACCTCCGTATTCCATGAGTAATCATTTTAATATCCCTTTCGTTTAAACTTTAAATGGCGGACGAAATGCAATCGTTTCACTTAGCTTATAATAGCGTCATAGACAAAGACGCGCAGTTCTGATTGGCTGATAAGTAGCTCAAAAACTTGGAGCAACTTATTACCAAAATGTGGTGCAATTCAGCGTAATTTCCAAGGTTACACCATGAAATGGAGTTTTTGAAAATTAAGAAGTACCATATTTTGGTGATCCTCATTAGTTTACTCCATATATTGGTTCAACGTTAAGCGGAAAATTTAACAGTGTAGTTTAGACAGTTGATATCGGTGTCGGAGTGGAAGCTCGTTCGTATGAAAGATACATACGAAATGTTGCAGTTCTCTTCTTAATTTTTTCCAAAACAGGCTTTATTCTGGCTTAAAAATTATATAAAGATTTTGCTTTTTTAACGCACTGACAAGAAAGAAGTATCGAGTGACCCAAATATTTTAAACTACGTTCGACAACATGGTGATATTTGTTTCGTATTTCTCTCGACGATGCCAATTGACCCCTTTTTTTATGAAGATAAATTTATTTTTTCTACTATCAAAAAATATGCTTGTATTTTTTTTTCTCCAAGATCTTCCTCATATTGTATCGTCTTTCCAAGATCCTTTTTCTGTCTCCTGACTTGGCCTTTATCAATGGCGAGATCCTTATTCCCCGTTGTTACAATTCCTGCATCCTGAAGCAGAGATGATGCTCTTAACGCAATTTACTATATGATATACCAGTTCTAAAAGAGGCGAACGCTGTGTGAGAAAGGTATATGCTTTTGAGAGTGTCTGCTTTTGAAGCCCCTGGTTAATTTCTGATTCAGACGAACTGCCTGCTTCAAAGTTCCCACTATTTGAATATTCTGAGAATATATGTATTTTAGAGTAAAAAAATCATTAATATTCCATCTCCTATTTCCTCCCTCATCCTCATGATGACCGATTGCGTTTTATTTGGTTTCTGCTCCACACTCTCCCCTCCTTCCAGATTTGCTGTTAAGACATGCTCTGGTCCGTCATACAAATATGTAAATCTGAACACATTGAAAAAAGAAGGAAGACGAGGACCATAATAGGGACAAAAAATTTAAACCGACGAACGAACCGAACAATACTTGCAATTTTTGCTCGCTTATACGCAAAAAGGCTATAAAAATCGCCTGATTCAAAATACATATGACCTTTAAATAATGCATAAACGCTTATTCCCTGTTATCCCAATTCCTGCATCCTGAAGCACAGGTGAAACACTTAACTCAATTTCCCTATATGATATACCAGTTCTAAAAGCGACAAACGATGTGTAAGAAAAATATATTCGTTTGGGAGTGTCTGCTTTTGAAGGCCCTGGTTCAAATTCTGATTCAGAAAAACTACCTGCTTCAAATTGCACATCAAAACCTTAAGGAAGAGCGAGGAAAAAAATCAAAACAAAAGAGAGAAACCGACGAACGAACCACACAATACTAACAATTCCCACTCACTTATACGTGAAAAGGCTATAAAAATCGCCTAATTCAAAATGCACATAACTGTTAAATAATGCACAATCGCTTATTCCCTGTTATCACAATTCCTGCATCCTGGAGCACAAATTCAGGACTTAAAGCAATTTACCTATATGATATACCAGTTCTAAAAGCGGCAAACGCTGTGCTAGAAAAAAGATATGCATGTGGGAGTGTCTGCTTTTGAAAGCCCTGGTTCAAATTCTGATTCAGAAAAACTGCCTGCTTCAAATTGCACATCAAAACCTTCAGGAGGAGCGAGGAAAAAAATCAAAACAAAAGAGAGAAAGTGACGAACGAACCAAACAATATTAACAATTTTTTCCTCACTTTTACGCGAAAAGGCTATAAAATTCGTCTAATTCAAAATGCATATAACAATTAAATAACACATAATCATAGCATATTTAAGAATTTCGCACTCTAATCATGACATTTCAAGTCAAATCAGGCAAAATAAACTTAATTTATCATTGTTAAAATTTTTGCTAAAAAGTTCAAAAATCAGAATTTGAGCAAAACTTTAAGCCATTTGCTGGAAATCAAGGGGGAATTGTCGAAAAAAATCTAAACTTTTTTGTGTGAACCACCAGTGGCAACGTTTCCACACTATCCATCATCGCAAAAAAAAAAAAAAAAAAAAAAAAAAAAAAGAGTTTTTTTTCGGCCCACCCTAATGTTTAGTACAAGTTGTATATTTTACTATTTGTTGATTATAGATTTTAAATTTATGTTGCAATTTTAATTTCCCTCTCAACAATTTTTTAAAAATATATCTGATGATTATTTGTATTTCTCTTAAATTTATGAATGACCCCTATTTTGCGGCAAAAAATATGCTCCAACTTTAAACAACTATTACTTGGTCAGTTTTAGTCGTAGAATAATGGGACTTTTATCTCTTACTTGTCTGTGTAATAGGACAATTTTAACAAATATAACATATAGGACCGCCCGGGGGGGGGGGGTCGTAATTTTTTAAGAATTGTTTTCATTGACCCAAACCGCTTTTAAAATACTTTTTTATCTCATTTAAAATATTTTTGCATAGGAATTACCCATTGGACATCGTTGAGAGAGGACACACTGTATTATAATATATTTTAGATGTTAAATAACAATTTTAAAATGGTTCATGTCGTTATGAATTTTATTACAATAAGTTGAATACTATATGAAAAAAAAATATTTTAAAGAAGAAAGCGGTTAATGGGTTTTTCTTTAACCAATATAATCAGAATAAGAACGTTAGGAACATTGTAAACGAAGTATACATTCAGAATCAATGTCTTTGTTCATCATTACTATGTGCAGTCCCTTGTAAACGAGACAGAAAAAGATTTCTATTAGCTTTTCTAACATAATTGTAGTATTTACATAAATACTTGGCGAGAATTTTATAATCATAGTAAAAATGACATCTCTCTTTTGTATTTTTTTTTTTTGTTATTATTACTATTTTTATGAACATTTTGAAAACAATCGTTAAATAATTATGGTAAACAATTTGTATAATAACATTATAATGCACTATAGAGGAAAGATAAAAATAGATAAATTAGTTTTAATAAGTATAAGAAAAGAAAAATTATTTTAAGTACGCTATAAATTGTAAAAACAATGAAAATTGTAGTGCACTTTATCAAATTTTATACTGTTTTCAATATACAATGAAACCTCGATTTAACGTCATTCAAGAACCATAAACAAATGACGTTATATGTTGGAAGACGTAAAATCATGGAACGGCAAAATAAAACACTGAGCATAAATATAAGACTAAATCACGAAACAAACTTTTCATTTCTTCATTTATAATTTTTTACATATCAATTTTCTAAACTACACTCTAAAGAAATCTTTTTTTTTTACATTGCGGTCTGTTTTTAGCAGCTGCTTCAATATGAGTTTATGAGTTTTTTGTAAGCTTTTAGGCTTATGTACTTAAAAAGTAAAAACGGGACCATTATGAGATCACGCCTGTGTCTGTCTGTCACAGCCAGTTTACTCGTAAACTATGCAACGTGGAAAGTTCCAATTGGGGAAAGTAATAAAGATTATTGACCCACATATTTACAGATTAATAAATATTCATAAATATATTTAGAAAAAATGTAGAGGAACTAATTAAGTTACTTGAAAAAAAAAATCTTTTCTTTGTATATCGTTTGGGGTATCGCGTGAAAGCTTTCGTAACGCTGAAATCAAAAATATATTTCATTTAATTTTAGGTATTATATTTTCAAAGTTATGGTGGAAAATGTAGTGGAAAAATATGTTCCCCCGCATCTAATTCCGAATCTATTGAAACTATGAGTTTTCACTATGAGTGTTCAAAATTATGAAAAAATTAGAGGTAGTAGACATTAATTTAAACCTTGCAGGAAAATTATAGCGATTACCCTAGGTCACATAGTTTTTGAGAAAATCGCATTTTACCGTTACACTCAAATTTCGATTTACGGGCTTCAGAAAAATTGTTGAGCAAAGCTGAAGGAACCTATCGTAGCAGAAGTATAAAAGCATTGTTGATCATGAATTTTGGAATAAATCGTTGGTAATTAGCCGAGATATTAACCCTTAAAAACACGGACGGTTTGGACATACATAATGACTGGGACGGTGTACACTATGCTCCATCGGCTTTTAAAGCATATATAACAAATTTTAACGATATATTTATGTAATACAATGCCCAGTAGCAGCATAAAAGCAATAAACGCCAAATTGTTAAAAATAGACTAATTTAATCAGAATTAATTACATAAATACTATGGTATTGGCGACTAGTTTCCATTGAGTGGCTCTCTCACTACACGTACTATGTCTTTAAAGGTTAACTAAAAACCTATGTGGAAAAAAATATATACAGAATAGCTGTATTTGCTATTATTTAGGTTCCATATATCTTTGAACTTTCATGGTATATCCATTTATACTTTTCTAGTATACAGGGTGCAAAGGAAAATCCCTTTAACCTGAAAAACTTGTGAACGGGAAGTAACATCACTACAGCTATGCAAGTGAGGTAACGGTATAGTAATGCGACTACGCCAGATTTAATGAAAACGACAGCACTGCACCCTAGTGGCGAAATTGGAAGATAGACACTGCAAATCGAAAACGAAAAGTGATAGAGAAAAATTTCCAGTTAGAAAGTTTTAGGCCATCATTTAATTAGTACAATACGACATTTGATTTACATGGATAAGATAAATCTTCCCCTGTTCAACCAAAAATGTCTCAAATCGATGCACTCCATTTTATGTAAACGTTTGAATGGAATAGCCAGAAGTATGAAGAAATACGCACAATGTATGCTATAAATACGTAGTTATCTCAATACATTTTGATAACATCACACAAAAAAAAGACAAAATGTCTAACAGTGATAATAAATTAATATTCAGTATGTTCGAAAAGTTCGCCATTGCTCACGATACACGTTTGTATTCGTGAGAGTAATTCTAAATGCACTTTTCTCAGCATGGAACGTCTATTGCAAGCTCCTTTAATACGACGACATAGATTTAACCCTTTCAAGGGCGGTGGCTAGACGCTCTAGCCACCTAATCCAAAACTGACAAATGGCACCAAGAATATTTTAATAAAATTTTGCTTTTGTAATGAAAGTGCACACTAGCGGGTTTTTGTTTTCTGAGAAATTCGTTTGAATATTCTGGTGTCAGTCAATTATTTCATCAGTTTACGAACAGAATTCTTCTGGCCCTGAAGTGTTATTCTAAAATTTTAAATGTATTGGAAATTAAATCTTTACAGACATTACAACACAGTACAACGTCACAATCTGCAATTGTGCACTGCTACATTTCCGGAATGTCAATAGGCAAGGTAGAATCGTCGCTCATCGATTTCGGACATTTTTGGGTATGCAGGCGACGATTTATCTCATCCGTGTGAACCAAATGTCGTTTCGTACTAATTAATTGATTCTCTAAAACTTTCAAATTGGAAAATTTGCTCTACCTATATTCGTGTTTGGTTTGCTATGGCTATCTTCCAAATTTTGTCTCTAGGGGTGCTGCTGTCGCTTGCATTAGGTCGGGCGTAGTCGCTTTACTGTACTGTTACCTCAATTGTATAGCTGTAGCTCTCTTCGTTCGCAAGTATTTTCAGATTAAAGGGACTTTCCTTTGCACTCTGTATACTATACAGCTATACCCAGCCCTACGTTGTATAGTTTTTACAATGTCTTAGTATTCTTTTATCAACGGTTTTTTTTTAATAATACACTCACTAATTCATATATTATTGTACGAAACCCTCTGTGCGCGTGTAATACTCGCACTTGACGGTTTATTCTCTTACAGTTCACTATTTCAAAGGAACGTTTTCTCTATTTTCAAAGTTTGAATGTTTGTTGTCGCAGAAGCAATTATTTTTCCTCATCATAATTTTAATCAATATCAGAACTATCTGATTCTGAGTCTATCAAATCACATGTATAATAAAACATGATACTTAAAGAAATTAATTACAATATTTGAAGAAAATATTTTCAACCTTTAAAGAAAGCATTTATTTAATGTTCTAGAGATTAAATATGGAGATTAATATTGATAGTATTGAGAATAGTACTGACGACATCACAAATATTTCCAGATTTTCAGAAGTTTGGATTATACTTTTTTAACTAATTTTCCTCATGTCGAAGCAATTTTCTTATCCTCAATCGAAAGATAACTGGCGAATATTCTTTTTTTCTTTTCAAATTAAATATTTTTATTTTATAATATCACCTCTCATTAAAACTTGTTCTTTTTTTCTCTTTTGGGTTTTCAATAAAATCAAATAGCAGTTTTTTTGTTTGTTTGAGCTGTTTGCACTTTTTTCTAACCATATATCCGTTTCAACTCTAAAGAATTGATGAACAAACGATAATGGTTGCCAAAAATGTTCGATGACAACTATTTCGTCCAAAATAAGAAAAAAATACGAAATTTTAATGTCGAAAAGCTTGTTTATATTCGTATATTACACAAAAAATTGATCGCGGGACTTTTCTCTATCCAATTTTCAAATACAGAAAAAAAAAACATCGGGTACATATTTTAACTTTGCCTTGACAAACAGACAGACTCTTTTGGGGGACTCTAGCTTCTTAATATCTCTATATATATATGATACACACCACGTAATATACTATAAGATAAAAAAAATGCATACCACAGCAGAAAACTCACTTCCAACAATTATATGTCATAGTCACTCCAGCAACCGTATTCTGTTGTGTAACTCTCTAAATGAACGAAAAGTGACATGCATTCCATAATCTAGTGAAGGCATCATCTCTGTATACTTTTTAATTTTACTATGATTGACGTATCATAACATCATTAAAATGCACCGAAAACAATTTTTCGCCACACATCATAATGTAACTGAATATTTTGTGAATCTTTGTAACAAATATAACTGGAACACGTTACATAATGCTGAAAAAGAATGTTGTACACCACCTCAGTGATGCATGTAAATCGGATTACCTTTGAAATACAGTCACGCAAATAAAATATAGCTTACAATGGATACAAATTTAACGAAATAATTTTGTGTGTCCTTGTAAACTAACTTGCCAAACTTTATTTTCAATTTTTATTATTGCCACAAACTTTATTTTCAATACCGAACGTTGTATACAATACCTCAATGATGTTTAAAAAATATATGGCAATATGAGTATATGTACGAGAGTTACAGCACGGAAAGACTGACACACGGCAATACTGCCTGACACGGAGACAGACAAACCAAATTCATAAACCGTTTTCAACTTTGCTGAAAGTATTATAAAACGTCTTTCGAGATAGTTGTGTTTAAAAGCTTTTTATCTGTCTGTTGATAGCCGAGACATGTCCGCTAAATTAGTTGTCAAGGTTTAAAGATAGGGTGTAAAAAACATTTTGAAGGCACATTATAATCACTTTAAGAGTTCAGAAAATGTTAAGATTAACAATTGATATAAGTATAATTTTTAATTAATTTTTGAAATAATTTGCAGCTGGGAAATTACGCCCGAAATTATCGAATATTAAATACGTGAAACTTTTTCCACATTGCTAACAAAGCGTAAACCAATAATGTGAAAAACGTCCAAGTCTGGAATCGAACACTGTTCCTTGGAATAGTGATCAAATGCTCTACCGTTAAACAATGTTGACGATATCCAGCTGCGCATCTCTAACTCTTATGTTACACTTATGTGTGTTTACCTATGCTCAGATTTATTACGTCTCATGTCTGCCTCAGGGCTGTGTTATCATGAATACTATTACATGATGTGCTGCATTTGCAGCCTTAAGAGTGAGAGATGCAAAGCTAGGTATCGTCCATGTAGCTTAATCTTAGAGCACTGGAGCGCTATTCCAAGTATCCGAGTTCGATACCGTCTTGAATTTTTTTCACTCTATTACTTTGTGCTTTGTTAGCAGTGTGAAAATTTTCACGTATTTAATATTCAATAACAATTGGTTTTAGGAAAAATTTCCGGGAAAACATTCTTAAAATTCCTTTGAATACATATCATATAAAGCGACAAGTTTTTTTGTTTATAAAATTTGTTCCGTTTCCCTAAATGTAAATACCCATATTAAATTGATTGGAATTACGATTGCATTGTTTACAAATGATGTATGTTCGAGTTCGTGTATGTATGACTCAGTTTTATTCAGTTTTATTACAATTTTAATCCCTACTCCTTTAAATTTTTAATACACCACTTTTCAGAAATCATTTTGTCTTATTATACATATCTTCATCGTATTTTAATTACATGCTGCGAATGTTAATTTTGAATAAGTTTATTTTAACCTCACTTTGTGTAAATTTGTGTTTGAATAAAATCTTAATAGCCCAAACATACTAGCATAAATGGCCTGCTGAGAATGCAACTAGAACAAGAAATTGGCTTTTAGAAAAAAAAAAACACTAATTTTTCAATAAAGGAAAAATATATTTTGCACTTAAAATAATTTTACAATTATTAAGAACTGAAAATATTGATATTTTAAAAATCTCACGTTCATTAAACTAAATACAGATCCATCCCAGTAAAAAGTTTAGAAGTGATGAAATTGATCATTAAGATTTAGTAAATATCTATACTATATTTTAAATTTTAGACATCTTACAAAAAAAAAAAAAAAAAAAAAAAAAAAAAAGCTGTGGTCATGTTTTCTTTAGATCAAATACATTACGTACTTTTACGTAATTAGTCGTAAGAACGTAAAACAATCTTTGAAACTGTATTATCCAACACTAAATATACCAAAAGGTAATGTTTTTTTACCTATTGCTATGTATCATGATAATTATTTACTCCATGTAGTATATATATGCGATACAAGATTAAAAAGTAAATTTACACAGTTCACCTGTTACTGCTTTGTAATTCCAATATTATATAATGACCTTATAAACTTCAGTCCAACTTTATATGAGATTTCTATGCGTGAGGATTTAAACGTAAAAAATTATGGAATTATGTAATATGATTCAGATATCTAGTGTTGTAGTAATTATTGTCTTTTCGAGGTATGACCATTGATATTTGTAAGACAGAGACGACATACAAGGTTCCCAAAGCGCTTTGCAAAGAGAAGGGGGAGGGAGTCAGCTTTCATGTAACGGTGCATCACTGGGGCGGATAATCGAATTTTGTCTTGGAGTTTCCCACAATTTTCATCTTTACCGGAATCTCACCGCTTGTATAAATTCACACAGTACCACTATCAAAAACTATCTTTTTAACAAGAAAAGATTTATAGAAATTGGAGCCTCTATTAAAACGGTATGCGTACACATACATTAACAATTGAAGAGCTAAGGGGAAGAACATGTTAAGTAGCAAAAATTATATTCCAAGAAATTTGAAGTAAAAGTTTTTGCTGTAAATTTTAATGATTTATTTTCTATTTGATACCATGTGCTTAAAATTTTAAGAGGTATGGTACTAAACTCTCTCAGAAAAACTTATTCATATTTAATTTTCAAATATAAAAAATTATTAATATTATTGACATTATTAAATATTAAAATATTAAATATTAATGAACAATGTATTAAATCTTCAAGACGAAATAGAATCTTAGTATTTTAACTTCACCATGTGATAGGATACCTCATAACGCTTTCATCCAAAAGATAAAAATTTTTTTTAGAAAATGTAGCATAACATGTTCATCCACTCAGCTCTTCAATTATATACAAATAATTCTTAAAGTATCCTTTTTGTAAAGTCAGTTAAAAAGTGATTATTACTCACGTATTATTTCAACTGGTTTCCCTTCAACCTCGTTATGGGTAATCAACAAATACTTATTTGGATAATGTGTTTCAAAAGAAAATAACGAACATTTATTTCTCCTACAACAAAAGTTATAATAATTTATTGAGATGACTTTAAAACGAATCAATGCCTTTTCTTTATGCAAAACAGTTAGATTTATATTTTCTAAAACACAATAGATATTTCTTTAAAACTTTAAATTTTCTGATTTAAAAGAATCTTTCCCCCCTTAAACAAATATAAACAGCTACATTATTTAAATACTATGGCTTTATTTTCTGCGACACAATTAGATTTTCCAAATCACCACGGAATAGCTAATAATTTGTTTTTCTTCTTTCCATACTATCGCCCCATATCTTTACGTTTAAAATTAGTATTACCTTCAGTAAATTTTCAATTCAGCTTCTAGGAAAGAAAACAAACAATTCAAAAGCTTTAGACTTACGATTTGCATCTTATTTTCTTTTCCTTTAATGCAGATTTTTTAAATAGATTTTTCCTTAGTATGAAGCTTGAGTTGTTGAAGTGAAGTGGAAGGTCTCTCAAAGTGAAATTACACAAGGAAATTAAAATAAAACTTGTGAAAAGTTTGATTTGTAAACAATAGATATATTTTTGGTTTTAAACTTAAAAGAATAAAACAGACAGCAAATTGGCCAAGCTAAGTTCAGGATTAATCTTTTTGAATACAAGTAAATTATGGACTAATTAGTTGAAATTTTAACTTGGAGAGGGATGTAATGAATTGTACAAGAGAGGATAACTTATGATTTTTTTTACAGAAAAACCCTATATGCTCTGCAGATATAGCGTATACTCTCAATCTTCTCTTTGCTTATAGAATTATAGCATTATTAGATTATTTATATAGCTTATATATAGCATATAACATTATTATTAATTTTTTATCAAAATTTTAGAAAGTTGAAATTAAAAGGAATCATTCTAAAATCTTTGTAAATTACGATTTCTATGGAATTGTTAGAGATAGAAACTCGAAATTTCAAAATTTCACATGTATGTTACTTTTAATCTGGAAATGCTTGCATACCACATTTTTAAAGACTACTTGAAGTTTAAAAGGTTCCAAAGGAAGAAAGAAGTTCTGGAATTATTATTTTTGTGATGTTGAAGGTTCCAAAGAATTTAAATTTGGCATGGGATTACTTTTTAGATACAAACGTTCACCGGATTTTTTTTATTGAGTGGAAATGAGCGGAAAACATTCTAAATTTCTATTTCTATGTAAGTTTACATAATATGTGTTAATGAATTCAACATCAATTTGAAAGGTGCACATATACCACTTGGTATTTTTGAACAACTTCGTGTGGAAAGTCGCGGATTTTTCTTGTATATTTACTAGTGTATTATAATATCTTATACAAATAATGTTTAAAATTCCTATAACTATATTTTACAATATCTTTTACGTTCACTTTATGCTTCAGTATAGCGTGAGAATTGTTATAAACCTTATATACATTAACTTTCTTAGATATATCTTAGCTTCACCTCATTATATATATTTGATCCAGGGTAGAATTTTCGAATAGTCATTCCTCTTAATTTTTTTCACACAATAAACATAATGCGATTGCAGGAAATTGATAAAATTAAACTGAAATAATGTAAATAGAACAGAGTTTGATTCACCCAATGTTCTACCATATAATTTTAAGTTATTCAGAAAAATTCCAAACACAAAATATATAAAACAGGAAAACAAAAATGTCTAATTGAAATCCGTGCTTAAATATCGAAATAATCACAATAAAAAATTTCCCATAAATAGTGATCTATTGGCCGTTTTGTTGAGCTATTAGCTTTCGGAGAGCAGGTAATAAATAATATTAACATTTCAGTAATGTTAAAACTTTCTTATTTATCCGCACAATTGATATTTTTTATATATTGCTTTGTACAATTGTTCGGAAATCTGAAAATATATATCTACCCTATATATGTAAAATCCTAATGAAACGAATTTATGAAACAGAAGTATGAAACGGAAGTATGAATCGACTGATTAAACAACTGATTATGTTTCACGGCGATCTCTCATAAAATATGGAATATTTTGCGATGAAATTAACACCAAAAATAAATATTGATCCGCAGATTTCAAAACTGGTATTAGAATTTTTAAATTCGAATTAGTTTTCGAAATATTATTTTTTTTTCTAATTTTATATACATTTTTCTAATGATGGCAACTCAAATTTTAATCAAACAGATATATATATATTTTCATATTTCAGAAAAGGTTACCTTAAATGTATGCTAAGAAATGTATCATGCTACTTTTATTCATAATTAAATTTACTTGAACAATCTTTCACCAAATCGAAAGATTCTGATAGAGAAATCAATTCTGACGGTATTATTATTTTAGGGAGACGCAGGTCATAATTCGCCAAACATTTTTCCCGTCGTATTTTTTTCATATTTTATTCATTTCATTTAAAATGTAATCCTTTAATTCGTTTTATGTAAAATACACAACTTTCATTTAAAATTGATGGCTTTCACTTCTTTCTTTTTTTAAAAAACAAAACGAAAAGAAAAAAAATTAGGCACAGATGTTATCTACGCACCGGGGTACCTAATTGAAGCCAAAATGGCATTATTGTGATTGTATGGTAACACGGCTATTTTTGGTTATTTGATAATAAATGTTTATTTACTTTTATTTCTTTTTTTAAATTATATAAATTATTTTGCTCTAAGATTATTAATTATTTTTTTATATTTCCTTTAGAGAATAATAGAAAATAATTAAAAAATTTAGTAAAAACTTAGTAATTCCGTCGACCAATTTCGCCAAATTATATACATCGCCAAAACACTCGCCAAATTATACAAATTAACATAATTTTTATTTTAAATAACGAAAAAACAAATAAATTAGTATAACATTAATGAATATACAAATAAAACGTGGAAATAAAAATCACTTGATGACGTAAACACGTGTAACTTGCTTAAAGTCAAGTGAATGTGACATATACGATCAACCATTATTGTCATTTAATCTTATAGTTTGGCGATAGATTTTTGGTCGACGGAATATCTGAGGAATACCAAAAATGCATATGTAACTGGTATTTGAAAACGAGATTTTCGCCAAATTTTCGTAAAAAAATAAAAATCACGCCAAACCTGAGGTGCGTATCTAGCCAAAAGTTACCACTCGAAAAAAAAAAAAAAAATGCTAAGTGGCGAGTTCAAAAAAAGGTATTGGCGAGATTTGCAACCGGCTAGCGTAACAGTACCTAGAATTCTTTGCGATCATAGCAACTTTTATGTAGTTTTATTCGAAAAAAAAATTTTGATTTTTTATTCAAAATGAAAAACTTACGGTGCTATATTGGCACGATTTTTTTCTGACGCCAATGCCATATACGGAACGGGCACGTAACTGGCGCCGTTATTTTGCTTGATATGGTAAGCCGGATGTTGATGTTTATGCTGTTGATGCGTTCCCCAAATTGGCGTCGTTAAAAAATCGCGCCAATATGGGACGTATATGACATCTTTGCCAAACTTTCATATGAACGGCGAAGGGATCGAAAGTATTTGTTTATGGCAGTTGATGACTTGAACAATTATAATACAGATGAAATGATGGCGATAGAATAATATTTGGCGACTTATCACCTGTGCCTGGCTAACATTAAAGTACCAAAATGGCACCTAAAGTATAAAAAGCAAAGTCGTCCGCCCTGAACTGTTGATGATAGTCACATGGCTTTGGCTATTGTTATAGAGATTGTTTTAAAATACTGGGAGACAAAGACTCTGTATACTTAATTTATTTATTTTATATTCTTTTCAAATATTTAACTGATCCTCTTTAATCAAAAACAAAAACAACCATTGGATGTCTTAACAGCAACTGAATCGCCCTTAAATTTTTACAATCAAAGGGAATTGAATGGAAACCCGTTTACAGGGGGATCTACACACCTTTTTTCAGTATAATTCAATCTTCTCTAATATTTTTAAAACCCATCAGATTAGCGTATTTTTATATTCTGCGGTGTCTGAACAGGGGTTGGCGAGCGTAGTTTGCACGGGGCAGAGCCTCTAGTATTAAGTATAAAAATATATTGGAGTCTTCAGATAAAAAGTATTTTCAACTATTTTCTGTATACACATGTTGGCCAATGCCTCTAGTTATAATGAAACCACATTAAACTTCAAACAAGAACGATCAATCCTGCATCAGGCATTGATTATAAAAATCTTTCAAACACTGGCAGATACACTCCGCAAAGGATTTTTTACCATGGATTTTAATGTAATGGGATTCTTTATGTGACCGTGTAAACGAACTGTATATTTTACGAATTTCATGTTCAATACAGATGAGCCTCAACAATCTATAAAACTTTCCTGGCAATCTAGCTACATTCACGATATTTAAAAGGACGAATAGACTCACAGACAAATGGAATTTATAATAACATTTCATCTAAGTTGGAAAGTGTTAAAAAAAAAAAAAAAAAAAAAAAAAAAAAAAAAAAAAAACCTATATATATTTAAAAACATTTCATTTCTGAATGTATATGTCTCAAATATATAAACATGTATTTTTTTAATAAATGTTTAAGGTGTGTGCCTAGCGTCGGGAAACTTTTTTTTTAAAAATTGAAATTTTTATCTCACAGATTAATCAGGCAATAAAACTACGAATTCGTATAAATTTTTAATGAAATTTTAAATAACTTTTCAAATTTAGGCAACATTTAATCAAATTTTAGTAAAGAATTGCATTTATGCCAAACCTTCTATAACGAAATCTATTCACTATATTTTACTTTTTTTCAACACTATATTAGGAAACCACTTACCTGTGTTATTAATCAAAAGACTTGCAGTACCTCTTAATACCGGAATTTTTTAATAAAAATAGCTCTTAAATTAATATATACAAACTTGCAAGCTATATTTTGCTTCATAACATAACCAATAGATAAGCAGAAACGTGTGATAAAATGTTTCAATATCTAAAAAAAAGTTTTTAAGAAATGTTTCTCGTAAGCGTACAAAATGGAAAACGCAGTTTTCCAGAAAACGCAAATTAAGGTTTCGATATAGCACAAAAAGTTATGTATAAAGTTTACAACTTTTAAATACACGATGTGTATGTGTTTATACCGGGTTTCCCAAAAATGACTGATGGATTTTAAAATTCAATAACTTGCAAACGGTGACAGATATAAAAAAAATTCTTGCAGAAATCTTATGCAACATGTCAGGAGTTTTTATGTTGCGATTCTTAGTTTTAGTTACAAATAGCATCGGTAGATGGCGCTGCAAGCAATAACGGCTAAATCCAGCTCGATTTTTAGTCCTCTCTCGTCCTCCATTCGAAAAAAGAAGATTAAACTGTATTGAATGGATCCCGAAGTAACAAAAATCTGGTCTGGACTGAGCACCTTTTGCTGTCAGTGCCATCTATTGTTTAAAATTCGAACTAAAATCAAGAATCACAGTAACAAATCTCCTGAGATCATACATAAACCTCCTGCAAGAATTTTTTAAATGTCTGTCACTGTTTGCAAGTTATTGGATTGTAAAATCCATCAGTCATTTTTGGGACACCCGGTATATTTGTGTATATGTTATATATTATATATTTATGTATTAAAATGTATTTATTATCTTTCTGTGGCACTTTAAACGGTCACTTCCAGTTTTTTAAAGTTCCTTTCCTGTTTATATTTTGGGCTATAACTTTGATTTTAATTATCGCTGAATTAAAAGTAAGGCTGAACGAAAGTTCGGAATCCTAAACGTTAGAACTTTAATTAAATATTATATATATATATATATATATATATATATATATATATATATAGTTAAAAAATTCCAATAGTTATTTCTAGCATTATCACAAACTGTAAACTTTAATTGAAGCACAAAATTAACTTAACCAAACCAAATAAGAACTATAATTTAACTTAATAAACAATCTTAAAGAAACACAACATAACCAACTTTAACTTAAACAAAACAACCATAAGAAAAAAGGCAAATAACTAATTAAACATGGAGACAGGTCTGCGTGGCTTATGACACGCTAATGCAGGGTTAAAACTGTTTTTAAGCATGCAACATTCCCCAGATTTACCTGTCGAGACCTTATTGAAAAAACGAATGAAACAAGATTAAAGCTAAATGAAACCGACCGACCGAAATCAATCCATATCAAAAGCGATCTGTTTCCACTACATTCCGTAAACCACACGCTTCGAGTAAAGGCATCAATTCACTTCTGTTCTTGCAAGTTCTTACATAATTATACGTCATATTTTTAACCAGACTCACAAGATAACCCTGTTTCACAGCAGTGACGTACCATTTAAGCATATCCTCATTCAAAATGTCACTATCCGATGTCAATCGGTTTAATCTGTTTAAACCGTTAATATAAATGTTTCTGAATATATATATATATATTTCCCCAAAACAGCGATTTCAAGGTAAGTACATACCTTAAATATCTCAAAATACCACCAAAATGTTTAAAATTTCTGATTAATATTTAATGATGATACTCAGCAATGGAATTTTCACTTTGCAATTTTAGGCAATTAGACTCTCTTAAGAAAATGAAACTAATATGCAATTTGCATATACTCTTTAAATAATTTTTACATTGATAATAATTTGAAAAGTTTTAATGAATGCAATATTTAATAGGAATCAAATAACAATAGGGACTGGCTTGGCGCCAAATAAATGAGATATTAACGTGATGCGTTTCAACCGAGAAGTGTCAAAATAAACATTAGGTAAGTTTCTCAAATTATCAGTAAATTCATTTGTAAATATCATTAGCAAATTTTGGAGTAATTTAAAATTTTCAAATGTATGATTCATATTTGAACTGAAAACTGCATTATTCGTAATTACATTTTTAAACATTAAAAATTTAATACTGTTAGGAACATTCAAATCAAAATTATTATCCCAATTTATTCTCCAAAAGAATATTGCATTTATTCTACGTAATGAACGGTATGTGACATTCCAAACCTTATATAATGAGAGTTTCTAGTATTTTTCTGAGAAAGTAACATTTTCTGTATGCGAAAAAGAAATATTCAATATTTTTCAATCTTTATATAAATCACTTAAAAAAATAGAAATATATATGTATATATGTGTGTGAAATACCTACGACACTTCTGGATATTTACGTAAAGCAGCTTACGAATCCATGTTATAAACTATACCAACACTCCGTCATTCACGTGAACAACAGGAGTGCAGTCGTGGTGTCATGTAGAAGGCAGAACTTAAGAAACATTGGGAAGAATTTCCCGTTCAATAAATAATAGAGGCATCAGGAAGTCGTTTATTTGGCAGACACATCTCATGACAATTCCAGTAGATTCCAGTTCCATCGGCTCTCGAATAATAGCTGTACTACTTCATAATAAACGATATGATGCTTAAAGCTATTAGAATCTACAAAATCAAAAGTCAAACCACCAATTGACGGGTTTTTTCTTTCTTTCTAAGCGATGACCAGGCCTCTACCTGCCGGGAAGCCCCAGCTGAACGGGTTTGATTCCTGGTATCGGGGCGGGTGATCGCCTAGAACGTATCGGCAATGTCTTATGTTTAGTTGTGAACGGTGTTATGAAGGTTGCTTAACATTTATATCCTGTTGTTTGGAATCTTCACATTGCTACTCCTGTTGATCTCGGAATTTGGAACCTTGGTCAGGTAACGAGACCTTCACCTGGCAAGGCACCTCCAGAGGTATAATTCACAGTTAACTTGGAGGACTTTGCACCCACGACGGGTTTTACATGCACCAGGCGCCATTAGCGTACATGGTGAATTATAGCCAGCAGTAGGCCTCGAACACGTGGCCTTTGCTGCGGATGTGGATATAAAATGTGGTTCCCCAATTAATGTAACAGTACAATTACTCAAAAAACTAGTCAGATGTACCAATCCCAAAACTTTCTTCTATCTCATACATGTTAATACTTCAAAATCCGCTATCACACTGCCAAAATTAAATAGCAATCTATGCATCTCACGAGGATTCTAACGATATGAAATTCCGTGCGTTAGTTCTTGAGATATGACTATCGCTGAAATCGTCAAAATTCAGCAAAATGCTGCCTAGCAGCGCCACCTATTGTGTGATTTATACCAAATCCTAATCAGCAACAATTTATGTCAACCTCTGACTGAATCTGAAGTTTGGAGAAAATCCATACATTAGTTTTTTAGATAGAGCAATAACGAAAATCGTGAAAATTCCTGCATAGCAGCGCCACCTATTGGGTGATTAACACCAAAACCTAATTAACAACAACTTGTGTCAACATACAACGAAATCTGAAGTTAGATGAAAATTCGTCCATTAGTTCTATTGATAGAGCTATTGAGGCAATCGTGAAAAAGGCAGCAGAGAAGCGCCACCTGTTGGGCGATTTACACCAACACATAATCAGTAGCAAGTCATATCAAGGACTAACTGAATCTGAAGTTTGATGAAAATCCGTGCGTTAGCTCTTAAGATAGAGCTATTGGGGAAATCGTGTAAATCCTGCAAAATTCATCATAACAGCGCCACCTGTTGGACAATTTACACCAAAACGTAATCATCATCAATTCATATCAAGGACTAACGAAATCTGAAATTTGATCGAAATCCGTGCATTAGTTCTTGAGATAGAGCTATTGCAAAAATCGTGAAAAATACAGCATAGCAGCGCCACCTGTTGAGCGATTTACCCCAAAAACTAATCAGCATCAATTTGTATTAGGGACTAACAGAATATCAATTTTTATTAAATTCCGTGCATTAGTTCTTGAGATAGAGCGCCCACAAAATTTGTGTCACATACACACAGACAGACAGACAGACAGACAGAGTCACAGAGTCACAGACAGACATTTTGTAAAAACATGTTTTTTGGAATCTCTGACCCCTAAAACGTGTAAATCCGTCGAAAACCGGAATTCGAAAATTTTCATGAATCCAATACTTTCTTCTTGTAAAGATAGAAGAAAGTAAAAAGAACACGAACGGTTACATTACATAGCAAAGGACCAACTCCTGCAGAGAGAGTAGGGAAACGGGACAGCAGAATTGTCTGCCATAGGATCAGATACGGGATGGGAGCGTGGTACGCATCACGTTGATGATACTAACTATTTACTCTGGGCGTTAGTTTTATAACGTAAACAGAACGTTGGCGGCAAGCGTGCAATGCATTATGGGATATGGGACAAAATAGAACAAATGATATTAAATACATTCAAAAGAAATAATTCCGCCTCAGAATAAAATGAAAGAAAGTAATTTATTGGGTAAGTTACGAACGGATTAATGTTTTTAGAATAATAAATAAAGAATACGCAGGTTTAAAGGCATGAACTAAAAGACAAAAGATATTTAAGATATTATTAAAGTTAGGTAAAAAATGTAGATATTATAAGAATTTGGAATAGTTTTACTAAGATAAAAGGGCGAAATTTTTTTATTATATATATATATATATATATATATATATATATATATATATATAAAGCTAGAGAATCTCTTTTTTCAAAACAATTTGATCAAAAATATTGGAAACACTATTGTTAGCAAATAACTAATATATTTTAATGTAATTCTATATACACTGCTCAAAACAATTAAAGGATATTTGAAGTTTTATATAAAATAAAGATATAAACGAATTTTTTTTTGCCGAAAATAGAAGAAGAGAATCACAAATGCAAATTTTTCTGGTTTTCAAACTGTGGAGTATGCAAATTTTGAGTTCGACGTCAAAAACGTCGCTTCAGCGGCAGCGAATGAAATTTGACTTTCAACTGGATAAAAGAGAATGAAGACAAGGATGATCGGCATTCAGTGATTGCTTTGTTTCGTTGAGTACGATGTCTCAGCGAAGTCATTTGACAGATTCAGAAGCTTTGAGAATTGTTGGTAGGTTAGAAGGGGGCCAAACTCAAGCCGAAGTAGCGCAAGCCATTGGAGTGTCACAAAGTGTCATTTCCAGGATCTGGAACCGTTTTTTGGAGAGTGGATGTGCAGGCCGAAGACCAGGGAAAGGTCGTAGACGTGCAACAACGCTCAATGAAGATCGGTATTTAGCGTTAACAGCTCGGGGACACCGAACCATGAACGCTACTCTTCTCCAACAACACCTTCGCTCGGCTACAGGCACCACGATTTTCAACTCAGACTGTCCGAAACCGGCTCCATGCTGTAGGTCTGTATGCTCGCCGACCGATGGTATGTGTTAGATTAACATCAAGGCATCGTCGCGACCGCAGGGAGTGGGCAACCGAGCATGTCAACTGGATGAGAAATGAATGGAGCAATATTCTGTTTTCTGACGAGTCCCGTTTTTCTGTGCATCCGGATAATAGGCGTATTTTCATCTGGAGGGACCGTGGCAGTAGGAATAATCCTGCGTTCTTGCACGAAAGTGTCAGATTTGGCGGTGGAGGAGTGTTGGTGTATGGTGGCATCTCCATTGACGAGCGCACTGACCTCTACATCATTCGAGATGGAGCTCTGACTGGTCGCCGATATAGGGATGAGATCCTCAGACCTATTGTAGTCCCTTACGCTGCAGCAATCGGAGATAACTTCATTTTAATGGACGATAACTGCAGGCCACATCGTGCAAACCTGGTGGAGGATTTCCTTTTCGAGGAAGGAATCGTTCGAATGGAATGGCCAGCGTGTTCTCCAGACATGAATCCAATCGAGCACGTTTGGGACGCTCTAGGAAGACGAGTTTCTGGCCGCCAACAAACCCCACAAACTCTCCAAGAACTGGAAAGAGCTCTTCTGGAAGAGTGGGGCAGAATACCCCAACTCGTCATTAATAGCCTCATTGAGTCCATGCCTCAAAGGTGTTCAACGTTGCTGGCCTCCCGTGGAAACCATACCACCTACTGAAAATGATTTTCTTTGAAGAAAACACCTTTTCTTATTCTTTTTTTCTCATATGCACAAGTTGTGTTTTTTTCCTTTAGTACACAAATGCGCAATAAAATGCATTTTTTTCTGCCAAACATGTGTAATTTATTCTCATATAACCTACTATGTCTATCGACCATGTATCAATCAGCTAAACAGTTTACCAGATACAAAATCACCTAAAACTG
Source organism: Maratus speciosus (assembly GCA_963932465.1). Taxonomy (NCBI): domain Eukaryota; kingdom Metazoa; phylum Arthropoda; class Arachnida; order Araneae; family Salticidae; genus Maratus; species Maratus speciosus. Next base: position 537,865,909 of record OZ010795.1, read on the forward strand.
CAATATCCTTTAATTGTTTTGAGCAGTGTAGTAATGCAAACAAAGCTGCAAGTAAAATTTAAAATATATTTTTATAAATGTCTGTTTATTTGTCTGTTCTTTTATGAGGAATTATTTTATCAATATTCCTTGTATCTATAGTAAACACAGATTGTTTTTTTAAATTTACTAATAAAATACCCCGATTGTTAGGAAATTAGCATAAATTGTCATGTTTTATTCAACCATGAAAATAAATAGAAAATTCTTCAGTATGTTTTTCATTCGATAACTAAACCAAAAATTACAAACGTACCACTGGATTCAAGGGAAAATTGATGTTAAATCGACGGAAAATTTACTAACAGTACTGCGTTTCAATCTCTCATTATTGGATGCATAATTTTACCTATTAAAATTAACTTATAGCCTGTATCTTACTATATCAATTGTTTAACTTAAGCCTATTAACGTCAGATTTCTTTCCAATTAAAAAAGAAAACGTATTAAATGAAAATTATACGCATTTACCTATTTTGAGTTTCATCTCGGAATACTTTTAGGTGCGTTATATATACGTAGCACATACGTATATAAATACGTAGCACCTATAGTCGTTGTCTGATCCGTCCGTCTGTCTGTTCGCCTATCCGTATATAATCTCAATCTTAAAATGTGTTGATGAATTATATTAAAATTATGTGTTTGTACCATGTTAGTTTATTTTATTTTAAAAACCATTTGACGCTCTTTTTCCCATGAAACCGCTTTATTTTAAGATTCTTACGCCTATAAAATATAGTTATGTACGGTCTGCTATCGGTCGTTTCCTCCAACTGCAGTGCCTTAAAAAACTCATCACGTCTTACTATAAAACATCAAAACACGAGTTTTTGATATGAGATTGCGCGGTATTTTTGGACTTATTAAGCTACGTCTGCTCTCTGGAAGCGAGACATTGGAGTAATATAATGTGTTTATATCGTCTGATCCTAAATGTAGTTGCAGCTGAAGTCACTACAAAGGGAGATGTTGTGGAATATCGCAATAAGCTGTGATTTGTAGTGGATGCTTAAAAGTTCGTTCTACGAGAAGGAACAAATTCATTTTCTTCTGTTATGAAGAGCTGTTCTTCTTTTTCTTGGAAAATCGTCAGTGTATTTCAATCAAAAGCCAACCGGGATAATAGTGACCATTGCATAATAACGACAGCTGCACAATAACGACTGCAGCATAATAACTACGACTGCATAAGTGCTATTTAATTTAGCGATCTCCGAGATATTCACTAATATTTGATCGAATGGTGTTTTACCTTCCCTAAATATGGAATTACAAGAAAGCTTTATTTTAAAGTCTTATGATGGAAAGTTATAGAGCGATTTCTGCTTTCTTTATATCAAACTTCATGACATTTTACCAAATTATCGTAACATATTTTACACTTTATAAGCACTTTTCTCCAAAACAACTTATAGGTCAGCTGAACATAATGCGTTTGAATGATAAATGCTATAATCCAACTTTTAAAAATATTACGTAGAATAACCAGACAACAGTCCTTCAAATGTACAGAAAAAAGACAGTGTTACTTGTTTATGTATTTAAAATTTAAAATAAATTTCATCATGCAGAATATGGAAGGCTTACGAAAATATGTAAAGCTTTAAACAAGCAAACAAACAAACAACAAAAAAAAATCTGTTGCATTACTGAATGTAAGTAGACACATAATTTAGTCAGTCTCGCCTTGCAAGATATTAAACATTGATGTAATTTTAGCTGAATACACATTTATGAGTAAAAGTTTCTGAAATATTATTTTAAGAAATTTCTTTAAGTTAAAATTTCACATTATTTCTAAATAAAGTGCTGAAAATTAGAAAACAAGAAATACTAATGTTCTGTTTTATCCTATTCTCCAAAATTATATACATTTCTAAAAACGAACTATATATAAGTTACTCTATTGAAATGTATATTTCTTTATTTGAAAAAAAAGCATTTTTATTTTCTCATTAATGATAAAATATTCTTTTCCAAGTAATGATTCTGGAAATTGAATTTATATAAAAAATTATTGATTAAAATAACTTAAAAATAGCAGAATACAAAGTAATATCGCTAAAGCAATTTAAATAACTTTTATATATGTAATATTTCACGACATATTAAAGATCCCAATTTAGAATTTTAACGTAATCTCAATCTAAATACATTATTTTTTTTTTAAAGAAAATATTAATTTTCGTTTTAAGACATTAAAAAAGTCTCGAAGTTATCGAAACTTTTAATTTTCTAGCAAAGGAAAATTAATGGTAGTTATTGAAGGACGAAAACTTTTATTTAAGAATATATTTTATTATTTAAGCGAAGTATCATGGTTTATACATTATTTGAATATTAAAGTAAGGAAACAATGCTTTAAAATATGTACAATAGAAATTCAGAAATGTTAACGCATTTTCATTTAAACAGACAAATATTATACTTAAAAATTTATATAATAATGTATAAATTTTAGTATGCTTTATTCAGCTTTAATGTGAAATAACAAATTGAATTTTTTATTTATATTTTTATTCCAGATTTATTTATCAAATTTAGAAATAGATGTACTGGAAATCAGAAGATACGTAGCAAATAATAAATATATTATATTTAATATTTCGTGTGTATTTCCACTAATTTATTAATAATATTTAAAACACTTTATATATATATATATATATATATATATATATATATATATATATACATATATTCTCTCTTTCGTGTAATGCATTTTATTATATAATCTAAATAATTCGAGATATTTAAAATGCTTTTCATAAACTGTAATAATATTGCAACTTATTTTGTCCAAATAAATTTTTATTTTTAGAGGAAAATTGTAAAAATAAAAGTTAAAGAAAAATACATGATTATAATTTTTGGCTTTCTAGCAGATTGAATGATAACAAAGACATATTAAATAATTCATACATTTACATATTAAAAATAATTAGTTACATAACAAAATATTTTTATTTCAATAGGCAATTCTCGTTTTAAAATGTCCCATGTTTAAGTATAAAGTTAATTTATACCAGGTATCCTAAAATGGACTGGCTGTTTTTAGAATTCAATAATATGCAATTAGTGACATATGATTTTTAAAAAATCTTGCGGGAGGTTTGGGTAACATGTCAGGAGAGTTCTTTTATTTTATTGTGATTCCGGATTTTAGCTCCTAATAGCAACGATAGACAGCAAGGAATAGGCGGTCAAACGACGGCAAAACCGAAATAACGAAGCATTAATTGGAATAAAGAGGATTAAATATATGGAGTGGATGCCTAAGAACAAGATTGTGTTGGATAAAGAGACCCGCCCTAATTAAACTGCTTCCTTCGCATCTTTTCTTCAACTTTTATTTAAAATTTATGGCTGGACAATTTCAACAACATAATCCTGAATCGAAAAAAAAAATCGTTTTTTTTTTTTTCAGATACTATGTAGATTGTAATTGTAATCAACTAAACTAACTTAAAATTAAAAAAATATATATTCTATTTGGCGGGAATTTGTAAAATACTTACCAAACTTTATTTCATTTAAATACCTTTATTTCATTTTTTCCGCATATTTTCTGTAAATAATAAAATCATAATAATAAAATCGGGGAATTGCATAAAATAGTTTTTTACTATTACTCAAGTGAATTGGATGTTATGCCAAAGCTCTGATTAATTTTATCCTTAATTAAAATTCTTCATAAAATACATAGGGAAGGGTAGTACACAGTGAGACGAAAATTATTATTACTTAACGAATAGTGATGACTTTTATTCTTTTGAAAATATTTTTGCTACATCATTAAGTCACACAAATACGCTACACATTAATGATAAATTGTTTTAAGAAATTATTTATAAAACCACAGAAGCAGTATAACGGAGTATCGAAAATTGTCTCACTGTTTACCACAAGTGGTACACAGTGAGACAATGTATATATTTTCATAAATCATACATTTTTACACTCTATCAATAATTTTCTGCAGTTTATGATTTCTAATTAAAACTTCTAGATTTTCAAAATATTAAAAATATGAGCCTCGGCTGGACAATGGCAGACGTTGGGCTACCTTCATGCAAATTTTCAGTATCTTATGTTTAGTAGATTTTCCTAGCCATCGCACGCCCACACACACACACAGAAAGAGAGAGAGAGAGAGAAACTTTCTTTTGTTAATAAATAACTTTTTTTTTTTTTTTTTTTTTTTACATAGAACAACATAGTAGGTACACTATGATACACGTCTTACTGTGACCACAGTTATGTGTCTCACTGTGTACTTTCTTTATGCTGTAACAAAATGGATGCTACACCTGTTGCATCTATTTCATCGCTTTAAAAAGTTCATGTCGTTTTATCGAAATAGTCTATTATTAGATATAGCTAGGATTGGTTAAATAAATATATGTCATATTGAAGGAAATGAACTCTAAAATAGACGTTTATGTAACTTTAACCACTGAAAAATAAAGAATTACAGTAGAGCGCTAATTATCGGAACTCCAATTAACCGAACATCCAATTATCCGAACAGCCTATTTCTCTCACATTTTATTTTAATGATGATGAGATTGTGGATAATATTTAATATGAAAAAGAAATTGAAGAAATGAAAACGAATGCTCTGAAAACGACCCAGGTCCATCACATAACGAAAATTTTGAATGTTTGGAAACAGCTATAAAATGGATCGAACGGCAGAAAAACTCTGATCCTATTCAACTAACGTATTTAAGAAGAATTCGAGGTATGGCAGCATTGGAAGGAATGTCTACTTTGAAGCAAGCAACAATCGAAAGCTTTTTTGCTTAACTAATAATATCTGGAGTTAAGAAAATGATAAAAAAAGAAAAAGAAAATTCTAAATGATGAAAAAATAAAACAGTTTTTAAACAGGCTAGCAGTTAGCACTAACTGGTGCTGCCAGTCTTAATCCTGGATAATGTGTGAAGGTTTTAGTATAGTCAGGAACATCCTTACTATTTTGTCGGAGGAGTAATTTATGTGCCGAAACTACATCCACGTGTTGTTTAAGATGATGTTATTATGTGCGTGTGCAAGCTTGGAGAAAAAATTACAACTATATGTCAAAGTTGCTGTTGTCTCACTGTGTACCGCGTCTTACTGTGTACTACACTCCCATATCTAGAAAAGTAAAATTAATGGAAAAGGGCGCAAGTCAATATTTTCATTAAAATCATTTATGGATTATTTACGGTAGTTTGAAAATCTATTAAATACTAATCAAACAAGAAATATCATTAAGAAACTGATATATATATATATATATATATATATATTACTTTTGTTTTACTTTTTAACTAAATTTCCAAGGAAGAACAACATTTAATGTATTTATGGAACATTTCAGCATTACGAGAGATTATATGGTTCACCCGAATAAAAGCGTCACATCTCGCAAGAATTCATTTTGCATTATATTCCACTAATAGGTCTGTCATAGGTGCGTCATGCTACAGCAAAACTTTCATAAGTATACTTATTCGAAAAATCTTTTTTGCGCTATATGTCCGTTTGCGACTAAAGAAGAGAGGCAAATTGTGTGTGGGGAGGTAAATTTACCCAACCCTCCAAATCTCATCTAGGTCTTCATTCTTAAGGGTTTCACGCTTTTCTGCACGTCTTTACTGCTGCACGCAGAGCTAAGTGCTATAATTTCATGTTATAGTAAAAACATGAGAATCTTCTTTCGCCTCTTCTGTGAAATTAACTATTGTAGAGATGTGGCGATTTTATTGCGGAGAGCGATATTTATTTTACATACAGGCTATATCTGAAAAAGTGGGCAAAACTTTATGAAGTGATAGAACGTAGCTATGCGAACAAATTTCGTTATAGAATCTATGGTCGGAACGTAAGCGGTGAGAAGTTAAAAGGTAGATTTCCACTGTTCCAGGGTGATAGATAGGACGAGGTGGTCCCACAGCTTGGCCACCAAGATCCTCGGATCTCTCGAGTTTGGACTTTTTCCTGTGGGGCCATATGAATAGCCTAATGTGCGAGTGCCCCATCGAACGCGATATTGACCTTGTCGCCAGGATTGCCGTTGTTGCCTACGATATTTGGGAAATGTCTGGCGTCTTCGGAAATGTGCGATTTAGATGACTCTTCGATAATGGGTAATTATAAGATAAAGCTAGGAGAGTCTGCGCACATTTAAAAAAAAATAACACTAAAAAATCTAAAGATTAATTTTATTCTAAACTGTGCATGAATAATTTTGACGTCATTTGTTTTTTATGCATTTCCATTGTTATTTTGTTGTTGTGTTGTAATTTAATAGAACAGCAGTAATAAAACCAAGAAAACTACTTTAAGCAATCTCTCCTTACAGGGTAGGAGAGAATACGCACATGGAGAAAAGAGATTGTTATTAATAATAACTACAATTAAATTGTTAACAATAATAATTGCACTTAAATGACATTCTTGTAAGGGTTTTGTGAGTAAATATTATTGTATTAGGAGTGAATATTTCAACCTAATGTATAAATACTAAAAAAAGAATTTTAACAACATTTAAATAATTTTAATTTAAGAAGAAGATTGAAATATCAGTAAAAGCAAGCCCTAGTAAGAATACTAAATAAAATTAATCTACTTGATAACTTTTCTAACTTGAAAATTGCATAATTTTCATTTCCACAGTTTCAAAGTATATTTTTTACTAGCCGAAGTTGTCGTTGTCCACAATCAATGCATTTATTGTTGTAAATAATGCAGCTTTCGTACAATCAGCTGCCCCAATCAATAGACTGAAAGCAGTCAGTGGTTGAAGTTGTCTGCTGGTACAGTTCCTGACATTCAATGCGCTCTCCTCATTAACCTTCGCTTTTTTCTGTCAGTTTTTTATCCGATTTTTTCTAAAAATATCTTACCTTCAGTCTTTTTTTTTGTAGCAGCATCTTTCTTAAGTCTTTTTTCATGTATATTTTGTGGATTAGTAACATTAGTTGCACTCTGTTTCTTTGTGATTTCGATGGCATTAAACTACTTGGAATGGGTTAATACTTTTTCAAAACATTGTAGGTGTTATTACAAAATTTATATTAGTTGACAAAATTAATTTATTAGCAAATTAATTTTAAAAATTTTAAATATATATAAATATTTAATTAATTTATTAACAAATATATTATTAATTTTTTAACAAAATAATTACATAAAATTAATTTAATAACAATTGTATTATTAATTTATTTATAAATATTTTATCTACAAAAGTATATTTTTGCAAAATATTTTTTTATCAAATTTAGTTTCGATAATTATGTGTTTTTCGGAAGTTATTTCAAAATTGATTTATTCATATTCTTTCCACGTTATTTGCAATTCATGCAAATTTACCAATAAGCTACGAAATCTCTCCTAGCACTGAAACTTATGGGGAAATGCGCAATCTCTCCTAAGTAGCAGATACGCAGTCTCTGCTATTTTGGTAGGAGAGATTGCGCGGCCTTTTATTTTAACATGGCCACTTCTAAAATGAATTGTTGCTTGTTCGTCTAGGTTAGTAGTTTATATGAAATCGTTTAAGTTCAAAATATTTTGTACTACTGACATTCTATAAACATTCTGAAGAACAGTTATGAAAATTCAAGCACTTACTTTGGAAAAACAAAACAAAATAGCAATGCTTTATCCAGGATGGTTGGAACAATCAATGTGCACATTCATGTAGATACTGAACTAATGCTGCTGTACAAATTCCTGGAGTCGCTACGCCCGCACTCCACTCCTTCCCGTCGAATCTCTTTGTGCGCGATCTCTCCTGGCTTTACCTTATATAAATTGGAGTCAAAATTTGAAAAAAAAATTTATCACTTTGTAAGAATAAACAAAACAGAAAGCATCATTTTTAAATACGATACACTTATTCTGATTGAGTCATAGCTACACACACTTCTTTTAAATGAAATAAAAATGGCTATGATCGAAATTATATGACACATACTATTTTCAAATTCTATTCACCTTCAAAGCAGGAACAAAATAGAAAGTATCATTTTTTAAATAAGTTGCAATTTAATCTACATCAAACTTATCTACATACATTTAATTTATTAATAAACTTGTGTACGTTAAAGTTTCCATCATACATTCTATTTGCAAATTCTAAACACCTTGAAAGAAGAAACTAAACAGAATTCTCCATTTAAAAAGTATAATAAATACAGATTGTCGTAAAAGTTCCCGTACTGACGACATATGAATTTATTATTCACAAAAGAACAAACATTAATACGATTACTTTTATGCTAATGATAAAAAGCAATTTTAGAACTTATATTTATAATAAAAATTTCAAAATGTGCAACGCTTTCTAGGAGACATTTTTGCGCATGTTTGTAGAAATGCATTTAACGTGCTGGGAGTGACTTCTTGTATCCTTTGAATAATGGCAATTTTCAGATCACCTATTGTTTGAGGATTATTTGCATAAACATTTTTCTTTAAATATCCCACAGAAAAATGTCCGGGATGCTCAGATCAGGGTGTCGAGTTGGCAAAAGATTTTTTGAAATGAGTCGATCGCCAGAAATTCTTCAAGCATGTCCATGGTTTCATCAGTTGTATGGATTGCTTCACTACCTTGTTGGAACAGAGCTCAATCACTTCTAACAGTTCAACAAATTGCTGTATAAGTTCTTTTATGCAAAACTATCAACAGTTGATTCGAAAAACATAGGTCCAACTATCCTTCTGCGTGATACACCGCACCGAAGGCCAATTTTTTGAAAATGCAAAAGATTGGTGTAACGACTTTCGGCGTTCCACTCCTGTGTTTGCCTTCCACCAGAACCTGTATTACGAAATCTTCGAACGAGCCGATATAACGTGTCTTTACTCGGTCTTGCATCATTTGGATATTTATTTCGCCAAACATCTTTGCACCATTCAAACGATTTACATGTAAGATAAGTTTCGAGCAGCGTAATTCTCTGAAAGCGTGATAAATTTATTTCACTATGAAGAACAAAATAACATAGAACTTTACTCTCGCACCAGTTAAGCGAGAAAAAAATAACGAAACGATAAAAGCTCAAAGACTGATGCAATAATAAGCAGAGGATAAAATTTATTATTTTAAAAAAAATTGCGGCAATGAGTTCTATAAGTAGGAGTACGGGAACTTTTACGACACACTCTATAATCGTCTTGAGTCTAAGATACTTATATTTAATTAATTTATAAACTTGCCTACATTCAAGTTATTATCAGACTATATTAAAATTTTGTTTCGAAAATGTTAGCTTGCTAGCCGATAAAATGTTTCTTTGAAATTTAATTATTGTTGACTAAAAATATAAATACATAAAAAACATATCTTAATTACTTGACAATAATTTAATTCTATTAAAAGTATTTTTTGACTGAACTTTTTTTGAGTAATTTTTTTAGTAATCAAATCATTTACACACATTTTTGAATTAAAAAAAATATTAAATGTCACAATATAAAATTGTATTTAAATGCCCCCAAAATTGATTCAGAAAGCTTATTTAAATAATTAAGATGTGAAAAAATCATCTGTCTCTAATGGGCTAAATTAAAAAAAGAAACTTTATAAATAATTTAAAAGTATGAAAATCTAACGCACATAAAACATTTTGCACCATGAATTATTACTAATTTGGAAATGCCAATAATTTAAAAAGGAAACTTTTTAAAAGACAGCTGTCAAAAGAATCTGTATCTCACTTAACTGGAATTTCATTAATGAGACATGATGATAAAAAAGAGAGCTTAGTACTTCATGGATCATGTAACAGACTTTATTTTTAATTTTTCGGGGATTAAACATGATAAGTAATTTATGATGTTTGACACCAGTGACCTAAAAAGTTAAAAGAGTCTTAGGAAGCTACGTTACATTCATTAATCATTTAAACATCTTATCAAGAATTTATTGTATAACGTAAATGTTTTCTTTTTTTCAGAATCTTGATTATGCATTGTATTTATATCACGTTGATACATTAGTAGGATTAAACTAATACAATATTAAATACCAAATAACTATATTTGCTTCCACATTTATAGTCAGGAAAGTATTTTATTTTTTGTAATTGCAAACAAGTTTTAAAAAATGCTCGTTTCGTTCCTTGAATTGTGCAACAGGATATGAAAACTGAACTTTATTTATTTCTTGCAGCTTTAAATCATTTTACAGTATTAAAAACAGCAGCATTTTGAAATGTTTGAATCCTTGCTTTTATAAGAGCGGAAGGTGCAAAACAAGAATACTTTTTTTGCACCGAAAAGTGACGCACATTAACACTAAAAAGAACGTCAGAGGTCATTTTGACCCCTACAATATGAATATATTTCCTTTCGAAGCAAATATTACTTTGTAAAATAAATTTAAAAGACTCAAAGAAGAAAAATGTTAACCTCTTGGAGACGAGCAACCGGTATACGTGCCCAAAATCCTTCATTATTCCCACCAGTTATTTTTTATTGTAATGTTTAACTTATTTAATCAGTACATTTTCGATATTCAATTACAGAAGATTTTCTGTTTTGAAAAACCGGTGGTAATAGATTAAAAATTAAGCAAAGGGCTCTCGTCGCGGAATTGTTAAATAAATATGTTAAACAGATTTAATTAAAAATTCCGGTGCAAAATATTTTTTATAAAACTTCAGTAAAATGTCCTGTATTTTAATGATAAAAGTTTCTTTTTAAAAAAAAAAATATGGCTATCAAAATCATTTTTTTGCTTTCACTGTATGATTGGCACAAATTGGTTGGGGGGGGGGGGGGGCGGCTGGAAAATTCTTAAAACCTAGTTTAAATTATCTTATGTCGTATTCTAATAAACGAATGTACCTTCGAATATTTATGGTAACCAGTGCATTGCGATTGCGAAAATAGGTATTTTTACGTACTATCCTCTTCAGTAGCCTATATTAAAGTGACTTAATGGCTTTTAGTGTATCACGTGTTTTCAATTAAATGAGGTATTTCATAAAATTCACAATTCATGATCAGATGAAGTATTTCTATATTGTCATAGATTTAGAATTGCATTCATATTAAACATTCTATTTAGATTAGTCGAAATAAATTAACTCAAAAAGGGAACTTGTGTGTTATTTTAATCATTTGTTTTTCTTTTAAATCGGAAATTATAGAACTAATTTGTACACGAGCCAAGTGTAAACCCTATAATTGACTATATATATTTTACATGTTCAACAAAATTAAAATTTTAAATAGAAATTTATAAATAAAATGCATTAAACACTTTTACACCTTTCAATAACGTCAAATAAGCATAGTTATAACGAGTGCAATTTCCAGTACAAAAAAAAATTGCCACTTTTTACAGACTTCGTGCATATAATTAGAATTTCTGATATCTTTAAAGTACAATGCGTCAAAATAAAACGTAAGAATGATTTTGAAATTCAATAACGATTTAGCTAAAATACGTGAAGAATATTTTAGGTATTATAGGACGACTTATATGATTATGCTTATAATTGGAAATTAAAGATTACATATTTTGAAAAAGATTCATTTTTTTTTATTTTATGTTTGTAATCGAATAAAAAGTGAACAAACATGAAGAAAAGATTAAGAAATATATAATACAGTCAAATCAAAAACAACGCACTTATTTTCTTCTCCGTTTTTGTGTTTTTATAACAAACAGAAGATTACGAGTATTACATTCACAACCAACTTTAAAGTAGAACCACTTTATATCTACTAGATGATCGAACCCGAGCTCATCGGGTTACAGAATATAGGTGAAAACCAATTTTTTTTTTAATCTAATTATTTTTTTACATGCAATATATATTTTACATTGCCCACTAACATCAAAAAGAATTTTTATATGAAAAATATAAATTATGCAATCAAGTAAAGTTTTTAAATTTATTAAAAGCGATACTTTCACATGTCACCAAATGCCAGGAGTTATTAACCCAAGATTTTGCCACTTACGTCAGTCTTTCCGATCATTTCGGTGCATAAGCACGTGGTTCAATCACATGTCTGTTAAATTTGTTTCTTATTTACATTAATTTATTTATTTTTCTATAGAGGAAGTTTTAACTTTGGTATGGAACATTAGACGGAAACATATGCTGAACTTTTTACATTGTTTTAAGGGCAAGCGGATTAACCTTCCGTAATCGAGCTACACGTGATAGAGATAAATTAAAAAATAATTTATGCTTGAAAATCTATATATATATTACGCTATCGTACGTGACACAGAAATCGCTATTAATTGTTGGTTAATTGTAAACAATTGGTGGTTTATTGTTTAATGGCAACGCCCGAATGAAACGCATCTCATTGGTTATTGTGTAATATTTTAAAAAAGTGAATAACAATAAATAAATAAAAAGTTTATTTAATAACTATAGAACAAAAAAATTTATATAATTTTAAGAAATAAAATAAAAGTAAATAAACAATTTATTAATAAATAAACAACAGCAACCGGGTTACCATATCAAGCAAAATAACGACACTTTGGCAACCCCGGTAAAGTACCCCGGTGCGTATATGACATTGTCGTCAGAAAAAGTCGTGCCAACGTAGTGCGTATATGACACCTGTGCCGTCATTTATTCATCTAATTTAAAATACAATAAATAAAAAAATAAATGAAGGTGCTTTTCCAGTATATGTACTTGGCGAAATAGATAAAAGGTCCATGGCGAGAAAAGAAATTTTTTTCTGGCAATCGATTTAATCAAAATATTTTTCTTTTTTTTTTTTTCAAATAAAACTACATAAAATTGTCCATAATCGCAAAGAGTTTGAATCGCAAAGAGAGAGAAAATTCTCGCCTAATAGCATTTTTTATTTCGCCAGCAGCGTTTTTTTATTGTTCGAGGGGTAAATTAAAACAATGCTTTGATGTTGAAATTAAATGATTTATGGTATTATTTATTCTTTTTCTTTTTTTAAAGAATTTTTTTTTTTTTAAGTGAAAGTCATGAATTTTAAAGGTTTTATTTTTAAATTAAAGTCATCCATTCTAAATAAAATGAGTGAAAGGATTATATTTTAATCTGAATTAACGAAATATATGTAAAAACAAATGCGACGGGTACAATGTTTGGCGATTTATCACATGTGCCCCACTAACATAACTGTAGGGAGTTCTCGATTTCTCTCAGAATCTTCAAATTTGACGAAGGATTGAGCAAGTAAATTAAATTATGAATAAAAGTAACATGATACAATGCCTAGCATACATTTATGGGAGGGCAAATTGATCGCCACGGGTGGCTAGTTATTTTAAAAACCACAATAACTCAGTCAATTAAGATACAATTTTCAAACAAATTGCATTTGAAAGTAGATTTTTTTCTCTATTTGACGGTTTAAAAATTGAAAATGTGCAATATTTAGAAATTTAAAAAATCGCTGACATAGCACGTATTTTAATTTCAATTTAGTTTTTTTTTAGTTTTTATGAGAAAATGGCAACAAAGGGGTACAGTAATATATTATTTTCTTTCTTCCGTGATTAGTTTCCCTTTACTTTCAATCCTCCACGACTTTCAACAGAAATGGAGTTCTTCAGTTGCCACAATTACAAAAAATGTATTAAAAACTCCAAAAAAATTAATATCTCAAAATTAAATTGAGATACAGCTTTCAAACAAATTCAATTTAAAAGAGCATTTTGTTTTTCGTTACACGACGGTGTTGAAATTTAAAATGTGCGATGTTTAGAAGCTTAAAAATTTTCAGTAGAGAAAATTGCAAAATGAAAATTTTATTTCAAATTTCAAAGTGTTGCCATTCGCAGAATGACGTGTGCTTTACGCACAGATATGTTTGTCCTTTATAATATAAATAGATATATATAGATATATATAGATATACCAATCACTTAAAAAGAAATATTTATTTTACTTAATTGGTGATAAGACATTAAAAATATGTGTAAAGATGTTGTGTTTACATAATATGACTAGAGACATTTCGAGACTCACACGCGCTCATTTTCAAGAGATAAAATATTACTGAAGGAGAAAACATACAGCTTAATAATGCTACGCATTTACAAGCGACGTCAGTCTATTGCTCTAAAAAGAGTGGGTGGGAAGAATTAAGGGGGCAGTGGAGTTTAAAATCCTTATATATATATATATATATATATATATATATGTAAATTTCACCTTAAATATTATTCAAGAACATTATATGCATTATGGCATGCATTTATCACTAAAAAAAATTTTTTTTTTAATTATTTTTGAGAAAAAAATGGAATTTTACGCGTCGTCTTAGAAATCTTCGAAATGCCCTCTGTGCGTTCCATATCAATGAAAATCCCCAATATATTTTTTATAAAAGTTTGGTTTATATATAGAAATAAAATAGAGCATCGAATTTTATATATTTAAATTTAAAGGTTAAAAAAATTTTTGAAAATTTTTGAAATTTTTTCGAAAAAATTTTGAAATTTTGATTTTTTTTTACCTTTCAATTCAAATATATAAAATTCGATGCTCTATTTTATTTCTATATATAAACCTATCTTTTATAAAAAATATTGGGGATTTTCATTGATATGGGATGCGCAGGGGGCATTTCGAAGATTTCTGAGACGATGCGTAAAATTCCATTTTTTTCTCAAAAATATTTTTTTTTGTGATAAATGCATGCCATAATACATATAATGTACCCTTGAATAATATTTAAGGTGAAATTTAAAAAATAAAAAATAAAAAAATTTAAGGATTTTAAACTCCACTGTCCCCTTAAGCTGAATTTTCAGGTGCTGATTCTCTTGAAATACCTAGAATGTTGAACCAAATCGCGCGAACATTATAAGAAATGACGTCGTTGCATGTACAGTTACTTTAAATTACGATCACAATGGATTCACCTATTGAGAATCCTTTGAGATTTTAATTAAAAATAATAGTGTATGCAAGGACGTAATTTTTAATAATGTTCTTGCGATTTTGTTCAATATTCTAGGTATTTCAAGAGATTTAGCTCCTGAAAAGTCAGCTTAATAGCACAATTTTTCAAACAGACCTCAATCCAAGGGTCTTTTAACTTTTATGCTACCGAAAAGCTGATGTAAATCTAAAATCCGGAATGCTATTTATCTTAAAAGAAAAATCACAGAAGGTTGCCAACAAATAACTGGAGAAACAACGCTAAGAAAATTTGCCAAAATTAGAGCGATTATTGTGTGCCGGCATAGAAGGTATGCATGTGAAATACATCGTGTAACTGTAGCATATTGTACTGTTTGCACACACTAAATAAACATCAGTCACCGCTTTCACCATTTGTATGGAGAGAGGGGATGATAAATAACGCGTAAAAAAATTACGAGTAGAAAAATATTAACGTTTTCTAAATTGGAATTCAATAGTGAAAACCGCATAAATGTTTAAAAGGTGGTGATTATGTACTTATAAAGCATATAACAATTTAAATGAAAATAAAATTAAATGATTTAAGATATTATGCTTTAAAAGAAAAATCTCTTAAATGTAAAGCATGTTATAATTTTTACAAATCTTAAGTTTACTTAAATATTATAGTTTCCGAAATCGGAATGCTTAATTTAATATTTTATGTTTTAAAAACTGACGAACTGGGAGTAAAATTTAAACACTTCATATAAAATTAAGAGTAGATTTTAGAAATATTTTGAAAACTAAGAAAAAAACAGACATCCTTTAAGATGAAAGCATCGGAAAAAGAAGTTAAGAATTTTCCCGAGGAGATATTTTGAATATAAGAATGCATCAAACGTCCATAGACATAACAATACCGAGGGGAATTCGAAAGCTGAGTGACTAGAAGCCTTAACAGGAAAACCTCTTAAATGTAAAGTATGTTGTATGTTTTACAAATATTAAGTTAACTTTAATATTATAGCTTGTGCAATTGAATTCAGTTGATAAAACTTTCTAACGCATACATGCTTAAAAGGTGAGGATTGTTTAATGATGAAACCTATAAAAATATAAATGAAATAAAATTAAATGTTTTAAAATATCATAAAATAAAAGAAAAATCTCTTAAATGTAAAGTATGTTACTTGTTTGTTACAAATGTTATGTTTACTTAAATATTATAGAATTTTCTCTTGCACGATTAGTGCAAAATGTGTTCAAATAACTATGAAATTATAACTAATAATAAATTTTTCGATGTATTATATATCTATTTAGCTAGATGAATATAAAATCTCTCCATATCCAGTTTCGTTACTAATAAATATTTATGAGAATTCATAGACACTTTGGGGAAATATCTAGGAATATATAATTGAGAATTACGAACATTTTTGAGGCAAACAAATTAACGAATTCTCTCATCTAATAATATTATCTAGAAGTGCTGAATACATCTTTATGTAAAATAGCCCCAAGCTGAAGGTACGTACCACAAACTTAATCAAAAATTAAATTATTGTCTAGATTAAATTTAATCTTCTTTGATTCAAAGGATGCTTCTATCGTACTTACATATTTCAAGGGAAAATTATTTGATTGAATGCAAAATATATTCTTTCAAATTCAGCAAATTTGGAAACTTTATACTAATACATGCATAGACGTTTCAGAGAATAATAATATACGCCGATGCTGCATGAATTAAGTTATTTAAATAAATCTTTCTAAGGTTTTAACTGATAACCCATCATTCATTATTTCGATTAAATAAGTAATCATTTAAATCTTTATATTTTTTATAATTTAAAATAGAAAATATTCAAATAATATTTCTTTAAAACAGTTCCAATATGTGTCACATTCGTATTGTTTAAAATGTAAATGTCACAAATATTTTCTTTTTCATGTAGTGGAATTAAATATTTTTCTAAATGTACTTTCAATCTAAATCTCTAAAAAATTTGAAATATAACTTTCAAACAGCTGATTCATATTGATCCAAATAAAAAAGGAAAATTCATTGTTATAAAAATAAAAAAAATGGTTTTGTTCCAAACTCAAATATTACATAGTTATTCGTGGTAATTGTTCTATCATATGTATATAATAGTGTTCTCTAATTTTTAGTTCTGTTCTGGTTTCAAAAATGATTTCAGATAAAAGACCTCATAAAAATTCACATTTTATATTAGTACAAATATTTTAAAAATAATTGAAGATAACTTAACTGTAGGCATTTTGTACATTTACATATTCAAGTGAATATGGTAAAATATATTTATTCATTGTTAAACAAATCTGTACTGCGACAAAATGCATGGACACTGGGAATATATATAGATTTTACAAGTCTATTATCTTTCTGATAAACAAGATAAAATTAAAGTAGCATTCAAAGTTTAAGTTATGTGTTTTCGCATTGACACCAGGAAAACGGTTTTTATTTTGTTTAATAAAGAAAAAAAGTTTTGGATATTTTTGTGAGATTTTAATAAAATACTGATGAGAAAAGCAAAAAATAAGCAATTGTGCACAGTGAGAGGATCCAAAAACTTATCTTAAACAGAACATTATATTCCGTTTATAACGAGCGTAACATAGAACCTTTCATTTGTAGACATATTTTATTGTAAATATTGCGACAAATACATGGCAAAACATACCTTTTTCCATATCTTTACCTATACCAACACAAATTTAACATAATAATAAATGGCACGAAATGCTCAATAATAATTTGACATAGAATGATATTATATATACAGTATACCCATTAAAGTCCCTTGCCATACTCTTAATTTCGGAACGGCTACTGCTTTAAAAAAAAGTGGTGTCTAGGTATAGTAAAGCAACTATGAGCACTGATTGAATCTGCGTTCGGCGACACCTCGTGGAAAACTGCGGAGTTAATATTCATATCGAGAAGGAAAAAAATGATTTACAAAGCTGTAGAGCATCTTCGATTTAGTACGAAACATTACCTTGTTGACAGTAATGCGCAGAATAAAACGGTTAAAACACGCATTTGGTTTCTTTTTTTTTTTTTTTTTTGGGGGGGGGGGGGATTTCCTACACTAATACGTCATGCAACTTTAACAGAATGAGAAAGTATTATATTTCGGACAAATGTGCATCCAAATTTGCATTGTAGCAGACGGTTAGAAGTTTGAACATCTCAAATAAAGGTGTATTGTTATAACTAGTGATTTTTTCTTTCTAAGATCATTTTGTCACGTCACAGTGTAGGAAATCACGAAATATAGTGAACAAGTAGGTAAGTGTGATCACAGATTGCACAGAGGGTTTCGATTAATATTCCTTTCAAAACGCTTTATCCTTTCGCAAAATCTGTTCGTTCTACATTTCGCAACCAGGGGTTCGCACTCTATTCTACACAAACATCTATCGAAAGGAAACTCTGTTTTGCAACCTATCCGTAGATATATTAGTCAGGGGATCGGGCCCATAGCGCCCGAGATAGGTAGGCGCCCCCAGGCGGAAAAAGTAGAACTAAAATATGTAAGGCTATGTTCATAATATGAAACAGTGGTCAAAGGGCTGTCGGCAAAAGTTTGAAAAGAACCCACCGGATGCAATGAAGAGAGTTTAGAAAAATTGCTTAAAATACACAAGTTAGAGACCGGAAGGGTACATATATAAGGCTTTTTGAAAATTTTATGATTTGTCGTTTGATGTGAGGTGTTCAGCTTTAAGTTTGCAAAATTTCAAGTCTTTAACTTAATCAGGGACTCAGAAAAAAGGTAAAAATACATAAGTTAGAGCCCAGAGGGGTAAATATAAGACTTTTTAAAATTTTTATGATTTGTCGTTTGATGTGAGGTGTTCAGCTATAAGTATGCAAAATTTCAAGTCTTCAACTTAATTGGGGGCTCAGTTAGAACAAAAAGAATTAAATACACACGTTAGAGCCCAGAAGGGTAAATATAAGACATTTTGAAAATTTTATGACTTGTCGTTTGATGTGAGGTTTTTAGCTATATAGATGCAAAATTTCAAATCTCCAACATGTATAGTTTCTGAGAACGGGCTCTGTGACGGACAGACAGACAGATAAGTGAGACGAATAGGGTTTCGTCAGATGAACGAAACCCTAAAAACAAATGCGCGTTTTAACAGTTCTGTTATTCGTATTAACTTCCAAAAGGTATCTTTTCGTACTAAATCGATGATGCTCTACAACTTTGTAAATCACTTTTTTCCATATCTCTTTCCGCGTTCGAGGTAGGAATGCTAACTCCACTATTTTATACCAGGTTTTCGCCGTGGATAGTTTCATTCAGTAGCGCACAGCTACTTTACGATACAGCTTTTATGGATATAACAGCACCGTTCCAAAGATAAGATGTGACAACGGACTTTAGTGTGAATACTGTGTATGATATATATAAAATTTGATACATTTGTCGAATTTCTTGAAAACAGCAATCAAATTATTATTTTTTGTTTTACAATGCTAGTACCTTTCTAAAGAGAATCTCTTAAGAACTTAAGAAGATGATATCTAAGTAATAATTTACTATATTTTTACTTATAAAAACTTTATAAATTTTAAATAATATACGAATTTTATATTTTTTTATTAATGCGCACAGAGTAATTCTTATTTTCGTGGTACAACATGAAAATTTTAAGAGAAAACCCCGACAAACATACAATTATTTGAAGAAACTTCTGTAACTGTTGTTTGAAGTTTGCTTTCATGTTAAACGACACACAGAAAAAACTTCCTAATTATTCCTTTTAGAATAGAAATAACACATTAAAAAATTCCAATTATAAACATCCCCACAAACTTACTTACTTTTAATAGTAAACTTTAAAAATTAAAGTATGTTAAAACGTCAAATGGTAATTTTTTAAAACACAAATTCATGCGTTTCATGAGAACATCTTTTTTATGAATTTTTGAGTAACTCTTTTATCTGAATGAATTGCAGAATGCAGTTAAAAGGGAAGTTTTCTTTTTCTAATGTAGCAGTTGCTGTCATAACCCATTTTTTAAGTCTTTAAAAATGAATCAATGACGATTTAAATCTTTAATGGCTAGATGTATGTAAACGATCACATTTAATCTCATTTTACATCCATATAAATAAAAATGTAAATGTTCGTTTGTTCAAATCGCTGATCTCCGAAATTTCTTTACGATTGCTTTGAAATTCACGGGTTGAGTTGCATTCGAATACGGAAGTTTGTTATATACTTATTATGAACCTCGCTCTCTCACACCCCCATCTGCAACCTTGAACAGCAGGGGGAGCTTTTTATTTTTTTTCAAAAGCCACCATGTTATATATCATTAGAAAGCCCTTGGTGTACTGTTTCATATTATGCGCCTCGCATCCCTCCCCTCACTTTGCCCGCGTGGGGGCACATTTCTATATAAATAAAAATATAAATATTCGTTTGTACAAAATCTTGAACGTTGCGAAAGTTCTTCACCGATTGCTTTGAAATTCACGGATTGCGTTGCATTCAAATATGCGCGTGTTTTTATATACCTATCACGAATCTCGCTCCTTCCTTCACCAATTTCCCCGCCACCACCTGGAGGCACTTTTTAATTTATTTCAGACGCGCGTCAAGTAACATATCACTAGAAAGCCCTTTGACTACTCTTTCATATTATGCATCTACCACTCCCCTCATCCCACTTACTTCTCGGGGGTGGGAGCACATTTCTATATAAAAAAAAATGTAAATGTTTGTTTATACGAAATCTTAAACCACCGAAAGTTCTTCACCGATTTCTTTGAAATCCACCTATTGTGGTGCATTTGAATGCGCGCGTGTTTTTATATTACTATTATGAACCTCGCATTCCCCTACCCCAATTTCATCCCCGGGACACTTTTTTAATATTTTTCGACGCCCATTATGTGGTATATCATTAGAAAGCCCTTTGACCACTCTTTTATATTATCCATGTCCCCTTACTATGCCCTCCGGAGGGACACATTAATGAAATATTTCGTCAGTATTTTGTATGATTTTTTTCTTTGTTTTTTAGTTCGTGTTTTTTTCTTTTAGCTCACAGGCTATTAAAGCCTAAGTGCTAATGTGCACGTAGGTTCTGTTTGTAGGTATTTGTGTAACGCGATAACTCTTGATAGAAATATCTGATTTGCTTCAAATTTAGTAAATAGTTTCATTTTGATAAGGCGCTTCCATGATTAGTTTTGGGAGTTCATTGGTTAAGCATAAACGGGGCAACGGGGGCTAATCTCCCCTTAATTTAGATAAATGGGTTTTTCATGCAGAATTATCTGATTTGCTTCAAATTTTGTAAATAGGTTCATTTTGATAAAAAGCTTTGCTGATTAGTTTTGGGGTTTTATTGGTTATGCAAAGGGGGACGGGGTGCTAATTCTTCTCCCCTTAATTTAGATAACTTGGTTTTTCATGTAGAATTATTCGATTTGCTTAAAATTTTGTGAATAGGTTCTATCTGATAAGGCGCTACCCTGATTTCTTTTGGGGGTGCATTATTTAAGTATAAAGGGGCGAATGGGGGCTAATCCCCCCTTAAATTAGATAAATGGATTTTTCATGCAGAATTATACGATTTGCTTCAAATTTGGTATACAGGTTTATTCTGATAAGGCGTTTCCCTGATTAGATTTGGAGGTTCATTGGTAAAGTATAAAAGGTGGGGGGACGGGGGGTAATCCCCCTTAATTTTTTTTAATGGACATTATTCTTTATAATAACAGTATAATATACAATTAGTGTGAATAGTCTGTGAGCTCAATGCCATAAGTTTAACTCGACACATACCTTTTTAATTCACTCGATGTGCAGGGATGCCACCGCATGTACTCCAATTGACAATTGGCTTGCCAATTATGATATTGCGAAATATTCGCTAAATCTTTGCAATAGCGCGGCTTGCGGCTTGCAGTAAAAAAAAAATATATGAGTAATTTCGTAGTAGCAACAATCTTGACAGGAACTTTAACAGATGAAGATTTCCTCATTCCTCGCATTCCTTTGATTCCAATGGATGGGCAATTTCAATTTAAGAGATTGCAATTACCTATTTGATTGGCGTTTGTAATCTTCATCAACAAAGCTTAGGGCCAAGCTTTAAAGTTCTGCGGTTTAGATCTAGACATGAATTGCTTCTCCCACGGGCAATTATATGTTTCGTGTTCTAGAATCGTTTAATAAGACAATCTCTATATCTGGTCAGATAATGTAAAAACGAAAAATATTGTATATCCATAAGTATTTTGAAATTAAACATATTAGTAAACGTGTACTTTTTCTTTTCTTTCTTTTCCAATTCGCCAGATTGAGCCACAGCAATGCGTGGTCGGATACAGCTAGTTAAATAATAAAATTACTGTTTGAAATCTTTATGAGAGGGAATTTATCTGACTTTATTAATCTATAAAGGGGTAATACCCCCTTAAAAGCCTGGGAAATCATTATTTTTGATACTTTTCTTTTAAGAAAACAACTCAAAATATTGCGTATTTCTCTAGAAAAGATTTAAGAATATGCGATTTAGATTTGCAGACAATGGATTGAAAACTATTAAAATATGCTGCGAGTAAACTTCTATTACACGTTTTCAAATTCTGGTTAAATGCTTCATAAAATTGTCTGTAAGTAAACGAAAATATGTAAATGATGTAAAATCTTGATATAATAGCTGTCTTCGAACAAATTTGCTTTCCGATGTATAGTTTTATTATATATATATATATATATATATTGATGGAATTTCACGGGTCGTACGTATTGTTAACCCTTATGCAAAATATAAATAGAAATAAGTGTAATAATAAATTTATTTTCGGAATGATTTCTATTTGATTCTTTTTCTTTTAACTCGCATTAAAATTAATTGTGCAATATAACTGAAAGTAATAACATGAAAGGATAACTTAAATCATATTTCAGATTTATTTATTTGTAAATGGTATCACAACGGCTAATCGTACTAAAAAAAAAATACTTAAATAAATAGAATAAAATAAAGAGATTTACATAGAACAATTTTTACTCACTCCATAAAATTACGACATCTATCTATTGCAAGGAAATTTAATTTTTAAATCATTGATTATAAGCTCTTTTATTGCATTGGGGGAAGAATACACTTACACCTACAGATGTATAAACAAATTGACACATCTGAGACAAGTCAAATTCTACTTATTTTGCTTAAGTACAATCTTATTCACCAGACAAAGATGGCAGGAAATTGTTTCTTCTCAAAAGTAAATTTTACGACCTTGCAATAATATGCTCGTTTAATAGTTTCTCATTATAATTTGAGGATTTAACCATAAAAACTTTGTTTTTAATCGTGTAATTTTACGAAATATAAGCGAATAATCCGCATAAAAACGGCACTCTGAAAAACGAAATTCTTGCACTTTTAATTAATTTATTACGACACATATCTAAAAATGTGCGCCAAATAAAAATCCTTTTATGCTTTTTGTAACTTAAAGATAATGCGCATCTTCTGAACAACATTGTATTATAAATGCATAAATACTTTAATTTAAAAATATTGTCTACAGAAATGGCGGAAATGGATAGATTTTCCTCCTTCTTATTTTTACATTAAAAGCTTCTCTAACATATTTATGTTTTTTTCTAAAGATAAATATAAACTCTGAACTTTTAAGAATAATTTAAAGCTAGTTGTTTTTTTATGTATATTTCTAAAATAATATTTTTTAGCTTAAAAGTATACCTAATATTATTGCATTTAAAAATTTCTGGTCCAAAAAAAAACCTCGATACAAAACTTTTTCTGAATAATATATAATTTATATAATTAAACTATTATATAAGTTTATATACTTTATAAACTCCTATATAATTTATAACTGAAAAAAAAAATCATAAAAATTCTGAATCAAAAACAGCGTGCCTGTTCTAAAAGTCAATCAAACATATTTTTCAAAAAACAAACGTATTAGGCTAACCCAACATTAGCAACACCATCAACGAAAATAAAAATAGATTTTTGTGTAAAATTTTAATTTATTTTTTTTTTCAGATATTTCTTCATTTCTCGATAAACTAATCAGAAAACTCTACTATTCAGAAAATTACTAAAATTTCCAAAAATCTATTTTTTTTAAAGTTTGTAGGTTTTTTAAAGTAGACAAAATTAACTTTTCTTTTACTTTTAATATATTGTGAGATATTAATTTATTTTAAAATATTATGCAGAAAGAAACAAAACTGAGTGCATATAAATTCCTTATTAATGTTCTAAGTACTAATTTACTTGTATAAAAGCTTTATAAAAATGTAAGAAATATGTTTTTAAATTAATTTTTAGAGAGTAAATATCATTTTTGCGCTACGGATGAAAATTTTAAAAGAAAGTCCTGATACATATTATTTAAGGATACTTTTTAACTATTACTTGAAATTTGTATTTGTGTTAATCGACAAAAACACTTCTTAAAGATTACTTTTAAAATATATATATATATTGATAATATATATATATATATATATATATATATATACATATAATTCGAGCACAAATTTATTAATGTAAAATTTGAATCTCAAAGTATGCTACTGCACTCTAAAGAATAAATGCGTAAATTTCCATATTAAAACAGGTATTCTTATTATACAAAAACGATTTAAATATATGCGTAAAGTGTAAATTACCAAATACACGCCCTGGTGTGTCAATTTCAAAATACTCACTTTCCTGTGTATTATTATAGCACATTAAGCAACTTAAGAGTGTAAAATGTTATCAGATAACTCAGAAATGCCGAGTTTAACGTGTAAATTGCACATGCGTACACATATATATGTGTAATATACAAAAACGATGGGTTTTGTGTGCATAGTACGTAATTTTATAGTTTGGAGTGTAAATTTTTAACTAAATATTTTTATGATCACAAAAAAAAAAAAAAATATTTTTATGATCGCAAAAAATAAAAAAAAAATGCTAAAGAACAAAAGTGGCGTTTCTGTTCTCTTTCCAGCATATTTTGTTTTTAGACCAGAAAATAGTGGAACCTTAATTTTTGCAAAAAATACGATCGTCTGATATTATATTTACTGTATATCATAAATTCTCTTTTAAAGTTGTTTTGAACCCATGCAATAGTATAGTCATATTTTATAATAGAATATGTATAATCTGAATAAGGAAAAATAAAATTTTGAAAAATATAGAAATCGTGACGATGGTACTATTTCCGGATTTTTTTTTAATTTCAGGTAGATTTTGTATGAAATTGTATGTATTGATTTCCTACCCTGACGAAGACAATAACCATTTTTCCAAATGGTTAAAAAAAAATGCTGTTTTAAAAATTTTAAAGAGGTTAAAATTAATATTTCTTAAATAGATTGCACAGTTAGAAAGATAAAAATACCATAATACCGTGTATATATATATTTTTTCTTTTCCGTAGCTCCATTCGTTTAGCAGAGATAAAAATATTATATATCCGTTCTTGCCATTTTTTAAAACTGTGGAACATTATGCCCCACAGTAAGACTTTTCACGCTTTTTCGTGATGTTTATTATGGTTTTTAAATAATATATCGGATGATTAACAAACAAAATGGAAAATCTGAGCCTCAGGTGCAACAGTACTTGCTTTGGACTATCCTCTCCTACATTTTCAGACCTCTACGTGTGGTAGATATTACTAGCCATTCCGCGCACACATATTTCTTTTATTAATATAGATCACTTCTAAATGGATTGAATTAAGTGAGGTTTATAAAGCAAGCACAAGTTGAGGTTTATAAAGCAAGCATTAGTGTTCTATGCCTGATATTTCTTCATTCTACTTTTGTTAAGTAATCAATTGTTTACATCTTATTTTAACAGTAATTAATAATTTCTACTTATTACATCCACTTTGAATGCAATCGGAAGTATTTTTGCATACTACATTTTGCAAAACATAAACACAAAATAAACACATAATAAACACAAAATAAACACAAAAATGTAATAGGTTTTGAGAATTCGAAAATTCACGTAACCAATGTGAAATGCATGATTCTTTTTTACTAAAATTTTAATGAAATATGTTTTCTATAAAGGTGTCGTATGCAATCTATGTTTTGCATTATATACAGTAAAAACCTGTCAAGGGATGAGAAAATATTCTATTTTAGATAGGTAAACTTTATAATATACTTATAACTACTTAAAAGTTGACAAAAACATATAAAAATATTATTTAATGCAACCCAAGATCTTTAGAACACACACGCGTTCATTTTCTAAGGGAAAAAAGATGACTAACTGAATAGAAATACATTTTAAAAACAAAAACAAGAATAGTAAGCATGCGCAAGCGGAGTCCAGTCCATTTCTTTGCAGAGGCGTAAAAAGATCAGTTCATATTATCAGGAGGTCTTGAAATATTTAGGATATTGTACCAAATTGCGGGAATATTATAGGAAAGGACATCGTTACAAACATTATCACTTTTAAGTAATATTTCAATGGATTCACGGATTATTGACGAGTAGTGGTTAGACGTTCAAATGATAATTTTAGCTTTTTCGAAGTTTATCTTAATATTTTCTTTTTGAGGCAATCTGGGTAAAGCTGTATTTGGTTTGTTAAACTTGATATCAGAAATGTGCTCTTTTAATCTATCCTTAAATTTTCGGCATGTCATACCAATATAAAATAAACCAATATAAAAGTTTATTTTTCTTCTTAATATGAATAGTTGCTCATTGCCTTTCGGTGTCAATCGCCCACCGGGTGAAGCTGCTATGCTGCATTTATAACGATTTCCGTAATAGCTCTATCTCAAGAACCAATGCACGAAATTTTCATCTAACTTCAGATTCAGATAGATGTTGACATAATTTGTTGCTGATTAGGTTTTCGTGTCAATTGTTCAATACGTGGCGCTGCTATACGATTTTCGCAATAGAAAACCACGTATCTGAAAAACTAATTGACGGATTTTCATCAAATTTCAGATTCAGTTAGACAGTGACTTAAGTAGTCGCTGATTAGGTTTTGGTGTAAATCCCCAACAGGTGACGGTGCTATACTGCATTTTGCATGATTTACAAGCTTTTAGCGATAGTCGTATCTCAATAACTTATTTACGGAATTTCATATCTTTAGAATGTTCTAAAGACATGAAATTCCGTTCTAATCATGAGGATATCCTTATGATTGTCATAGATTGCCATTTAGTTTTGGGACCGTGCCGCGAATTTTGATGTATTAACACGTATGAAATAGAACGTAAGTTTTGGTATTGACACATCCGAATCCCACTAGTTTTTAAACGTTTCCTTTACCAGAACTTTTCTTTAAACTGAAAAATAGCACAAAACTTCCTTCGAATTTACAAAATAGATGAAGTGTTTATAAATTGTTGCTAAAATGGTTTCGGTTTCAGTCGTCCAACAAGTGGCGTTGATATGCTGCATTTGGCTTGATTACCGCGATATTTATATTTTAAGAACTAATGCATTGAATTTCAATAACTTCATATTCTGTTAGATCTCGATATAAATAGATCCTTAATAAGTATGAATGTGTACCGCCCAACAGTGTCTCGGCTATGTTTAGTTTTTACGATTTCACCGATAGTTCTATCTAAAGAACAAATAAGTTCTCATTTAATTTTGGTTTCAGACGATTTGATTTATCTACAAGACAATTTTGTATACTATTATTAACCACAACATACCATAAAACATACTAGTAGTAAGATATTAAAAAAAAACTGCAAGAATTTGTTTTTATTTCGTTCACTGATTCTTTAATATAGAGTATATACGTTATAAAGTACAGGCATGTCGGTGAGTAACGCTGCGCTAAAGAAGCCTGTAAAAGGTCGACACCATTAAAATTTGCTTTATTTCGAATTTTAACTTCCAAATACTGCACAATTTTAATTTTTATACCGTCGTATGGGGAAAAACATAAATTCAGCTTTCAAATTCAGTTTCAAAACTGTAGCTCAACTTACTGATTTTTTATAGCCTTTTAACCAAATTTATATACACCGAGCAGTATCTTCTGAAACCAAGAAGTCCTGGTTGGATCTTGTATTTTTAAAACATGATTTCTATCTTGCGTCCTAGAGTCTTTCTAGATCACATTTCTATTCCCATAATTATGTGATTCAATCATTTTTCAAAGTTAATGAATCTAGCGAAATATCAAAATGTGAAGAACTTTAATCCACTACCTAAATTTTTGTGGAAAAATGTAACTTCCGAACGCAATAGTAAGTGATACTAAATAATCGATAGTTCGAAAAAAAATAGTAATAACCAGGTAGTTTTTTTCCATTGAGAAATATATTCTTCTAATTAATACGTGAAAAGAAAATTCGGTAATTTTTCATTATTTTTCCAAAAGTTTTATAAGATTTATTTAAAGAGGCAAATTTATTTAGATAGTATTATTAAGAGAGTAAATATTTGTTAATTAAGATTTATTGGGATAGTTTAATAATACAATTTTTCAGTATTACAACATACTATTTACATGTGTGTAAGTTATTTGGTAACTTCCAAGAAGAGCGAAAAGGAGAATCGCAAAATGATCCAGTGTGATTTGTAAAATTTGTAGTTTGTATGTACAATGAAATTCAAAATCTACAATGTAAGAAAAATAGAAATTTTAATTTTCAATCATTGTAAAATGATATTGAAATCTTATACTTTCATTAAAACCGTCCAATATAGAATAACATGTACTTTCAAACATAATTTGTTTTTAAAATTGCACCTCAAATTACTGATATTTTTGTAGTGTTTAAAATAATTTTCGATACACCGAGCAGCATTTTTTCTAACCAAGGTTGCATCAACTTGTATTTTTATAGCCCAATTTCTATAGTGCTTTTTTGGATCCTATACTTATAACATTGGTATTTCCATAAATATATATTTAAAGCATTTTCCGAAGACGTTAATTTGTGTAACGAAATAACAAAATGTCAAGACTTTGTATGCACTACCCAAGTTTTCCTAGAAAAATGTAATTTAGAGAAGCAATAGTAAAGGATATTAAATAATTTAATTTCGAAGAAAGATAGCAATAACCACGCAGTTTGTTTTTGTTGAGAAATATAGTATTGTAATTAATAAGTGAAAAGCAAATTCGATTACATTCCATTCTTGTTCCAAAAGTTCCATCCGATTTATTTAATGAAGCAATTTTATTTGGAATGTATCACTATGGGGGAAAAGTTTTGTTAATTAAGTTTTATTGGGACAGTTTAATAATAATCTTTTTCAGTATTGCAACTTACTCTTTACCCGTACGTAACTTATTTGGTAACTTCCAAGAATAACGATAAAGAAAATTGCATAATGTATCAGTGTGATTTGAAAAACGTTTAGTTTGTAAGTACAATGAAAATTCGAAAACAACAAGATGTAAAAAAATAGAATTTTTAATCGTTGCGAAGTATTTTTAAGCAGTTCTTAGTAAACAAAAAGAAAATTAGATTTTAACTAAAATCTTTTACTTCCATTAAACTTCTTTTGTCCACATTTCCAACAGTTTTAAGGGGAAGTTCTACTTCTTTAAGTAAAAATTTTCGAATTTAGTTGTGTACATTTTTCAAGTAAGTAAATTGTTCTACAATGTGGGTTCGTGATATTCCAATCGCTTTGTATATTTTTTTCTATTTCAACGTAACGCCACACTGTAGGATATTTCTCCAGTCTGGCTGGCCAAAAATAGATTTTGTAAATATTAAAGAAAAATGGATAGATGTTAAAGATGAATAATGGAATATCCACGTTCTAAAAACTAATTCCTTCCATTAACAAACAATGATCTTTTTCCTAGTTTTTCTTATAAAGTGGTTTCTTAACATTCAAAATCCTTACTGCTTTTTTTCTTTTTCAACGTAAGACCGCACTGCAAGTTATTGCCCCAATTTGGCTAACCAAAAATCGAATTTGTATGTTGCTATGTGAAAGAAAAATGAATAGATGTGAAAGATGAATCATTGAATATCCACGTTCTAAAAACTACACTCTCAAAAAGAAAAATAAGATACATGTGAAAGATGAGTCATTGAAGATCCAGGTTATAAAAATTATTCATTCCATAAATAACCAATGATTTTTTTTAGTTGTCCCTATAAAGTGGTTTCTTGATATTCCAATTCCTATAGCTTTTTTTATCTTTGACCGTAACGCTACGTTACAAGATATTTATTTCTTAATTTTTATTATTAATAAAATGTTTTTATTTTACATATATTATTTTCATATTACATACATGAATGAATAAAATAAGAATATTCAGATAACATTTGACTGGGTTTTTAATAACGAAAGAGAGTCCTTCTATCTATATGATAAAGAAGAAGCGTGTCCGTGCGTAAACGCTGACGTCTTTTTGCGAATGGCAGCCCTTGATGACAAAATTTCCGTTTTGCAATTTTTATTACTGGAATTAATTACTATAAATTTCGAAACATTGCACATTTTAAATTTTTACACAGTCATATAGGAAAAAAATCCACAATCAAATGCAATTTGTTTGAAAACTGCATCTTAATTATCTGGTTTATTAAGGCTTTTAAAATAATTTTTAAACATGATTTTTTAAAATGTATCTAGACAGCCTGCAGGATCCATTACGAAAAAATCCATTTGCACATGAAACAATATAAATAGCTCAGCATTTGTCTCTGGCTAATTTTTCATAATCAAATTAAAACTTAATCAAGCTATCCATATTAGAAAGGATAAATGTCCGTGCGGAACTCTGGCATAACTTTGTCGGTGGAAAAAATCAGAAGATTAAATTTGACTTTTATTAAATTTTATTGCAATTTTTTAATTTTCTAAATGCCTCACATTTTCAATTTTTTCACCGTCGAA
This sequence comes from Maratus speciosus, assembly GCA_963932465.1. Lineage (NCBI taxonomy): Eukaryota > Metazoa > Arthropoda > Arachnida > Araneae > Salticidae > Maratus > Maratus speciosus. The sequence continues at coordinate 537,896,748 of OZ010795.1, forward strand.
TTGAGGAAAAAAATGTGCAATTTAAAAAAAAACTATATCGCATTTTTTTTTTCTTTTTTAAACTATACTACAAATTTTTTTGAAAACTATATCGCAATATATTTTTTAACTGTACTGTAATTTGTTTGAAAACTATATAGTAATTTTCGCCCTTTTTTTTATTAAAATAATTTTGAAGCATGATTTAAGGCTAATGTCAGATGACCGAGTTTTTGAACTCTTATGGTTTCAACACGAAAAATAAACACCTGCGCTTCCCAGGTCACATGAGCTTTCTACGTCCCTTCCACCACATAGAGCAGACTAAATTATTTATCCCCGCAACAGAGTTATTTCCGTTCAATGTTTTAAATTAAGCGAAATGGATCTTCCGCAGGAAATAAATGATCCCTTAATTTTGTATCAGTTAGTCAAGAAATTGAAAAAAGAAATATACACAGACGGCACTGGGTTCATCCTATTTTAAGTGGTAGATTAATTACCGAGAATTTCTATTTAAAACATCCAAAATTGAAGCAATTTCACTAGAAATTCTTCAACTATTATCGGATTTCAAAACCCTCCTTTGAAGAGTTATTGTGGAAACTCAATCAAAGTCTTGGGAAACAAAACACTAATATGAGATCATCTATTCCTCCAGAAGAAATGCTAGCATTAACACTGTGGTAATTATGCAGCAAACCTTTTATTCATTATTTTTATATGTTTTGACGAAACTGTCAGAGGCTAACGTTTGCTATTGATTCTGGCATTCCTCATCACCGTTCGGAAACTGTTGAGTATACACTTGCGAAACTAAAAATATTTTCAAGTGAAGATTAGATATAGTTATTAGAATAATAGAAAAGAACAGTTTGTTGAAAATAACGTCAGATTTTAAACTTTACATTTAAAATGATTTTCTTATAGCATTATTAAAAAATACAGGAAGCAAAGACTGTTGACTTAGTTAATTTTGTATTAGCTAATTTTAAAATTTTTAACTAATCTTATTTAATCAAACATGAAAACAAGAATTCACAGCAGCTGATTTGGTCTTAAAGTCCCTCAATAAAAGAATGGGAATTGAAATGAATGGAAATGAATGAAAAAAAAAATGAATGGAAACCCCTTTACAGGAAGATCGCCACTGCTTTTTTAATTATAATTCAATTTTCCGTAATCTTTTTAAAGTCGACCAAATTAAAGGATTTTTAGAGTCTGAACCCCGTTCAGACTGTAAAAATTGCAATTGTGAGGGGTTGTCGCAATTGTGAGGGACACACAGAGATTTGGATTTTATATAAATAGATATTTACGCAATGCTATCAAACCCGACTAATATTGCACAGGACCAGGATTTTAATAACTTTAAACTTACAAAGAATCACATAAACGTTTCACGGCATTATTATAAATATATCACAATGTTGCTATGCAAGTCAGTATTTCTAAGAATCATCATCTCTTTCCACTAGCCGAATTAGAAAAAAAAAAAAAAAAAAAAAAAACACTGGTTTTTCACTGAAGATGACCGAGTAAGTGTCGGTTGAAAACGCTTTGGATTTTAAATGACTTTAATGTGTCTTTAAAGGATTTTATTATACTTGACACCTGTAAGCGATGTATTTACATTTATTTGTATCTTATGTATGTTAATTAGAAAAAAAGCTTCCTATTTCGGGATCACATGATAATGGTTTAAGTTTATAAATAAGATTACTTAGAAAATCAATGGTGAAATTTTTTTGCTCTTTTCCTCATTTCGTTTCAGAGAAAAAATGTCGGATAGTGTACGTAAAATGTGACAAATGAGTTGCGTTCGTACTATAACTAGGTTTATAAATATTCAGATCATGGTGCAATAGCTGTTACACTCTTACACAAAAATGCTTGAATGTGAAATTTATTACAATTTTATCTATTGAATTCAGTAATACAGAAATAATATCACTCCATTTTAAATAGGACAACATGGCAACCTAGAATCATTACCTACCATCAAATATCATTTGATAATTTATTTATGATAGGATTTAATAGAATGAAGAAAACTTTTATATTTTAAAGTTTTGATTCGATTTTCATAAGATTGGCAATGACCCGACAAAATTCTAAAACTATTATATGTATTGATTTGCAAACCATTCGGTTGCATTTTCTGAGCTGTTATATGCGGACAGGCGGACAAGCAGATGGTTGGACTAGACGGCGATTATAGGTGCTACGTATTTATGTAATTACGAATGCACCTTATAAAAGAACAGACTTTCTTTCATAATTAATTTTAAAATAAACTATTGCATATATTTTTTGTAATTTTTTTTAAGACTGTATCCATACATGATTATAAAACGTAAGATTAGATGGATAAATGTTTAAATAGAAATTAATTGAAAAAAAAATACTCATTTTTGGCGAAATTAAATAAAACAAACACTCATTTTAACAAAATTAAAATAAAAATATATCACGAAAAATTCAATGGCACAGTACGACATTATTAGAAGAAGAGAAAATTTGCCATATCGTGCAAAAATCTCCAATTCGCATTGCATTATACGCGGGTTAAGATCGCCAGCGAATGTGGAAGATCATGGCAATATGCGAATGGTTCTGTTCAATATAAAATAACACACAAACTAATAAAAATTTGTAAAAAATCTTCCTCAGATACCTTCGAACGTATCTTCAACAATCCAGAACCGAATTTGCAAGCATCTATGTGCAATACATTTCCTTATTCGTCGTCAACATGCGGGCACACAGATAGACAAACATTTTTTAATTTGTTAATATAGATACTACCTTCATGGTATAAATTATCCTTCCTTACATATAATCCGAAATTAGTTTGCTAATATCTAAAGAACTCTTTTCAATGCAAATAAAACTTAAAAGAGAACATAAAGATATTTTTCTGTTATTAGTAACACGAATACACGCACTCACATATATTCACCTCACACAAAATAAATTACTTTTATATTAAACTATCAGCCTTCGTCCGCTACACTGGTCGGTTTTTCAGAACAAACCTTGAATCAAACGAAATATATCAGTGAATTTTACCATGTGTTTTAAAGCAATATGGACATTTACCTGTAATGTCCAATCGAATTACTGAAAAGAATATGGACGTTATTACGCTATTGTACCTTTTATTTTGTCATGCAAAAATAAGGCTGTTATGACCAACTTCTTTGGTTGATCATTTAGTGTAGGAATCGGTAAAGAACGATAGAACAATATGTAACATACTAAAACAGTTCATAAAAAATTATCAATGCAAGTCTCACCAGGATCCGTAAAATTGGACTTATTGAAAAGGCTACTCGTTTATAATAATTAGGTTCGTCTGATTCTTGACCTTTCAGCCATAATTCTACAATCAAGCAACCTGACGACCAAGGAACACCATGCAAATGATATGAATTTTATACTAAAACATACACGGAAAAATTAACTAGCCGGTCAAGTTTCATCGAAATTCACTTAAGAGAATCTTTTAAACTGGAAATGTACCGAAACCTTCCCTACAAATGAGCTAATTAGCAGTTTGAATCCCATAAAATTTCATTCAGCGGAATCTTTAAAAAAAATCAAATCATTCGAAATTGGGTTCATCTGATTTAGAATTTCCCCATTATTGTTTAACTAAGTAGCGTAGAGCATTATGTTTTATACTAACATTTTTTCTAAAAAATTATCTAACTAACAGTGTAAATCCCATCAAAATCCATTCAGCAGAACTCAAGTTATAAGCGGACGGAATGAAATTTCTCTTTGCATTTTATATATATTGAGATAGTTAAATATAGCTTTCATAATCGCGTTAACCTGAATATAGAACATCCAGAGATGTAAGGAAAGGTTATATGCGGCATCACTTCTCGATTTTTTTTTTAACTCTGCACAAATTATGCCTCCGAGGAGGGTGGAATTTTAGAAAACCATTTCTTAGCGGCACTCTATGTCATAAGAAGTATTTTTTCACCAAATTTCAAGATTTTAGGTTCAGTAGTTTGGGCTGTGCGTTGATTAATTTCGAATCCAGATCTTCCGAATCCGAATCTTCTATATATATATAGATTTATCAAACACTGTTTTTAACCTACACTTAATTAAACTTACCCATTTAATTAGATTTTGTCTATATGTACCTAACCAATTCTCTTGCATATAGTTTTACATTAACAACACCAACAAAAAAAAAAAAAAATAATATATATAATTAAATTTAACAATACCGACAAATTACGCTGTCAAGTCAAATTATCCATTCCTATCTTCATTTTAATAATTGAGATGTGCGAAAAGATAAATATGTTGTAGGTATATTGTTATTTTTCATTGAATAAAGCACTAATTTAGGAATCATTAAATATGTGAAAAACATCTCTGTATTATTACACATTTAGTAGCTTGAATAGTTACTCATTTAAAAATGTCATTTACTTTAATAGAAAGCATTCTAAAATACTTCTGATAAAAGAATCTGCATCTCAAATAAATCGAATTTGATTAACGAGCTACTAAAGAATTGCTCTTAAATCAAACGAAACATATCGGTGAATTTTATAGACATTTACCTGGAATGTACAACCGAATTACTGAAAACAATATGAACGTTAATACCCTATTACATCTTTTATTAAGTCATACAAAATTAAGGTTGTTAAGAAACAACTTATTTAGTTGGTCATTTAGCATAGGAGTCGGTAAAGTACGATAGAACAATATGTAATATACTAAAAGGGTTCGTGAAAAATTATCAATGCAAGTCTCATAAGAATCCGTAAAATTGGACTTATTGAAAAGGCTAATCGTTCATAATAATTAGGTTTGTCTGTTTCTAGAATTTTCAGCCATAATTCTACAATCAAGCAACCTGACGACCAAGCAACACCATGCAAATGATTTGTATTTTATACTAAAACATTCACGGAAAAAATTAACTATCCGATCAAGTTCCATCGAAAACCAGGAAATGTACCGAAACCTTCTCTACAAATGAGCTAATTAGCAGTTTGAATCCCATGAAAATTCATTCATTGGAACCTTTAAAAAAAGCCAATCTTTCAAAATTGAGTTCATCTGGTTTAGAATTTTACTCATAATTATTTAACTAAGCAACGTAGAATGTCATGATTTATACTAACAATTTTTTTTATGAAAAATTATCTAACTAACAATGTAAGTCCTATCAAAATCCATTCAGCAGAACTCAAGTTATAAGCGGCCGGAAAGAAATTTCTCTTTGCATTTTATGTATATTGAGATAGTTAAATATAGCTTTTACAATCAAGCTAAACTGAATACTATAGAACTCTCATGGATGTAGGAGTAGGTTATCACGTTCCGCATCACTTTTGGATTTTTTTTTAACTCTGCACAACTTTCATCCCTAATGGGGGTGGAATTTTAGAAAATCTCTTCTTAGCAGAACTCTATGTCATAAGAAATAGTTTTACTGCAAATTTCAAGATTTTAGGTTCAGTAGTTTGTGCTGTGCGTTGATTAATCCCCCATCCAGACTTTCTTTTATATATATTTATCAATCACTGCTTTTAACCTACACTTAATCAAACTTACCTATTTAATTAGGTTTTGTATATAAATATCTATCCAATTCACTTTGATATGGTTTTCCATTAACAAAAAGAAACCTAATATCTATAATTTAAATGTAACAATGCAGAAAAATTACGCTGCGATGACAAATTATTCATTCCTATCTTCATTTTAATAATTGAGATCTGAGAAAAGATAAACATATTTTAGGTATATTATTTTTCATTGAAAAAAGCACTAATTTAGGAGGCATTAAATATGTGGAAAAAATTAATTTATTATTACACATTTCGTAGCTTGAAATGTTTCTCATTTAAAAATGTCATTTACTTTAAAAGAAAACATTCTAAAATCCTTCTGACAAAAGAATCTGCATTTCAAATAAAAGAAAATTGATTAACGAGACATGATGATAACAAGTAAAAATTAATTTTAAAAAATCAAAAAACCATACTTCGTAAGAAGCGAACTAATTAATTATTTCTCATCAATGTGAAACTTTTTTTATATTACTTACCTATTTTTTTATTTACTTGTATTGATGACTTTTAAGTTGTGTTTAATTGCTAGTTCCTATCTGTAAACACTGTTTTGATGAGGCCTATAGAAGTCTATAAAGGTCAGAGTTGCAGTAAAGCTAGAGATCCTACCTACACAACTTCCAAGTTGTCTGATATTTAAACGGAGCTTCTGACTGTAAAATATCAATCAAACATCTTTTTCATTTTGAAAGACCTATCCAATGATACGCCACTCAATAGGGTGCGTAATTTTGTTTTCGTGTCTGCCGCCTTTTTGTACTTTACGGCCGCCATTTTAAATTTATAAAAACAAAATCTAGCCTATATCCATCGGACGGTTAAGACGAATCAATAGAGACCTCATTCATTAAAATCCATATAGCTGATCAGGTGTTTCGAGGGTATAAAGAAATCCACATACCCAGATACTCGTGAAACACATAACCCTTCTTGGCAGTCGGGTAAAAAGAAAGCGTTGCTCTTCATGGATCACGTAAAAAAGATTATGTTTAATTTTTCGCTCATTAAATGTGATAAGTTATGTATGATGTTTGGCACTAGTGACCCAAAAAATTGCAAGCTACATTTAAAGCTACAGTAAAATCATTAATCTTTAAAATCGCTTATGCTTTTTCATTTTAATACTTGATTTTAACTTTTTTTTTTTTTTTTTTTTTTTTACTATGCAATGCACGTATACCTGATTTTTAAATTTAACCCTTTAAGTGTCCTGGAGAATTTGTCATGTATGTTTAATGATTCCTAAAATAATAGCTATGGAAGTATTTATATGAGATTTGAATATGATTAATTTACATAGTTATTTATTATATGCACTTACAAAAATAACATTAATATAAAATTTTTGTTCAATCAGCCCATGAATTCAAAAACTACGTGACGAAAAAACACGGTTAGGAAGCTTAAAAAAATAATTTTAACAAACAACAATGATAACAGAAAATTAATAATTTACTTCCATATTTGCATTTGTTAAATAACTTACTTTAAAACTTTCAACATTACAAATAAAGTAAAATAAAATGGCTTAAGGGGACACAGGACCTTTGAATTTGTCAAAACAATCAAAAACATCGCTTTCTTCAAAGTACCAAAACACAAACAATAAGCCATTAAGATCTTTTTTCTCCTTCTTGCCTGAAAAAATATGTGACGAAAAGCATGGTTAGGAAGTTTAAAGAAAAATAATTTTAACAAACAGCAATGATAACTTAAAATTAATAATTTACTTATTTGAATTTGTTAAATAATATACTTTAAAATTTTCAAAATTACATATAAAATTAAAAAAAATGGCTTAAGGGGACACAGGACCTTTGAATTTGTCGAAACAATCAAAAGCATTCCTTTCTTTAACGTACTAAAACACAAACAATTTGCAATTAAGATCTTTTTTCTCCTTCCTGCATTAAAAATTGCGTGACGAAAAAACACGGTTAGGATGCTTAAAGAAAAATAATTTTAACAAACAGCAATGATAACGGAAAATTAACAATTTACTTCCATATTTGCATTTGTTAAATAATTTACTTTAAAACCTTTAAAATTACAAATAAAATAAAATAAAATGGCTTAAGGGGACACAGGACCTTTGAATTTGTCGAAATAATCAAAAACATCGCTTTCTTCAAAGTACCAAAACACAAACAATATGCAGCTAAGATCTTTTTTCTCTTTCTAGGCTAAAATAAGGCTCCCCTTATCTACATTATCGAGAAAAATAAATGTTGTATGCACAAAATTAACATTTTAAAATTTAAATATTCATCTTACTAATACGTGACTAAGTGCAGCGCGTATGATAAAACTCTATATTATGGATATAGAAAACACTTTTTTGGACAAAATAGAACCATAGCACACCTACTTCTAACTTAAAACCAAAATATACTCAAGAAGTTTGGTTTAAAATTCAATTTTTTGCACACAAAAAAAGTTAAAAAATCTCGAAATTTTTTTCGAGGGTTTTTAAATGCAAATAAATAAATAAATAACCGAAATATGTAAATTTTTTTTGGTTTTAGCCTGTAAACTATAAAGAAACGCATATTTGGTTAATTTTTTTAAAAGTTTAGTTTATATAGTTTAAAAGTAACAGTGCACGCAAACTCCAAATTTACTAATCTGTGAAAACGCCTTTGAAAATTTCAATATATGCGGACATCTCATTATACTCACTGTCTATAAATGATACTAACTCAAGAAATAATGCAGATTTTTTTAATGCGGTTTTTTTCATATTGCTGAGAGATTTTAAAACTTCATAGAAAAGTAAAAACCGGAAACTGATTTTTTGAAAGTGTAAAGTGTGTTTTTTTGGACAAAATAGAACCATAGCACACCTACTTGTAATTTAAAACCAAAATATACTCAAGAAGTTTGGTTTAAAATTCAATTTTTGCACACAAAAAAAGTTAAAAAATCTCGAATTTTTCTTCGAGGGTTTTTAAATGCAAATAAATAAATAAATAAATAAATAACCGAAATATGTAAATTTTTTTGGGTTTTAGCCTGTAAACTATAAAGAAACGCATATTTGGTTATTTTTTTAAAAGTTTAGTTTATATAATTTAAAAGTAACAGTGCACGCAAACTCCAAATTTACTAATCTGTGAAAACGCCTTTGAAAATTTCAATATATGCGGACATCTCATTATACTCACTGTCTATAAATGATACTAACTCAAGAAATAATGCAGATTTTTTTAATGCGGTTTTTTGCATATTGCTGAGAGATTTTAAAACATTCATAGAAAAGTAAAAACCGGAAACTGATTTTTTGAAAGTGTAAAGTGTATTTTTTTGGACAAAATAGAACCATAGCACACCTACTTCTAACTTAAAACCAAAATATACTCAAGAAGTTTGGTTTAAAATTCAATTTTTGCACACAAAAAAAGTTAAAAAATCTCGAAATTTTTTTCGAGGGTTTTTAAATGCAAATAGATAAATAAATAAATAAATAACCGAAATATGTAATTTTTTTTTTGGTTTTAGCCTGTAAACTATAAAGAAACGCATATTTAGTTATTTTTTTTAAGTTTAGTTTATATAGTTTAAAAGTAACAGTGCACGCAAACTCCAAATTTACTAATCTGTGAAAACGCCTTTGAAAATTTCAATATATGCGGACATCTCATTATACTCACTGTCTATAAATGATACTAACTCAAGAAATAATGCAGATTTTTTTAATGCGGTTTTTTTCATATTGCTGAGAGATTTTAAAACTTCATAGAAAAGTAAAAACCGGAAACTGATTTTTTGAAAGTGTAAAGTGTGTTTTTTTGGACAAAATAGAACCATAGCACACCTACTTGTAATTTAAAACCAAAATATACTCAAGAAGTTTGGTTTAAAATTCAATTTTTGCACACAAAAAAAGTTAAAAAATCTCGAATTTTTCTTCGAGGGTTTTTAAATGCAAATAAATAAATAAATAAATAAATAACCGAAATATGTAAATTTTTTTGGGTTTTAGCCTGTAAACTATAAAGAAACGCATATTTGGTTATTTTTTTAAAAGTTTAGTTTATATAATTTAAAAGTAACAGTGCACGCAAACTCCAAATTTACTAATCTGTGAAAACGCCTTTGAAAATTTCAATATATGCGGACATCTCATTATACTCACTGTCTATAAATGATACTAACTCAAGAAATAATGCAGATTTTTTTAATGCGGTTTTTTGCATATTGCTGAGAGATTTTAAAACATTCATAGAAAAGTAAAAACCGGAAACTGATTTTTTGAAAGTGTAAAGTGTATTTTTTTGGACAAAATAGAACCATAGCACACCTACTTCTAACTTAAAACCAAAATATACTCAAGAAGTTTGGTTTAAAATTCAATTTTTGCACACAAAAAAAGTTAAAAAATCTCGAAATTTTTTTCGAGGGTTTTTAAATGCAAATAGATAAATAAATAAATAAATAAATAACCGAAATATGTAAATTTTTTTGGGTTTTAGCCTGTAAACTATAAAGAAACGCATATTTGGTTAATTTTTTTAAAAGTTTAGTTTATATAGTTTAAAAGTAACAGTGCACGCAAACTCCAAATTTACTAATCTGTGAAAACGCCTTTGAAAATTTCAATATATGCGGACATCTCATTATACTCACTGTCTATAAATGATACTAACTCAAGAAATAATGCAGATTTTTTTTAATGCGGTTTTTTGCATATTGCTGAGAGATTTTAAAACATTCATAGAAAAGTAAAAACCGGAAACTGATTTTTTGAAAGTGTAAAGTTCCTGTGCCCCCTTAATCATGGTTTTAAATGTATCTGCAAAATGTGTTAGGGTAAATGAGAAGCATTTTATTGAATTTTTACTACAGTAGTGGCAAAAATGTTGAAACCTTTAAAGAGGTGCAACTTTCAGGTTTGGTGGCTCACAACTCCACTTTCTGTTTAAGCGACACCTTAAATTTATACAGTAGAACCTCGATCATCCGAAGTAATTGGGACCGACCATCTTTCGGAAAATCGAAATTTTCGGATAATCGAGGATGCTTCAATTTTAAGATTAAGGGAAAACATGTACGCTATTTCTTATTATGATAACAAGTTCTTAAAAAAATAAATCAATAACAAAATAGAAACAAGAATAATCTATCTGAATTTTAATTTTGATATTAAGTACCTTTTACATATTTCACAAGGGTTTGAAAAAAATTTTTGTATGTTGAAGTTTCGAAACGCTGCAATAACCAATTCCGTATTCTTGAGCTTATTTTGTCAACTCTCACCCGATTCTGGATGATTAATGATTTGAATTTTTTCTCCTATACTTAAAGAAAAGCGTTTTTTTTTTTTTTTTTTTTTTTTTTTTTTTTGGTACATATGATAAGAAATTAATTTATTTTCTCTAATAAAAATCTCGTACGGGATTTCAAGTTAAATTCAATGAAATTCTAAGAAAGGGAATCCAAAATATTTATCTGTTCTCGTGGTTCGGAAAGGACATCTTGCACACAACGAATGTGATAGTAAAAAATTGCTTAAAAAATAAATTTCGGTTAACCGAGAGTTTCGGTTAAAAGAGTTTCGGATAAAAGAGGTTCTACTGCACATATTCCTGCCAGAACCAGAAGTTTGGTGTCAGATGTCTTACTCAAGAATTTAATAAAGTAAATTTTATTCAATTATTAGTATTTCATAGGAAGTTATACGGATCTAAGCAAAGAAAGAAAACACAATTTGCTTTTAATAATTTGCTTTTAACAATCTGCTTTTAACAATTTGCTTTTAATAATTTACTTTAAAACTTTTAAAAATTACAAATAAAGTAAAATAGCTTAATCATGGTTTTAAATGTATCTTCAAAATGTGTTAGGGTAAATGAAAAGCATTTTATTGAATTTTTACTAAAGTAGAGCCAAAATTGCTGAAACTTTTAAAAAGGTGCAAATTTGAGGTTTGATGGCTCATCACTCCACTTTCTCTTTAAGCAACACCTTAAATTTATATATGTTTCTGCCAAAGCCCGAAGTTTGGAGTAAGATATCTTTATCAAGAACGTAATGAAGTAATTTTTATTAAATTATTAGTATATAATAGAAAGTTATACGCAACTATACAAAGTAAAAGTAAAAATTAAATTAAAAAAATCAAAAAACCCGACTACTTAAAAAGCGAACTACTTAATTATTTCTCATCAATGTGAAATTATTTTTATATTACTTACCTATATTTTTTATTTACTTGTATTGGTGACTTTTAAGTTGTGTTTAATTGTCAGTTCCTATCTATAAACACTGCTTTGATGAGGCCTAAAGATGTCCATGAAGGTTAGAGTTAAAGTAAAGCTAGTGATCCTACCTACACAACTTTCGGGTTGTGTAATATTTAAACGGAGCTTCTGACTGTATAATAGTCAATGAAACATCGTCTTCATTTCGAAAGACCGATCCAATAATATGCCACACATTATGGTGCGTAAATTTCTTTTTCGAGCCAACCGCCCTTTTGTATTTTACGGCCCCCACTTTGGATTTATAAAATCAAAATATAGCCTATAACCATCGGATGATTAAAACGAATCCATAGAGATCTCATTCAGTAAAATCCATCCAGCCGTTGGGATGTTTCTAGGGTATAAAGAAATGCACATACCCAGATACGCGTGAAACACATAAGCTTTCTTGGCAGTCGGGTAAAATGAAATACAATTTGATTGGGTCAACATGAAGTATCTGTCATATATTTGAATGAAGTCAGTGAGTATGAATGTTTAGAGAGCCAGTCAGGTGTCACCCTGTTTCGGAAGTAAATCAATCAGGTAAGAGCAGGATTCAACTGCTGTTATGTTTTAACACTTTTTGTACTGAAATATGAATTCATGGAACTTTTATCTTCCAAAGCATTTTTCGTGAAGTTTTGAAACTACATTAGAAGATTTGCCTAATCATTTAATAAATTTTAGAAGAATTTTAGAAGGATTGAAGGATTTAGAGGGACAATTAAATTTGAATTTATAGGGATTTTGTGCAATATTGATAACCTCACTCAAATCCTTTATTTTAAATATTTTTTTCGTATTTTGTATAATTAGGAAATGTACAAATATAATGTTCTTACAATAGAAATATAGAAATATTTCCGAATTGAAAATCCCCCCCTCCACCCCCAACGCCAAGAAAGCCGATAAGATGCAAAGGAAAGAGAAATCATCTTTTTAAGATTTTTCTTTTTTTTTTGTGTTACCTATACTGTTTTTGGAACAAGATAAGATAAAATAATGTATCTATAACTCATTCTAAACTGTATTACTACTAATCGATGTATTAAATGAATTTTATAACAAGTTATTTTAATTGTAGTTGTAAGTACCCTCAGTAGATAAAGGGTTAAAGAGATTTGAGGACAGTGAAGAGTACATTCGTCAGTAATTTATGAGTCTTACATTAGAATTTGATGTAAAACACGAAAAAATTAAGGAAATGGCACAAGGTGTTGACTTATCATCTAGAAAACAATGTTAAATATTACTATTAAACGAACAAAGTGTGTGATTAATGGGAATATGAATGCCCAAAAATATATAAATGATATGCTTCAATCCCAACTGAAGCTTTACGCACGTGATTTTTTTCCATAAAATGAAGAATTTGTATTTAAATAAGATTCTTCTTCGTGTCATGTTGCTAAATTGAGAAAAAGTTGTTCTGCGATAACCCTATTTCTGTGAATAGCCCAAGCCTAATCAAAATGACAGATCTATCAATTGACTGTAGAAATACGTTGCACAGGAGCAACCCAGCAGTAAAATACAATTAATAGAAGTTATAATTCAACCTTGGTATCACATAATAACAGCTTCAGAACTGAAAGATTTGGTTCACACCATGGTAAGGACGTAATTAAGAGTAAAGATTACCTATGTATTAATTGATATTGTAAGAATTTTTGTATACCTCATTTTTTCGATATTTTTTTTATTCTTTATAACTGACGTACCGATAAACATTTTTTCATGAAATTTGTTCATTTCATTCTTGATTTAATTAACTTTCCATTCGTATACTATTTTATGATATTAAGTAAAGAGAAAGTGAAGTTATGATCATCATACTTCATAAATATACTTCTTCAAAAAATGTTCCGCTATTTTGGTCACTGTTGTATTATCAAACATATTCTCAACTGAAAATGTGAATGAATGCTACTTTCAATTATATATACTATATATATATATATATAACTTTTTCTGGCATCGGCGGGCATACATTGTCTTAACATTTAACAAACAAAGAGGAAGAATCTCAAAGAATACCTAAATGTTTTATTAATTTTGTTAAATTAAATATAACTTAATTTGAAATATATGACTTGTTTAAAGGAGTTTCTCAAAATTTTCCAGAACAGAAAAATTAAGTTAAATAAAAATCTTGAACAACCAATTTCACAAATTTCCCTATGTAATAAAATATCTCAAGCACCTAAAAAACTGCAACCCTTACATTTTGTATCGAAACAAACGCTTTCCCCATTTGTTTTAGTATAGGACACTTTAGGCCGCGATTATTCAATGCCAACAAGTCCCTTACCAAATAAAATGAGTCTGTAATGAACTTTGCGGTAAAGTAATTTCTGTATGTGAAATGCAGTTACAATATAAAAGTAAAACATTTATAATCTTTCTCTTTATGCTTACGGAAAAAAAAGCTATACGTAATGCTATATACATGTTATTTCAGACTGGTAATTTTTTTTTTTCTCAATCCACACGTTTATGAGTGTACCAAATATTTAAAATTACTTGGTTTAAAATGGAAAACTAAATTTTACATTTATTCCTTTACATATTCTCTGATGAGCATTACTTATAATAAATGCAATTTAAAGTGGAAAATAATTATTAGCTAATACTGGATTTCTGATTACAAATTCTGATAATGTGTTAAGACCACGATATGGTAAATTAAAACTCTCGAGTACTTTAGAAATTATACAAACATGCTCCCGACTGCATCAAGAGTATTTTAAAGATTATTTGAAGTCTAATAATATTATCTACCTAATTAGAATATGGAATAATTATTCCTCATTATATTTTGAAATGAACATTTTTAATGTTTCGAAAGTTTCGTTTTCGGAAGTAACGTTAAAAATTGTAAAATATTTCCATAGGAATGACGGCTTGAATGTGTCTTTAAAATAAATTTTATTCTGATTTAATTTTAATTTTCAAGAAAATATATAAATCTAATGCTTAAACATTTAAAGAAATCGATGCTTAGTTCATTTTCAGTAAGAAATTCATACGTTGCAGAAGTTGCAAAGAGCTGAATTTAAATAAAAATTATCTATGGGGGCACTCGAAACTCGAAACTTTGTTTAATCGATTAGAATCCTGCTATTTTCTCATAATACATATATTAAAAATATATGTATTAGAACTTACCTAAAAAAGTTTCAAGCATTCGGATTGAAATTGTCTTGTTATTTGAACACGTAATTATTATACATTGGTGTTTAGTATTGTTTTCTTCTATTGGTACCATGTTTTCATCTGTATGTATGTTTGTTAGAAGGTTTGATTATGTTAACCTCTCAATAAATTGTGGCAGGCGGGGTATCGCCCGTATAGCTCAGGTGGCAAAGTATTGGCATGCATGGCCATTGTCTCGGCTTCTCGTCCTAGCCTAAATGTTTTCACTCTGAGGAGAAAATTGTTTTCAACTATTATCTTCACATAACAAAAATCTCAGTTTAATAACTTGTCAAATTACGCCAATAATAAAACGACTTTCAAATTATTTCTCCTCTGTTATTTTTTAAAGTCTTCTCAATATAATTGAATTACTAAGGAATAAAAACTTTAATATAAAAAGAATGTAAGTTAAATAAATAAATTGTAAAGATTTTAGAAAAAATATTTTTGTAAATGTGTCGGCGATAGGTAGGAAAATCTACCTCACGCACAGTTTTGAAAATTTCTATGAAGGAAGACGAAAAATCACTAGAGGCTAGGATTTTTCTTTTTCAGATAATTTAACGAGATAGTAATTTAAAATTACAAAAACATCGTAAAATTGTGACCTTCCTTCGCCTGTCTGCTTGTGTCTGCGTATCTTCGGTTTTTGCTTCGGTTCTTCATTCAGACGAAAAATAAGTGCTAGACGTTTTCTGAATTTTCAAAGAAAATCACCAGCTCGCTTGTATATAAATACTCATTTTGTTGAGGTTCCTTAACCTTTATAATTGTGTATTTTTTATATTACTATATATTATTTTTAAAAAATATATATTTCCGAAGTTCGATCCCCATGTTTATTTTCGTGTTTTTCAATTCCCATTCTAGTATACTGTAATCGTACATTATTAATTTGTTGCATCCACTTTCAGGGGAAAGATTTAAAAAATATATATGTATGTAAACTTACTTGGAGTAATACCTTAGTTTAGGTGGTATTTTTCGTTTCGAAAAATATTATTATTTACTTTTTCAAATATATATGTGGGAATGTTTGAGGATCAATAACCCATTTCTAGAAGCTCAATAACTCATTAAAGTAATAACAGGCACGAAATGCATGCAAGCATGATTATGAATTCACGATACGTATGGAGGAAACTCACGATGAACAAATGGGGAGATTTCTCCCTAAGATATTGGTTGTTTTTTTCTACGCAAGGCTTAAGAATCTATCAAAATATGTTTTATTTTGGACAGATCATTGGAGCGTTATTCCAAGTATCCGGGTTCGATTCCTGATTGAACATTTTTCACTCTGTTGGTTTTACGCTTCGACAGACATGTGATAATTTACGCATTAAATATATAGATGGCGTTTTTAAAAGCTAATATTTTTGTTTTGTTTTGTTTTGTTTTATATTCTTCTTACAAGGATTAAAAAAAAAAATGGAATTTTTTTATGTAAATCATGAGTGTAAAGTCATCAGTTTGTGTAAGATGAAAATATACATATATTTATAATAACTTATATTTGAAACTGTGTATTACAAACGATAAAGTTAATTACTTATTTAAATGTTAGTTATGTAACATTTAACTCATGTTAAAATTATTATCCATTAAATTGCTTCACATATTATGCAGAACATATTGAAAATACACTAACGTACTAATTACATTCGATAAAAAATCTTAGATATTACTTAAAAGATCTCTTATTTTGGCTATATTTTCCTCAAAAATTACTCGCACAAAATTAAAAATGCAAATCATGAAAAAGCACAATACTCCTTTTATTAATCATTCAGACAACAATTGAAATTTAATTAAAATTCAATTTTATAATAGGAAACTTAATATTGTATAGAAATTTGGCCTTTCGCTCAATATATTTTCTTTGCGATTTATAAATATACATTTTTGTGCATAAAATACTCCATGCAAGTAATCAACAAATATTTTATGCACATAAACCAGGAGAAATTTTAATATTATATTTTCCATTTTAAAAAAGTACAGAAAACGGAAATCAAATATGCTGCAGCACAACAGCATAATAGATTTTCAATAAATATATTTTCTTTATTGGTTACTTTAAACTTATCACATTATTATTCCTATAACTATTTGTTTCAGGCATTTTCTAAAGAAGTTAATGGATGAAACGAAACAATAGAATGTAAAGAATTTGAATCCATTATCTAAGTTTTCCTGAAATAATGTAATTCTTCGAAAAGCAATAGAAGAAGACACTAAATAATTGAAGTTCAGAGAAAGAGAATAATAACTCGCCTGTTTGTTTCCATCGGGAATTCAATTCCTCTAATTAATACATGAAAACGAAATTCGATTATATTACATTTTTGTTCGAAAAATTCCCACTAATTTATTTAAATCAGGCGAAGGCAATTTCCTTTAGAACGCCTATTTTTACTAGAAGAATAGTTATGGAGTAATATTTATTTAGAAAGTACAGTCAAAGAAAGTTTTAATATTATATTTACTTACTTAAGGCTCTTCTCATATAAAGACTGGCTACACTGAAAAAAAAATAAAAACCCATGTTCTCAAAAATGAGTATTAAATGCGTATCACATATCCAAATAGCTCAAAAATGTACTCCAAATTGAGAAATACGTGTACTCATTTTTGATTCGACGGATGCGCTCAAATATAAATTGTTATGTACTCATTTTTTATGTTATGAATGTTTTCAAATTTGAACTTCTAAAGTAAATGCTCCCTGTTACATATTCAATAAATTTTTTCTTACATAAAACAATCAAAATTTCTTTCTGTAAATATTACATTAATGCAAATATTAAATTACGCACATTATTTTAAAATAATTTTAAAATGTTTGAAAAAAACACTTATATTATAAAAATTTGAAATAAAACAAGATGTCGTCCAATATGGACGATTAGTAACACGTGCGAAACCAAAATAAGGAACTCGGGTAAAATACACTAATTTTCATAAAATACTTTTGAACTAAACTAAGCTTACGGGAAAAAAATTCTTGTCCAAGAGTCTCTCCCACCCCCCTCCCCTATATATTAAAGTCAATTCTGACGTATTTTTCTCACTCAAAGTTATTAACAAAAAGCATTTAATTGATTATTTATTAAGAAAAAATAGCATAATTATTATATAGATACCCTAATAAATTACTTTTTATGACAAGAGCATTATTTCCAAGCACTTTTAAATCATCTTAAATTACTGTGCATAATTTAATATTTACATTAATTTAATATTTGCAGAAAGTAGAGATGGTTACATTAAAGAATAAAAATAATGTTTTGAATATTTAACAGAGAACACTCACTTTCAAAGTTGTTGGCGAAATATTACAAATCACATTCTTGTCATTTTTCTTTTCATAAACAAGTCCATATCAATTAAACACAGACCAGACCGAATATACGAAACACTGATAAATAACGACACAATGCAATCTTATGCATTATAAAGTCACATGATATAGTTCCTTCCAAGGTTTAAAATATAAAATTATATTCTGATTACCGTGGTATACGCATTGTTTTCCTATTAAAGAACATCTTTTAAACCGCACTGTGTGAAATAAACCACTTAAATATATATACGTATACATGCCGTTTCGTTTGGGTTTGATAACACGTGATGTATAAAAATTGAGAAAGCATAGGTTCATTTTTGATCCAAACTTATTCAATTCGATGCGAGTACATCTATTATCTCATTTTCGAATACATTTTTTAGTCTACTTTTTGACACTTTTTCTTTTCAAAAACGCATGAAATTTGCAAATACTCTTATTCAGAAACTGTGTAATTGAACTATTTTTTTTTTCTGTTTTTCAGTAAAACAGAAGATCTTTAGGAAATTGTTATCATTGTTAGCTTTTTGAACCAAATTTCCAGTGTAAAAAAATAAGTGGTTAACTGTAATCGCATATCGCACAGAGGGTTTCGATTAACATCTCTTTTAAAACACTTTATCTCTAAATTAATAAATCAAAATTGTTAATTTATAATTATTAATTCTTTACATAAATGGCAGCACCATAATATTTAATTTAAAAACAATTAGAAAAATATTTTTAAATCAAATTAAAAATATTAAGAAAAAATATATTAAATAAAATTTAAAAATCCGAATACTTTTAAATTCAGCAATTTCAAAAATTCAGTGCCTGTATAAATAAAATATAAAATTTTTAAAAGCAAAAATTTGTTTAAAACCTATTTAAAATTCTAAAATATGTCAGAAAAAATCCATATTTATTATTCCAATTTTCAGACACTCACTAGATAATGCCAAAAAAGAAAAAAAAAAAAAACCTTTGAATTCCTCAATAATTCTTCTAATGTAAGACGAACAATGTTGCACTATTATAAAAAAAATGGCCAGTAGATGGCAGTAGCAAACAAAAAATTGGTTCTAGATTGAAATTCCAGATTTTCTCTCTCTGAAAAAATGGAATTTTATTAAGAATTACCGCTCCGCGAAAAAATTGAAAAATAAAAATAAGCTTTTAAAATGGAAAAAATTCCCTGCCGGCACGAACTATAGGCGGAGGTAGATTTCGAAGTTTACTAATTTCACCAACAAAAACTAAATCATAATTAGAGATATGTCCACTTTAACAATTTTATCTGGCCGATTTTGACGAATTTTTATTTCATTTTTATATAATAGCTGCTTTTATCAGAATCATGTTAAGGCGGTATTTAAAAAAAAAAAAAAAAAAAAAAAATACTTTTCCATGCTTAACAACTCGAAATTTTCTGACACATTTTCAGATTCATTTTTAATAGAAAAAATATGAAACTTGCTGTCGTGATTTTTGAAGAGATTTATAAGCAGCCTGTGTTTTTATTTTTCGTTCAACTAATTGAAACTTGATTTATAAACAAATATTTTCTCAGTAGGACAATATTTTTTGTTTCTAACACAACCGCTTCGGGAAATTCTGTTCAAAATGCCCACTTTGACATAATATTTTGAAAGCTATTCTGCATCAATCAAAAAATCGATCATTACGGTACATTATAGTTTCTGAATAAGATAATCTACCAATTGGATACGTTTGAGAGCAAAAATGAATTAAAAAATGAGTAAGAAAATAAGCAGGTTGGATTTGAATAAACCCTTAATAAGATTATTTTTTTTTCTTTAACCGCTTTGTATTTTTAATTTGTTTTTGCTGTAAGAATTGCTCCTATCAAAAACTTGTCTATATAAATGTTGTAGACAATATTAAGAAGATATATGATAAATTCATGGGGATTTTTTATCTTGTGAATTGATGAAGTTATGGAATTTTTTCTTCTTCAAACCCCCCTTTTTGTTTTCCTTTTTATTTTTTATTTTATTTTATTTATTTATTTATTTGTTTGCGGTACGAATTGGTCCTATCAAAAATTTGTGAATATAAAATTTCTAGATAATATTAAGGAGATTTATAATAAAATTAATTGGATTTGATATCTTTAGAATTGATGAAGCTATGAATATTTTTCTCCCCAAACCACTATTTTTTGCGCCCCTTGAGCCCATTTTTAATTTTATCAAAAATCTGTGATATGTAATATTTTGGCCCTATATTTAGAAGTAATAAAAACTTCAAACTGATTTGACATGTACCAAAATTAAGAAGTTATGGATTTTTTCGGTTTTCAGGAAAACCCTTCCCCTTCAATCCCCTTGGTCCGATTTTGCCGATTAACTAACTTGACCAAGATTTTATGCCCCTTGATTTTATGTATCAGTTTGGAAAAGATTTGTGCAGAATTGTGGAAGTTATCGTGTCCGGAAGAAAGTGATATATATATATATATGTAGATAGATAGATAGATATAAAGTTTTTTACTAAGGGTATTTTTGGGTTCTAGTGATCATGACCGGTAATAAAAACTTAGTAATAGCAAGATATGCATAGATATGCAAAAAGTTTTCAGAAATTCCAACATAGGGGAGAATGTAATAGGTAGTATTTCATACGAAATCTACCTAAAAGGAGTTTTCTTTGACTTAAATCCGTCTGAAAAAAAAAAAAAAAAAAAAAAAAAAAAAGCAATTTGACAAATTACAACGACCATTTGGAAAATGATTTTTTCAAAGACTAAAATTTAAGACATAAAAAATCGCACCGAGTTGCTCATACATTACGTACGCCATGAATGAAACATTAATAGTGTTATTACACATAAAAATTGAAAGCGACAAAAATCGCCTGCGACTCGTCATATTTAATGAAACTTACGTATTATCCACCTGAAACTTACGTATTATCCAAGCATTTCATTGGCTGTTCGGGAAAAGGCGCTTCCATCGTCCAAGAAATCTGACGACCCATTTTAAATGAAATTTCATTTTTAAACTTCTGAACATTCCACAATATTACTTTTTACACCGTCGTATAGAGAAAAAAATACACTTTTAAATGCAATTTGTTTGAAAGCTATATCTCGATTTGTTTCTAAGTTATTAATTTTTTTGTAGTTTTTATTACTTATTTGTCATAGTGGCAACAGAAGTATCTCTGAAGAAAGTAAAGGGAAATACAGATTACTATATAGACCAATCAGAAAACGAATAAAATGCGGATTCGACCAATAAAAAGCTTCAGATATGCTTTTGATTTCCTACCCTGACGAGGACAATAACCATTTTTCCAAATGATTAAAAAATCAAACTTTAAAGTTCCGCCTGAGGTATTCGAACCCACAATCTTCTGTGTGGAAGACCATTGCTATACCGCTACACTAAGGACACTCAGTAAAATTTGCTGCTATTAAGACTATGTTTTGAAATCGAAAAAGAGCGATCTAATTTAATTAATATAATATAAGACTTTTTCAAAATTTCATGATTTCAGGAATGACAGGGGTATTCAGCTATATGTAAAAAGGAAAAACGTCAAGTCTGTAACTTAAATCGTTTCTGAGTACGAGGCTCCGGCGGACAGATGGACAGACAAAGAAACGAGATTATAATGATTTCGTGAGATGAACGAAATCCTAAATTAAATTTAAAATATCAAAAAACCCTACTGCCGAACTAATTAATTATTTCTCATCAATTTGAAACTATTTTTATATTACTTACCTATTTTTTTTTATTTACTTGTATTGATGACTTTTAAATTGTGTTCAATTGTTAGTTCCTATCTATAAACATTGTTTTGATGATGCCTATAAACGTCTATGATGGTTAGAGTTGCAGTAATGCTAAAGATCCTCCCTACACAACTTCCAGGTTGTGTAATATTTAAACGGAGCTTCTGACTGTAAAATAGTCAAGAAAACATCCACTTCATTTCGAAAGACCTATCTGGTGATATGCCACTCAATAGGGTGCTTACATTTTTTCGTCTTTACCGCCATTTTGTATTTTACGGCTACCATTTTAAATTTATAACAAAAACTAGCCTATAACCATCGGACGGTTAAGACGAATCGATAGAGACCTCATTCATCAAAATCCATCCAGCTGCTTGAATGATTCGAGGATATAAAGAAATCCACATACTCAGATACGCGTGAAACACATAACCCTTCTCGGCAGTCTGGTAAAAATAGCTGCCGCCGATAGCTAATAATCGATTAGATGCGATGCATTTATCAAATGTTATTATGTTCTATTAGAAAATACTTCAAGAGTCATACCTGCAATTTCCATGCTTTGGACTTAAGAATGAGTCAGAATAAATGAGAAAATTTCACGTTGGTGAGCGAGCAATTTTTCTTTTCAAAACTTCCTTAAAATAACTAAACAATTTAAAATATTTCAAAAACATCGATGTACAATCTGCTACAAAGTACATGTGCAAGTTTGAAAAACTTGCAGTTGCTTCATACAGTAGTGTAATTTGAAGTGGATCATGTGCGGGAAAATATAAATTAATAAACTTTAAAATGCAAAACTTTCATAGTTCAGGCAATCGAGGCCGTATAGGGACTCTACCTAGCAAAATTAATAGTATTACTGGAAATCGGCTTTATAGTTGTTTGTTGGGTCGCTGAATCCGAATTTGCAACTTCCCACCAAAACTTCCCCCGGCAACCCCCCCCCCCCCCAAATTTTGGTAAAAAGCCCCCCAAAAAAGGTTTTTATTAAAAAATTCCATTTTTTATTGTTTTAGGGGAAAAGTAGCTAGAAATTCAGAAAGTAGACAACATTTACAACAAATTAGATAGATGACATTATGACTTAGGATGAAGGGGAAGGGAGAATCTGCCTCTGAACATGCGCCGCAGTGCTGCGTGGACTAAGTTGCGCAATTCCACTTAACCACTTTAACTTACTTTAAGTTTTTTCGGTCGCTGAATCCGAGTTTTTAACTTACCCCCAAAATTTCCCCCCCAAATAGTTGTTTTTAACTCAAATTTCTTATTGTTTTAGGGGAAAAGCATTACGAAATTCAGAAACTAGACAAAATTTGAAACAAAAAGGATACATGACATTATGACGTAGGATAAACGGGGAGAGAGAGGGCTGTCTCGGAACATTCCCCGCGCGCTTTTCTCAAAAACCAAATTTTTTCAAAAAATCAATTTTTTGAGGGGTTTCCGGGTGAAAGCTTGGTGGGAAGTTACAAATTCGGATTCAGCGACCCAAAAAACATAAAGTGAGTCGAAATCCAGAACTAGTATCAATTTTGCCAGATAAAATCCCCTATTGCCTGGCTTCATGATTTAGTGCACGTAGCGCCGCAGTGCATGTTCAGAGGCAGCCCTCACCCTCCCCATTTATCCTAATTCATAATGTCATATATCCTATATGTTGCAAATTTTATCTAGTTTCTGAATTTCGTAATGCTTTTCCCCTAAAATAATAAGAAATTTAAGTTAAAAACAACTATTTGGGGGGGGGGGGGGGTCGGGGGAGGGGGAATTTTTTGGGGAAAATTAAAAATTCGGATTCAGCGACCGAAAAATCTTAAAGTAAACCTTATAGGGAAAGTTCGGAGGGGAGATGGAAAGGCGAATGTAAACGTGTGAGTGGTTAAGTGGAATTGCCCAACTTAGTTTACGCAGCACCGCGCACATGTTTCGAGGAAGATCCCCCCTCCCCTTCATCCTAAGTCATAATGTCATCTATCTAATTTGTTGGAAATTTTGTCTAATTTCTGAATTTTTAGATACTTTTTCTCTAAATCGGTAAAAAAATTGATAATGATTCTTTTAATAAAAACCTTTTTTGGGGGGCTTTTTACCAAAATTTGGAGAGGTTGCCGGGAGAAATTTTGGTGGGAAGTTACAAATTCGGATTCAGCGACACAAAAAACATCTAGAAAGCCGATTTCCAGTACTACCATTAATTTTGCTAGGTAAAATTCCCTATTGCCTCGTCTATCAGTACATATTCGTATTTAAAAAATCAGTTTACACCTAATTCAATATTTTAAACATATGATGAGATTTACGGACACAGTTCTAAATTTTTCTGGAATATACCTTCGACCTATTTTCGGTAGTTAGATATTATATGTAGTATTGGAAAACATGTAACTATTGGGCTGTAATATTAGGTGCGAAATACATTACAAAAGAAAAATTACGTCATATCCGAAATAATTTATTTAAAATCTCATATTAAAAACAATTTTCTTGCAGCTTTAAAAACACAACTTTTGATGTAGACTTTTTTATAAAATTCCGGAAAACAACGACATTTGTACTTGGCAGCACAATAAAAAAGTTAAAAGTTAGATTAGTTGTTTTTAAACATAAATCGGATTTTATTAAGCAATATTTGTGTTACTTTACCGATTTTTCCACATAATGAACAATTTACAGTTTTTCTCTGTCGGTCGGCAGGCTTTATAATCAACATTTCTTTCTCTGTTTACATATTTATATTATATTAAATTCCAGTTATGTTATAGAGATTCGCTTTTTAACTTATTGTTTTTTTTTTTTTTTTTTTTTTGCTATTTAAGGAAAAAACTGTTATTACGTTATCGACATAATTTTCACCAGAAGAAATATTTTGGCTTTTCAGAATATATTTCTTTTTTAATTCATTATAAATCACTATGCTTCATTATTATTAGATTTTTCAAAAGATATAAAACTTCTGAAACAAAATTTCAACAGCTACTATCTTTTGTTTTTTAAATATTCATTGATTTAAAAAACAATTGTATATCAATTTTCCAATACAGATGACAACGTTTGTTTAAAACAAATTCATTTTTAATGACACATCCTCTTACTACTGTCAGTTATGTTTTATTTTAACAGTACTATTACGTTATAAACTTAAATAGTAAAACATTTTTCAAACATCAATAAAAAATAAAATGTAATAACAATAACATACTCGAAAATGAAAGTATTTTAAATGATTTTTGAATTATTGAAGATGTATCCGTTTTTAAGATGTTTTCAATTTAGCGGTAATGTTTTCATCGTTAAAAATTATTGATTTATTAGCAAGAAATCATTTCTAATTATTCTGTCGATAATTCTAAAAACTTAGGTGCTTGTTTTTGACAAACATATTTTATAAACTGTTTTTTTTTTATTACTAAATAAGCATGTTGTATTGAAATTGCGTCAAAAGAATCGATTTCGCCTTATGTACTTTCGGAAAACGGTTAATTAATTTCAAAATGAAGATCTATGAATGATTTTTTTCAGACAATTTTATGTAGATATTGTAAAACGCCCGATAACATATGAACAGAAAAATGTGAGATTTTCTGTTAAGCTATGCCATATATCAAGTTTTGTATTTATAGTAAGCTTAATTTCATGCTATTTGCAATTTGACATCAAAATAACATATATGTTCTCAACAAGACTTAATCCAGAATCTATATTATAAATCAAAAACATGCCCACGAGTTTTGTTTCACTTCAATTTGTAATTTCAAAACATCGCACATTTAACACTATTAACTTTATCACCCTCGAACAGAAGAAAAAAAAATATCCTGTGAAATGAAATCAGTTCAATCACAATGAAGCTTCAAACACTCAAATTATCAAACTAAAAAAAATACTGTAATTACTGAAATCGTTGATAGGGTTCCTTGCCATTAACTTCCGGCATTAAAGCGATACAAAAGTATTGCTTTTAATAAATTAAAAACTTTTTAAAAATACATAATTGATATTTTTTCATTAAAAAAAGGCTTTTTAGTGTTTTAAAGCTAAAGTTTTAAGCTAAAAAATTATATGAAATGTAAAAATATATATATATTAGTTTAAAAAAAAAATCACTTATGTTCTGGAACCCGGGAAGGAATTGAATCCCCTAGTTAACATTAAAAATGAAGTTAGAAACAGAGAATTACTTGTATGTGTTTGAAAGTTTACTTAGTATCCCCCACTACTATTTTTGTGAGAGACGAAATCTACACTGTCAAAAAAAAAAAAAAAAAAAAAAAAAAAAAAAAAAAAGATTAATTCTACAAATGTAAAGTTACAGAAATCTGCATGCTTACTAAAATTTTATCTGTACACTGTACAAAATAAATAAATAAATAAATAAAAAACCCGACTGCGTAAAAATCGAACTAATTAATTATTTCTTATCAATGTGAAACTTTTTTTTATGTTACTTACCTATTTTCTTTATTTAATTGTATTGATGACTTTAAAGTTGTGTTTCATGGTTAGTTCCTATCTATAAACATTGTTTTGATGAGGCCTATAGATGTCAATGAAGGTTAGAGTTGCAGTAAAGCTAGAGATCCTACCAACACATCTTCCAGGTTGTGTAATATTTAAACGGAGCTTCTGACTGTAAAATAGTCAATAAAACATCGTCTTCATTTTGAAAGACCTATCCAATGATATGTAACTCAATATGGTGCGTAATTTTTTTCGTCTCTGCCGCCATTTTGTATTTTACCGCCGACATTTTGAATTTATATAAACAAAATCTAGCCTATAACCATCGGACGATTAAGAGAAATTCATAGAGATCTCATTCATTAAAATCCATCCAGGCATTGGGATGTTTCGAGGGTATAAAGAAATCCACATACCCAGATACGCGTGAAACACATAACCCTTCTTGGCAGTCGGGTAAAAATATGTAAATCTACAAAACTAGTTTTTTAAAGCTGCAGAAATATGTAGCTTCACAAAATATTCTACTAAAATTACAGTATAATCTTACTGTTATTTTATCTTTAACTCCGTTGCAGTTACATAAAAATTTCTAGGCATGCCAATTTCCTAAAAAATCCTTAGTAACATTTCAGATTTTTTGATGTACAGTGAAACGTGTATTTGTCTTATGAATTTTTGTTGTTGCCGTTATATAAAAAGTTCTAGGCATCCCAATTTCCTAGAAAATTCTTAGTAACTTGACATTTATTTTATTTATTTTATTTATTTTTTTTTTTTTACAGTGTAGTACAAAAGTGAGTTCAAGAGTCACTCTTACTTTTTTTTTTTCAGCATACGGTTAAATATTATAACTAGCACGCTTCGGCTGCAACGCTGTTGAGGTTCTCTAAACTATACTGAATAAAAATTGTTGTAATTTTTCCTGCACTTTATACTGTAATTTTTGAAGCACCGATGTTGTGAAAGCGAATTCAAGCAAAAAGGGAAGTAAAAATTGAATTATTTCTATCACGTGCACCACGCAGCCAATAGCAAGGCGACTTTCCCCAGACATTAGAAATTTTGCTGTACTGTTAAAGCCAGAAGCTTTACAATTTTACAGCAACTGTGTTGGCAGCAGGGGTGCAACCCTTTTTTGTTGTAAAATGCATTTTTTTGTCTTTTTTTTTCAGTATAACCTTGAATTAAACGAAATGTGTATTTGAATTCGACTTTGTGTTTTAAAGCAATATGGGCCTTTAAATGGAGTGTCCTTCCGCATTGCTAAAAACGATAGAAACGACATTTCACTCATTTCTTTTTTTAAGTGTCAGACAAAATTTTGGCTGTTAAGAACTAAAACTTTTAATTGATCATTTACAGTAGGATTTATAAAGAACGCTAGAAAGATATTCAATATATCCATACCATCTAGGCAAAATTATCTAATTTACAATACCTGTCTAAAAAAATCCACCCAGTAGAACTTTTTAAAAAGGTTTAATCTTTAAATATCGGATTAGAACGATATGCAATAAACTAAAACCTTCTATGAAAAATCATCTAATGGTGCAACTCGCATCAGAGTCGAATTCAGCAGTAAGGAAATTATAAGCAGTCAGAACAAAATAACTATTTGTTTTATATATATATATATATATATATAACCATTATTAAACATTACCGAACATCATCAAAAACCGCAATATTGTGAAATGACAATAAAAAAGGATACCACAAACCTATAATATAGAACTGTATGTATAAAATAAAGTGCCTTATACATAATTACAAGAATTAATATGGAAGAAAAAAAGAAGAATATTGATACCGAAAAAAAAATTGAAAAGCTTATATATTGAATTACGTTTTCAAGAGTACAGAATTCAATGATATAAGCAAATCGGTTGTTTTCTGTGAGAAAAAGGCTAAAAGCTGATTTTTTTTTTATTCTTCTGTACCCAAACAACCAATTTGATTAAAAGAATAGTTTCAAGATAAAAACAGAACATTATCAAATGGTATGAAATGGAAAAAACAATACAACCCTTTAAATATTTAATTTATAGCATAAAAAATAGAAATATTATACCAAATAGCAAATAAAAACCCAGTTGATTTTCAAAATATCCTCCTGCACATGGTATCCAAGCATGATCAGATTAAGGTGAATAAAACAGTTAAGTTAATACAGAAATTAAAACTATGGATTCAGTTAATTCATTTTGAAATACCGTGATAAAATCAATTAATATAATATAAATAGAAAATAATTACATTATTTAAAAAACTTAAAAAACACTTTTAAATTGTTTAATTTCAGTTTTACAATATTGTCAATATCCAGCGTTTAATACCACCTGGTGTAAAAAATTAAAATTATTACTTTAATAGAAGCTTTAAAAGACAAAATATTTTATTGCTGCCATCTATTATATTACTTTAAAAACAATTATTATTATTCAAATGTTACAATAAGAAAATAATAAAAGCTAATGAAATTAAAATATATCATCTGCATTACCACACTAATCCTAATATATAAATAATAATCTACTATATATCATTATTCAAAAAAAAAAAAATAATTAAATGTTAATAAAATGCTTTCAATATATTCTATTACCAAACCCATTTAATCTGCACTGAGAAAGTAAATAATTTTATAACATTGATAATACATAGAATATAGCTATATGCTATAACTTAAAATAAATTATATATAATATAAATATAAAAACATTAAGAATTACTATTAAATTTTAAAAAAAATAGTAAATTAATAAAATGAACAGGAAAAAAAAGATGTTTATAGCATAATGTCAGATTCTAAAATTCCCAATAGCCTAAAGATTACAAATATAGTGTGTGGATTATCTTCATATTAGCCAAAAAAAGCTAAAAAATATGATTGTGACAATCAAACACATTAAACCGATAATTAATCATGTAATACAAAGTTCAAAATAAAACAATATTAACTAGTATGTTGTGGCCATCACAAAACTTTCTTCTATATAAATCACGTCAATTAAATCATTTAAATAGTACAAGAAATTACATGAATTTAGCACCAACTCATATCAAAGTATATCTGAATTTGAAGTTTGATGAAAATTCGTGCATTATTTCTTGAGATAGAGCTACAGCGGGAATTCTGAAAAATGTAGGATAGCAGCGCCACCTGTTGAACGATTTACACTAAAAATAAACAGCACTAAATGATATCAAGGTATACCTGAATCTGAAGTTTGTTGAAAATCTAAGCGTTAGTTCTTGAGATAAAGCTATTCAGGAAATCGCAAAAAATACAGCATAGCAGCGCCACATGTTGAGCGATTTGCACCAAAAATTAAACAGCACTAATTTACACGTCAATTCATGCCAAGGACTAACTAAATCTGAAGTTTGATGAAAATCCGTGCAATAGTTCTTGAGATACAGCTCTTGCGAAAATCGTGAAAATGCAGCACAGCAGCGCGACCTGTTGGGCGATTTACACCAAAAATTAAACAGCACTAATTCATATCAAGGACTAGCGAAATCTGACGTTTGATGAAAATTCGTGCATTTTTTCTTGAGTTAGAGCTATTGCGATAATCATGAATAATGCAGCATAGCAGCGCCACCTGTTGGGCGATTTTCACAAAAAAGTAATCAGCACCAAACTATATCCTGGACTAACTGAATCTGAAGTTTTATGAAAATCCGTGCAGTAATTCTTGAGATATAGTTATTGCAGAAATCGTGAAAAATGCCACATAGCAGCGTCACCTGTTGGGCGATTTTCACCAAAAACTAATCAGGTCTAGTTTATATCAAGGTATAACTAAATAATAAGTTTTGTGAAATTCTGTTCATTAGTTCTTGAGATAGAGCGCCCACAAAATTTTTGTCACATACAGACTCACAGACAGAGTGACAGAGTGACAGAGTGACGGAGTGACAGACAGACTCACAGAAAGACATTTTCTAAAAACCATCAAATCGTGTTCTGAGCATTCTAAAACGTGTAAATCCGTCGAAAACCGGGAGTCGAAAATTTTCACGAATCCAATACTTTCTTCTTGTAAAGATAGAAGAAAGTAAAAAGTATAGTAGAATAATAATAAAAACCAATTACCCAATTTTAATACAAACAGTATAACATTAGTTATATCAAATAAACTTATATGCATATTAATCACTATAAAGATGGTATACTATTATTAATTAATATGACATTGTCGTGAGAAGACTAAAATTTAAAAACAAGTTAATTTTGAATTTGATTAAATAAGCTAAATTTAATATGAAATTGAATAAAAAAAATGTCACCAATTACATATAAAACATCAAATCAACATCCATATAAAATGCGTAGTAGAAATGTAGATATAATACAAAAGCCCCATCATTTTTTAAATTAACCATTGCGTATTATTCAGACAACACCACCCTCCTCCGTACTCTAACATCTACTCACCCAACCATCCTATAGTAATTGTTTATTATTATTTTACAACTTTTAATTTTTTATATAAATATATATACATTTTTTTATAATTTTTTCTTGTAATTTTGTTTACGCATGTGTTATTTTTTTATTTTTTAATAAGATCATGTAAGTAGTAATTGTATATTAATAAATATATGATTTTTTTGGAAAAACCATGACTTAATGCTTCATAAATTAGTTTTTTTAATATTATTTTTAATTAGATTAGAAGAACATAAACATTTTATTCTATATAAATGATTAAGTATTATATTTCGATATACAGAATGATGAAGAAAAGATTTAAAATTTGTAAATGTATTAACTTTGAATTTAAATTCTTTACGTTTATCATATAAATCTGTTATTGTTTTGTTGTCTTTTATTCTAATTTTAAGATCTAAGAAGTTAATTGTATTGTTAGATAAGAGGTTTTCCGTTAATTCCAAATTAGTGTGATAATCAACTGGAAATTGAGAAATTTTAAATTGATCTGTGGCAATTAAAATTATGTCATCAATATAACGATATAAATGGAGATTATTATTAGTAAAAGTACGTTCATAGTGATATAAGTATAAGTCTGATAATAAACTGGATGTACAACCACCTTGTGGTATACCGGCGTGCTGTAAATATAATGTGTTAACTTGCAATATATATTTATTATAGATAATGAAGTTTGTTAAAGATTTAAAATAAGCAATATCTATATTAGATGGTAATACCAGTTTTTTATAATACTTTTTAAATAATTCATTTATAATATTATGTAAATCTAATAAGTCTATATTATTAAAAAGATCTTTGAAGTCATATGTCGTTATATTATATTCACAATGAAGATTTTTTAAAATATTGGCCAGTTGATAGCTATTTTTTATACAATGTGTATTATCATTGTTTGTAGTAAGTATATATAATTGATTAAGAATTTTTAATAGAAGTTTATTGGCTTTATTATTATATGTATTGCAACCAATAGTTACAGTCCTAAATTTAATTGGAGTTTTAAGAAATTTGGGAATAAGAACTAAATAAGGATATTTAAAGTTAGTAGATATAATATTTAATAGTTTATAACAACTTTGAATTTTACGATTATTTACAATTACTATAACAGATATATAAACAACTATTTTATTCTAATTATGAATATCTAAAAAATTTAAATTACACATAGTGTGCTTCATTACTTAAACGATGAAACAAAACAGGTATTTTTTTTTAAATCTACATTATCCAATTCCTAGAACTTTCATCTCTATATAATATTTATACTCAGGGACAAAATAAAAAACTGGTGTTACTAACGTCCTATTTACAAATGTCACTCCCTTTAAAATAATAAATGATAATTTAAAAATAAACTATTATTTCAAATAATTTAAATATATATATATATACAGGGTGGTCATAAAAAACTTTGCCGATTTATGGAACTCTAGCGGCTGGTCCGTTTAACCGATTGGGGTGAGATTTCAGACATAGTTATTCAGAGGTATGAGCTCGGGATTCTGTGAACGGCATCAAATTAGCGCTCACGGTTACGGTTATAGGTACAGAAACGCGAAATTTTCGAATGGCAATGTCCATTTTTTTTTTCATCGCAAAATGCTCAGCGCATGCGAAATTTCTAAAGAGCGCTCGAACGGCACGTGTATCGCAATAAACGGACGCGTTATGCACGCACAAAAAAAAGCTCAGCGAACGGCCAAAAACAACACTATTGCGGGACACGGAGGAAATTTGCATATGACAGAGGCAAGACAACAATCACAGAACGCCGTACGACTGATAATCAGCGTAGAAAACGGATTCTTGCCTAGAGTTCCATATATCGGCAAAGTTTTTTTATGACCACCCCGTATATTTGAAAATATAATTGGAAGCTAAGTCTTTAGTAACTGGAGTTTTGCATCTTGGTCCCCGAGGATGACTATGTATTTAGGTGATAATATTAGGGCTTGGATAATTTATTTTAACATCTTTTCTTACGCTTTTTATCATCTTTTAACCCCTTCGCTACGAAAGTCTTTTACTGAATTTTATTATCTTGTCACCGCCTTTTCAAAACAAGAATTTTTGCCTAATTTAATCGAGAAAATGCCCTGAATAAATAAGACAAAGTGTACAATAAATAACAACTGGTGAAAATAATCGAGGATTATAAATATCTTAGGCGCCACGTATACGTGCCGCTAGTCTTGAAGGTGTTAATAAAGCACATTGCGTTTATTTTTGTGTTTTTAAAGATCAATTTTAACATTATACTTATTTATTTGTTACGAATATGTACATAATAATTTTAACCAATGTTAAAAATTTAATATTAACTTCGTTAAAGTTAAGATTCATTAGATAAGAAAATAAGTTTATGAGTGTGGAGTGCAACGTTATCGACCAGACTTGCAGTATTTTGCTCGTTTAAGGTTATTAATTTAAAAAGATAAGCGTCAAATTTATTTTTACTGCATCAGATTTTAAAAACAATTACGAGGCCTTTAAAAATATGTTTTACAGTCTATGTATGCATATATTTATATATTTTTTTAAATTATCGGGGAAACAGTGGAAAACTATACATCAATCTTTTAGTGAAAATGTTCAGCATTATATGCTTTTAAAAATCTATTAATAAATTCTAAATGAACGCACTTCAAGAGATTTCAGAAGATGTTTTAATAATAAAAAAGTGCACTAAGAACATCTGAATAGAATGAGTTGAAAATTCTAAAAAAAAATAAATTATTACATATTGATATTTTTTAAATATTTTCTTTTTTTAATATACACGTGTTTTTGTTTCATCCGTGTTTGACCAAATTTTCCATTTTCTCACAGTATCCGAAGAACAACAAATTTAAAATACTGTGGAAATTCATATAGAGAACAAAATACATGTAAAATAAAACATCCCATGTTAAAGATTATGCTAACATTTTTTTTTTTTTTAACTATGGGAACTCATGCAATATATAACATGATTAAGAATTATAGCTACTGTAATATTTTCGTAAAATTTCTTAAATTAAAAAAAAAAAAAAAAAAAAAATCCCTGCCGGCTCGGGCCTACAGGCGGAGGTAGATTTCAAAGTTAAGTACTAAATTCACCAACAAAACTTAAATCAAGATTAGAGATAAACCCAGTTCCTTCACTAAGAATGAGCTCTAGGGAGCTAAACATTTTGTGAAAATTCAAATACAGACGAATACACACACGCATGTATAAGGAATAGTTTTAAAAATGGCTAAAACAAATTCAGAGAACCTCAAAGTCTTAAAATATGTTAATATTTCCATAGTCAGGCTTTCATCAGGTTTTTAATACGTTCTTCAAACTCACATGACATTACATATTCACCTGCTGAGGTCCATTATATTTCCAATATGGCGCAATATTTTTATTTTTATTTTTTATTCATCAAACTATTTATTTCATTTTGAGTTTTCATGCTGAAATCTTGCTCTAGAAAACTTATGACGTAATATTCAATTTGTTTTCAATTCGTAAAACTATTTATTTAATTTATTTTTTCACGTGAATATCTTGCAATAGAAAAGCAATTGTTGTGGTGAGAATTTTATTGTTTTTTTTTAATTGTTGGCAACTGCTATAACGAAAAATGTTTATTTTTTCCTGTCATTGTTGCGTAAGAGCTGGTTTTATCAGAATCTTGTTAAGACGGTATTCAAAATTTTGAACCCTCCCCATGTCCATTCCCTTGGGCCGATTTTGCCCATTTTCAATCCCCACCGAGATATTAGCCATGTCAAAGTTGTTGGCGAGTTTGAAGACGATCCGTACATAATTGCGACTTTTATCGTGCGGACAAAATTTAGTACATACATACATACATACATACATACACATATATATATATATATATATATATATATATATATATATATAAAGCAGTATAAGATTATATTTAGCCTGAACCAGCGCACACCCCCCCCCCCCCCTCACAGAACAAGAAGAACAAGAAAAAAATAACTATGTAAACATTAAAACTTTAACAAAAACTAGGAAAAAATAGGCTGCGGCCTCATCGGCAGTGGGTTATGTTTCAAAAGCAGCCGAGCATTCGATAAAATATACATTAGTGGCAGTGGGTTTCGGCCAGAACAGTGATAGCAAAATCAAATGTTAAAACATTCGATGGCTATTATCACATGCTCCCCCACCGGACCCTACGCCAACAATATTAAATGAATGCCTCACCTGGAACACAGTAAAAGATGCTAAAAATATGTTCGTTGAAAAAACCACACTCAACCAACTTAGCCACATTGCCACAACCCAAATATAAAACATAAAACAAACTAAACAGAGCAGAATCCAACATCCAATCAACCAATCCTAATTCTTTCCAGGTCTGTTGCCAATCGACGCAGCACATCATCATAAAACCGTCCTTGAAAAGGCTTTAGGAAATATGAGTCATTCACTGACGTCGAAAAGCAATCGATTAGTAATGAAGAAAATCTGCAAAATCTGAATATTTTTTTATAAAAATTAAAGGTATATTGTTTTTGTAATATAGATTACTTTTTAAATTAAACAATTCCTTCTTAAACAGATGTTTATCTGTACAAATTCTAAAAAATCGAAATATTTGACTAATAATTATATTAATATAAATGCGTTTGTAAATATTGGAGGACCAGTGAACAAGTTGATTAACCTGAAATTGAAAACTATTACGTTTATTGTAAATTGAAAGATGTACTTTGTTACTTTCTAAAATTATTTTTAAATCAAGGTAATCAGCCATTATTGTTAGTTTTCTTTAGTGTCAGGGAATCAGGATAAATTTCTTGAGAAATTTCATTAAAATCATTATTGAAGTTTAAGACGATCAAGTCGTCTATATATCTGTAAGCCAGGAACTGGAGATCAGCTTTATTAATACTGTACTGAAACTCATAAAAAAATAAAAATAAGTTAGCAGCTGTGGATGAGTAACTAGTACCCATACCAATTCCATTGATCTGTAAGTATACTTTAGAACCTATATAAACGTAATTGTTGTAAAGGCAAAAACGACATAATTTATTAAACAAGTTAGAGTTAAAATCTGTAACATCTAAAACCAGTTCCGCTGTCTTTAAAAGTGCCTCCTTTAAACTATTAATAGGAATGGTAGTGAATAAATTTTCAAAATCATATGTTTGGATAGAATTAATACTATTGCTTTTTAATTTTTCAGCAATTTCGAAGCTATTAGAAATAATCCAGAAACAATTACTATCTTTATACTTATATTTTAACATGTTCAAAACTTTTTTAAGTAAGTCCTCAAATTTCCTATTAAAATTATTGCCTATACTGTTGACATTGCTGCAAATAAATCTATATTTTGTAGGAACTTTATGAAATTTAGGGGTCAGAAAAAGAAATGGAAATGATAGATTTTTACTACGAGGGAAAGAAATTTTTGTATGCTTCGAAAAAGCCAAATGCTTATTAATAAGTGTCTGCACAGAAGATTTACATACTTTGTAAGTTATACTATTATTTAACTCTGCATTGAGCATTTCAGCATAAAATCCTCCTGATATAGAAAAAGTTTATTTTGTATGCAATTTTCAACAAAAAAGTTTTGATCATTTACAGTTAAGCTCAATAATTTCACGTTACAATAGCTTATTTCCAGTTAAGGATATTGCAGTTATATCGACTTACAAATATACAAAAACACTGGGCAGTATTCTATTTAATTACAGAGAAGTTTCTCAAGAACTTGAATCATACCTGGATTTGGAATGTAAATGCGAAGTTTATAAAAATTCAAAGTTTTTAAACGATACCGGACAACATATCGTAACAGGAGATCTGAACATTATCAAAAATGGTAATCTACGTTATCTATTGAATTTCGGAACCAAATTCCGTATTAACAAAAAATTGAATCCAGTTAAAAGTTTTAATACTTTTAAAGCTGATTTGAATGCTTTTATTTTAAATTTAAGTTACAGATACAATACACCAATCCCCCTCTTTACTGATTGGAAGCTACATATTTTAAGCGATTTTAAATCGTTTCAGGGTAGTTTCCTTAATAATTCTTCTTATACTTATCATAATTTTAGTATGGATATCAGAAATGAAATAACCAATTTGAAGCGGATGTTTGTTTTCTGTCAAGTAGATAAAGCAGCTGGAAATTTTGCAGTCATATGAAAAAAATTTTATGCTGAAATGCTCAATGCAGAGTTAAATAATAGTATAACTTACAAAGTATGTAAATCTTCCGTGCAGACACTTATTAATGAGCATTTGGCTTTTTCGAAGCATACAAAAATTTATTTCCCTCGTAGTAAAAATCTATCATTTCCATTTCTTTTTCTGACCCCTAAATTTCATAAAGTTCCTACAAAATATAGATTTATTTGCAGCAATGTCAACAGTATAGGCAATAATTTTAATAGGAAATTTGAGGACTTACTTAAAAAAGTTTTGAACATGTTAAAATATAAGTATAAAGATAGTAATTGTTTCTGGATTATTTCTAATAGCTTCGAAATTGCTGAAAAATTAAAAAGCAATAGTATTAATTCTATCCAAACATATGATTTTGAAAATTTATTCACTACCATTCCTATTAATAGTTTAAAGGAGGCACTTTTAAAGACAGCGGAACTGGTTTTAGATGTTACAGATTTTAACTCTAACTTGTTTAATAAATTATGTCGTTTTTGCCTTTACAACAATTACGTTTATACAGGTTCTAAAGTATACTTACAGATCAATGGAATTGGTATGGGTACTAGTTACTCATCCACAGCTGCTAACTTATTTTTATTTTTTTATGAGTTTCAGTACAGTATTAATAAAGCTGATCTCCAGTTCCTGGCTTACAGATATATAGACGACTTGATCGTCTTAAACTTCAATAATGATTTTAATGAAATTTCTCAAGAAATTTATCCTGATTCCCTGACACTAAAGAAAACTAACAATAATGGCTGATTACCTTGATTTAAAAATAATTTTAGAAAGTAACAAAGTACATCTTTCAATTTACAATAAACGTAATAGTTTTCAATTTCAGGTTAATCAACTTGTTCACTGGTCCCCCAATATTTACAAACGCATTTATATTAATATAATTATTAGTCAAATATTTCGATTTTTTAGAATTTGTACAGATAAACATCTGTTTAAGAAGGAATTGTTTAATTTAAAAAGTAATCTATAACAATATACCTTTAATTTTTATAAAAAAATATTCAGATTTTGCAGATTTTCTTCATTGCTAATCGATTGCTTTTCGACGTCAGTGAATGACTCATATTTCCTAAAGCCTTTTCAAGGACGGTTTTATGATGATGTGCTGCGTCGATTGGCAACAGACCTGGAAAGAATTAGGATTGGTTGATTGGATGTTGGATTCTGCTCTGTTTAGTTTGTTTTATGTTTTATATTTGGGTTGTGGCAATGTGGCTAAGTTGGTTGAGTGTGGTTTTTTCAACGAACATATTTTTAGCATCTTTTACTGTGTTTCAGGTGAGGCATTCCTTTAATATTGTTGGCGTAGGATCCGGTGGGGGGAGCATGTGATAATAGCCATCGAATGTTTTAACATTTGATTTTGCTATCACTGTTCTGGCCGAAACCCACTGCCACTAATGTATATTTTATCGAATGCTCGGCTGCTTTTGAAACATAACCCACTGCCGATGAGGCCGCAGCCTATTTTTTCCTAGTTTTTGTTAAAGTTTTAATGTTTACATAGTTATTTTTTTTTTGTTCTTCTTGTTCTGTGAGGGGGGGGGGGTGTGCGCTTGTTCAGGCTAAATATAATCTTATACTGCTTTATATTTAATTTATGTGTTTTACTGCAGCTGTTTGGCGCATTTCACATGAATTTATCTTGTTTTTTGTTGGTGATTACTGTGCTTTACGTTTATATATGTATATATATATATATATATATATAAACTTTTTTGGTGGAGGTGGTTTTGGGTTCCTGGGGTCTTATAATGGAAAGTTATGCAGGAATTTTTCAAAAGTCGCACCATGGTAACGACTGCAATAAGTAGTATTTCTTACGAAATCTACCTAAAAAAAAAAAAAAAAAAAAAAAAAAAAAAAAATCTGTAATCAGAGACTTATTTGCACTTAAAATGGTTGAATTGCATGATAAAAAATCAATGCCTGATAGTTAATGAGAATTTGAATAAATATTTGTTAAGAGTTTTGATTAAGTTCGTTAAGTGGTACTCTATAA
Organism: Maratus speciosus; assembly: GCA_963932465.1. Lineage (NCBI taxonomy): Eukaryota > Metazoa > Arthropoda > Arachnida > Araneae > Salticidae > Maratus > Maratus speciosus. The sequence continues at coordinate 537,936,042 of OZ010795.1, forward strand.
TACTCAACGCAATTCTCGTGTTTTACTGCTCTATGTCAACTCAACTGTTTCGGTATTCTGTGTTAATTCACGCAGTTAACAATATGACCATATATATTATATATCAATATGAAAAAATAATAGATTTACAAAGATTAACATGAAATATACTATTAGAAAAAAAATACAACAGATGTTTATATTAGGACTACCGGAAATTTCTGTCCGTTTGGGAAGTGGAGAAAAACAATACGTTTTTCATACTTCCGTATTTAGTCCGAAGTTATTTATGTGCCAAGTTAAGTTTTTCTACAATTCAAATGTTGTGAAAAAGGATCGTGCTCTATCATGGTCTTAACAACATCGTCATAGATCAAACATCGCAGCCCAGAGCGTGGTTTATAAATAAATAAGGTAAAAATCGCCTGCTTCAAAGTTTTTGAACCTTTCGGGAACTGCTCTCCACGTAAAAGTTTCACTACATTTTGACACGCTTTCTACAGCATTTCTTTTTTGATTGAATTCGTACAAAATACAATATCATAAACGAACTATACCAGTAGCCATGTTTTCACGATCGCGTCTCACTTAATAATGACATTAGACTCTTTTGTTTCAGTTCATTTATATGAGCACATATGTATCAATGCTAGGATAAAGAAAGACAGACATGTCTCAAATGAAAACGTGCGTACCTGTTTAAAACTGAAAAAATATTACTGGGAAGATCTACTATAATAAATAAAAAAATAGGGATTGTCTTTCATTTGAATATTTCGTTAAAATAAAAATACACTTGTAACAGAAAGTTATATAAAAAAATAAATATGTATGAACATTGATTTTGTCTTTACACATAATAAACCTAAGAATTTAATTTCCCTTCAATTCTACTTTCTAAATATATTCTGAATTTTTTAATTATTAATAACGAAATGTAGTTTTAGTGCATCTATTTTATGAATCACAATAAGAATCACAAATTGTTTTTAGTTTTTTGAAGAAATAAGGCTTTTAATAGAATCTCTATAATAATATCCTAAGTCACGTGACTGTCATCAATAATTCCCGGCTGACCGCTTCGCTTTTTATATGAAAGGTGACCATTTTTTACATTTTTTATTTTTCGCGTGGTAAATTAAAACAATGCTTTGATGTTGAAATTAAAAGTCATGGTTTTTGGTATTATTTATTCTTTTTCATTTCTTTTTCTTAAAAAAAGGAAAGAAAAAGTGAAAATCATGAATTTCAAATTAAAATTATGTATTTTAAATAAAATGAGTGAAATTATTATATTTTAGATGAATTTAATCAAATATGAAAAAATGCGATTGGAAAGACAATGGTTGATGATATATCACTTGCGCCTGGCTTGCATAAACAGGTACTACTTAGTTATACCGTCGACCCATTTCGCCAAATTATATAAATCGCCAAACCACTCGCCAAATTATACAAGTTGACATAATTCTTATTTTAAATAGCGAAAGAACAAATAAATTAGTATAACATTAATAAAAATACAAATAAAACGTCAAAATAAAAATAACTTGATGACGTAAACACGTGTAATTTGCTTAAAAACAAGCGAATATGGCATTTACGATCCACCATTATTGATATTTAATCTTATAGTTTGACGATATATTTTTGGTCGACGGGATAACCAAGTAGTCCACATAAAAATACGGAGTTCTTGATTTCTCTACTAGAAAATTCTGATTTGGCGAAGTATTGAGAAAGTAGATTAAATTTTGGATAAAAGTAACATGGTTCAATGCTTAGCACACATCTAACAGAGACCAAACTGGTCGGCAAGGGCGGCTAGTGAGAAAATAACAAACGTATTAAATTTTTTGAGTATTCATTCAAACATTTGAAAAGTAATTTCAAGTCTATTTGTTTTTCTGAAAAAAGATTTTTTAAGTCTTTTTTTTTTTATTTATTTTTTTTTTTATTTTTTTTTTAAAGTTTCAAATTCTTGTTTTATGCGTAGTTGCTCACTCTGTTTTCTACACAATACTTGACTGCATTTACTCTTTATATAAAAATAAATTAATACTGTATAATGGCTGCTCTGAAATAAGGCAGTAAAACATTATCTTCTATTAGGTAGCTTTCTTTACAAAAAAGCTACCTATTGCAGCCGTTCGGAGGAAAGCGATTTCAAAAAATTTTGGTATATTTTCATCGATCATGACCCCCAGACCCCGAAACCACCCTCCGTTCAAAATTGATATATATATCTGACTTATGTCACACTGTAACTCCCGTAATTATGAACTGATTTCGATGTAATTCGGTGTGTACATAGTACATACCAATGTCTCGACCGAGTTCGTTGGCCAGCTTCATCCGCCGTTTTGTTTCAAAATGGCGGCCATTTAAAATTTTTAAAAAAAATTAAAACTTGAAATGTGGTACCAAAAAATTAAAAATGGAAAAATATTTTTTTCTTATGTATTTGACCTTTATACAAAGATTCCGGAGCAGTTTTTGTTTCGTCCATATCTTAAAAAATGGCTGAGTTATAGCATTTTGAATTTCTAGCGTGGCTGACATTTTGAAACGTCCTGAATTTTGTCACGCGATAAAAGGCGTATTTATGAACCGATTTGGATGTAATTCGGTGTGTACATAGTATATACCAATCTCTCGACCGAGTTCGTTGGCCAGCTTCATCCGCCATTTTGTTTCAAAATAGCGGCCATTTAAATTTTTTTTTTTTATTTAAAATTTGAAATGTGGTACCAAAAAATTGAAAATGGAAAAATATTTTTTTCTTATGTATTTGACCTTTATACAAAGATTTCGGAGCAGTTTTTGTTTCGTCTATATCTTAAAAAATGTCTGAGTTATAGTATTTTGAATTTCTAGCGTGGCTGACATTTTGAAACGTCCTGAATTTTGTCACGCGATAAAAGGCGTATTTATGAACCGATTTGGATGTAATTCGGTGTGTACATAGTACATACCAATTTCTCGACCGGGTTCGTTGGCCTGCTTCAACCGCCATCTTGTTTAAAAATGGCGGCCATTTAAATTTTTAAGAAAAATTTAAATTTGAAATGTGGTACCAAAAATTGAAAATTGAAAAAATATTTTCTTCGTATGTGTTTGACCTTGATAAAAAGATTCGGGAGCAGTTTTTGTTTCGTCTATATCTTAAGAAATGGCTGAGTTATAGCATTTTGAATTTCTAGCGTGGCTGACATTTTGAAACGTCCTGATTTTTCTCACGTATTAACAGGCGTATTTATGAACCGACTTGGATGTACCTTGGTGTGTACTTAGTACATACAAACATCTCGACCGAGTTCGTTGGCCAGCTTCATCCGAAAAATCTGATTTTTTGCATGCGACAGCACTCCTATATATTAACCGATTCCGATGTGAGTGAGCATGTGCACAGCAATTACTAAGGTCTCTACCAAGTTCACTGCTTAGCCTCATCCACCATGTTGTCTTAAAATGACAGGCACTTTAAGAAATTGCCGAAATTGGCAGCCAAATATAAGTTACTTTAAAGGAAAGCAGCTTGGATAAAGCTGACTAATTTCGCGAAATTCTCATTCATTATATTGATAAAAATTAGTATTGAATCTCCTATATTCGGTTTCCACTAAATTGAGCTTCGTGTGTTTGCATGATATAAGTTTGCTTTTTTTAAATAAGGATTATGAAAGCTACCTCTTCCTCCCGGCACTGGCCGGAAGGACTTTTTTCTAAGGTTTTAAAAAGTTATTCTATGAATTTTTCTTTCTTTCAATTTCTAAAACTACGTTGATACACAAAAATACATTTAGAACAAAAAAATATACACTGTAAAAAAAAAAAAGACCAAAAAACGGAAATACTACTGGTATCTAGACGCCAGTACTACTTCCGTTTTTTTACGGGAATTTTTACCCATAAGTTACAGAAAATATTTCGTTTTTCTGATTAAAAACGGAAATTTTTCAGTAATTTATGGGTAAAAATTTCCGTAAAAAAAACGGAAATAGTACTGGGGTCTAGATTGCCAGTAGTATTTCCGTTTTTTAGTCAGTTTTTTTTTTTTTACAGTGTACTTTTAAATTATAATCGACACACAAATCTGAAGGGAAACAGCTTACAAACACTTAAATAATTTACAATTTACAAAACGGATATTCAGTGTGGAAGAACAGACTTTTTCATGAAATCTATAAAACATAACAATAAACATAAAATTGCGTAAAAGGTTCTTTGCAAAAATGTATATTCTTTGTATGTATATTTTCAATATACACACTGCTAATAAATACTTTGAATAATTCTTACTTTAAATAAAATATATTTCTGCTATAATAACGTGATAAATAAAGCATAATAATTTTTCAAAATTGTAATTCAAATTCGTAAAATTTCGTAAAGAAAATTTATTCCACACATCATTTCTTAATTTCATCTTTTACTATTTCACTGTCTTTCTCCATATTAGTGCTATAAGACTGAAATATGATTTATATTTGTAACAGTGAATCGTTACTGTGTAAAAAATAAAAATATTTAATTAACTTCATTACTAATAGCCACTATTCCTTATACATTTTTTGTAAGTCACAATTGCAGCAATAATTTTTAGAATAATATTGTTTCATATAGTTGTATATTTATTTATATGTTTTAAAATGAAAGTGTAAAAAATTATCAAAGTGTTTAAAATGATATTTATAAAGCTTATTAAAATAAGTAATAAAAAAGAAAAGTGCCCAGCTAAACTGATGGCATTGAGCTCACAGGCTATTCACACTAATTGTATATTATACACTTATTTTAAAGAATAATGCCCCTCAAAAAAATAAGTGCAGGGGAATTAGCCCCCGTTTCCCCCTTTATACTTAACCAGTGAACCTCCAAATCTCATCAGGGAAGCCCCTTATCATAATAAACCGGTATACCAAATATGTAGCAAATCGAATAATCCTGCAAAAAAAAAAAAACATTTATCTAACTTAAGGGGGTGGACTAGCCCCCCTTTATCTTTAACCAATGAATCGCCAAAACGAATCAGGGAAGCTCCTTAACATAATAAACCGGTATACCAAATTTGGAGCAAAGCGAATAATTCTGCATGAAAAACCCATTTATCTGAATTAAGGGGGTGGACTAACCCCCCCTTTCCCCCTTTATCCTTAACCAATGAACCCCCAAAATTAATCAGGGATGTTCCTTAACATAATAAACCGGCATACCAAATTCGGAGCAAATCGGATGATTCTGCATGAAAAACCCTTTTTTCTGAATTAAGGGGGGGGGGGTGGACTAACCCCGTTTTCCCCCTTTATCCTTAACCAATGAACCCCCAAAACTAATCATGGATGTTCCTTAACATAATAAACTTCGGAGCAAATCGAAACATTCTGCATGAAAAACCCATTTATCTAAATTAAGAGGGGCGGGCTAACCTCCCTTTTCCCCCTTTACCCTTAACCAATGAACCCCCAAATCTAATCATGGAAGTTCCTTAACATAATAAACCGGTATACCAAATTCTGAGCAAATCGAATAATTCTGCATGAAATACCCATTTATCTGAATTAAAAGAGGTGAACTAATGCCCCTTTTCCCCCTTTATCCTTAACCAATGAACCCCCAAAACTAATCAGGGAAGTTCCTTAACGTAATAAACCGGTATACCAAATTCGGAGCAAATCGAATGATTCTGCATGAAAAACCCATTTATCTGAATTAAGGGGGGTGGACTAACCCCATTTCCCCCCTTTATCCTTAACCAATGAACTTCCAAAACTAATCAGGGAAGTTCCTTAACATAATAAACCGGTATACCAAATTCTGAGCAAATCGAATAATTCTGCATGAAATACCCATTTATCTGAGTTAAGGGGGTGGACTAACCCCCCTTTATCTCCTTTATACTTAACAAGTGAACCTCCAAATCTAATCAGGGAAGTTCCTTATCATAATAAATCGGTATACCAAATTTGGAGCAAATCGAATAATCTTGAAAAAAAAAACATTTATCTAAATTAAGGGGGTGGACTAGCTCCCCTTTATCCTTAACCAATGAATCGCCAAAACGAATCAGGGAAGCTCCTTAACATAATAAACCGGTATACCTACTTCGGAGCAAATCGAAACATTCTGCATGAAAAACCCATTTATCTGAATTAAGGGGGGGGGGGGGGGGGTGGACTAACCCCGTTTTTCCACGTTTATCCTTACCCAATGAACTCCCAAAACTAATCAGGGAAGTTCCTTAACATAATAAACCAGTATACCAAATTCGGAGCAAATCGAATGATTCTGCATGAAAAACCCATTTATCTGAATTAAGGGGGTGGACTAACCCCCCCTTTCCCCCTTTATCCTTAACCAATGAACCCCCAAAATTAACAGGGATGTTCCTTAACATAATAAACCGGCATACCAAATTCGGAGCAAATCGGATGATTCTGCATGAAAAACCCTTTTTTCTGAATTAAGGGGGGGGGGGGACTAACCCCGTTTTCCCCCTTTATCCTTAACCAATGAACCCCCAAAACTAATCATGGATGTTCCTTAACATAATAAACTTCGGAGCAAATCGAAACATTCTGCATGAAAAACCCATTTATCTAAATTAAGAGGGGCGGGCTAACCTCCCTTTTCCCCCTTTACCCTTAACCAATGAACCCCCAAATCTAATCATGGAAGTTCCTTAACATAATAAACCGGTATACCAAATTCGGAGCAAATCGAATGATTCTGCATGAAAAACACATTTATCTGAATTAAGCGGGGTGGACTAACCCCATTCCCCCCCCTTTATCCTTATCCAATGAACTCCCAAAACTGATCAGGGAAGTTCCTTAATATAATAAACCGGTATACCAAATTCGGAGCAAATCGAATCATTCTGCATGAAAAACCCATTTATCTGAATTAAGGGGGGTAGGACTAACCCCGTTTTTCCACCTTTATCCTTAACCAATGAACTCCCAAAACTAATCAGGGAAGTTCCTTAACATAATAAACCGGTATACCAAATTCGGAGCAAATCGAATGATTCTGCATGAAAAACCCATTTATCTGAATTAAGGGGGTGGACTAACCCCCCTTTATCCTTAACCAATGAACCCCCAAAATTAATCAGGGATGTTCCTTAACATAATAAACCGGTATACCAAATTCGGAGCAAATCGAATGATTCTGCATGATAAACCCATTTTTCTGAATTAAGGGGGGTGACTAACCCCGTTTTTCCCCCTTTATCCTTAACCAATGAACTCCCAAAACTAATCAGGGAAGCGCCTTATCACAATGAACCCAGGAAAAAATTTTGAAGCAAATCGGTTGTTTTTAAAAGAGTTATCGCGTTACGTACATACGTACGTACATACATACATACATACATACAGAACGGGCGGGCACATTAGCTCTCAGGCTTTGATAGCCTGTGAGCTAAAAACTAAAGAAATCTGGAAAAAAATTAAATGCTTTATGCTGTAAAAAAATTATTTTTCGAAGAATTAAAAAAATACTGTATAAGTATATATAAAATTAATCTGTTCAAAACTTTTTTATAAAGTTCTGGGTTTCATTTCAAGTGTTTAAAACTTTTCATATTTCCTCATTCATGAATATTCAGCATTACCAGATTTCACTGTATACGACACCCGTATATTTAGTTAGATGAATATAAATTCGTTCAAGTTGTTTCAGTACTAATACATATTTAAGTTAGAGAATATATAAATTTCAATTATTAGCACTTTTGAGGCAAACCAATTAACCATCTCCTTAGTCAAATAATGATATCTAAAGGTGTGGAATAAAATTTTTATTTAAAACGTCCAAAGACTCTTGTCTGTTACTTGACACTTGGTCAAAAATTAGTTTATTTTCAAGATCAAAATAAATCTTCTTGAATTGTTAAGCTGCTTTCGTCGAATTGACATATATCATGTGTGAAATTGTAAATGAAGTGCAATATGCATTCTATGAAATTGAGAAAATTTTAAACATTCTATTTCTCTATGCAAATTAGTTTCCCAATTCACTAAAGTAAACCATTGTATTGTGTAGAAATTAAGAACAGTTTTTTAATATTATTTTTTTTTTATCTAAAAAAAAAAAAAAAAAAAAAAAAAAAAAATCCGATAGTATCACACTACGACCAATTTCAAGCAAATGTAAAAAAAAATATATTTTTTATTTTAAAGACAGTGCAGTTCTGAAAGTTTCTGGAATAGCGCTCCTTTGGCGCGGTTATTTGGATGTCAATTTTGGAGATTATTTGCGTGTAGCTTGATATCACGAGAACGGGATGTATTCTCTTTTCCTTTATTTTATTTCCTTGTAATTTTTTAAGAAAGTGGCAATATCATTGCATTAAAAAAAAAAATGAAAAAAAAATTACTTTAAAAGATGCAAAAAGTGTTTTAAAATCATAAATAGTGTTTTGTGCAACGGCAATATGTAAAGTTAAAAATTGCGATAGTGGTCTTAAATTATAAAAATGTGTTTTAAGATTTTAAAAAAAAAAGTGTTTTTAAACGATGAAAAGAGTTTTAAGACGATAAAACGTATTTTTTAAACTTAAAGCTGTTTTAATATGAAAATAAACGGTCATGTGCGAGAATTACTCGCGCTCATAGGGTTCCGTACAATAAGTATATGAATTTTGAATTGTATTATTAAAACAATCGTTTTTAAAGAATAATAAGATTTCGTAAAAACTATACAACGTAGGGTTTGGTATAGCTGTATATATACTAGAAAAGTATGAATGGGTATACCGTAAAAGTTCAAAGAGATATGAAGCCTAAATAATATCAAATATTGCTATTCTGTATAGATCTAATTTAAATCTTATCCTAATCTGTTCATGATGAATTTAATTGGGTATTGACTAGAAAAGTAGTGCATATTTAAACATCATTTGGCATTTCATTAAACTAAATTGAGTCGTAATAGTCTTTTCTTTTTACAGTGTATCTAAAACAAAACCCTTGTTCAAAGTTTAATTTTGGCATTTTGCTAAGCTTCGAAAGGAGGTAGCAAAGTAGCAACGCCGCTTTGGTCTGTGCCGCGTTTTTCCATACAGGTTTTTAGTTAACCTTTAAAGACACAGTAGGTGTATTGAGAGAGCCACTCAATGCAAACTAGTCGCGAATCCCATGGTATTTATGTGATTAATTCTCATTAAATTAATCTGTTTTTAACAATTTGACGTTTATTGCTTTTATACTGCTACTGGGCATTGCATTAGACAAATATATCCTTAACATTTGTTATCTTGGCTTTAAAAGTGATGGAGCATAGTGTACGCCATCCCTGTCATTATGTATGTCCAAACCGTCCGTGTCTTTAACGGTTAATATCTCGGCTAATTACCGACGATTTTTTATGAAATTCATGATCAACAATGCTTTTATACTTCTGCTACGATTAGTACCTCCAGCGCTGCTCGACACTTTTGCTGAATGCCCGTAAATCGAAATTTGTGTGTAACAGAAAAATGCGATTTTCTCAAAAACCAAATGACCTATGGCAATCGCTATAATTTTCCTGCAAGGTTTCGACCATAACTTTGAAAATATAATACCGAAAATTAAAAGAAATGTATTTTTGAGTTCAGCGTTACGAGAGCTTTCACACGATACCCCACACGACATAGAAAGAAAATATTTCTTTTTTCAAGTAAATTAAATAGCCCCTATACATTTTTTCTAAATATGTTTATGAATATTTATTAATCTGTAAATATGTGGGTCAATAGTCTTTATTATTTTCCCCAATTTGAATTTTCCACGTTCCCTAGTTTACGAGTAATGTGGCTGTGACAGACAGAAACAGGAGTGATCTTATAATGGTTCCGTTTTTACTTTTTAAGTATGGGACCAGGGCTCGCACCGTTCCTAAAATTTTCGCACTTTGCTACCAGTATTTTAAATAAGAATTATTCGTGAGGAAGCTACCACGAATCTATAATAGAATTACACAACAAAGATTAACGTTTTAATTTAGTGGTAGAAGAGGGCGAAAATTTTAGCAACGGTGCGAACCCTGTATGGGACCCTAAAGAAGGGTGGAAAAGTTTTCTTTTTATGATAAGAAGAATTTTTTAGAGGCAAAGTATTTGTAAACGATAAATAATGAAGTTCGAAAGTTTTACTGATATGTTTATGATAATTTTTTTCATGTTAATTACGTTTTTTCTCATCGGAGCAGCTACAGAATGGACTATGGATATTTTATTTTTTGTATGCTTTTCAGTTCACGTGCAGTTTATACAGTTTTATATTTGTGCATTTAGCTATCATTTTAGAGTAAAAAAACAAATACTGAATTTCCGCACATTATCTCATAAGATGAATGTGCCCAAATATTTAATATCGTCATATTGTATATTACATGATGTAAAAGTAACGTAGCTGACAAATTTGTTTGCGTATTACATCCCTTAATGCAGCATAAATACAGATAAATGTATGCACAAAATACTTTAGATATATTTTGCACGAATTCGATAAACACATATTAGAAATTTCATGTAGTCATATTAATAAAAAAAAATATTTTATAAATAACATGAAAATATGCATCTGGGTGCATTGAAATGGATAAAAGTATTCATGCATAAGCTATACCATTCCCTGAAACTATCTAAATCTGGTTCAAGACATGCACGTAAAATTCCGATACACATTGCTTTTAAATACCGTTGTTCAGAAAGTTATTCCGAAGCAGACGGAGATTTTACCCTCCAACTCAGTGGAAGAGTATTGTTAATGGCCTCGTTATAAAAGTCCAATGGACGGCGGCATTTTTAAACTAACTATTTTATACAAGCATATTTCCGAAAGTGTAATTTATCTTGCTTCTCAATACTAAAAACAGCTATCGAGATAGGGGTGGATAAGGTCATCTTAAATAACAAATATTCCCATTGAAACGGAAAAGCATAGAAACCTCATTACAGAAGAAAGTCGCCGTCCGTTCTCGATAACAGTAACCAATTATCCCCAATCACGTAGTCTTTTAAAACAGGGTACATTATCTTGTTTTTAAAGGCTGTGAAATCTGAACCAAAATTGGCGAGTATAGTGCAGAGCTCACTAGTTTAAAATATAAAAATGTAAATGATAGAAATCTCATTAAAATTTACTTTGTTGGAAATAAAAATATTTCACCGTTACGTTGCATATAAAATTATGCCCGCAATAAAAGCTCATTTATGTTATTTCTTATATAAAATAATGTGCTTCTTCTGAGCAACATTGAATTAGTAAAGAATAAAAACTTTAATATAAACATACTGCCTAAAAAAAGACAGAATATGTATAAAATAAATTTCAAAGCTTTTAGGATGGATATTTCCTTTTCCTGATAGTTGTTTCTTACATAATATATTTATGTTATTCCAAGATCGAAAAAATGATTCTAGACTTTTACGGTTAACTTATATTTAGCTCTTTTCTTTTTTTTCATAAATTTTCTAAAACTCCTAATTTAAAGTCTTAAAAATAAAGGTAGGGTAACTGCAATTTAAAAATATTTTATGCAATTAAATCCTTAATTAAATTATTCTTTTTGTATGTAAAATGTGTTTATGCATAGGATACAAAACCGATGTAAAGGAACTTTTATTCTAATACAAGACTAAAAATAATGTGGTTTCATATCACAGTTACATAACATTAAATAAAATTTATATTTTTATAAATAACATATATGAAAAAAAAATAATTTAGGCTAACTTTTCAGCAATGCGTTTCTTTAAAAAAAATCTAAAGTAAAACATATTGCGTTATTAAAGCGAAATAAATGTTTTCAGTGAGAACTGAAAAAAATATGAAAACAGTTAAGAAAAAATTTAATCCACCTAATTTTTGTCCTTTAAATTTTTCTTTGAACATTTTCTCAGATATCACAAACTCGAAAAGTATGGTTTTATAACGTAAAAACATTTTTTGATATCAATCTAATTAATGAAGAAATACCTTTATATCTATCATTAAATTTTAATATAACTCAATAAAGCATGATAACTGTTAAAAAAATACATATTTATGGTTCAACATATTAAACTGCCAAAAGCAAAATTGGAAATAAAGATTCCTTTTTCTTACGTTTAATGATATTTGTTTAAATTACTTAGTATTCGTCGATGTTACTACAAAATGGAGATGAAAATAAAGATAACTTTCAAAACATATCCATGTAATTTGAAAATCAAAGCATTAAGAACATGTTTAAATATATTATGTTAATTAATAATTAAATAAACTTAATAAACACTGGAAGGTAATAAAACTAACTAACAGAAAAAAGCTCATTCTAATATAATTAAATTACACATATGATGAAGTTATTTTTTATGAGTTGGATGCAAAGACATGCGATTTAAATATACCTTAATAAGTGCCTACAAAATATTTTTTTAATTCAAAGGAGGTATTGCATATTGTAAAAGATGTCGTAAAACTTATACTAACGCGATTTTACTAACACGAAATAAGCGTTTCAAATCAGAAAAAGTATATAGGGGATTACTAACGCTACCTTTTGATAATTGTGATTAAGTAGTAACAAAAATGTACTGGAGCTCTAATATTCTGGAGTAATAACAATCGCAGTGTAACCCCTCCCCCAGTCCCTCCAGCCGCATATTTATATTTTGTACATTATTTGTAATATATAAAGGAATTTTTTCATAATATATTTTGACTATACCTATACATATTTATACAGACGTACCTCGTTATACCGACACGCGGTTTTCCGGTCACTCCGCTTATCACGTACGTTTTTCCAAATCCTGATGTTTTATATATGATTTTTATGAAAATGTACTCCGGATTTTACATCTTTGAATAATTTTCAACTCCGTATATTCCGACAGTTTAGGAAAATTGTCTGTTTTGCATAATCCATCTTATAAGCACGGAAATAAAGCGGTAAGAAATGTCTTAGCCTCATTTTTCGCAAATGTGTCTAAGTACCAATTCAGATATATGATAAATTTTACTTAAATCCTTTATTTGAATAAATAAACCCACATACTATGATTCACCCACTTAAACTCCAGATAGACGTATCAGTTTTCTCAGTCTTTTTTTCCTGGTCAAGCGCAGCTTTCTTGTGGTTACACGGCGTTTTTCATCCGACTAAAACCGAAGCATTACATTGCATTGAAACGATCAAAAATTATCTAACATCCACAGTAATGTAATGTAAATTTACTTTACGGATGTTGGGGGAGTCAGAGACAAAATTTATCATTTCCCCTGGTGCAAAAAGGACTAGTTTCGACCCTCATAAAAGATAGGACAGTATTCAACAAATTTAACGTACTTCTATTTTTCTGATCTTGTTATAATAAAAAAGAGAAAAAATATTTGAAAATTACAAAATATATTTTTGTTAAATATTGTGTTCTTATTGTGTAACGCTATACCTAATCGTTCAACATAGAATTTGGCTTCATTTACTATGACCTCACTATTTCCATTAATTTGTATGCTCCTTCTATTTTTCTATATATTTTCTTTACCAGATCTGCAGGTGCAGGTACTGTTATTACCGCATATGTTATGTAGCGAAGATGTGACATATAAACAATTCGATACTTCGTATCGACGGAAAAATCGAACAATGTAAGTAGTTGTGTGGACTGTCTTGTTGTGGGGCAACTTAACGTTTAGAGATAGTTAGACATTAGGGAGCCATAAACGGAAAAATGTTTACGTGTGGTCAAAACACATGAAAATAAGAGAAATTATAAATTTAGAATAAAATAAAAAATTAAGTGGATGTATATTTTAGATAAAAGTTAAAAATTTAACTACATAAAAAAGAAAAAAAGTTTAAAAGAACGATAGAATGATGTAATTATCTTAATGGATTACCTAGTTACATGGCAGTTTTACATCCAGTATGGATGATATATATATTAAACAAAAACCTAATTTGCAGAACAAATTAAAAAAAAACAAAATTTATTTCCTAAATTGTTTAAACCCGAGAAGGGGCAGATATTAAGATATTACATTCAATTCGTTCTACATTTAATGTTCAATTTTTGTAACAAATAAGTTAAACCAATTGAACATATAAAAATGAAATTCATACAATATAATGCTTTAAACACCTATATACTTAGATTCCGTTCAAATGAAATCGAAATAAATCTTAGACTTTTTTTAAAGTTTTATATTTTGCATGTACCTTATATTATGTACAATCGTCATAAACATAATGCAAAATCTGCAGTACAAATATTTACAACTTAAAAATGGAATAGTCTAAGATTTATTTCGATTTCATTTGGACGGAATCTAAGTATTTAAGTGTTTAAAGCATTATATTGCATGAATTTCATTTTTATTTTTTAATGTTCAATTGGTTTAGCTTATTTGTTACAAAAATTTAACATTAAATGTAGAACGAATTGAATGAAATATCTTAATATCTGCCCCTTCTCGGGTTTAAACAATTTAGGAAAAAAATTTTGTTTTTTTTAATTTGTTCTGCAAATTAGGTTTTTGTTTAATATGTTAAGTTTTTTAATAACTACTGCATTCAGAGAAACACATTTCAAAATTAATGGAGGATATCATCATCAGGCTTTGATATGTGCGGTATCGCATCACAATTTGTGATGCAATTTACCTATGTATAATTCAAAATGGTTCACCAGTGCAGTAATGCAGGTTGTTGTAGTTTGGTCAAAAAATTACAATCTGAACTTAAAAAATCTGCTTGAAAATGTCATTTTTTCCCACTATGACGTCATATTCATCTTCTTTTTAATTCTTAAAAAAAAAAAAAAAACTATTTCAGTTTCTTCAGTTTCATGTTTCACGTGAAAATCATTCAACTAAAAATAGGCAAATTATTATTACGGCTTTTGAATTATTTACAATAATGAAGGAAAAATGTTAAATTTTATTAGAAAATGTCCGTTGATTCTCAATGAAAAAAGCGAAATTTGGAATTAAGAAAAATATTTGAATAATGTAAATAAAAATTAGCCCATGTTACTCTCTAGATTATAATCCACCTATATGCAAAAGCATTTTATGATCCGTTTTGATCCTGACGTCTGGCAAATGTATTTACACTTTGAATTTATAATATTATTAGACTTAGCAAATAATTAAAAATGAGTGGCATCAGGGACAAAACAGGTGGGAAGAAAAAATGAATAAGTTATGATCTCCATAGGCTTTTCTATGTTAAATTAACACTGAGAAGTGACACTGGAAATAAATAAGTATTGCGCTCCCGCGCAATACTTAAATATATAATAATTTAAACGATGGATTACGCCTAAGAAACAGTAAATCCGAATTTAATTACAAGAATCTTTATTATATTTGCTAATAAAGGCAAAAAAAAATCTTGTGGCTTTGTTACATTACCAGCATGTAAGAGAGAAGGATGACCGGCTAGAATTGTCGTTCCGGGTGGCTTAGTAGGCAGACCGTTGATGCGCTGACCCGAAGACCCAGGTTCGATACTGTCTTGGGAACTTTGGTATATTTGTGTTGGTCTTATGCCTTGTTAGCAATGTGAATAAAAATTCACGTAATTGAATTGAGATTTATTGTTTCTCGGGCGAAATTCGTAGTTTAGTTATTAGTAGGGGAGGTAGGGGAGGTTTGATACATAGGGAGGGTTGATACATTGACAATTTTTCGCAACAAATTGCATTAACAGCCATTCTAACACATCTGAAGGCTTCTTTTATTTGCAGAAGTTATCATTAGCCGGACTAATCAGTGAAGACTGACAACTTTTCTTTTCTTTTAATTTTGAATGTTTTTGGAATGTCAATGTAAATTTTTTCGTTGGCGGATTTTCTTTCATAACTCTTATTATTGTGAAGTTAATATCTTGTTTTTTTTATTTATAAAGTACATTGTTAGGATTAGTTTTAATAGAAAGTAGATTACCATTTTGCAACTGCATTTGTACAAAATGATTGAAAATCCAATAAGGCATAATAGGGAGAAATGATACATTAGTACTGAGGAGAAATGATACACTTGTATATTTGAAATTTAATAGTTTTTTTAAGTTTTCAAACTAATATAGGACAGTAATATTCATTATTGTTTTACAGCAAGAGCTACTTAAATTAGTAAGGAAAACAAAGAGATTATTCATAGACATTATGTAGGTTATATAGAAAAGCAGTGCGATGATAGATGGTTAGTTCTCTTTGCTCGTCATGTAGAAGGAGAAAAGTTTAAATGGCCTGAAAGGGAAAACGTTTCTATAATTTATGAAGGGCAAATAAAAAAAAAAAAAAAAAAAGTTAAATCTACCCGATTTTACTTATCAACATGATAGAGTTATTAGTTTTTCTTTTAACCATTTCAGGGGTGGTAGTATGTTTATGAAACCACTTAATTTTAATTCCCAAACGCCACATTGGCACCAGCATTTTGCTAAAATATTTTCCATTTAGTATGAAAGCGAAATATATCTCTTTTCTTATTTCTAATTAAATTTGTTGGTAAATTCCGGTGTCATTCATTTATTCAACACTTTAGCATTGAAAAGGCTTTGCCACTGAAAGGGTTAAAAGAATCTTAAATGTGCTAAATTTATGTTAAATTGTTTGCAAATCAGCAATGTTCACTTAATTTTTCCTTGCAGCTAGGTCTCTAGGGCTTTTTTTCATTATTTATTTTCTAAAAAGTGTGTTAATAGGATTGTTTAAATAATAGCAATAGTTTAAATATTTTTGTAAAAAAACATTTCTGAAACAAAAATATGTCAATGTCATTTCGTTTCAAATTTTACTTAAATATTTCAAGATTTATCATAAAAAATTGTATGAAGCATAAATTGAATTGTCTGCATTTTTTTTTTCAATTTACATAACAATGTATCAAACCTCCCTTGCTAGTGTATCAAATCCTCCCCAGTAATAGGGAGATTTGATACAGTAGTAGCCATTCAAAATAATTGGGATATATTTTTGAATGACTATTTTTTATATTGACAATGTTTTTTTTTATAAATGAATAAACGGTCACTTTATAAGAAAACAAGAAAAAAATGTTTAAAAATAGCTTTCTAAGGGTAGTAAAAATTTAGTAAAAAAAAAAAAAAAGCGTATCATACCTCCCCTACCTCTCCTACTCTTCATTTTAAAAATATATAAAAAGCAGAAAATATATGAACTATTACGGAACAACATAATATAATGTACAATTACTAAATTTTATCTATTTTATCCGTCAGTCTAAACTTATAAGAATATTGTTTCTATTTTTAGTATTTATTTCAAGCATTTTATAAGGACGTTCATAGATGGAACGAAGTAATAGAATGTAAGGAAATTAAATTCATTGTTTAAATATTCATAATATAATGTAATTGTTCAATTAGCAATAAAAGAACAACAACATAATAGAAGTTCCTGGAATGAAAATAGTAACTGAAACTTTTGTTTACTTTGAGAAATATGTTCTAATTCATACATGGAAAGAAAATTCGATCATAGTTGTTCAAACAAATCCTTCTCATTATTTAAAAATTGGAAAATGTGATTTATTTTTGAACGTATTATACTCGGAATCAAACATTTATTAGATTATCTAATTCAGAAAGTTATTCATAGAATATTTTAATTTTAACAATCACTTACTTAAAGTGTCTAAACAATTTTGTAGATTCAAAGTAAATCGATGAAGGAATCCAAAAGAGTTCCAGTATAAGTTAGGAAATATGTTTTGTTACATAATGTTATTCAAAAACTATCATGTTAAAAAAACAAAGACGTAATAATATTATAATGGTCCATAATAAAACTTTATTAAGTTAGTTGTGCGCGCATTTGCGAATGATATTAAATATGTTTCCGCATATGTCTGTTACATCCTACATATATTACTTGTTTTGGAAAGTAAATATACATATTATAAATAAATATATAATTTAATTGAAAAAGATGTATGATATTTATTTCCAATCATAAAAAAATAGTAACTATTAAAACATATGTGTATTTGTAAGAAATACAATCTTTGTAGCATTGAATCATTTAAAAATCAAACATGAAGCTTGCCATAGCATCCATAGTTGCCGTGTGTAGCAACAAGATGAGGAGCTACAAGTTAGCTGCAGATAAAAATATATATGTATAAAAAGACAAGAAACCCTACAATAAAGCGAAGAGTTATTTTTTTTTGATAGAGGGCGATTTTGTCAAAGGATATTTTTGAACATTGTGGAAATTCTTAGGGAAGTAAATGTCCAACCTTCACGTTTGTCCATTAGAGATATAGTTCCATTTGATAACATCTCGAAGTTCTATATAACATATAAAAAAAATCCCACTTAAAACATACGTATATTCGTAAGAAATGCTATGTATATTGCATTAAAACCTTTAAAAAATAAATATGAAGCTTTCCGTTGCATTGATAGTTGCCGTGTGTAACAACAAGATAATTATCTACAAGATAGCTGCAGATGGAAAAAAAAAATCTGTTTTTTTTAAAAAGGAATCTTTTAATAAAGCTAAGTGTTTCTTTTTGATAGATTGTGATTTGGCCAACAGATATTTTTGTACATTGCGGAAATCATAACGCAATATGATTTCGACATACGGGTCTGTGTCTTGGGTATATAGTTCCATTCGATGACATATCTCGGTTCTATATAACATATAAACAAAAATCCTATTTTCTGGGTTACATAATCATAGACACATAATGCGCTGCCCTTTTTAAGGAGTTCAAACTTTTTTTCTCTCTCTCTCTTACGTCCATACGATCTATAACTCGCAAAATCCGCTATTGCCAAAATACTCATTAGCATATCAAACAGTGAAAACCATTAATCGATAATTTTAGGTTGATTTCGGTCGGTTTAGAACACTATTAATTTAATATTATGAAACTGTCTCTACTAAAGATATATTTATACAATAGACCGTAAGATTGCCATGCTTAATTATACAATTTTTGAAAGAAAAATCCCATTCTTCATGACATTTGAAATTTTAAAGAATATTTACTGAATGTGTATATTGACAGAACATTTCGACATATTCTCAACGGTTTTCTGTTTTTACTTTTAAATTTCCCTTTATAACACAGCTGCGACTATTCGACTTAAAGCGAATACTTGTTTTGACTCACGCAACTTGTAAGAATAATAAAACATTTGCAGTTAAAACATTTGCAGCTTTAAAAATATATCTACATTAAATAAACTTTGTTGAATATAATACAGGTACGGTTAGCTTTCGAACGGAATACATTAAGTCATGCAACGTATTTGGAAAACTAAAAAAACTCATTAGCCACCTACTGGCACCGGAAATGTTGTATAATACGCAACCTACTATTGTTTAATGTTTATACAATTACAAAAATGCACCTGAAACTGTCTTACTGGTTTTCTGTTTCAATCAAATTTTACTATACAATGGCCCGTAAGTGTCAGATAATCGATATTCTACTGTAAATAAATCCTTAACACTATATTTTACACTTCTGGACATTTACAAAAATAAGATATTTTTAACGATCTGATAAATACTTCACAGAAATGAGAAATATCTAGAGCATGTCTAATTTAAAAAATTATATTCGTATGCAATATTTGGTATTATTTTATTACAATTTTTAGACTTTTATCACAATTTTGATTTGTTAATATTTTCATGATAACATTATGAACTTGAATTTTATAAAAAGAAGGATTTTTGTTTATTAGAAAGCATTTCGAACATTTTTTGTTTTACAATTTTTTATGTTTCTAACTGCCAAGAATTTCAAATTACATAAAAAAATTAACACAAACCTACAACTGTAACAGGGGTGTGACATTACTTGTATCTTAAATAAACTTTAATTTTAAATATAATTGAATATCAATTTTCCAATATCGATGACAGCAATTGTTTAAGACAATACATGTTTAATGATAGATTTTCTTAATGATTTTTCTCACAATTTTGATTTATTAATCTTTTCATGATAACATTATGGACTTGAATTTTATAAAAAGAAGGATTTTTGTTTATTAGAATGCATTTCAAATACTTCTTGTTTTACAATTTTTGATGTTTCTAACTGCCGAGAATTTCAAATTACATAAACAAATTAATACAAACTTACAACTGTAACAGGGTTGTGACATTACTTGTATCTTAAATAAACTTTGATTTTAAGTATAATTGAATATCAATTTTCCAATATCGATGACAGCAATTGTTTAAGACAATACATTTTTAATGATAGATTTTCTTAATGCCGCCAAACATGTTTTAATTCCCATTTTATTTTCACAATAAAACTGCATTATGACTGTCAAATATTTAATCGTATTTTTAAATATATAATAAAAATACAAAAATAAAATACTAACATGCATGGAGATAAAAATACATTAAATATGCATACGATAAGATATGGTAATGTATAAGATAGACGAATTAAAGATGATAATGATAATATATGATAATGTAAAAAATACATATATGATGATGTATAAAATAATACATTTTTAATGCTTAATGATGAATTTCTTAATGCTCCAAACTATGTATTTTTCTTCTAATTTTTATTTTCACAATAAAATTACAATATAAAAGTGAAATATTTAATCGTATTTTTTAAATATCTCTCTATTCTAAAAAAAAGTAACTCCCGCTGTCACCGCCGCCGCCGCCGCCGCCGCCGGTTTTGAATTTTTTGTGACCGGAGGTCTTTCTTCGTTAATATTAAGAAAAATAATGCATACAAAAATATGAAAATTGGTAGTATTATACAGAAATGTTTGATAAACACGCTGATGTAGACAGTTTTCAAATCGAAGAATTATTTTAAGAGATATTTAATGCTAAAGTTGGACAAAATCGTTCCATTAAAAAAGTTTTATAGGAGCAAAAACTATACATCGGAATTTAATACTTTTTAGATCATTTTATACGTTATAATTTCCCGGTGTGCAGAAATAATTTATTTTTTTAATTTGACTCATTTTTCGAGGTTTCATTTCTATTCTAAATTCAAATTTTCAGCATTTCGAGAGATATTTTTTTACTTATTTCAGAAAATTGTACTAATTTAACCTGTTGCCAAACTGTATCAACAACGGAAACAATAATGTTTGCTTCAAATTAAAAATTTATTTACGCGTGACTGTTATAAACAGAAAAGAAAAACTTTCAAATTAGAATTAAATAATTACGTATAAAAAGCAGGAACTTATTGAAAATTACTTCATCTATAATTACACGTGAATTTTAACAGAGAAAGGATATTGTAAAGTAATAAATTCATTAACATGCGTTAGAAGTCTTAAATAGGAGAAATTACATCACATTTACGTCACATTACACTTATTACGTAAAATGAACAAAAAATAATATTGCAAAATAGTAGTTTAAATTTAAAAATAGCGCGAGACATTTACTTGATATTTTGAGATGAACTTTTCAACTATTTTTTTTTTTTTTTTTTTTTTTTTTTGACAGCGCAAATAATATTTCATTTCTAATAAAAGAATTTTCACGTGAATATTAAAAAGGGAAAGAAAAGTTTGGTGAAAATTACGTCAGATTAAAAACGATATATTTAAAATGTTTTATTTAAAAGGACTTTCTTTTCGCTTTGGTAAAAAATACCGGGAGACAAAGACTCTGTTTACTTAATTCATTTTATATTAGATGATTTTGAAATGCCATTGTATCTTTTAACAGCAGCTGATTTTTCCGTAAAATTCCCCAATCAAAGAGAAATGAATAGAAACCCGTTTATAGGGCGATCGCCTTTGTTTTTTTAATTATAATTCAATCTTCCAAAAAAATTCAATTAAAGCCGATCAAATTAGCGTGCTTTTAGAGACTGCAGTGTCTGAACGGGGGGTTGGCGAGCATAGCTCGTAGGGGGCCGAGCCCCCTAGTCTAGAAAAAATAAAATAATAACATTCATTGACATAAAAATATATTAAATGATTTTTGGGTTTCAAAAAGAATATCGTTTTCATTTTTGTTTTCACTTTAATATTTTCTACGGTAAAATTATGAATTTTTTTAGAAGGAAATTACATTATAGTTTTGGATAATGTTTCAATATTTTTTTGAATGTTTTTGTTAAAATAAATTTTTCAATCAGCTTTTTAGAGAAAATTCACAGGTCGTTTTGAAAAGACATCAAAAGATTCGATTTGCATTATAGATTACTGAAAAATAAATTGAATGTCTAGATAAAAATACTTAAAAGATTTTCTAAAACATGATTTCTATGAAAATAGTGTAAGTATCGATACATATAAACAACAAAAAAAAACTTTTTTTAAATATTTTTCAGAAATATCAACTTTATTTTTGAAGTTAACCATGGTTTATGTGTTCAGAGAGTTTGAGAAATTATCTACTAAGAAATAATAAGATTGGGAAGAATTGAACCATTTTTTACAAAATGATTTTTTATATTTCAAATATTGAACCTTGAATAAAGATTCATATATCATTTTATTCTTTATACAATCACTTATCAAAACGAAAATACGACGTAAGCGTAATATATAAGAAACTTAAAAAAATGATTGATTTGAATCAGGAGATTGATCTGGAATCAAAAAGCGCAACAGCAAAATTCCGTTTTAAACATATTTTTTTTTATCCCATACTTTATAATTGCACGTCAGGGAGAAAGAAACTTAAATTTTAAGAAATTATTCTGTTATAGACAAGTTCCATATCCAAAAGTTTTAATGTATTCATACATAGCAATTTAGAAGCCGCTGTCCACTTTTTTTGTCTCCTTGTCCAGCATTTTGAGACACTCGACCTGCGAATACTAGTTGTCATATAGCTTTGATTCCGCTAACTGTACTCATCTTGGCGAACTGCGACTATATAACTTCTTAAAGCTTTTCTATCCATGCTATGTTCACTTGTAGCCGTATGAACACTTAAAAAATCATTAACTACTCTTAAGACTGCTACTTTCTGGTAATTTCTAGAATTTCCCATTCCCTCTATTTAAGATAATATTTAACTGAAATAACAGCTACTATCAACATTCACATTTATATTTCATTATTTGTTTTTCTTGGAATGAATAATACAGCAATTTTTCACACCTTCTTTTAATCAATTTTAAAGATTATTTTCTGTCAACCCATTTTACTGTAGTTTTGTAGAATAACTTTACATTATTTTACATATATAACCAGTAACCCTTCATTATATACAGAGTATGATAAAATGGTTTTAAAAGACTTTGATTAAGGAAGCCTTGGCCAACTGGCCAACTGGCCAACCCTATCTCACATTAATTTGGTCAAGCCTCTCTCAGTAGCCAATTTGTAAAAAAAAAAAAATAGCACATGGTTATGTTAAGCCTAATTTACTGTACAAACTTTATGTCTGGAATGAAAGCTCAATATTTCTGTATTATTTAACACATACTCACTTAAATTTCTATGATTTATTTTATCTGAGAAAATCTTACAAAATATTTCCTTTTGTAATATCTTTTAAGTTGCAAGCTCTTCACAACTTTTTTCCACACCTGTTTCAATTATCAACATGAAATAAAACTGTTGTTTGCGCATTGCAGTAGCTTTGGCTGTCTTCTATTGGTAAATCACTGAAATCCTTTTAAATATGAAAACTGAAGTGTGTGTCAAGCCTCCCCTATGATCAACCCTCCCCAGTCTCCCCTATATTAAATATTCATATTAAACTATAAATGATTGGCATTGCTTGTTATGTAGAATTTATTTATTATAGTCCTGATGAAGATGTTTGAAATGTGTAGATAATGAGTTACAAAAATTGTAAATATTCTAAGAACATTTAAAAAATAAAAACTGACCCTGATGAGATGTTACATGTATTTGGTATATAATTTTGTTTTATCTGTTTTTTATTATGTTTTATTTATTTACACACTTTTGTATAAAAATTAATAGTAAGTGCCACTCCAATGTATTTGAATGTCTCACCGTCTCAAAAATTAAATTCACATTAAGCTTGAAATCGAATATACAAATAGTTTATCATGGGCTATTTTTTATGTTATTTAAAAAAATAAAAATAATAATACAATGTGTAACTAGTATTCTGTGAACGCCATAAAGCTTTCTTAGCTTATTACATTAATATATTAAATTAAATAAATGGAGTTATAATGTTTATCTCAAAAACAAAACATAGCACCGCACCATGTTTAGTTAACAAAATGGAAAATGAATTAAAGCAAATTTTAATAAATATCTTACGTGTCAAATTTCGTGAAATATTGTTCCATAGATAACAATACATAGATATCCATTTTTCGAGATAGCTATAGCAGAGATGTCATTTGAGAGAACAATGTAAAACAGAAACAACATATTTTTTAATAAATAACTTTCTTATTAAAGCACTACCCATAAAGTATATACCCATCTGTTAGATATTCACTTACAACTTTCATGAAAATAGCGAAAAACTAGCCTGGCAGCTCCCGTTATTATCTGAACAAAGCCAGCATTCTATCGTAGTAACACTGAAATCATATTTTGCATATAATAACCAGGTAAAACATATTCCATAGATACAGAGATATAGCTATAAGCAAAGTACTTAAAAACGCCGCGTTGCTTCGACGCCTGTTGGTCTAAGTATCGGCATACCGATTTCATACCAATTTATCGCAAGGTCTCATGGAGTTTGAAGCTACATTGAAATTCCATTCGAGAGGTGCAAAATATATAAATATCACGAAATTCGTGAAGAACGCGGAGTAAAACGTAAATGTACCATAATACTTGTGTTTATCACATGCTTATTTGTACAGTCGTGGGAAAAAAAAAGTAAATACCCCCCACTAACTCCTCAACAAAGTATCGTAGAAGAAAGTTACTAATACCGAACGATTGGAAATAAAGTCTACTTTTAAATGATGTATATAAATTTGCTTAGGAGGCCATCTATATATTAAAACGAATCATAACTTTGTTTTTTTTTTCAATAGCAGTACACAATTCTGACAGCATAAATGAACTCTACACTCTTCAATTAGCCTAAAAACAAAGTTTTATGCAATTTGTACCATACGTTTCTGAGAAATTAATTATTTTAAAACGAGCGTATTTTAAGGGCTGTATCCAAATTGAAGTTCGGAACTCGATTGTTAACCGAGAGAGCCCCCATCTTGATCAAGGTACCTTAAGAAATCAACGAAGCCTGCTAGATTACAGGACAGCAGAAGAAATTTCAAAATATCTAGTCACTTCTATTATAGACGGCCCCTTAAACCATCATTTTGCCGTTTTTTAAGCATAATTTGAAAACTACTTGGAAGAAAAATGTGAAATTTGGGATTTTCATAAAGCAGGACATAATAAATCTAAATCCATCAAAAAAATTGTACGTTGCAATTCATAATTTTTTTCGAATATTAATTTCATAAATCATATCATAAAATTATAAAAATTGCAAATTCAGCGTATTTATGTTTGGGTATATTAGTATTATTCCTATACAAAAAATTAGTACATTAGGAGCATAATTTCTGGAGGTATAAATAAAAATATGAAAATGTAATTTAACATTAGGAGCACTAAATTTTGAATGTTTATAATTCAAAAACTTATCATTCAAATGCCTTGAAATTCGGTGTCTAGGCATAGTTTTAACCGAATTTTGAAATATCTCGTACAAATTGGGTATTGTCATAGAAAAAAAAAATGAAGTTTGGATTCGTTTTAATATGTAGATGCCTCCCTAAGCAAATTTTATTTACATCATTTAAAAGTAGACTTTATTTCCAATCATTTGGTACCAGTAACTTTCTTCTACGATAATTTGTTGAGGAGTTAGTAGTGGGTGTTTACTTTTTTTTCCACGACTGTACGTACAGGGATTACTTTACCCCAAACATAAATTGAAATCCAAATATTAATTAATTTCTTTTTTTCCACTTTGTTTTCAGAAAAATTTTTTTTCATTTAAGTAATACTGTAAAAATATATTATATCAAGTGAGAAGATTCCAGTTTTGCTTTTCAAGAATTTCAAATCTTTATTTCAGTTTTTATAAGGAAAATACAAAGTGTTAAATTTTAGTTAGAATTGCATATTTTTTTTTAATATATATATATATAACAAAAGACGAATACTAAGAAAAAAAAATCTCAAAATAAATTTTATATTCTAATATTTTTCCCAAACACTTAAATAAATTTATTTCCGAAAGCTATAACTGTTTTTATAACACTTACAAATTACACACTTATTGAATATTTTCCACTGTGTTATCTACAAATTTCAAATATTTTAAAAGAATAAAATTAAATTCCATTAATCATGTCGAAATGTATGAATAAATTAAAGTTTTCTCTTATAATTATTATCGTATGAGTTCTTGTCATTTTATTTTTTTTTTAAATTACAATAAATTTAGAAGACTGATAGTTGATAGAAGCATTAATCAAAAAGAAATTAAAAAGTCATTAACTATTTCTAATTTAAAACCACGAAAAATTAATTCCAGTTATTGTTTTTTTAAATAGAATTAGTTTACAGCATTTTTAAAATTTGATGAAAATGTTTTAAAATCGATATCAATATTTTTCTTATTTTCTTTGAAAATTCTGTCTTGTTTGTCCTAGAATTTATTTGTTAAAAATTAAAAAAAAAAACTTGAAATGCAATTAGTTCTTAAATATTAATATAGTTTCTTTAAAAAGTAAAATTATATGCAATTTTTGTTTTTGTTTTCATATCATAAATCTCGTTGAGCTGCATGCGAAAATACGTATTTCTTGAAAAAAAAAATACGTTATAAGGACTGTTCGTAAATTTTGTTTATAACAATTTCTAAAATAATCCAAATTTTCATCAATAGATTGTGATATGTTGTATTAAAATGTTGAAGTACTCATATAAATGAAGATAATCGTTCAAATAGTCCAATTCAAAGTTTTTAGCTCACAGGCTATGGTTCAAAGCAGGGCTCAGGCTCAGCAGGCTACAGGCTCAAAGCCTGAGAGGTAATGTGCCAGCAGGTTCTCTATATACGAACGTATGTATGTACGTATGTAAATATGTACGTATGTATGTACATAACGCCATAACTCTTGATAGAAATGTCCGATTTGTTTAAAATTTTGGATATAGGTTAATTCGGATAAAACGATTCCCTTATTAGTTTTGAGGAGTTTATTAGGTAAGTATAAAGGCGGGAGGGGGCTAATCCGCGTATTTTAGATAAATCGGTTTTTCATGCATTATCCGATTTACTTCAAATTTGGTATCCGATTTATCCTGATAAGGAGCTTTCCTGGTTAGATTTGTAGCTTCATTGTTTAAGTATAAATAGGGTAAATGGGGTAGCTACCACCCCCACCCCTCATTAACCCATTAAACGCCGCTACATTAAGCGCGTTAACTAAATGAAGTTTATATATATATATATTATATACATAAGCTGCCAATATGATAAAGCACTTGAAATGTTTGTAATAACTGTAACCGTTTGGAATATATAACATGCTCCCGTAGCGGGAGCATTGGCGTCTAATGGGAGTTGATTCTTCCCTTGAATCGGAAAGAACCGCGCTTTGCTTTTAACTGCCTAAATGCTATTGCGGTTTGAAAAAAAATAATAGAAACTTTATTTTTGGCATGCTGCAAACAAATTTATAAAAACATATAAATAACTACTACACTGTCTATAGACCTTAAAGGGACAACTCTGATGTAACATCATATAGCATTATACACTACGCACGCACACATACATATAATGTTTTACATCTAGGTTTCTTCTATGTACCTATACTAAAGTGGTTTATTCCATCGCCACGTTATCTTTTGATTACAACTATATATTCCTAAATGTTATTATGTCCTATTAAGTTTTCTTTAATATCTGATTCAAATAAAGCAGTTGTTTTACAAATGGGAATTGTGACCATTCATTTAAATACAATAAATATTTTTCACACTACAGTTACCACACCATGTTATTCAAATTATTTTTTAAATAACATTATTTTTTATTACGGCTTCAATAAGAGGCTTGCAGGCACTTAAAAATTGAACTACAAGGGTATCATCGTTAGTAAAACTAATATAATATGAAACAATTCTGAATTTTTGTAATTTTTCTTTTTTTTTTTTTTTTTTTTTTTTTTTTTGTATATGATACATGAAAATGTATCATATGATGCCTATTCATTTATGTTCAAATTTCTTGTTACAATAAATTGCAAAAAAAATTTTTTTAATGTTTTAGTAATAATTTACAATCACTCATAGCGCAATCCTGTATTTTTTCTTTTGTATTTTATTTGAGACAAATTTATTTCTTTTACTTTTAAAACGGATAAACGTCTTAAATATAACCTTTCATGTTTTAAGGTGTTAATGATGCGTTTTATTGAATCTAATCTGATTCACATTTTTTTCTTCGAACAGCTTAAGTAGTTGCTTTTCACTTACTGCCTACGAACAAATTCCTTTCTTTATGGAAGCGCGCTTGCAGATAAAGGAACGGAAATGCTACCACAAGCCGCCAATGCTCCCTTTGTGGGAACATTCCAAAGGAAGCTTTCTAATATTGCTTTAAATGTATATATTTATTTCAGGTTAAGAAAGTATTGTTACTTGAAATGTTAGCTTTATATATTCACTGTACTTGTAAAAACTAAAGAGTTTTTTTTTTCTTTCTTTTTACTAAACTTACTTGAGAAAGTCGGAAACCAAATCTTTTCTTTTTTTAAAAAAATCGGCAAAAAATGGAAATAATATATATGTCACTTCGAAAAATCCCCCAGGGGAATACCTTCTTTAGGTATTTACGGGTTTCGCGACCCCCGGTTCCCGAGCGATCTTTCTCCTTTCATGTCTTCTTCTGCTTTTGGTTGTCTATCCTTTTTTCTTTGTTTCACACTTTTTAATCTTCTTTTTTCAGTTTCTTATCCCTCTTTGTTCTTGTTCATGTTTTTTACTGACCATTTTGTTCAAATTGTTATTTGTTCTACTAACATTTGTTCTTGTTCTTTTGTTTAAAAAAAAAAAGGAAAAAAAGTTTAAAATATTGAAAAAAGACAAAAAATACACCTTATTTCTAAGTTCTCACCCACATTACTTTTTCTTTTTTACAATAGTGGAATTTTTTATTTTCACGTGAGACACTCTGGGTGTTGAGGTTTTTTAATCTCATCGCCTCGTTTCTACCTTTTTAGGCTGATCTCGAGTCCCAGAGTGCAGGGCATCTCCGAAATCCGGTTCCGTGATCGGTGGACGTCATACTTGTATGGCGGCGGTTAGGAATTCACTGGGAGAATGGTACCTTTCGGCGTAAGGACGTTGTAGGTTGGACAGAGCTGTAAAGGTTTACCTACGACAACCGAGTTCCACTGTGAAAGAACTAGAGTTTGGAGATGCTATCGAGTTTAATCCAACGTTCCAAAAACGTGGAAGTTTGTTGATAGTTTTCACCCTTTTGAGACCTGCGCCTAAAGTAACGGTAAGAAGAAGGGTCGGTGACCAGGCCCGATGCCTGCGCTTTTCAATCTTCTCTTTAATTATGGCTACAATCTCAGGAAACAAGACAAGCGATGTGGAAACCCCACAAACAACTGAAGTGACGAGTACCTTATTAGCTTCTAGTTCAGAAGCTAATGATCAGAGCCAAACTAAATTGGTGCAAAATCCTTGGGAGATAGAACAGAAGCTGCCACTGGAAAAATAGAAGATTCAAATGTCTCCTGCAATGCCAGTAAATCTTGCAAAGCAGATGAAAAGTTTTTTGTAGTTAAACGCCAAGAGGAAAGTTTTGATCACACATCCCCCTTCTTGATACATAAATCTATCCATGGTTTGGTTGGTGAACCAAAACATATAAAAAAACTACAATCTGGTGAACTTCTTGTGGAGGTTAATAATAGGCAACAAGCAGCCAATTTAAGAAAATGCACACATTTTGCAAATATTCCTGTCTGTGTATCTCCTCACAGAACGCTAAATACATCTCGCGGAGTGATATCAGAATCTGATCTCTTGCATGTCTCTGAAAATGAAATATTGGAAAATTTAGGGGAACAAAGTGTCATAGGAGCTAGACGAATAAATATTTATCGTAAAGACGAACAAATGCCAGCTAACCAAGTGTAAATACCTACCAAGCATATTATACTTACCTTCAACAAGCCCAACTTACTAAAATATATAAAAGCTGGTTATCTATCATATTCTGTCAGACCGTACATACCAAAACCACTGCGTTGCTTTAACTGTCAACGCTTTGGGTATTAAAAAACTTCATGCCGAGGTAAGGAAACCTGTGGTCGGTGCAGTGCAGTTTGCCACGAAAGTGCACAATGCAATGCTCCACCGTGTTGTGTCAACTGCAAAAAAGGCCATCCATCCTACGCTAAATCATGTGAACAATAGAAAATAGAAAAAGAAATACAGACAATACGCACAAAAGAAAATATATCGTATCCTGAAGCAAGAAAAATAGTTCAATCCAGGACACCCAAAGTCGGGGTGTCATATGCTGCTGCCTTATCTAAAGCAGCCCATAAAACATATCAAACTATTGCTACTCAAACAGAGATCCCTACTAAAATTTATTGCCAATCTAATCAAAAAGATAACAACCTCTCTAATAATTCTGATAAGACAAGCAGATCAACGCAATCTGTTGCCCCTAAGTCACCTAAATCTGCTCCTCCTAATTTACCAATATCTGTTCCTCCTAAATCATCAACAAATGCTTATTAAAAATCATTACAATCTTTTATTTCTAAACTTCCACTCCATAAAAGAGGTTCTGAAAATACAACAAAAGCACCGTCTGTGAAACCAAACCGGAAATCTGATGCAGAAAAATTTAACCTACCAACAATTAAAGCCACAGTATCATCTGAAAATACATCCAAAAAGAAAAAGAGTAAAAGATCTAAAAATGAAACACAATCAAAACAAAATGATAAAATGGAGGATGATGATGCTGTAGCTCTTCACCCAGAACCTGGTGAAGAATTTAACGATGGGGATAGTATGTCTACTATCTCCGATTAAAATAACGCAGAGAACTTTATCTAAGGGAAAAAAAACAATCCTGACTAATATTATTTCGTGGAACTGCCGTGGTTATCACAATAAACATGACGAAATCTGCAATATTCTGTCCGACCATCAACCTTTATGTTTAGCTCTGCAGGAAACCCATTTAAAACTCAATGACAAAGCCAAACTTTGTAGCTATTCCACCTACAGAAAAGATTTTACAGGTAATGACAGGGCGACCGGTGGAGTGGCTCTTTTTGTCTCTCGTAGTTTACCCCCTGATCATATCCCTTTAAATACTAATCTTCAAGCCGTTGCAGTCCGTGTACATATAAATAGACTAATTACTATCTGCACTGTTTATTTGCCTCCAAATCAACCTATACATTCTGCAAATCTTGATAATCTCCTTCTCCAACTTCCACCTCCTTACATCCTTGTTGGAGGCTCCAATGCACACAGTCAACTGTGGGGTAACAATGACTCTAACCATCGTGGTGATGTAATTGAAAAAATGATATCTGACAATGGCTTATGTCTGCTTAATAATGGAGATCACACTTATTTTCATGAACCAAGCCGATAGATCTCGCAATAGATCTTACTTTCTGCTCCCCATCTATCTATCCGTATTGGAACTTCTGGGTCTCCAATGACCTGCATGGCAGTGACCATTTCCCCACATTTATTTCACTGACAACGCCTCACAGGGATTCTAATATTTACTTCAAACGCTATATCTATGACAGAGCCAATTGGCCAACATTCACAGACCTTGCTAAAATCACTAGCGACATGATAGAAGGTGATATTGACGATGCGCTTGATAATATCACCCAATGTATTATCAATGCTGCAGATATTAACATTCCTAAATCACTTTCTACCCCAAAAACACAGGAAACCATGGTGGAATGATAATTGTCTGAAGGCAAAAAAAAAATCAACAGAAGGCATGGGGCAAGTTCCGGAGGTATCCCAATAATGTTAATTATATTGCATACAAAAAAGAAAAGGCTGATGCTAGAAGAATGCGCCGCAAAAGCCAACGTGAATCCTGGATGCAATACGTCTCCACTATAAGCTGTAATACTTCAAGTAAAGTTCTTTGGAAAAAAGTGAAAAATTGTATGGGATTATATTCTGAAAACCACATCTCAATTTTAAAACACAATGGCCAAACCATAGCATCTCCAAAAAACATAGCTGAAGCAATAGCAAGTTACCTCGCATCTAATTCTAGCTCTGATTCGTACCCAGAACCTTTTTTATTATACAAAAGACAAATGGAAACTACCAACATCAATTTTAATTCATGCCACTCTTATGATTACAATCTTCCTTTCACTATTTTAGAACTCTTAACATGTTTAGAAAACAGTCATTTATCTGCTCCTGATCACGATGGCATCACCTATACCATGCTGAAACATCTCTGCAGGTCTTCTCTAAATAACCTTCTTGCTTATTATAATAGGATCTGGATGGAATAAACTTTTCCCAATGCCTGGTGTAAAGCCATCGTTATCCCTTTTCTAAACCAGGAAAGGATTGCAGCGATTCAAATAATTACAGGCCAATCGCACTCTCTAGTTGCCTTTGCAAACTTTTAGAAAAAATTATTAATTGCCGTCTGGTCCATATTTTAGAATCAAATAATTACCTTGCAGCTTTTCAAAGCGGATTTCGACGAGGTAGGTCCACTACTGATAACCTCATTCTCTTAGAATCTCATATACGGACTGCTTTTTTAAAGAGAAACCATCTAGTCGCAGTGTTTTTTGACATGCTGAAAGCATATGACAAGACATGGAGATATGGTATCCTTCGCGATCTTTTTAACTTGGACATTCGTGGAAACCTCCCGATTTTTATTAAGAACTTCCTCGCCATTCGACTTTTTCAAGTCCGAATTGGCAGGGTCCTCTCCAGTTTCTATATACAAGAAGAGGGTGTACCTCAGGGTAGTGTTCTGAGTGTCACCCTCTTTGCTATCAAGATAAATGGCACCCTTGACCAGTTGCCCTCATGTGTTCAGGGAACTCTCTATGTTGACGATTTTAAAATTTTATGTAAAGGACAGGATATGCGTTTTATTGAGAGACAATTACAGTTAGCTATCAACCATATTATTCAATGGACAAATAAAAACGGTTTTATTATATCTCAGGACAAAAACTTCTTGTGTGCATTTCTGTAGACGTAGGGATCTGCATCCAGACCCTGAAATTTTTATTGGTTCTTATCAAATTTGTGTTGTTCACTGCGTCCGGTTTTTGGGTGTGTATTTTGACAAAAAAATCAATTTCTTACCACATATTTTACAATTACGGAAAAAATGCGAACAATCCCTTAATTTAATTAAGGTGCTTTCGAACACTTCTTGGGGAGCAGACAGAAAGGTTCTCTCCTTAAAATTTACCGTTCTATTATCCTATCCAAAATTGACTATTCCTGCCAGATCTATGGTTCGTCCTGAATTTCCACTCTCAAAAAACTTGACACTGTGCAGTGCACCATAGCGCACTCCGTGTTTGCTCTGGTGCATTTCGTACATCGACAGTCTTAATTCTGTATGTTGACTGTAATGAACCAGCATTACATCATATTCGGGAAAAGCTTTCATTAGAGTTGTATTATCGCATTCTTTCGCACAATGGTCATCCACTTCATACAAATATTTTAAATACAGACAATGATATGCTTTATCAGCACCGACTATTTTGCACACCATCATTTGGAGTCAGAATGAGAAATATTATTAACAATAGCCATCTAAGCAATATCGATGTGATCCCATGCCCATTGCACAAGTTCCCTCCCTGGAAAACTCTTAAACCACACTACATCCGTTTAAACATTATGACAAAAAGAACTTAGCACCTACT
This sequence comes from Maratus speciosus, assembly GCA_963932465.1. Taxonomy (NCBI): domain Eukaryota; kingdom Metazoa; phylum Arthropoda; class Arachnida; order Araneae; family Salticidae; genus Maratus; species Maratus speciosus. The sequence goes on from OZ010795.1 coordinate 537,969,926, forward strand.
GTCTTTCAACAATTATTTGCTGCACACCGCTCTAATTACACTAACTATACAGATATTTATACTGGTGGATCTAAGTGTAGAGATAATGTTGGTTGTGGCGTTATCTGTGATGATACCACTTTGAGTTGTCGGCTACACCCTTCAATTTCTATTTTTACAGCCGAACTGATAGCAATTGATAGAGCCATGTTGCACATTTCTCATCATCATAAGAAATTTTTCATCATTTATACTGACTCAAAAAGCTTTATTGATGCAATAAAATCATTTAATAAGCACCCCTATGTCTCAGCCATTTTGGATCTTTATGATAAACTGACAAGACGTGGTTATAATATTTTATTTTGCTGGGTACCTGGGCACATGGATATTCCTGGAAATGAGAAGGCTGATGAGGCAGCAAAACGTGCTCTGAATCCGTTACAACACAAAATTCCATTCTCAGACGTTAAACTACTCATAAAACACTTTATACATAATAATTGGCAAGAAAGTTGGAATTCAGAATTCAATAATAAACTGCACCGTATCAAACCGATAATCATGACCTGGCCTTCGAGTTATCCAAGGAAAGCAGATGTTCTTCTTACCTGTCTGAGAATTGGACATTCAAGGATCACTCATAATAATCTTTTACTTCGGGAGGATGCACCCATGTGTCCACATTGTCATTTCGATTACCTGACCATTCATCATGTTTTAACTGACTGTCCGGGCCTCCGGCACTTGTACAGAATTTATTTTAATTCATCATCACCAATCTTGACAAACCTCATTGGGGAAACACCACATGGGGCACTCTTTACTTTTTTAAAACATGCCGGATTTTATTTTGAAATATAATTTTTATTGCTTTCATTGGTTACACGACGCAGTTTTTATCTTTTACATTTTGTGGCATCTGGATGGGAAACCCATCCAGACTGCACTTGCTTTAAATAACTCTAACTTTTGTCACTACTGTTTTTTAGGTTTTAAATTTTTTACTCTTGCTTTTCTCATTGCTTTCTTTATTTTACTAACATTGTGTTTTTAGTCATTTTTTTGGCGCAGCATGTCCCCAATGGGATTTTGCGCCATAAAACCCTATACAACCAACCAACCACTTCGAAAAAAATATATATTATACTTCATACTATTAACTTTTCCGTACAAAATGTATTTTTGCAATAGTTTAAAAATAGTATGAGAAAAAAACATAATGATTAGTTACTCCCGTAACGGGAGCGTTGGCGTTTAATGTGTAAGCTTTTTTTTTTGAGGGGCATTATTCATTGAAATAAAAATATAACATACTTTAATGTGAATACTGAATAGCCTGTGAGCTCAGGGCTATCAATTTAAATGGACACTTTTTTTTAAATTATGTTTCATCCTACTTTGCTTTTTAAGGAAATGATGGACGTTTGAAAAATCAAGTTATTCCAAATATTCATGTTTCTTTAACACGCTGGATAATACAATCAGATATGTATTGTTTAAATTTATTTTTTTTTCTTAAATATTGTCCAATATCTTTTTTAATATACCTTCTGAACATATTTATTTTATTTTTAATTATCTTATAATTAACGAATTAAAGAATTTAAACATTCCATTGTTCTTTTTAAGCATACTTCGGTTGCAACGAAATATTTTTCGGGGAGATTTCTTTTCAGTATTTAAATAAAATAAAATTATATATCTCTTCCTAAACAATCAGATTGGATTTAGAAGATTAAACGGCGTAAAAAAAATAATAAACGAAATTAAATTTCCATAACAATTAATAAAAAAAGTTTTTTGAAATTTTGTCAACAAATTAAATCTTTCTTTCTATTCAAATAATTATAATTGTTTGAAAAGGAAAAATTCAAAGATAAGCGATGTTTTCCTACTAATGTAAAACTAATTATTCTCTAGAGGATGTCTGGTAAAAAAATACTAATTAGAAATAAGATAAAAGTTATAAAACAATCATTTAAAGATTTTTTTTAAATTGTGTTTTAATAATGATATTTAATTTGTTTCTTTAGTACAATCTATGAAAATTTTGAAAATTATTCAAATATTAATTTTAAAATAAATATAATTTGAAATGTTTAAAGTTTCAGTTAATATTACATTTCTTATAGTACATTTAGAAAATTTTTAGCAAAAGAATATATATTAATTAATAAAATAATTACTTTTAATATCGATAGAATTTGTACAAGTATTAGACCTTGACTCTTTAATGCATGTTGTTTTACAGGTCTAATGATATTTTCTTTATGTTATCCATAAAAATATAATAATAACTTACATATTTAATGTAATTCAGATTTAAAAGTTCATAAATATAAGTTTTTCTAGTATACGCAGCGTCATATTGTGCTGCCAGATTAGGGACTTTTTTGTCCCCGATTCTTGATTGTCACCGCTTTTTTGAAATAGAAATATTCGGCATATTTAAAAATAGATTAAAATTCTGAAAAAATAAGGCGAATTATGCTATTTTTAAAAAGTGGTGACAGTCAAATAATCTGAATTAAATAAGTCCCCAATCTGGCAACACTGCCATAAGATTCGTAGAGCAAACACCAAGACAAGCTTAGTTCTATGCCACGTGATGATCTAGCATTATGGTGCTTTGTCAAATGGTAAATTACGTAACGAATAAACGGTTAACGAATATGTCTTAGCTGGGTGTTGTGATCCGTCTACCGAGCCATATGATCAATCCGGTCGAGGCGCAAAATACGATGGCTCAGCAATTTGAATAACAGTACCATTGAAATCGATAGGGATATGAGGTATTTGCAATATATATACCTTTAACGTCAGAATTTGAACCTTTTAAAAGACTGCCAAGCAGCCGCTCTGTTGTTTGTTTTTTTACAATGGTTAAATTGTACGGATGAGGCGTTGCGGTCACTTGGCGAAATGTTTACTGAATGTATTTTTATTGTATTATTACTTGGAAAATTTTCCAGAGGGAAACATTCGCCTTGCGTACAATATTTCAAATGAAAATCAAATTTCAAATTAATTGCTTAAAAAGAGCAAAGGCCAACATAGTGAAAAATATTCCATGCATGGACACGAACCCGGGACATCAGTATAGCGCACTGACGTTCTACCGACTAAACCACATGGCACGATACCGAGCCTGGAACTTCCACCGACATGTAGCCACCAACATCGGGCAAACACGGGGGCCTTTGCGCCTTTTAAGAAATTAATTTGAAATTTGATTTTCATTTGAAATATAGTATTTTTAATGTTTTTAGTAAAACTGCATTCAAGTCTGTCTTATTTTATTAATTTTATTTAGTACTTTAGTAGTTTTATTTTAGTATTTAGTAGCAATATACGCTCTAGTACTTGGTTGGAACTTGGTGGTATTTAGTGGTATTTTGTCAATGCTAGTGATCAAAATATGACTACATTAATATGTTGTTGTTAAAAAAAATTCAACCGTCAACTGGCAACATTTTTCTCTATTATATGTATCAAACTATAGTTGGAGTGAGCTATAGAAACTTACAAGGAAAGTCCCCATAAGCACATACTCAGAAAAATTAGAAAAAAATTATGGACCATGCATCTCATTAGGATATATATGTTTATTTAAAAAAAAAAATTCTCGAATATTTCTCGTCCATAAAAAATAATGAAGATTTCGTCTTTTTTGCGATTTATAGCTGGATCGCTACACAATGAAATTTCAAAAGATACTCTTTTATACTGAATACTCTTTAACACTAGAACCGCCGTAGCGGTTATTTTGACCGGTTCCAAATACAAAATTTCAAATTAGAATTTTTTTCTAAAATAAGTTGGATATGTACCGTAGAGAAATAAGTTAAATAAATAACTTCAATTGTTTTAAATAAAAATTGTGGTGTAAAATATTTTTTTAAACATTTGGGTAAAATTTACGGCGGTTCTAGTGTTAAGGCAAAACTGATTCTGCCTTTCGTACTAAACAAGTCTAAGCCAGTTTAAATAAATACATCTATACACATGCAGATTTGTCATATACTGTTATATGTCATTATGTCACTGTTATATAAATTTAATACGATTAAAATAGTTTCAACCGCAAAATTAAGGCCCGATTCTAAGCACGGTATATTGAACTTTGTCCGATTTTGTTCGTCTCTTAAGTCGGAGTCAACCAGAGAAAAGTATTGTTGTCATGGCAGCAATGACTTCTTCGATATCGAAATCTATAGGTACCGTGCTCTTAAACTGTTCTTTGCTTTTAAAAGATGCTTAAAAGTTAACCAACCAGTGAAGATAAATTTAAATAGACTATTTCATAGTGCAAGAATAGATTCATTAAGTTATGCAAATTTAAAAACTGATTTAACAAACAATTTCTAAATGCATTAAAATAGAATGCATATGAAGAAGGAATGTGCTCCTCGCCGAATTACATGGCGCTTTCATCTTGTCATGCGAAAACTCGAAAGTATTTTGTTTTTTTCCTCAGATTTTCTACTAGGATTCCGTAGTTAAAATCTACGTTATTAAATACATAAGTGTTGTAATTGCATTTTTTCAAAACATTTTGATTATGCACTTTAAAAAATCTTCCTTGAAAGTTTAATTTTGAACTCACGAATCGTTCCTGGGCGTCTATCTTCGGTTCATTAATTTCTAATTAATAGTTTTTAGGTTGCACTAAACTTAGAAATGAAATGTATGTATCTTGGTGAAGCAAGCAAATGTATTTAATAGTGTTATTTTTGTTTGTAATGACAGAAATTATATTTACAAACAGGGGCTTCTTATATGAGGGTAAATTTCTGTAAACGTACTTCTATTATTTTTTTTACAAATTTTGGTTCTTTAGTTGTACTTACTGGTATTTTATTGGATTCACTTGAGGTTTTTTAGAAATATTAGATTATATAATTCATGATATAAAAAAAGTTCACTGCGGAAACGAGTTTTATACTAATAAGCTGCTTCATCAGAATTCGTTTATGACCTAAATAAACACTCATGGAGCATTCTCACAATCTTTTGACATTTATGTCCTTCAATAATAATTTTTATTTTAGTACATATTCTTGCGGGGTTTTGTTTATTTTATATATTGGGGAACATCCCATTGCATAATTGCATAACAATATTAATGAGGTAAATAAGTTTTGGACGATGCTGGGGGTCCAAATACCAGGAAAACTCCTATACCGAGGTGTGTCCCTGATGCTGATTTTTAAGCTGTCTATACAAAATTGTTTCAATAAAAGTAATTCAATGTAATTTTTTCCGAATCTGGGATAATTGTTTTATATAAATATGTAACAAAAAATTAACCTGCACACATTTTTTTACGGTTGATATTATTTTTTGAACCATCCATCTTGCTAAACGTATACAGAAAATCACTTCAGATGTTGCCACAGATTTTTTTTTCCAAGTTTTTTCTCATGCTAGAGAAAGAATGTCTAAAATTCTATGACAGGAAATTTACTCCAGAATTTAAATCAGCATTTAAATATCAATTTCACGCATTGTGGCTTTATTGGTAGTCTTACCGTCCCCAAGGTTTATTCCTGCACTTTTCGAGGTAAATTAATTTTTTTTGTTTAATTAATCCAATGTAAATAGCTGTTTCTAAAAATCAATTAACTTTTTGGCTATCATTTATTCTTAACACGCTTTGCCTAAAAATAGTGGTAATTTTCCTTACCGTCCCATCCTTGTCATCCCTTTTTTTTTCCATAACCGTCCCTTTTTTCCAATGCCATTCGTTTTTTTTCCTTCCGTCCCTTATTTAACACTCCTTTAAGACAATGTTATACTAAAATTTTGTACTAAAAATACTACATTGTTATTATTTCTTATTTAAATGCCCTGTGGGTAGCATGCAAATTCATTATGAGTAAAAATTTAGAACAAAATAGAAAGTTATAGTGGTAAACTGGTAAGGAAAATTAAACTCGAAAGTTTAACTTAAACCTCTGTTAAATAAAAACATATTTGCTGCTGACCATTTTTTCTTTATTTTGAATCATTAAGGCATTCGTCTATCAAGTTAAAATGTTATTTTAGCAAGTTTAGTTTCACCGGATTTTTATTCCCTAAAGTCAAAAGATTATGAGAATGCCCCGTGTATTTTGCTTGTTTATATCTTCTGAATTTCCTTTTCTTCTACGGACTTTCAAATTTAAAATAATGGTCTCAAAGTTTATTTAGCATCGTGCAACAGCAAAATTTGAATATAAATTAACAAAAGTTTGGACCTGCTTTGAAAAACTATGTACTTAATTTAGATAATCCATCTGAAGAGTTTTCAAAGAAATAGATAATATATTTTCGCACTGAAGTCTCAAAACCAATATAAATGGCATAATGCTTTAAAAACAAGTAAAAATATATTTCTATGAAACACTCTTTTATAACCTTTCAATGGTCATCTTGAGAATATCGCCTAATTGTTTGACTTCAATTCATGCTTGACCCCAAAATTGCCGTTGCAAAAAATTAATTTGACATTTGCAAGATACTCGATTATGAAAAAAAGCCACTGCTTCTTTTGGGCTTTGCAAAAAGTTCAAGCAAATGAATTTATTAAAAAATAGATAATTTTTCCCCAGTATATATATTTTTTAAAAAGGGTAAAAGTTAGGAAAAAATATTTCAACTATATTTTTAAACTTTGTAAATTGTTTTCTTAACTTATTATCGTAAATGAATAATTAACTATTAATATATAAAAGTGTATATTTTTTTAGATATTACATTTTTTTCGATTATAATCTCTGTTCTAGTTTTAAGTCTTTAAAATATTTTAGTGTTGCAGTTTCACTCCACTTTGTGATATTTTGTCGTGAATTTATTGGAGCTTAATTAAATCCATGGTTTTGTCAACTGACATAAATTTGTACGTGTTATAGTTAATACTTGGAGATTTATCACATATGACGAGCTTATTAAAAAATGTATTAAAATTAATGCATTCAGTTATACTTAAGTTAAAAAAATATTAAAATGTGTATTGACTTTGGAAACAAACATTTGTACACAGTTTATAATTGTAGCCTATCAGAAAGTCGGTTAAAATTAAATTGGGAAATTCCATCTTTACATACAAAAACCAGGTTGAGTTAAATAAAATAGTGTAAAAACATTCACTCTTCATAGTCAAAACGACGAATGGCTGATAGTATTTCTCATCTAGAAAGAAGTGATTCAATCGTGATGCCCAAAAAAGTTGTTTCATGTTTTAAGAGTGATTAGACAAAGTTTAAAAACCGAAGCAATAAGTAAAAGTAAGGGCTTGGAAAGCGGCTATCTACTTTAATCACGGGCAAATGTCTATAATGAAGTGTTATACATCCCGGTTAACAGTGTTGTAGTCGTAAAAAAAGCAGATAGTATACAGTAAAGGTAGAGGCTATACGCTGACGTCATGAACGTTCATAACTAGGGCATACGCTAATGCTTTTTTTTTTTTTGAGAAACAGAAGGTATTTGTAGCTTCTTTAAAAAATCCAGAAGGTACATAACGTACACCCCGGTATACCCTCCAATACATCCCTGCTGTTTAACACCTAAGAATTTAAGCAAGATTAAATATCAGAAAAAAATATATCTGAAGCCGTTTGATTTCATAGATACTATTCTTTACGCCAGAATATATTTTAAAGTCAATTTTATATACATCACACCAACAAATATGAAAAGAACAGGGTATGATATGTATAAAATGAATTTTGAATTAATTCTTGTTTGAAATACAGAAATTCCGTAATGTACAAAGGTTGAGTTAGCGAAGCAGCTAGAAGATTTTGAAAGACAACGAAGTGGCAACAGAAATTATTAGTTTTGATTGTTATTTAAAGTATATTGCTTGAAGGTGATATAAACATGTGAACAGGACACATAGTAAACTTGAATTCGAAATTTTTTTTCTTTTTACTAATACAGAAAATACTACCGATATCATGTTCTATCCTTGGCATCTCGTGATCTTTTGATTCCAATGGCCCACAAAATATTATTATCCGGGACACTGCTAGCAATATGCTTTTTGTTGGAACATACTTCTGGCAAAAATCTTCATCTACATGAACAGATTTTATTATTACATTATTCAGTGTATTAATATTTTCAAGTGTTTTATTCTGCAGTATGGACTAGTTAAAGAGAGTGTTACACTTGACCTCAGAGTTTTTTAATCAGATAAGAGACGATCGTCATGAACATAATCTGGCCAGTGCACCTGAAACTGCATTGTCTTCAAAAGAAAGAGATTTCTTATTGATTAAAGTTTCAGAATTTTACTAAGCTGATATTGTAAATATAGTACTTTATTCTACATACATAAAAATAAAGTAGTGAAATTTTGAAAATTTTTTACTGTGGTCTTGTGATTTTTTACTCAGATTTTGTATGTCCTGAATATGATTTGACTATTTTTGTAAAATATCGGCCTGTTAGTCTGTGTGTGATACATGTTTTGATACCGATCTAACTCAAGAATACGTTGGAGAATTATAAGTTTTAACGCCAACTAAGCGATAAATGGATGACGTTGGCTCTATTGTTTACGTTGGGTTAATCGCCACCTGGGCTTTCTCTCTGTACGAGTAAATGAGTGTGGATAGAATGTTTTTTTAAGAACATGTTTTCGATTTTATTGTAATTAAAAATGTATATCTACCCTATATATATAAAATCCTAATGAAACGAATTTATGAAACGAATGTATGAAACGCCTGAATTGTAACGATTCTTTGAATCGACTGATTAAACAACTGATTATGTTTCACGGTGATTTCTCATAAGAAAAGGAATACTTTGCGATGAAATTAACACCAAAAATCAATATTGATCCGCAGATTTCAAAACTGGTATTAGAATTTTTAAATTCGAATTAGTTTTTGAAATATTATTTTTTTTCTAATTTTATATACATTTTTCTAATGATGGCAACTCAAATTTTAATCCGACAAATATATTTTTTTTTTCAGATTTTAGAAAAGGTTACTATTTTAAACTAATTTGGCGAGAAGTATGGCCTCCCTTAAATGGATGCTAAGAAATGTATCATGTTACTTTTATTCATAATTCAATTTGTATTTCATTATCATTTTATTTAATACAAGCAGAAACATTTAAAATAATTGGCTTTCACTTCTTTATTTTTTTTAAACGAAATGAAAAGAAAAATATTAGGCACATATCTATAGATGTCATATACGCACCGGGGTACCTAATTGGCGCCAAAATGGCATTATTTTGGTTGACATGGTAACCCGGCTATTGTTGTTTATTTAATAATAAGAGTTTAAAACTTTATTTACTTTTTTTTTTTAATTACATAAGTTGTTTGGTGTTATAGTTTATTATTTTTTTGTTATTTTACTTTAAAAATAAAAAATAATAGAAAATAATTTAAAAAAATACGGTACTACTTAGTTATTCCATCGACCCATATCGCCAAATTATATAAATCGCCAAATTATACAAATTGACATATTTTTTATTTTAAATAACGAAAGAACGAAGAAAATAGTATAACATTAATAAATATACAAATAAAACGTCGAAATAAAAATCACTTGATGACGTAAAGATGTGTAACTTGCTTAAAGTCAAGTGAATGTGACATTTATCAACTATTATTGGCATTTAATCTTATAGTTTGGTGATAGATTTTTGTTCGACGGGATAACCAAGTAGTACCAAAAATGCATATGTAACTGGTATTCGAAAACGAGGATTTAGCCAAATTTTCGTAAAAAAAATCACGCCAAACCGGGTGCGTATATGGCATCTGGCCAAATATTAAATTATGTAACAAACAATGACATTTAATTCCAACTTCAAAGCAATGTTATAATTTACCACTCGAAAAAAAAAATGCTAACTGGCGAGTTGAAAAATAGTTATTGGCGAGATTTGCACCCGGCTAGCGTAACAGTACCAAGAATTCTTTGCGACAATGATTTTATGTTGTATTATTCGAAAAAAAATTGATTTTTTTAAATCGAAATGGAAAACGTTCGGCACAGATGCCACATACGGTCCCATATTGGCGCTATTTTTTTCTGACGCCATTGTCATATACGCAACGGGTATTTAACTGGCGCCATAGTATCGTTATTTTGCTTGATTTGATAAGCCGAATGTTGTTGTGTATGCTGTTTATATTTTCCCCAAATTACCGCCGGAAAAAAATCGCGCCAATATGGGGTCGTATATGATATCTGGGCCAAACTTTCATATGAAAAGCGAAGGGATCAGAGCGTATTTATTTATGACAGTTACATGACTTGGACTATTATAATATAGATGAAATAATGGCGATATAATAATATTTGGCGGCTTATCACCTGTACCTGACTAATACCAAAATGGCATCAGGAATATAAAAAGCGAAGTGGTTCGCCCGGAACTCTTGATGATAGTCACATGACTTAGGCTATTGTTATAGAAATTGTTTTAAAATACCGGGAGACAAAGACTCCGTACACTTAATTCCTTTTATTTTTAGCTTCTTTTCAAACGTTTAACTGATCCTCTTTAATCAAACACGAAAACAACATTGGATGTCTTAACAGCAACTGATTCAGGCTTAAATTTTTGAAATCAAAGGAAATTGAATGGAAACCCGTTTACAAGGAGATCTGCACAGCTTTTTTCCGTATAATTCAATCTTCTATAATATTTTTTAAACCGATCAGATTAGCGTGTTTTTAGATTCCGCGGTGTCTGAACGAGGGTTGGCGAGCGTAGCTTGCAGGGGGCAGAGCCCCCTAGTAGTGTAATATAGATGTAAATAGTCTTCCAATAAAATGGAAGAGAGAAAATGATACCCCGTGGACTTCACTGAGTAAGTGCGAATTGATTTATTTTAAGATCGCCTTAGTTAATTAAGAAATCCACTGAACAAGAACAGGTCACCACAAATACACTAACGCGTGGAAATTTATGAAGCTTTATATTCTGTTAGATATTGATGTGAATTTGTTTTGATTAGGTTTGAGTGCATGTCACATGAGAGGTGAGGTTGCTATGGTGCAAAATTGACGATTTCTGTGATAGATATATCGCAAGGACGAATGCGCGGAATTTTTTAAAATTGTACATTCTTTTAGCAATTGACATGGATAGATGAGGGCTATATTTTTATTAGTATTTCATGTATATTTTGATGTATAATGGATGTATGCGTATGGTGTATCTTAATGAAGAAGAATCACTACTGTAGTTACTCGTAATTTTTCACCATTTTCATCATAGCTATATCTCAAAATTTATTGGATGGAATCTCTTGAAACTTGGTATTCAGTTGGACATTGATATAAGTTGGAAGTCTTTTGGTTTGGGTATTTTACTTCATAGGTGGTGCTGTTGTGCAGTGTTATTAAAAGGGGTTTTCACATAATTTGATATGCAAGACTTTTATTAAAAATTACGGTACTTCAGTTTTACCTTTGTTCATTCAACAGTCGCATTTTAGGAACTTTTCTTGAGATTAAGGTGCGCACAACCTAGGCAATATGTAAAAATTCGCCATTTACGTGGTTGAGATTCTAATTTTTTTTTTTTTACATTACTAAAATTTTTTAAGTAAAAAATGCATCCTGTAGTTGAGCTAAATGTTGTATGACAAATTATTTTTTTAATGCTCATTTGAATGACGACAGTTGAATAAGTTTTCTTTATTTGCTTAGATATTTTTATTAATCGTCTAATATTTTTTCTTACTTAAAAAAGTGTTCCTTAAACAATAATAGAGATATATATAGCCTGCACTTTCCTATATTTATGCATTGTTGTTTGTGTTGTTTTCTTCTTTATGGAAAATATAGACGAAGTCTTATTATTGATACTACATTCTAGTTGCCGAAACGTCAGTGAAGGCTTACTGTGGAGACACGAAATGTTTTGATTTCCGTTTGTCTGTCTGTCTGTCTGTCTGTCTGTTCCGCGATAACTGCCGCAAAAAGCACCCGATCAGCTTGAAATTAATTGGGCATATTCGTGAGATACCCGGACGTAGCTGTATAGTTTTTGGTTAAATTTGGTTCATTCGTTCGGAAAATATGGAAGATTTTATTTTTCTTTATAATGCTTTTCTACGGCAAGTCAGACGATTTTCAAATTTCGATTAGTTGAAAGAAAATGGCACGTTTGATTAATGGATTTAAATGTCAAATTATGGATACTAAAATTCCAAATGAGGGCTTTAAATTATTCCTATTATATTGAAGTTTTATCAATATATCTATCAGATTTTTTTTATTTACGTGTATAATGTTTTGAGGACATTTATACATGTATTCCAATAATATAAAGAATTTTTAAATTAATTTTCTTGTTTTACATGATACATATTTCTTTTTTTTTCCCCTTTTCTTCGTTGCCTAGCGACTGTTATGCGTAGCCTATCATTGCGTCAAATGTGAATGAAGTTAGTAAATTACGTTAATTTTGTTACAGGTACTATTAAAAGGCTATCACAAAAAATATTTTATCGCGCCAAATCGATGCAATTTATGCAATTAACAGTGGACACGATAATGAATTATTTTCCAGTAGATTTATAGATCTCCAGATATGCATATTTAGGGGGCTTTTAATATGTTATTGCTATCGCATGGATTAGGATGTTTAAACTAATGTTTAACCATGCTGAAAAAAAAAGTACAGTTAAAGGCATGTAAATCCTTTTTAACACTTTCCAGCATGGATGAAAAGTATTTATGACTTCAGTTTTTCTATCTGTCGCCTGCCGTGTTTCTCTACGTGCTCTAACTCGCGTAAATATAGTCGGGATTACATGTAATTGATATACGTTATCGAGGTTTGCCAAAGTATGTTTGGTATTAAAAATGAAGAGTGTAGCATTCATAGCTTAATTACAGGGGCACTCAAAACTATTCCGTTACATTATAGTCTTTGGGAAAAATTGTCTGCGGTGTATTTTAATAATGTTACACAATTTAAAACGTAATGAAATTTATATACTTTATTAAGGTGCACTAGAACCTGGTTACTATAAAATATGTTATGTGTAGCACTTACAGCATGCGTACAGGGAACTCAAAAGTATTCATAATATTACAATCTTTGAAGAAAATCCTTTTGTGGCGTTTTATAATGATGTTACCCTGTTACAAAATAATAAAATTTATATGTATTTTTGAAACATTTTTGTAGTATATGGGGTGCAAAGCATATGTTTTTTTCAGGGTCACACAAAAGTGGTCAATTAAAATGTGGTCTACGGGGGAAAAAAACTCTTCACAGCTTATTTTAACACATTAGCGACGGGAAACGAGAATTCTCGTTTTTATTCAGAATACATCATTGGCTAAGGGAGTGACTTCTACCTTACAGAAAAGACATTTATATTGTGTTGTCCATATTTTTTATAGATTGTAAGACATTATATATTACATCCGTACATTGAAAGATATTTACTGCTGCATAAACATGAAAAATATATCTCAGAAACCAATTTCCGAGACACTTTCAGAAGAGGGAGGAGCTTCTACTGTTTTTAAACCCAGATTTAATTAAATTGCCTGTCGTCAGTGTGTTAATTGTGTTGCACTAATTCAAACATTATGAAATTAAATTACATTACTGTGGTTGACTACAAGAACATTGAATATGATTTGTAATCGTATTTATCGTTCATTTATAGGGTCACATAAAAAATTTCGGATACAGTTCTGGTCTATTAGGGATGATTGCTGAAGAGCATTTTCGATTATGGTGTGCGTTTTAACGTTAAGTAAATTTGTGCTTAATAAGTAGTGCTTAAATATTGTATAGACCATGTACAGGGATACACAAATGAATTCGTAAGTATAAATGAAAATGAGCGCGAATTGCTTCAGTGTGATTTTTTTTTTTTTTTTTTTTTGAGTTATGTATTTCCCAGCCCAATTACATTTAGTATACTAACAAATGTTTGCAGAATTTAAATAGAACCATATACAGGACTCCGCAGAAACTGAATGTATGGTGCACACTATGCATACTAATCCCCGGAAATGTGATATGAGCAGTTTTAAGAGGGTTTTTTGTCTGCATTAAATTTAAATGTTATAGACGACGCGTAAAAATCTTCACGTAATATACAGGGCTGTAGAAAAGAATTCATGTACGTTTCCGTCTATTGGTAGAATTTACTAAAGGACATTAACACAATTAATTGATAATTACAAATGTAAATTAAATTACACTACGAAGGGGTTCAGGGGGGCAGAGCCCCCTGAAGAAATCTACTTTATTATCTAAAAATTACCAGAATAAGTAGCTCATGTGATTTTCAGAATACCATTACATAACAAGGGGTTTAATTTAACGTTTCTAATGTCAGAAACCTTCGAAATATTTTTTCGTTTTATAAATGTTTATGTAATTTCAAAACTTTAAATTTCGTTTTTTGTAGAAAGATTAATATTACTCAAAGGGTGCTAAACACAATGAATTGTAGAGCTGACGTTGAGGCTCCTGATCTGCAGATTTACTAGTTGCCGAAACGTCAGTGAAGGCTTACCGTGGAGACACGAAATGTTTTGTTTCTGTTAGGCTGTCTGTTAATCTGTCTGTCTGTTCCGCGATAACTGTCGCAAAAAACATCCGATGAGCTTGAAATTAAGTAAGCATGTTGGTGAGATGCTCGGAATTAGCTCTATTGTTTTTGGTTACATTTGTCCCATCTGTTCGGTAAATATGGAACATTTTATTTTGCATCATATTGCTGTTCTATGGCATTTCAGACGACTTTCAAATTTTCATTTCTCGAAAGAAAATGGCTCATTTGATTAAAGGATTTAAATGGAACATTGCAGATGCGGAAATTTCCCATTAATGGTCTTTAATTATTCCTATTATTTCGAAATTTTGTCAAGACATTTGTAAGATTTTTTTAAAATTAGTAGCATATCTTTTGGTAAAATTTTATACACGTGTTTCAATAATATAAACCATCTTGTTTAAAAATTTACTTATTTGAAATAAACGTACGTATTTATTTTTTTTCCTTTTCTTTCATTAGTTACCTAGAAACTGTATGTTTCAAGATTTATCGTCTGCGTACGGCTAACGTAAATATTTGATTTTTAATTTAAAATTTATTATTATTTTTTTTAAACATTTGAAAAGCAAATAGATAGCAAATGTCGCCAATATCGCAACATTACCAATATCGAAAATGACATTATAATTAGCAAAAAATAATTAGTTCCATTCTTAAAAACTAAAACAATAACTAGACCGCATGAATAAGAACATTTTTGTCAGGTGTTAATTTTTAAAGCCGCTACACTTCAGAAAATATTAATGAAAATTACTTTCCTTTTAAATAGAAAATTGCACTTTAGTTCATAAAACCTAAATGCTTAAGATGATAGCATTAAAGTAAAATCATATTCTTCTCTCAGTATCGAAATGAAAGCTCGGGAACTCGAAGTATATTGAATATATGATTGTTAATCATAGTTTCGCAACAGGATTTTAATTCCACATTTCTTTTAGCTTTAAAGTTGTACAATTATTTTGTCATTTAAAAAAAAAAAAAAAAAACTTTTTAAAATATTTTTTTTACAACGTATTCTTGTAAAGTCTGGTAAGAGATCCATATCCTATTCTGTTTTCGGGCGATAAATATTTCAATCTGGTTGTTGCGATCATCAGCATTTGGGGTTGCTTTTTTAACCATTTGGGAAAATGGTTATTGTCCTCGGTCAGGGTAGGAAATCAAAAACATATCTAAAGCGTTTTATTAGTTGAATCCCGCATTTTATTCGTTTTCTGATTGGTCAATACAGTAATCTGTATTTTCGCTTTACTTTCAACAGAAATGGATACTTCTGTTGCCACTATGACAAAAAAGTAATAAAAATTACAAAAAAAAAAAAAAAATAATAATAATAACTGAGAAACAAATTGAGATACAGCTTTCAAACAAATTGCATTTAGTTTAATCCATGGCGTACGTAATGTATGACCAGCTCCGTAGAAATTAAAAAATTTACGTTACCGAAAATTGTAAAACTAAAATTTCTTTTAAAATTTGTTCATGATGTGTCCAGGAATGTTAATGTTTAATCAATGGCGTACGTAATGTATGATCAACTGCGTGCGATTTTTTATGTCTTTAGTCTTTGAAAAAATCATTTTCCAAATGGTCATTGTAATTTGTTAAATTGCTTTTTTATTACTTGAATGCTACTGATGGAAAAGTAATAATTTTAGATACATATTTTTTAACCACTTGCAAAAATGGTTATTGTCCTCGGTCAAAGTAGGAAATCAAAAACATATCTGAAGCGTTTTATTAGTTGAATCCCGCATTTTATTCGTTTTCTGATTGATCTATGCAGTAATCTGTATTTTCCTTCTACTTTCAACAGAGATGGATACTTCTGTTGCCACTATGACAAAAAAGTAATAAAAACTACAAAAAAAATTAATAACTCAGAAACAAATTGAGATACAGCTTTCAAACATATTGGAATTAAAAATGCATTTTTTTTTTCTATACGACGATATAAAAAGTAATATTGTGGGATATTTAGAAGCTTAAGAACGAAATTTCATTTAAAATTGGTCCAGGAATATTAATGTTTAATTCATGGCGTACGTAATGTATGACCAGCTTCGTAGAAGTTTAAAAATTGACAGTACCGAAAATTGTAAAACTGAAATTTGTTCATGATGGGTCCAGGAATGTTAATGTTTAATCCATGGCGTACGTAATGTATGATCAACTCCGTGCGATTTTGATCTATGCAGTTCTTTGTATATATGTCTATGTTGTATATATGTTCTATATGTCTTAAATTTTAGTCTTTGAAAAAATCATTTTCCAAATGGTCGTTGTAATTTGTTAAATTGCTTTTTTTTTATAATTCATTTTTTTTAATTTATAATTTTCTGGGGTGTTTTTAAACGATATCTTTGTGTAGATGGAATTTTGCGTAAATATATTTTTTATGCATTTTTACATATTTTAAGATGCGTATAACATTAATGTTTATAATATAATATTATGTTTCATTTTCACATATAGAATAAATATATAGAATAGGAAATATATAAAATTATTAAAATATACATTGGTATAAAGTACTTATATATAATATGTATTTATATATGTTCATCTACATAAATCATTACATACATAATATATATATAAATAATACATATGGAATGTTTGTAATACAAAAATAGATGTTTACAAAAATTTAAAAACCATTTTCTTCTGCCATTTTGAAAAATATAAGATGCTAAAACGACCTTTTGGCGCTATTTCGGATTCCTTCGCCAACCGTGCGGACCAGAACAGGATACGGAACTTCTCCCAGCCTCGGTTTTTCTTTTTACGAAGAAGATTTGTCGATTTCTACGATTCTACTTTGCCCGCCTTTTCTCATTGGTTGCAATTTCATTTTGGCAAATGTTTATATTATTTAGCACAAATTTGCCACTTTTTATGGCTGTGTTATGTAAAAACCCCTACAAATAAGAAATTCCTTATTGTTTCCTATAAAACGTGACAAAGAGTTGTTCAATTTTGATTTTAATTATTGGGAGTGAAATGTTTTGCTTAATTAATGCATGTATCTTTCTTTTAAAGCTGCGTGAACGAAGTCAATGATAACAGCTCGTGGTCTATATATATATATATATATATAAAAAAAAAAAAAAAATTAAATAATCCCGATTACGAAAGATTAAGCAGAAGTCCTGCTTGGAGAAATAAAAGATTAATTAATCTTTCGCAATTTGGTCTGAAACGTAGGTTTGCGTCAAAAATGAACAATGTTAGTAAAATTGTGGTTTTAATTTGAATGTGAATACTATTAAAAGGCTATCACAAAAAATACTTCATAGCGCTAAATCACGTTTGTCATTTAGTCAAATGACACTGGCACGATAATGAATGATTACACATTAGGCTTAAAATTCTCCAAACATGCCTACTTTTGCGTGATTTTAGTAATCTTATGCTATCGAGTAGATTAAGATGTATTTAAATAAGATCTTAGATATAAATATTACAGAACAACAACGGAAACTACATTTTGGAAAAAAAATTGTAAAAACATTAGAGTTCTAAATTAGATGATTCAGTTTACATTTCCATAAGTTCCTTATCCATCAGATGCAGGTACTTGTGGTTGGCAGGTAAGTAAATATTGCTATTTGGATATTAGGATAACATGAAATATTTGTCCAAACTGTTGCTTATCCTTAAAAATCACTGTCTAAACAGAAATCTAAGATATACTATAACCGTTTGCACAATCAATAGAAAATTACGAATGTAAATTTAAATAAACTAGGAGGGTTCAGGTGGGCAGCCTCCCCCCCCCCCTGAAGAAATGCACTTTTTTATCTAAAAATTTACCAGAATAAGCAGCTTATAGGAATATCATTGCATAACAACATGTTTAATTTAACACTTTTAACTCCCTGGCTCCGCTGCGGAGACATCATCTTTCTTTGCAAAATTTGTTTTTGGCCCCAGTAATAAAGGAAAATAAAAGTTACCTCATTTAATCAGAGCATTTTTGAAATTGTGTACTTGAAGGAAACTTCTTTTAAAAAAGTGGTGCCGCTCGAATAAAATTTGTGTAAGTGACGCCGGAGCTTTAAGGGTTAATTTCTGAAACTTTTCGAATTATTTGTTATTCTTATAAATATTTATGTAATTTGAAAAAAAAATAAATTGCGATTTGGAGGAAGTTGAATAATACGCAAAGTGTAGAAGATGCAAATCTGACGTTGAGGCTCCTGATCTGCAGATTTACTAGTACAATTTATTTTTGAACTTGTGGTCGAAATATTAACGGCATACACTGCACTATTCTGTCTGCTTAACATGATGTCGAAGTTTCTTCAGACGAACAAACATTCATCCTGATTCCGAGAGGTTGACACATATGAGCAAATATTTATGATGTAATTATATTTAGCTCTATTCAATTACCTGACAACTGTAAGATGTGTTTTAGTTTTTACATTTTTTTCTATCCATGTGTGTAAATGCTACTGCTATTCACAGAGCTTTCTACAACACTTATAATATTTTTTTAGTTTAAAATCTTATTCATTGAATGTGTAAAATCTTGTTAAACATTTTTTTAAGAGAATCATTAAATAAAAATATTACCGTTCTTCCATTTAATTTGGAGAAACTATTGCAAAACCTTATTTATCAGGAAATATTTCTAAAAATGATCACAGAGCCATAATTAATATCTTTATTTATAAATGTTTCAATAAATGAATTATCTTTTATTTTTGGAACTTGTGGTACAAAACGGATTTAAAGAATCAAACGAAATCGTACAAACTTAAACTGCTCTATTACGGTTATAATAATGCCTAACTTGTATACGAATAAGCGCTTATTTAAATTTTTGTTGGACTAATATAAAAAAAAAAAAAATTCAAGGGTTTTTTTTTTTTTTTTTTTTTTTTTTTTTTTACATTTTGGCCAGGGGAGAGGTATCTATAATGCATGCGAACACTCTTACGTACATTAGTTTCGGTTATCCTTCTATATATAAAAAAAAGTTTTGATTTGGAAATGGACCAATGAAAATCTGCGTAGATATTCCGGTTAGAACTCATCCAATTTAAATGCTTAACCCAAGGCCTCCTTATCAAAATAACAGGCCTCGCAATCGCTAAGTTTCCTTTGTCCGCTGTACACGTGGTGAGAAACCACATGGTTTACCGTGACTAGCGCCATCTAACGTGAGAAACAGAAATATTTTTTAATTTGTTTTCCATTTGTCTTTTACCATTTTCTTTACGATGTGCTTTGTAGTTTGCAAATAATAGTTGTTAATCTTAAAATTTTCATATGTTCTAGACATTTTATTTAAAAAATGAACTTATTTTACTGTTAAACAAAAAAATAATTACTGCTGTATTCCGTTATGTAAATAAATGATGATGATGATAATAATAATAATAATAATAATAATCGGGAAAGAAAATTATTTTACCATGAATTTCTCAGTGATATTAGTTATTGAAATAAATGGATAGCATCTAGATCCGGAAAATGTAAAATATTTCATTTTCTCTTTTATATTTTCAAATATGTGGTTTATTTTATTTCTGCTATTTCTTTTCTTTTCACTATTAATTTCACCTTACAGTATTAATTTAACATCGCTCCTTCAATTTGTTTCAATGCACAGTCTCATTTTTTTATTTATTGGCCTATCATTTGTTTTATTTTTGAAGGTATGGGGGATCATTTCAGTTTAACATACTTTAAATGAAAGCTTCACTGTTTTTTTCATATAAAGTTTGTATGTATGGTATTTGTATCTATGGAAAGTTTCATAATTGGCTCCACAGCCAATTGGCATATCTTGGCGGGCATAGTTTGGTGCGTAATTAATTTCCTTGTTTTAACTCACATATGTTATGTAAGTTTTACTAAAATTTATCAAAGTATTTTAGGAAAGTTAAAACACGCATAGATACACAAAAAAAAAACCAGACTGAAGTCATAAACACTTAAAAAATTGGAAAAATAAAGTTTAATAATCACTTAAATTTATACATGTCCCTCAATTTTCCGCAAATACCGTATTCTTGTCATGCTACGATTTTGGTGTTTGTAAATCTTAATTTGAGTATTCTTCCTTAATCAGACCTAGAGCCAATTGGCGTAAGTGTAGTTTGGCGCAAAATTAATTTTATTTTTAAACCGTATACTTGATACCACATTATTCCAGCATCGCGTTTTTGCAGTCAACTTTGACTGTGGAACAGATTACAGAACATTAGCTAATACTACATTTTATAATAATAGATCGGTATTTTTCAAGTATAGGGGCCTTGGCGAGAGAAGAAAATTTGGCAACGTAATTTCTGGAAGCATATTCACTGTTTCACATAAAGAAGCAATATTTTTCAATATTTGTACAATTTATTTAATATAAACAAACATACAAATATAAACAAATCGTATATAAAAACAATAATAATATCTAGAAACTAAATTTATACATGTAAATTCGGTACAGATGTCATATTGGCGCGATTTTTTTCTGGCGCAAATGTCATATACGCACCGGATACTTAACTGGCACCAAAGTGTCGTTATTTTGCTTGATATGATTGTTATGAAATAGAAATGACGTCTTTCTAAGGACTTATTGAAACATTTTGCCATTTTTGGGAAACTGCACCAATCAAGGAACAAAAAATCACTACATAATTTTAGCTATGGTACCTAAATAACTCTGTGGTCCCTATGACTTTTTGAATATATTACTCAATGTTTCTTTTTTCCTCTCTTTTCCAAAGAAATGTTTTTTTTTTCTTCTGAGTAAAAGGCGGAAAATGTCTATGACTGCGGTCTATCCCCCCTCCATTAAATTTTCTGCATAATCCTTATGTTTCATTTATTTATTCATTCATATAGTTTCTTTTATTATAAGCATTTTTTTAAATTTAAACAATATCTTAATTTTGTTTTTACAATACAACTGTAAAAAAAAAAAAAAAAAAAAAAAAAAAAAAAAAAAAAAACTACAGAACAGAAATTTTGTTTTTCAGAATTTAGTGTCACCCACAGCATTTCCATTACTTCACATTCTTCTGATGGACTGATGGCTTCTATTATTATGAAACAGCCATTATAAATGAAGTGTTATGTGAAGATGAAAGAGCAGTCGTAAAAAGTTAGAATTCTGATTTCCCTGTCAGATTGGGGGGTGGGGAAATGGCCCCATAGTTTTTTTTTACTTTTTTTTCTTTTTTACGGCTTTTCTTTCATCTTCACCTAACACTTCATTTATAATGGCTGTTTAATAATAATAGAAGCCATCAGTCCATCAGAAGAAAATAACTCGGTTAAGCGGGACTCTACTGCAGTACAAAACATATTTCAATTTTAAGACTTAAAGCACACGTTTTATTTTATGTAAAATGACGTCATTTGCATCCGCTTAAGAATTCCACATTTACGATCTACTGTTAAACATCTACAGTAAAGCATGCATAGCACATCGCTATCGCGAAATAATGCACAAATGCAGCAAAAAGATTCCGTCATTCAAGAATATCGAAAAAAAAAAAAGAAGCTGCCTAATGATTCATGGATACTTACAATTAAATATAGTATATAATAGCTCCATTGATTGAACAGAAATCATTCGTTTATATATATTTTTTTCAAAATAGCATGTATTTTAATTACATTTTCTTTCGGTTGTTACGAAAAAATCGCAACAAAAATATATAATTACCATTTTAAATCTATTTTTCCTTTACTTTCTACAGAAATGGAGTACTTCCGTTGCCAATATTAAGCAAATGGCTCCAAAAACTATAAAAAAATTAATATTTCAAAAATAAATGGAGATACAATTTTCAGACAAAATGCATTTAAAAGGACCTTTTTTTTTCCAATACGACGGTATAAAAATTGAAAATGTGCGATGCTTAGAAGTTTAAAAAATTACTAAGGAGTATTTAATCGTAATGCTTTGTTTTACGGCTAGCTTCTGCAACGTACGTTATTTTTTGGACACAAAATAAGCTGGGAAAAAGAAATAGAATACCATACCGGAGGCTAAACAAAGAGATAGCATTTCTAATTATTCCAAAGGATTAAATTCTGAGTCTCGGGTGCATTGAAACATGCAACAGACTACCCTCCTCAAAATTTTCAGACTTGTACGTGCTGTTGATTTCGCTCGACATTGCAGACAGACGCACAGGCAGACAGGGAGGGATTTTCTTTAAGATTAGTTTAGGGTGATTATCTTAAAAAAAAGTACAAAATAAAACCCTGCTTAAAATGCGTTGGTTTTGTTATTTTATTTCCCTTAAGCGTGAGGCAAAGGTTGAAAACCTCTGTTTTTAAATAGATATTTTTCCGTTTTTTTCAACGATCTGTCTAGTTTGTGTAGGAATTTATTTTTTTAAGAAATGCAAACAAAATATGAAGTGCAATTAGATCATAAATATTAAACAAGTTTTAATCATAGCCGTAAAATTAAAAACAATGTGTTTTCGTATTTTTTTTTTCTTTATAAATATCTTAAACTGCTTGAAAATACATAGATCACTTGAAATAAGTAAAATGTTATTATAAGAGAAGCCCAGTAGTTTAGTAATCAGCTGACCTACCTGCCACATTACAGGTCGAGAGTTGAAATCCCGGCTGGTCAAGGTTCAATCAACCTTCCGCCACTTCGCTGTTGATAACACGATTACCAAGTTACTTAAGAACTAAACACCTAGAACCCCGCGTTAGGTTGACAACCTGACAGGTATACATACTGTACAGTAACCTTGGGGCCTAGGTTAAAAATACAGGGTTGGACACTGCTAGGGCTGATCCTTATTGGATCGTAAAGCCACATGTTTAGTTTAGTTAGTTAAATGTCAGCTCGAACATTTTGCTGACAATTTTTTAAAAATAATCCAGTTTCCCTCAGTAATGTGTCATTAATTATGTATGAAAATTAAAGAAATGTGCAAAGTTTTATCAAAACGCTCTTTGTTTTTACTCTGAATTCTATTTTCCTTATAAAATAAATCATTGAGATTTCAAATATGAAGTTATTTCAAAAATTCTTGTTGCTTGATAGAGCACATACTAAAGACTGATATCTATTGGTTACAATTTAATATATTTTTCTTAAATATGTCTACAAATGTTATGAGTTACTTTGTGGACATTTTATTTATTTTATAAGTTTCAAAAATAATTCAGATTTTTGTTAATAGATGGTGTCCTTAATGATGTATAAAAAAATAACAATAAAAAAAAAATGCGCAACAGTTTATCGAAAAGCTCTCTGGTTTTTTAGTTAATGAATTAAAAAGTTTTAAATTTCGATTGTCATTTCGGTATACACTTTATATGTAACTTTTTTTTTTTTTTTTTTTTTTTTTTTTTTTTTTTTACTCCTTCTCTTTCAAGGACCTAAATCAAACAAATTTTACTATCTCTCTTTCTAAAGAAGGAAAATAAAATTGAAACATAAAACGATTCAGAACATATGTAATTAAATTTCCAACAATTTTCAAAAAAAAGAGTGTTTCGAAATTTTCCCAACTGATTAAATCTTTATTTATATTCAAATAATTAAAGCTGTTTGGGAAAGAAATATATAGAAGGGAAAACTGGTAATTCCCCTGCTAATGTGAAAATAATTATTCGCCAAATATATCTCACAAAAATACAAATTAGAAATAAGATAATTGTTATGAAATAATTATTCGAAGATTTGTTTAATCTTTTTTTAATTGTATTTTTTGTTTAATTCTATTTTTACAATGTTATAGTTAATTAAAAATATATGAATATTTCTAAATGCAGTAAAAGCCCGATAACGTTTAAAAAGTATAACTAAAATACTGCTGTTACATGTCCTTTATCATGCATTCATAATGTATTTTCATTAACAAAAATCAAAAAGCTCAGTATTGAAATTTTGATTTATTGAAATTTTTTGGTTTTAAAATATTTCTCTCATCTCAAATATATTTGTATCACTTATAATACAAAGTATTAAGATAAAAACACTTTCTAAATTGATTAAAACGAACAAATAATATTAACGGCTATGCTACTAAAATAGCACTATGTTTGCCTGTAAGTGTTTTTTTTTCTTTCGTCGGTGCTGTTCTGTTACCAAACAGCTATGTGGAATATCATAATGCTCGTCTCAATCGTGGATAAGCATAAAGAAAATTTTGTTCGAATTGTAATAAAAAAGCTAAAATCTTTAACAACGATTTTTACGCACAAATAACGTACAGAACGACAAAAAAAAAATCCCATACGATCGTTTGGAGGATTCCTGGATCCCCTTCCTAAGTGAGAAAAAAAAAAAAGAATTAAAATGCGTTCAAAAAAACCTTCGGTTATAGCCCCAAGTACTGGCTTATGGACTGATTGAAATGGCGGAAACAAGAGTTTATATATCCTAACGAAATGATGTAATTGGCCAAAACTAACTGAAAAAGAGTCACTGCGCAGGATCCCTCCACACTGGTAAAAAAAAAGGGGGTGCTGGTCTTATCATTTAGCAAGGAGGAAGTATATTTATGAATATTGCGAGCTTCGTAAAAGTCCAGATCAAAAACTGGGTTACATTTTTGAATAATTTTAGCTTCTAGATAATTAAACTGGTGATTGAAATTCCAACAATGTTTCGCTATTGTAGATTTCTCAAATTCCTGCTTTCTATTTTTTTTCTCACTGAGGAAGGGGATCCAGGAATCCTCGAAACGATCGTATGGGACCCTGAGAGGACAATTGATCTTCATATTATGTAATTATTCAGATATATTTTCTCAACACTTTTTTTTAAATGCTTAATAAAGTATTTCAGTAGGAAATGGAACTATGCTTATCATTTTACATATGATTTAAAATGACCGGGAAAGCTCTATCTCCGCCACGTTAAATTCACCAACTTTATGTACCTTTTCTCAGAAATGGTGATAAAATTTTGTGTCTAGAATTTTTAGAGTAGTTAAAATAACATGATTTATGTATTTTAACAGACCATTTTCTTTCTAAGTGAAACTCAAAATTAATTATTAATTTTTCATTGAAAGTCATTTTTAAATTGTCATTTTTGGGAAGATTTCACTGCTTAAAATAAATAATTCTCAGCAAATCATTAAATCCCTATGTTAAAGTATACAATATATCATAATATAAGTATTAAATAAAAATCTGAGTTCTTAAATTTAATAGATATTGAAAAAAGGAACATAAACATGAAAAATCCAAGTTTTCAGAAAAAGTCAATTAAAGATTTAAGTGGCCATTAAGCTGTGAAGTACGCTTAGAAATAATGAATGGTTTCAACACTTATTTATATATATATATATATATATATAAACATGTCTGACACATCGTTGAAAAGATAAAAGTTTAAACTATTTAATGATATAAAAAAGTAAAAATCGATTTTTTAGTTGAATTTTGCTTTCCCGGTCCCCTTAATTGCCTTTCAACACACAGATTACGAAATTTTGTTAGATTGTACAAACCATTGTTGTAACTGTAGCTGAAACAGAACGATGATAAAACATATCACTGCCAAATCTGGTGACTTATGGGAATCCCGAAATTATACAATAGTGTAATCATAAATTGAGTTTAATTAGAATGCAAGAATATGAGACTAAATATTGAGTTAGCATTGCCATGAATTGACATTTACTACATGTTTGAATAAAATATGTTTTTATTTCATCATTATGACAATAATAATAGACAATAATAATAAGAGTTATCGAGTTTCTGTGAGTAATCTTTTGGTTAATTTGGCGTTATTTCTATAGTTCATGCCAGTTTTACAAATATTGGCCAAACTATAGCAAAAACAAAATTATTGCCCAATATTCGTTTATAAATAAAGAGATTTTTTTTAATATGTTCTTTAATGTATTACTACAAAGATTTTTGCCTTCATCAAATTTATATATAAAATTCTCTTCCTAAACGAACATAAATACTATATATATACATATTTAAATCTTACACTATTTTTGTTTAAATATTATTTTCTATACGATCTTTTTATCAAAATTCTCAAATGTATTTAATTTGTTTTTTAAAGAAATCTTAACATTAAATATATGAGTGGGTAATTTGTAGATTATACCTTCATATGTATTTCTTTTACATAAGTACTTATCCACACAAAAAATATTTTTTTCTGAAGTGCTTTTACCGTTTATTTCCTCGCAAACTCTTAAGAAAAACCGATATCATTCTACTATTTACTTACACGGAAATGTTTTAAAATATTTTGAAAGATACGCTTCAGAGTAGATTATAGAAAAAATAATTATACCGACGGAGGAGAAAAAAAGTTTATTTTTGTATTAATTTAACATTAGTCAAATTTTATACATGGACACATTTTTCTCCTTTAAATTATTTAGCTTTAAATAAATTTTATATGATTTATTGAAAATTTTTATACAAACTATTATGTTATGTAATAGTAACTCTTATATTATTTATTAATTTCTGAGCATACATATATAATATATATGTATATATAATCGTAATAAAAGAATGTTAGAATGTTACGAAACAAGTTGGGAAACGATTTTATGAAACGATTTGATGAAATGAATATATGAAATGATTATATGAAATGAATTTGTGAAATGATTAAGCTGGCGTTTTATAGTATAATTTTGATTGACAGACGGATAGATGGAACGAGAGATAGATAGATAGATAGATAGAAAAATTGATAGACAGAGATAGTGACAGAGATTGATATACAGATATATAGACAGGTAGATATATATATAGACAAGCAAACAGGCAGGTAGTCAGATATACAGACATACAGCTATATAGAGAAACATCTAGACAGGTTTAACCATAAAAGTGAACACATATAGAGAGAGATATAGAGACAAACACACAAACACAAAGAGAGGGATATAGACAGACAGACAGACAAACAGAAAGACCGACAGATATATATATAGATAGCTGGATCTTTTAAATTGATAGATAGGTAAGGAGCAGTAATTACATAAAATAATTTATGATATTATGCTATTGTTTTATTGGGAAAATAATATGTGTTTTACTGAGGATATTTAAGGCGTTTTCTCCATTTGAATTATGCAATGTAACATTTTGAGTTTTTACAGGTCTACACATAAAAATTCAGTTGCATTGCGTGTCTGATTTCACTGCATATACTTATTTCTTTAGCATTTCGATCTCCAGTTCACTGACTTCACACGACAGAATCTTGCTCGCCCTCAAAATAAGCTTCGACCATGGTTAAATTTATATTTTGGTTAAAAAAAAAAAAAAAAAAAAAAACAAAAAAAAAAAAAAAAAAAAAAAAAAAAATGTCATTAGTTATTTTATCATTAGCTCCCTTCTTGGAAAATACAGCCGACTTCAATTTGACTGAATGCGAGTCTTTCATTCAGGACTGCACCCGAGTAAAAATTTAGAGTAGTGCGAAGAATCAACATATGATTTCTTAGCTATTAGCACATTTATTGAATTCCAACACATTGACACATTTGTTAAAATGTTGCAAAATTTGTAACTGAAAGTACATCACTAAATATATTGCGATTCTGCGATGACACATAAATTTGACGAAAATCCTATTCAACATTACCAACACATTAACATTTATTATAAAGAGAGAAACAACGTTTACAAAACACAAATGTAAGTAATTTTAAAAAGCATATAGCTATTTCGAAGTTTGTAAGGCCTCATCATCAGTACTTATAAAATAAAAATAAAATGAAAATTAAACTGTGGAATTAAAGAGGGGAAAACAGAGCCAGAGAGGCGCATCTCACATCCCGACCGTCAACAGCGAAGTGTCTCGCCTCTCTGGCTCTGTTCCCCCCCCCCTCTTTTATTCCACAGTTTTATTTTATTTTTATTTTATAAGAACTGATGATGAGGCCTTAGAGGCTTCGAAATAGCAATCTGCTTTTTAAAATTAATTACATTTGTGTTTTGTAAACGTTGTTTCTCTCTTTTTAACATATTGACACAAAGTACAATCCTCTCACCCCCTTTAGCATTAACATTTACCCCTTTTATTTACCAACTAAATATTCTGCATTTGAGATATTTTGTTAGGCAATAAATAAATATTCGATGAGTAATCTTACAGTACAATACCTCAAGCATAATGAAAAAATATCACTCATTTTACGAGCATTTTTCTCTTTTGTAGCATTTCCCTATTTAAAAAAATAGTGTATCTAATGACTAATTATTATTACCCAAGGGAATGCGATTACATTGAATTGAAAATCATTCCCAATGTAAAAAATCTTTAATTTATGAATATGTAACTAGATGAGAATTAACAATTTAGTCACATATTAACGGATGGAATTAATATACAGGCTATCCGAAAAGTCTTTCCCTGATAACAAAATTAAATCATATGCACTATATATAGGGCATACATGTGAAACTAGTAAATTTTGGAAAACTTACTTCTTTCATGAAGGTTTCCATAATGTATCTGTAATGTAGTATTGTCAGCGCCCAAGTAGCCGAAAATGTTCTCAAATCTTGCAAAAGCCCAGTGTGTTCTCTGGCAACACGTGACTCTTTTGGACTGTCAGTTACGTGAAGCAGTACGTAGTGGATTTTTTTTTTTTTTTTTTTTGTTGTTGTTCTTCGCACGGAAGACAATAAAACTTCTTCCTCACTTTCAGCTCAAGTTTATGTCATCTAGTTCTGCCAACGTGGTGTTATTTCCTGAACGCTGATACTGCTGCGTTACAGCTAAGTTATTGAAACTTGCAAAAAAGAAGGAAAAAATCTTGTTTAGTTTCATACTTTTGGCACAAGTTTCACATGGCGACAGGATCATCAATATTTTGTAATGAAGTACATTTTATTCTTTAATACATGGATATTAATCCAGAGAGAAACATTCGCCTTGAATACAATATTTCAAATGAAAATCAAATTTCAAAGCAATTGCTTAAGAGGCGCAAAGGGACAACATAGTGAAAATGATTCCACGCCGGGACTCGAACCCGGGCCATCAGTATAACGCACTGACGTTCTACCGACTAAACCACATGGAACGATACCCAGCCTGGAAAATTTCTCACTATTATATGTTGGCAAGGCTACAAACGCAGCACAAGATGAAATATTTACCGTGAGCTACCGACCTTGGGCGAACACGAAACTTAAATAAATCCAGCATCGATAGAAACTATATTAATACATGGAAATTATTCCAGAGAGAAGCAATCGCCTTGAATACGATATTTCAAATGAAAATCAAATTTCAAAGTAATTGCTTAAGAGGCGCAAAGGCCAACATAGTGTAAAAGATTCCATGCCGAAACTGGAACCCGGGCCATCAGTATAGCGCACTAACATTCTACCGACTAATTTGATTTGCATTTGAAATATTGTATTCAAGACGAATGTTTCTGTCTGGAATAATTTCCATGTATTAATATAGTTTCTATCGATGCTGGATTTAATTAAGTTTCGTGTTCGCCCAAGGTCGGTGGTTCACAGTAAATATTCCATCTTGTGCTGCGTTTGTAGCCCTGCCAACATATAACAGCGAGAAATTTTCCAAGCTGGTTATCGTTTCATGTGGTTTAGGCGGTAGAACGTCAGTGCGCTATACTGATTGCCCAGGTTCGAGTCCCGGCATGGAATCTTTTTCACTATGTTGGCCTTTGCGCCTCTTAAGCAATTACTTTGAAATTTGATTTTCATTTGAAGTAGATTTTATTCTTCCCTGAAAATCCACTATTTTGCCTCATAGTATAGTCCAGGGAGTTTTTCGATCCCATATTTTTTTACTTTTGTTTAAACAATTTATTTAACTGCTTCTATTTAACCCTAGCAATTTATGTTCCTATTTTTGTTAACTTAGTACGCTTTAAAAGAAAATACAATTTTGAATACTAACTTTAAAGTTAAATACGCATTTTCTTTTCGGAATTTCACCTACCAGGCATTTATATAACAAAAAATATTTCAGCTATATATTCTTATCTTTTCGGGAATTCCATTCGTTAAGTATTTTCCATGACGAACTGAAATTACAAATTCTTTGCGTTGTACAGAAGCAATAATTTATATTATCTTACAAACCAAAACTCTTTGTTTCAACTGTGCTTTTCGGATTTTGCTCGTAAGAATTTAAAATTGAAATAATGACTTCTTTAATAGAAATGTTGTATCGAGTCAGAGGAAATAATCTTACATCATGTAAAGTTTAATTACTAGTGCAAGAAATGTGAAAAGGATGTTATTTCACCGAGGAATAATTCTACATTTATAAAACCCGTATTTTAATTTTGAAAACAGTGTTATATATAACTTCTGTTTAAAAGTTTATTAAATTCTGACTCGTGTAAAGACATGTGTCAATGTTCATTTTAGCAGCAAATATTTTGGCACATTACGTATGCATATTATTATAGATATGAGTTGAAATTTCCAAAATGCAAACAAAGAATGAATTTCTATTTACTAAAATAATAACGTTTAAAAAACAAAAGATATTTTTCATTGCACCAAATTAAAAAAGCTAGTAACACAATTATTGTATATAATTACCAAAATTCATTTATTTTTACTATGTGTATAGTTCTCTAATTTGTAAAGTTAAAATTAAATGTGCTTTTTTTCTCAAAATTAATTGGTAATTATTTTTATATTTCCTGAAATCTTAGAGATTAGAAATTAATTCAAACAAAAGGTCTTAGAAAAAATGAAAAAAAATAAGACCATTTTCAATATTTAATATCTTAAAATGTATATAATTTTAAAACAGAACTTAAATTGGTATGATAGTTATAAGTATTTACTTTCATTTCTTGTATTTAAAAAATTGCAAGAGGCAGAATTAGTATTTACAGGCTCCAAACTGCCGGACATTTGACAAGCAGAAAGTTAGTATAACAGCATACGCACAGGATTACAAAATAAATGGTACTATAATAAAAATTTTGATGTCTGCTTATACTTCAGATTGCAATAATTAACTTGAACCTAAATAATTTGGTATTTAAAGCATTCTTAGATTAATTTCAACATAAATATTCTAAATGGTAAATAAATCATATCAGATGTAAATTTCCGACTAAACGAAAAATTCCCGGACCAGGGAAAAATTGGAACCAGGGATCTCTTGACTGAAGACGCCAATGCTCTACTATCAGAGCTATGCCAGTCGAATCTGGTGAAACTCTTTCACCCAGCTAACCTGATTGATTATAGCATCTGGTCTGAAATCTGGTTCAGCTCAACAGAATAAATCGCCGGTAATGGAACTCCAGAAATCGCTGGATACGTAATTACACTAGATTAATTTTAACACAATTATTCTAATTGGTGTATAAGTGGTTAATTGGTAAATAAATATTTATTTACCACCAAAGTGTTTAGCAATAATACAATGGAATTCAAATATTAATAAAGAAAAATTATGTGAATTAATTTTCTGGGCTAATTAATTATCAAACACAATTTATCTATTCAAATATTTTTATTAAAAGAAATACATTGTAAAGCCGTAGTGCAATAATTGAGGAGATTTCTGTTTTTATTTCTGAGAATCTCAGGTCTTTATTTCAGTATTTGTAATCCAAATACAAAAAGTTTCATTTAAATTATATTTTTGTAATTTTCTTTATTACGAAATAAGAACACGAACATTAAAAAATTATGTTTTCAAAATGCATTTTTTAGTATTTTTATATTTTTACAAAATACATCAATAAATTTATTTCAGAAAGCAAAAGTAATTCTGGTAACATTTAAAAATTACAGACATATTCTATATTTTCGCATGTATGATCTAAAAATCTTTTGTAGGTTGAAAAACTACAAATCAGTTCCATTAATCAAATCAAAAGGTCTGAAATAATAAAAGTTTTCGCTTTCAATTATTATCAGCTTCTATTACTTTTTTTTTTTTTTTTTCAAATGAATATAAATTTAGAAAACTGACAGTTGATAAAAACATTAATCAGAAAGAAATTAAAATGTCATTAGTTGTTTCCAGAGCAAGACCAAGAATAATTAATTCAAATACCTTTTTCTATAATAGATATCTTTCAATTCACATTATAAAAAAGTTTTCATTAAAAGATTAAAATTCGATAGCAATATATTTTTTTGAAGATTCTGCCATGTTTGTATAGAAAATTACTTATTAAAAATTGCAAGGTTATCGTGAAGTGCAGATTAGTTATTAAATAGATATATAGTTTATTCAAAAACTTCAAAATAACAACAAAGTTCGCTTTTTGTTTTATCTAAAAAATCACTTGAAAGGCGAAATAAGTGATACATTATAAGGGCAACGCATGTACATTGTTTATAATATTTTGTAAAATAATTTATATATTCCTCAAAAGATACTTGTAAAGATATTTGTATTAAATTGTAGGAATACTAAAATGTATAAAAATAGGTCTCATATCTCTTTTTTTTTATGTTTCAAACTACTTCGCTTTTCAAAGCAGTCATAGAGGCTTGTATTTTGAAAATATTTTAGATATTCTTGTTGTTTGACACAGCGCCAAATATAATCTTGTATCTATTGATTTTAAGTTGAATATTTTTTTCTAAAATATTGTCTATAAAATAGATGAGGTATAGACAAACTATTTATTTCATTTCCACTTTTCTTACGGTTAACGAATTGAAGAGTTATAAATTTCGATTGTTCTTTTGGGACAAACTGGCTACAATCAAATATTTTTCTGTCATTCTTTTATCAGATATAAATTAGATAAATTTATAATCTAGTTTTGTAAAAAGGAGAATGAAATTTAAAACTGGAATAAAAACAATACATAATGAGATATATTTTAATTTCCTTAACCATTTACAGGTAATATATATATATATATATATATATATATATATATATATATATATATATATATATTTTTTTTTTTGCTTGAAATTTTGAAAACGAAATAAATCTTTTCATCTATTCAAATCATTATAACTTTTTCCAAACGGAAAATTTAAAGAAAAACTATGATTCCCTACCAATATGTAAATGATTTATTCTCTAAAGACATCTATATAATTACTAATTATTAATCAGATGAATATTTCGAAACAATCATTTGATTTTACTTTTGTCTAGTTGTGTTTTCTTATCTTATAATATTAATTAAAATTTTTGAAGTGTTTCTAAATGCAGCAAATGTACAATAACGAATTCGATTTATAACTAAAAGCCTGTTATTATAGTACATTTATAACGCAATTATTATGTATTCCGACTTGTTTAGGACGAGACGTTTCTCATAATGGAAATTTATCCATTATAAGGTTTTCTGCAGTTTTAAAATATTTTTCTGTTCTGAAATTCATTTTTGATCAATTTTAAAACACTGGATTGAGATAAAAAATTCTTTATAAATTGATTAAAACAAATAAATAATATTCGCCGCCAAAATCGCTTAAATACTGCTGTTACAGTTACTTCTTTCGGTTGATGACGTACATTATGTCCTTTTTCCTGACTACTGTTTGCTTACAAAGCAATTTCTTTCTTTTTCTTTTTTTTTTCTTTTTTAAATCAAAAAATTATATTTGAAATACAACATTTATCTTATTAATGAAAATTAATGGATTTTAAACGACTAATGCTTTAATTCAAGGCACATTTGGTTACATATATTTATTGATTTAAAATATAAATTATTAAAAAAAAAAAAAAAAAAAAAAAAAAGGTTGGCAGGTATCCACATTGAATATAATATGACTCGTCTTGATATCTGAATCCACTATAATCTGATATTGTCACCATATGTTCCTCTGTGTATTTAATATAGTTAATTATATAAATAACTATCAATTTAGATTTATTTTAAAGTTCTGGACTGCCAACTCTAACTATAATTAAGGCATAATACATGTATTTTTAAAAGACAAATGAAATTCCTATTATGTTAACAAACTAATATATATATATTTTCCCATTTGTTATTTAAAAATAAATACATTTAGAATTTCTTGCATAAAAATTTGGTATAACATTAGATATGATGAAGCTATCCATAATATGATAAAATATTTCACCATCATTTGGTGCCTTGTGGCAAATCATAAAATAGTCATCTATAGTTTACCTTTAATTTAAATCACCGTTTGGTAATTAAAAAAAACAAGGTTTTAGTATTGCAAAAAATTAAATGTACCTGCAGACTTAACGAAAACATATTTTTAATTTAGTATTAGCTAATTGACATCCTGGACGTACGATGCGTACGTCTTGATTTTATCGTATACGACTACCAGAAATACAGCGCGTACGTCCATGTGGAATATGAAAATACAAATTTACACAAAACGCTGTTATATATGTCCGTACTTGAAGAAAAAAAAGACTGTCTGGGTGTCAAGGGGTTAATACATTTAAAATGAGAGTTAATATGTTTCAGTGAATAATATTTTGGTACATTTGGTCTTATTTCTATATTTCATGTTCATTTCACCAAAAAAGAAATTACCAGTACTCGTTTATTATTAAGGATATTTTCTAATCCATATTTTAACATATTATTACAAACTATACCCCTTTCATAAAATCACCATAATTTTCTTTTGTATTTGTATATGACTTTTTGTGTGTGTGTGAGTGTTATCTTCCTACATTAATATTCTCAATAAAATTTTATGTGTTTTTTTAGTAACCTTAGCATTGCACATATCAGTGAATAATTTTTATATTTTGCTTTAACATTTAATTCTCTAACATAAGCATTTTTTTCCAATGAAAAAGCTGTTTTCTTAAGTAAATTTAAAGTTTATGTCTTGGCAAACATTAAAAGAAAAATCAATATTCTTCTACTATTTACTTACAAGGAAATGTTTTTGAGAAATACGTTTAAGAGCAGATTATTGAAAAAGAATTATACCAAGAGAAAAGAAAAAAGAAATTATTTTTGCATTAATTATGCATTAGTCAAATGTTATACTTGCACATTTTGTTCTTGAAATTGTTTAGTTTTAAACATTTTCTAAGCAAACTATAAAATATATTTCATTAAAATTACTA
The DNA here is from genome assembly GCA_963932465.1 of Maratus speciosus. Lineage (NCBI taxonomy): Eukaryota > Metazoa > Arthropoda > Arachnida > Araneae > Salticidae > Maratus > Maratus speciosus. The sequence continues at coordinate 538,005,469 of OZ010795.1, forward strand.
AACTGCTTACAAATAAAAATTATGTTATTAACAATTTCCTGAGAAAATATATAATACACGTACATTAAATTTGGAAAAAAAAATTAAGATATATATGGTAGCATATATTACGCTCTCCCAGCATAAAATGCGACCAAGATATTTTTCATTTTTTTTAAACATTACAAATTAATTTTGAAATACGAAATTGCAATAGTGATTCTAAGTAAACACAAGAAAGACAAATCATCCGTTAAGCATAGATTATGAAACACTTTTCAACACTCCCTGAATGCTTTAAGAAAACTTTGTTATTTAGAGAAATGAGGTAAATAAGATAACTAAGTAAATTTCTATAAAACGCATAAATCCTTTGAAAAACTGATTTCAGCAGTTACCACCCATAGCCAAATATGTATTCCAATTCTTTTGAACAGCCCTGTATTTGATCTGTAGTTTGATAGATGTACTATATAATGAGAAAGTTTAGTTTATCAAGAAAACGTATAACAGGTTGAAATTTCTCTTTCAGCAATTCATATTAATAGATGGAAGTATACTTGAATACTTTTGTACAGCCCTGTAGTTTACCTAGTACCTTTATTACACGCCACTATTTAGCTAAAATTTATTTCAAATAAAACACTATAAAACTACTAAAATCACATTTCCAGAAATTATCATCCATAGACGGCCATATATTCAATTCATTACGTGGATCTGTATATCATTTTATCTATATTCTACAGACATTTCTTATTAAACTAAGTTCAGTTCAGCGTAAAAATGCATAACTTATTTAAAACCCACAGCAATTTACGCTCATACTCAGTAACCCTTATGAATTTTTTTCTGTGGCCCTTTATATGAACTATAGCATTTATACACACTATATACGAGGGTTGCTATTTATATTTCTGGCCTAGTAATGAAAAAACAAATATTTATGATCGACATTAGCTTTATGGTTTTTCAAAGAATTCTCCATGAAGATCAATATACTTTTTCATGCGTTTGAACCAATTTTCGAAGCACTGTTTCCATCCCGATGGAGGTAACTTCAACACATGCGCTTTGAATGCATTAACCTCTTCTTCGGGTGTCGAAAATCGTTCTCCACGTAATTTATTTTTGATGTGTGCGAATAAAAAAGTCATTGGGTGCCAAATCAGTGCTGTAAGGCGGATGTCCATCAATTCGATGGTTTGACCTTTCAGAAATTTCTTTATTTGAGCCGATGTATGAGAGCTGGCATTGTCATGATGAAAAATTATTCGCCTGTTTTTAAGCTTTTTCGAATTTCTCCAAAGACTTCTGGCAAACGAATGGTCGTGTACCATTCATAATTGACTGTCCTGCGTTGCTCTAACGCCCCTGTCGCCACGTGACCGGTAATGCAGAAGAAATATGCAACCATTTGTTTCAATGTGCTTCTTTCTCGAACAACTTTTGTTGGATTTGGCTCAACTTAGTAGACCTATACAATTGACTGCTGTTTTGTTTCCGGCTCCTGTTCATAGATCCGTGATTAGTCACCTGTGTAGATGTTATACACAGCCTTTGATGAACATTGAACGTATTTTTTCAACATTTCCTTGCACCAATCTACAGGAGCCTTCTTTGAGCGTTTGTCAGATCATGCGTGATCCAACGCGAACATTTTTTTTTTACTCCCAAATGTTCATGTAGTATCTTATTGATTCTTGTAATACTAATGTCCAAAAATCTCTCAATCTCACGGTATGTCACATGACGATCATGTATTATCAGTTCACGCACAGCATTGATATTTTATGGCAATGCAACCGATTTTGGACAACCTTCACGGAATGCGTCCTGGAGCGAACATCGACCACGATTGAGTCCATTATACCAGTTTTTACAGTGCTGTAAAATGGTGCTTGATCGCTGTATAAAGAATTAAGTTCATGGAAGCACTCTCGTCTTGACAATCCACGTCGAAAATTATGAAAAATAATCGCACGAAAGTGTTCACGAGTCAATTCCATTTTTTGCACAAGATGAATTTTTCAATTTACTGTAAATATCACAAATTAAGCTAAAATGGCAAATCGTTTCGAAGAATTTATGATGAAAAATATCAAACTTTCATTTGAAATCGTCTGTGGTCGCCTAGAAAAAATTCCTGTTGAGTTTGTGAAATGTTTTTGTTAATTGTTGGTTAAAGAATTAAAACGGCTATATGAGTTTGAAAAAAATATATATACAAACGCCTTAAAAGAAAGGAAAAAAAGCAATTGATTTTATTTAAAATGCAAGAAAAAGATTAACTGTGAAATTAACATCATAAAACGAAAATATTTAGGTAAATATGAAAGCAATGTTTATAAGACTTAAAAAAAAATTTCAAAGGAAGAAATTGGAAACGAAATAATATTTGGCTATTTATCCTGGATAAAAAGAAAAAAATGTACCCTTTTATGTCAGCCGTGCACAAATCTCGCGAGTAGCATTTTTTAAATTGTCAATAGCTGGAGTTACATTTTGCGCATGTAAATTAAAACGGTACTACTTCATTATCCCGTAGACCAATCTCGCAAAATTATACAAATTGACATAATTTTTATTTTAATAACAAAAGAACAAATAAATTAGTATAACTTTAATAAAAAAATACAAATAAAACGTCGAAATGAGATCATTTGATGACGAAATAAACACGTGTAGCATGTTTAATGTCAAGTGTATGCGCCATTTACGATCAGGCATTATTGTCGTTAATATTATAGTTTGGCGATAGTTTTTTGGTCGACGGGTAGTCGATAGTTTTTTGGTCGATAATAAAGTTGTACCATATGAACAACTCTTTGTTTTGAATTATGGCATTATTTCCTGTTATTGTTTATCTTTTCAGTTTTTTAAAATACTAGAGAATATATATGCTATAGCTATGAAAGATGTGCAGAGCTTCTTAAAAAATATATATTCTATAATCTGGTTAACACGATTATGAAAGATATATTTAAATTTAAATACCTATAATATATATGAAATGCAAAGAAAAACCTCGTTCCAGGTGCTTAGAACTTGAGTTCTGCTGAATAGATTTTGATGGGGCTTTCATTGCTAGATAATTTTTTTGAAAGATTTTATAATATCATATCGTTCTACGTTGCTTTGTTAAATAATTATGGGGGAAAATTCAAAATCAGATGGACACGTTTATGAAAGATTGACTTTTTTAAAGGTACTGCTGAATGGATTTTGATGGGACTTAAACTGTTAGACAATTTTTAGGGAAGCTTTTGGTACATTTGCCAGTTTAAAAGATTCTGTTAAGTGGATTTCAGTGGAACTTGCTCGGTTAGTTAGTTTTTCAGGGAATGTTTTAATATAAAACACATATCGTTCTAGGTTGCTTGTTATAGAAATTTGGCTGAAAGTTCTAGAATCAGCTAAACCAATTATGGAAGATTAGCCGATTTAATAGGTTCTATTTGACGGATTCTCATGCGAATTGTATTGATAAATTTTCAGAGGAAGGGTTTTAGTATATTACATATTGTTCTACCGTACTTTATCAAATCCTACTGTAAAGGATCAAATAAAGAAGTTGGTCCTTAACAACTCAAATTTTGTCAGTCTCAATAGAAGATATAATAACATAATGACGCCCATATAGTTTGTAGCAATTAGGATGGACATCCCAGGTAAATGTCCATATTGCTTTCAAACGCATTATCAAATTCATGGATATATTTCTTTTGATTCAAGGTTTGTTCAGAAAAAATGACCAGCGTAGCTGCCGAAGGCTGCTAGTACAATATATATATACGTCTAATGCAACATATGAATACGTGTAATACAAGATCAACATAAAAAACTCTTAACGGGTTAAAAGTTTGTGACGCAGCACTTTATCTTATTGCTATAAGAATTTTAAATATGGAACTTAAAAATAATGACATCAAATTTTAAGTGACGCTATGCCATTAATTAATCTATATACACATACATTTATATTATTTATTTCATCATTTTACTTTTTTTTCTTATAATTGCATGTGTTATAATTATGTTAAATTTAAAAGGATGTATAAAAATTTATTCATTGATGTTTTATCAATCACATGTTTCATAAATTCAAAATGTGAGTTTTAAAAGATATGATATCAAAATTTATGTGATGCCTTGATGTAGCTTTAAACAATTTGTTTTAAAATTCAATTTCGATTGTTTTCAAATTGGCTAAATATATTTACACATGTAACACACACTTTTAATTTACCAATACACTGTTAAAAATATCACTCTCACTGAACCTACACAATGCACTGTAATGTATTCATATGAAGCATTTAATTTATCTTTTGTGCCACGGTATCCAAAATCAAAAGTAAAATTTATGTAAATTATTTTTGTGCGTCATGTTATCCGTTTGCATACATCTCGTTTAGTTTAGATAGAATGACGCACAGAAATCATTTACATAAATTTTGCTTTATGATTTTGGATATCGTGGCACAAAAGATAAATAGAATTTTTCATATAAATACATTACAGTGCATTGTATAGGTTCAGTGAGAGTGATATTTTTAACAGTGTATTGGTAAATTAAAAGTTTTGGTTACATGTGTAAATATATTTAGCCAAACCGAAAACAATTGAAATTGAGTTTTAAAACAAATTGTTTAAAACCAACATCAAGGCATCACTTAAATTTTGATATCATATCTTTTAAACTCATATTTTGAATTAATGAAAGGTGTGATTGATAAAGCATCAATGAATAAATTTTTATACATCCTTTGAAATTTAACATAATTATTACACATGCAATTATAAGTAAAACAAAAATAAAATTATGAAATAAATAATATAAATGTATGTATATATAGATTAATTAATAACATAGATGTACTTAAAATTTGATATCATTATTTTTAAGTTCCATATTTAAAATTCTTATAGCAATAAGATAAAGTGCTGCGTCACAAACTTTTAACCCGTTAAGGGTTTTTTATGTTGATATCACTGCTTTTTTAGGTTAATAATAAAAAGATAAAAAAAAAATAAAGACCAATGGTATGAACTCAAAATCGTGATTTATATTCACCTTTAATCCCCCCCCCCCCCATCTCTCTTAAGAAAGCATACCTATATACAAAATGGGATTTTTTTTATGTTTTGTTTCATAGATATAAAGCTTTGTTAAATTTTACTACGTAAAAAGTTTACTTTTTTAAGAAGAATATCAAGAAATATTACTCTTTAAACCTTTTTAATTAAAATACAGTAATTGCTCGCTAATAAAAGTAAATAAATCTATCTAAATCAAATTCTAACCTACAATTTTTTGCTTAATATTTGAGTATCCATTTCCATTTAGCAACAGTTCGAATATACATACATTCCATACAGAAATAGCACAGGAAAACATCAATCTTCCACAGCATCAAATGAAATTAAACTCTAAGAAAAGGGTTGCCAAAGTGAACTGGTAACATTAAATAGCCAAGACATCGCCAAAATGTAATCTCGTTGATATCATGGTAAAGCAACGATAAATGACTAAATATCTTAAATATAATTGCTGTTCATAAAAGATATTGAAGCTTGGTACTAATCTGAATTTTCGAGACCCAAATTAAAATTTTTGGGGCCTATTTACCAGTATTTAAAATTGCAGATGTAGTTGAGAGGCGTTATACGGAATAATATTTTTACATTTGAAAGACAGAAGGCAGCACCACCAAACACTAATTTATATAATTCAGAAATGTGAACGGGATTGATTTTACTAGATTATGTTTGTAATCTTCAGTTTCGTTTTTTAAAGTGAAATATTAATTAGTAATACTTCTTAAGTTTGTAACAACAACAACAAAAAAAAAAAACCCATGAGCTTGTGCATTTATTAATTATTTTTTACGCATAGAGAGAGTTTAAAGTATGAAGTTACCATTTTATGAATTTAATGAAAAGTAAAAGAGAAAAATGTACGAATTTTTATTTGTTCAATCGACATTTTCCTTTTATTTACAGTTTTTTACACATAAAAATTCGTATTTTCCTCAGCGAAACTGATTGAAATACGATACATATAAATAAACTATACAATTTTTTTTTCAATTATACTAAAAATTAAAAAAATATATATATGATTTTAAAAAATTTACTTTTTTAAATTTTGAATGTATGACATTTTCTTTTTTTTAATCTCGTGGTCTTCCATTTACAGTTAGAATAACGACATGTATTTTTATTACTATTATTATTATTAAAAACGTAATGATAGAATAAAGGCCTGTTTTTTTCTCTTCTTTATTAAAGGGTAATGGAAAAAATAAAAACACATAATTTAAATTTATGTACCGTAAAAAAAAAAACGAAATTCATTTGTGTTAAAAATTTTATAAATAGAAACTGTTGTAGACTGAACAAATGCAATTTTCGGTTTTAAAATATTATTTTTTCCGTCTTATGTAAAAATTGGCTTTCGGCGGACCTTAAAAATTTTCCCGTTTCCGCGTTAGGCAGATAGCGGCTTACGGAGCACGTATCAATGTTATTTTCAATGAATTCGCCGGGACTTGAAAGTCTTTCCGCGGTAGGCAGATTTCCGGCTTACACAGAGTCCGCCTTAGACAGATCTTACAGTATTTTTATCGTTTGAAAAATTGTTACGAAATAGTGATTTGTGAAACTCTTAAAGAAAAAAATCAAAATAAACAAATGCATTCTTATAGAAACATAAAATCAAATTTACTTTATTAACTGAATTAAAAAGGATCACAATCTATGTATTGCAAGACCAGCGCTTAACCGACTGAGCTACAGAATGTACGGAAACATTCCTCTAAAAGTTGAACAGAAGAAATCAAGCGAACGAATACGGAGGCGAAATTTCCGTGAAATTTCCACAAATGGCGGAAAAATATAATCCGATTTTTCATTATATAACGAATAAGAGTCTTCCAGGAAACAAGCATGGTCTTATTCGGTTCATCTAGAATAGGTTCATATTATATATTAATTTTAATAAGATCGCCCATATCATTTTCGGAGGGGAAAAATGTGAAATAAAAAGAAAACTAGAGTTTTTCCGGAAACAGCTGTTACCTTATTCCTTTCGCATAAAACAGATTCATATTATATATCAATTTAAAGAAAATCGCCCGAGCCGTTTTCCAGATTTTGACATTAGGAATTTCTTTCATCGCTTTCACTTTAAAAATGGCTATTTAGATCGCAAAATACACTGCTCGTAGAAAAGTAAAAATTTCAGAATAGAATTAGACTGCAGATATAAGACTGTTCTAAAAACATCAGAATAATAAAAGCTATATTTGCTGAGTTATTGAAAGGCTGCTTTTCGGGTTTAATTTGATGTCGAGTTAGTTGTGTATGTTACCAGCAAAACCCGATTTTAGGCAAAACTAGATAGGCCTATGCCAAACTAGTTTATCCTAACGCGCATCGGATAAACTAGTTTTTCCTAGGCCAAACTAGTTTATTCTAACGGCCATAGGATAAACTAATTTTTCATAGGCCAAACTAGTTTATCCTGACGCCCATAGGATAAACTAGTTTTTCCTATTCCTAACTAGTTTGGCCTAACGCTCATAGGATAAACTAGTTTTGCCTGCTATTCATTAGTTTGAACAAGTTTATCCTAGGCCGATCTAGTTCATCCTAGGTCAATTCAATTTGGCGTGCATTTATTGATCCCAAAGACTGATTCGACGCAAACCTTCTGGTTTATCGTAGGCCAATCTAGTTTATCCTAGGCCAATTTAAATTGACGTGCTTTAACTGATGCCAACAAGTGTTGAGCAGGCTCACAAAAAATAAATAAATAAAGAAAGAAAAAATAAAGAAAAGAAAACGAACTAATTCAAACTCTAATTCAGTTTCTCAAAAATGAATCAAGTTCACGCTCAAATTCAAATATTTTCAAACGAATCCGCTACACTCAAACACATCTATGCAAGTGAGCGAAGTTCACTAAAAACTCGTTTTTTTATTTTTTAAATATAATAGAAGTTTATCGTCTAAATTTACAAAATTTTGTGAGCTAGTCTTTTGGTTATTCGATGTAAGTGTCTTTACGGGCCCGCTCAATTTCCTTTCCGACACTCGGCCCGGGCTTGGTTTGGGGATTGCTTTTTTCGAGAGGTTCGGACTGATATGGTCTGGGGCTAAAATTTTTTCCGGCTTAGGTCGGGACTGAACTGCATTCTTCTTGAGGTCTACACAGGCAGAAATTTTCAGTCCAATTTCCAATCCAGATCTTATGAAAATCATTTGGACCGCAGAATCACTGGCCTGTTCAGTAAAAATATCAATAACACTTAGGCAGCACCATTTTTTTTTTAAATTCACGTACTTTTAAATCGCTATTATTAAGCAATTAAAATTTATATACTTATTAGCCCCGATGTGCTATTTCTTTCGGCCAGCAATAAAAGTTTCGTCTCTAAATAACAACGTTCATTTGTATCAGCCAGCCGAAAAAAAGCAGATGCATCAATGTACGGCTAAATATTCTGTTGCAATTTTTTTAACTTCTAAGCATCGTACATGTTCAATTTTTATGCCGTCGTGTTAGGAAAACAAAAGTACTTTTAACTGCAATTTTTTTGAAAATTTCATCTCAATTTATTTTTGAGATATTAATTTTTTGTAGTTTTTAGCGTCATTTGTTTAATGTTGGCAACTCAAGTACTCCATTTCTGTAGAAAGTAAAAGATATATAGTTGGAAAATAGTAATTATATATATTTTTTTTTTGTTGCCATTTTTCCATAACAACCAAACAAAAAATTAATTAAAATACGTGCTATTAAAAAAAAATTAAATGAATGATTTCTGATGAAACATGGAGCTGTTATAAACTATATTTAATCTTAAGTATCTATATTAATATTACAAACAAATGAAGGCATACGAATCATTAGATAGCATTTTTTTTTTTTTTTTTTTTTTTTTTTTGTCGAGTTCCTTGAATGACGCCGCCTCTTTTTTTTTTTTTTTTTGGATTTATGTATTATTCAGCGATAATGACGTCCAATGAATAATTTACTGTAGATGCTGTTTAAGACTGGATCGCAAATGAGAAATTATTCAGTGGATGCGAATGGCGTCATTTTATATAAAATTAAAGCGTGTGTTTTAAGTCTTAAAAATTAAATAAATTTTGTACTATCTATATTTATATACATTTTTTTTTTCGACAATCAATTCTGAAAAAGCAGAATTCCTCTTTTTCAGTTATTTTTATTAATTTTTTTAAGATGAGTAGATGCATTTTTAGGTAATAAAATTAAAGTACGGTAAAACCTGCAAAAAATAACCTGCCTATGACGAAATCCCGTGTTTAACAAAAAGAATATGTTGATCTATGTAAAATTAGGATATTAGAACTTGTAAAAAGAATATAATGCATTTACAACAGAGATGAACCTTCTAATAAGGGAACCTGCCTATAACGGATTTTTCTTCTTCTCTATTCAATTCCGTCATAGAAGATTTTATTGTATAAAATTTTTAACTCTCTAAGCCATAGAATGTGGATCAACGATATTAATAAATCTATTGTAAACTATATTAATTTTTAATGAATCTCTGTTTGTATCTGAATAATTACAAATACCATTAATTTTTTACACGGCTTGGAAACTTGAAAATCTGAAAAAAAATTATGTAGAAAAACTTTCTAAGATGGAATCACATAGGAGAGAAAAAAGTTTATATTATAGTTAAGTTACTTTTTAGGTAGCTTTCTTTACAAAAAGCTACCTATTGCAGCCGTTCGGAGGAAAGCGATTTCAAAAAATTTTGGTATATTTTCATCGATCATGACCCCCAGACCCCGAAACCACCCTCCGTTCAAAACTGATATATATATATATATATCTGACCTATGTCACACTGTAACTCTCGTATTTATGAACCGATTTGAATGTAATTCGGTGTGTACATAGTACATACCAATCTCTCGACCGAGTTCGTTGGCCAGCTTCATCCGCCATTTTGTTTCAAAATGGCGGCCATTTAAAATTTTTAAAAAAAATTAAAATTTGAAATGTGGTACCAAAAAATTGAAAATGGAAAAATATTTATTTCTTATGTATTTGACCTTTATACAAAGACTCCGTAGCAGTTTTTGTTTTGTCTATATCTTAAAAAATGGCTGAGTTATAGCATTTTGAATTTCCAGCGAAGCTGACATTTTGAAACGTCCTGAATTTTGTCACGCGATAAAAGGCGTATTTATGAACCGATTTGGATGTAACTTCGTTTATACATAGTACAGATCAATGTCTCGAACGAGTTCGTTGGCCAGCTTCTTCCGCCATCTTGTTTAAAAATGGCGGCCATTTAAAATTTTAAGAAAAATTTAAATTTGAAATGTGGTAGCAAAAAATTGAAAATTGAAAAAATACTTTTTTCTTATGTGTTTGACGTTGATAAAAAGATTCGGGAGCAGTTTTTGTTTCGTCTATATCTTAAAAAACGGCTGAGATATAGCATTTTGAATTTCTAGCGTGGCTGACATTTTGAAACGTCCTGATTTTTGCCACGTGATAACAGACGTATTTATGAACCGATTTGGATGTACCTTGGTATGTACATAGTACATACAAATAACTCAACCGAGTTCGTTGACCAGCTTCATTCGCCATCTTCTTTCAAAATGGTGGCCATTTAAAAAAATTAAAAAAAATTAAATTTAAAATGAGATACCAAAAACTTGGAAAATGAAAAAGATTTTTTTGTACGTGTTTGACCTTAATAAAAGATTCCGGAACAGGTTTTGTTTCGTCTACATCTAAAAAATGGCTGAGTTATAACATTTTGAATTTCTATTGTGGCTGACAATTTTAAAACGACCTGATATTTGTCACGCGATAACAGGCGTATTTATGAACCGATTTGAATGTAACTTGGTCTGTACATAGTACACACCAATGTCTCGACCGAGTTTGTTGGCCAGCTTCTTTCGCCATCTTGTTTCAAAAGGGTTGCCATTTTTAAAAAAAATGTAAATTTAAATTTAAAATGAGGTATTAAAAAATTGGAAAATGAAAAAGATTTTTTTTATGTGTTTGGCCTTGATACAAAGATTCTAGAGCAGATTTTGTTTCTGAAAATTTGTTCTTTTGTTTATATCTTAAAAAGTAGTTGAATTATAGCACTTTAAATTTCTATCATGGCTAACACTTTGAAACGATCTTGTATTTGTCACGCGATACCACACGTATTCGCCTATTTCGATGGAAGAAGGCATGTGGATAGTATACATCAATATCTCGACCAAGTTCGCTGGCCAGCTTCATCAGCCATCTTGTTTCAAAATGGCGGCCATTAAATTAAAAAATATATATATTTAAAGTGAGGTGCAAAAAAATTAGAAATTGAAAAAGGTTTCTTTCTTAAGTATTTGACCTTGATATAAGGATTCAGGAGCATTTTTGTTTGTCTTTATCTTAAAAAATGGCTCAGATATAGCAGTTTCAATTTCTAAAGTGGGTGACATTTTGAAAAATCTGATTTTTTACCTGCGACAGCACTCGTATGTATCAACCGATTCCGATATGAGTGAGCATGTGCACAGCAATTACTAAGGTCTCGACCAAGTTCACTGGTTAGCCTCATCTACCATGTTGTCTTAAAATGGCAGGCACTTTAAGAAATCGCCGAATTCGGCAGCCAAATATAAGTGACTTTAAATAAAAACAGCTTGGATAAAGCTGACTAATTTCGCGAAATTCTCATTCATAATGATTTAGTATTGATAAAAATTAGTATTGAACATCCTACATTCGGTTTCCACTTAATTGAGCTTCGTGTGTTTGAATAATATAAGTTGGCTTTTTAAAAATAAGGAATATGAAAGCTACCTCTTCCTCCCGGCACTGGCCGGAAGGACTTTTTAGCATTCAGTCGTCCCTAGCAAATGTATCCAGTTTTTTTTCAAACGGATTATTATATCCAATTTGCATCGATTAAAACAAAAATTTCCGTTTAAAATACGACTTTGTCATACACAGATTCTTTAACAGGTTTCACAGTTCTGTATCCCCATCCTTATAAATGTATATGTACTATTCTTTATAGAGAATTTTAATTGTGATATAATGGTAGCTTAAAAATATATGTGTTTTAGGCCAAACTGGGACCGGGACTTCGCCGGATTTTTGAAAATTCCAGATTTCTGAAGGAATATCAAATGTACTTCTGATATTCTTAATGGTGCATTTATTCATAGTTCAACGCCAAGAGATATTTATGTGAGAAAATAAAATCAATGTTCTTTTTTTAAATATTAATTTTTTTCTCACATAAATATCACTTAGCTTTGAATTATTTATGAATAAATGCACCATTAAAAATATCAGAAGTGCATTTATTATTCTTTCAATAATCTGGAATTTTCAAAAATCCGGCGAAGACCGGTCCCGCCGATGCCGGATTTTCGAAGTTATACGGTACATAATCAATCCTCTAAATTCGTCCTCTCCTAAATTTTATGATAATCTCTCATCCAAATCTTCGGTCGTCCAGCACACAATTTGTCAAATGGAACATATTTTGCAACTAACGGCGGCGGTGAAATGGTGAAGTATCCCACTCCCCATCGAATAAAATATATTATACAGGGGTGACGGCAATACTACTTTGCACAAGGTTTCCGCCGGAGCGGTAGTTGGGATCAATAAAAGCACGTCAAATTGCGTTGCCCTAGGATAAACTAGATGGTTTTGGCGCCGGAGCGGTCTTTGGGATCAATAAAATCATGCCAAATTTTATTGGTCTAGGATAAACAAGATCGGCCTAGGATAAACTAGTTCGGACCAATGAATATCAGGCTAAACTAGTTTATCCTATGTACGTTAGGCCAAACTAGTTTGGCCTAGGAAAAACTAGTTTATCCTATGGGCGTTAGGAGAAACTTGTTTGGCCTAGGAAAAACTGATTTTTCCTATGGGCTTTAGGATAAACTAGTTTGGCCTAGGAAAAATTAGTTTATCCTATGCGTGTTAGGATAAACTAGTTTGGCCTAGGACAATCTAGTTTATCCTTTAGGCCTAATCCCGTTTTAGGCCTAATCGAGCCTAAAATCGGGTTTTTCCGGTAACATATATATGAGTTCCGCCATCTACGAATTCTACGATACGATACGGTACGATTTTAGGCTTAATGCTGCGTCACTGGAATACTATCGTCTTCCATGATATGAATATGTATAAGAATTTTGTTGTTAGTACTTCTTAATATTGATTATAGATAATTAAATGCTGCCAGGAAAATTCTTTTCAGTGTCAAACCGCTTAGCAAAATAATCAGTTTTAATATGTGTAGTAAAAATTAGAAACGAGGAATTGATTTCAGAATATGTTATAATTTGTCCATCTACATTAAAGATAGGAAGTTCTCAAGATCCTCGTTTCTCAGGTCATAGTTTTTTCAAAAACATGTTTCATTACATGGTTATATTATTAGGCATCCATAAGAATGGAATAATATTTCATTCACAAGTTAATCGACTAAGAATGAAAGAAGCAAAAAAATAAAGCAGATCATTTAAATTTTAATTATCTTGTATTCAGGGATATTTCATTGAGGGGTAGAGGAGGGAGGAAAGGCATCTTATAATGCACACTAACATTTTCATTTAAATATTTTCAGTTATATGAATATAGGTAAACCAAGTGGAACCTACTACGAGTATAGCTCATTTTACAAATATTTTGCTAAATTTTTTCGACAAAGCTCACCAATTTTAAATGCAAAATTCAAACACATCATTCAGGCGTAGTGGGTAAAACGAAGCTAACATAAAAACTGCATAGAAATGATTATTTTTGTGATAATGACCTAACTTTACATATGTATTGTAGAATAGAATTTACTTACATGAAACGATAACTTTTTTCATAAAAATAGAAATCTCATAAAGAGATGTGAATTAAAATCTTTTCAAGTAGAAAAACATTTCATTTATTTTTTAGGGCAAAGAAAATTAATATAAAACAGCAATATTAGAAACATTCTTCCTGTTTAGTTTAAAATAGAATTTTACAAAAAAAGTAATTTTGCCTACTTAGAAACAAATATGAAGTATCTCGTGTTTGTCAAGAAAAGGGATATTTATACGATATCTTTCAAAATTTTCGAAACATAATAAGGATTACAAATATAAAGGTACAATATCTTATGTTTTTAACAAAATGAGGAGTAAAGCGTCTATTTGGTAAACTAAAGCTTATTCAGTACAGTGTATTTGTAAATCAAGTGTAGCCTGCGATGCATAAAATCCTGTAGATTTTACAGACATGTCCATCAGCAATTTCTTGAGTTCAGCCTTGTAATTTGCACAAAATTGAAACATATATCCTCTGTATTAAAGTTACACTACGGTACCGACTGGCCAAACCTGTTAAACTGAAAAAGATTTTTTTCCATAATATATGAAACTGCAAAAACAGAGTTCCTCAGTATTAAACATAAATGTTTTGTATTAAAAATCGTAGATTGTCAGAACAGAATTTTTTATATGAGATCAGTTTACTTTGCTTTACAGAATATCGGATATTAATGGAATATTTAAAACTTTTTTTTTCTTTTTTCTTTTTAGGGGGGAGGGGGGGGGGTTACAAGATCCCTTTTTTTATTTACAATATTTTTCGTATTTGTGAAAAAAAGAATATTAATACATTAAGACAGGTAATCATGTGACTTTAAAAAGGTATTATGGCTATCAGAGTGTACGTTACAAAAGGCAAATATATTCTATTAGAAAACAGTAGAATATCCTGTAAATACAAATCTATTTTATCAGAATGTCACACTCTACAAAAATGTTATTGTATTTTCTTAGAAAGTTCTAATATTTTATGTGTAAAAGTCAAAAGTAATGTATAAAGGGAAGTGGGAAGAATGATTTTCTTCGAATATTAATTTCACATATAATCTTTAATCCAAAAATGAGTTAATAAGTGTAAATAAAATTGAATGTACAAGAAACAATATTAGAAAAGTTCTCCATACCTACTTTAACATAAAAAAGTTAGAAAAATAATAAAATAACTTGGTCCAATAAAATGTACATTCTCTTTTATATGTTAATCAAGACACACAATTTTATATCATTCAGAATTTTAACGTGCTTGTAGATTTTATGCACTTCATAATCACTTTAATTGAATTGTTTTCAATACGTAGGAAGATAAGATACAATTGTTTACACTTCTAAATATTTTAATTATATGTCTCAAACAATTCCTTGTAAACCACATGCATAATTATTTTTCAAGTTTATAAAAATAACATTAAATATGTACTGGAATATATCTGTTCTTTGAAGTAACAAAATACTCCGCCAAAGAAACAAATCATAATAAAGTGATTTCGTCTCGTTTAATTTTCGAGAAAGAAGGTTTAAATATTCGCTATTTGTTTTGAATTTCTGTGATAAATAAAAAAAAATCATATATTAAGCGTCAGCATTATATTTTTATATAAAATAATTCCCTTATATATTAGGGATTCCGTAATTGATGCTGCTTCTATTTCTATCTTGTTTCAGTTTGCATTTTGTTTTATTCTTAATTGCGTTTACTGTTTCTATTTATGTACTTTTTTTAAAGAAATCTTTAAACATTTTAGTTTCGTAAATTTCTATTACTCTTAATATCTTAAGTTCTCGATTCCGCTTTAATCAACAGTAGAGAAATATACATTCAAATATATATATGCACAGGGCTGCCACATGCGACTATTTTTTTATTCAATTTCGCACCACTTTTTCAAAACAAAAATGTTTTACATAAGCTTTGACAAACTTTCAAAGAAAAATATACTCTAAAACGTACTATTAAAAAAATAGTTGTGTGACCATAATGTAAAAATAGTCGCCCGTGACATCCCTTTATATACAATGGTAGACAATATACAATGGTACAAATATAAAGGTATACAAGTATATGACCACAAGGTACAAATATAAAGGTATACAATGGTACAAATATAAAGGTACAATATCTTATGTTTTTAACAAAATGAGGAGTAAAGCGTCTATTTGGTAAACTAAAGCTTATTCAGTACAGTGTAATGTAAATGACCACTACTATTTTCAATGATTACAGTTAGAAATAGATCGACAGCAGCACATGTAAATTTGCATGAATGCGGGATGTACTCTGTTTTGTGAAACTAATGCAAATTTTGTACTTCCGCTTTTGCACGATCACGTCACAGTAGAGATAAGAGATTTTAGGCAATTGGCGGGTGATGTGAGTTGAGATTAGATGCAGAAATTCAAGGAGATGGAGTGAAGCTTGAACATTGAAATTTTGAACATTTCTTCGAGGCGTCATTTAGATGATATTACTCGTGGTAGAACAATAAGAAAGTTGGTAGAAGAATACAAAAAGAGAGATGCTGCCTGTGAATTTAACATCGCGCACGATATTGTTTTTAGGATATGGGCGGCAATCCAAAAGAGTGGGAAAATTTACTAGGAGCACGGGAGGAGGTCATCCTAACAGTACGACGTCCCAAAAAAACTGCTATATTGTCTTTTTTTTTGGCAAAAAGAAAGCGACACAGCACAGCTGGTCAATAAGCAAGTCAATATTTTATTGCCACAGGAACTAAAGTGTCAAGAAAAACAGTTGCAAGACGTTTGAAAAAGGGTGACTATCCGCCCGAAGATCTCGTGTGTATCCCACTCTTGAGACGCCAACGTAGCACCCGTTTACAGTTGTGCCGCATGCATCGCAATTGGATTGATGACGACTGGTCTACTGTGCTCTACTCAGATGAGAGTAGATTCAGTCTATTGTCTTATTGTAGACGTAAACTGATATGGCGCGATGTTAGTAGTCCTTACTATTGCGAAAATATTCTAGAAAGGGGTCGATATTAGATCCAAGTATCATAGTGTGGGCATGTATCACATTCAATGGCTGCAGGATCTCTATGTGCTTGACCCAGGCTCCATGACCAGTAGACGGTACATTGAAGACATCCTGCTTCCACATGTTCGACTTATTCGAGGTGCTGTCGGCGAAAACTTTCATTTTATGGGCGATAACGCACCGTGTCATCGCACACAGTCTGTACAAGATTGTCTTGAGGCCGAAGTTATGTCTAGAACAGCACGTTTCCCCTGACCTGAATCCCATGAAAATGTATTAGATGCCTTGTGAAGACGTATTGCTGCTCGACACTTTCCTCCCACAAACAAGGAAATCCTCATCCGTACAGTGAAGCAGGAATGGGGCAACTTGCCTCAACAGCTACAGAAACATATTGTTCTGAGTATGCCGCACCGTGTTGAAAGTTGTCTCGCATTACACGATGGGCAGATCTCTCATTGATATGGCACTGACGATTGTTAACTGTGCTTTCATTGTACAGTCATGTTTTCGGACAATATTCAAGTTTCAGAAAAAGAACCTCTGATAATATCCTGTATACATCCATTCAACACAATTTTTATATTAAATCCTGTGTAACATTCTTTTAATACTATTGTTTGTTTCTTGATAAACAATCTCACGTAGATTCTCATTTGCGTGTAAGTTTCTTCTTGGTCCTTAAGTTTTGTCCCCCATTGTATATTATTTTGAATGGGACAAAAATAAGAGCTACTCCTCATATAAAGTAAAAATAACTTAAAATAATAACAGTTCTTAATTTTAAAATTTAGAATTTATTTTCATACATATTTAACTGTTGTTTTTTTTTCTTTCAGAAACTGTGAAAAACATGAAATTAAAATGAACGTGACAAGAAATTAGAAAATGTGAGTTACTTCATGATTTCTATAATCTAGAAACATTGTATCGTTATAACAGAAACTCTTGTTAAATAAAAGTTGAAAAATCTGAGGACACTTCACAATTTAATTCCCACTAAATTACATTGGTAAGAAGTTTGTACAAAAGGTTAAAATTAA
This sequence comes from Maratus speciosus, assembly GCA_963932465.1. Classification (NCBI taxonomy): domain Eukaryota; kingdom Metazoa; phylum Arthropoda; class Arachnida; order Araneae; family Salticidae; genus Maratus; species Maratus speciosus. The sequence goes on from OZ010795.1 coordinate 538,023,379, forward strand.
TCTTAAAGTTTGTGCCTACATAAAAAAATTTATAGGAATAAATACTTTATGATTTTGTAGAAGTATGAAATATCGCTATACAGTTACAGAATTTGTTATAAATTTACAAGTTCGCCAAATTGTGGAAACCAACATGTATCACAATGCTGAATAATATTTTTATCTACTCAATACACCGAAAATATATTTTTGTCTTTCCACTTTAATATAAATTGGATTCACTATTCGTAGCGAATATCAATGATTTTATTATTAATAATGACATTTAATTTCACTGTGTTGAGTTTACACTGCTTTTCAATTATCATTCATGTACAAAAAAAATTTTCTAGTTCAATATTTATCTTTCATACCGTACTTCAATCTGTTATTTTTTTTTAGTTTCTTATGTTCTTTTATTTTTGAAATTGCTATTATTTAAAAAGAAAAACATTACGATGCTATTGTCATTTCGTTTTTTCTCATATGATAGGAACATAAAACTTTTATTATGATGTTTAACTTTCTAAGCCGTGCAAAACCACCATTATTTTTAACGGTATTGAAATTCTAGGCATTTTTTAGAAAACAACCATTTTGTTTGTTTTTACGATTTTTTCTAGCATTGTATATTTAACAAGGGCATTTTATTTTCATTATTAGATACTGACGTACTATGCTTTAAGCGTTCAGAAAATTTTCATTAATTTCAAATGTAAAACTTAACTTTTCGTTTTAGAATTTTACATACCAGGCATTATTATTTAAAATAAAATACGTTTCATATATATATATATATATATATATATATATATATCAATAATTTTGGATGTTAATTAACTTTTATGAACAACTAACATTACAAATTCTTTGCCTTCTACGGAAGAAATAATTTATATTATTTCACAAAACCAAACTATTTGTTTGAATTTTGATTGTTGAATTTTCTGATTTGAATTTGAAATTGAAATGATGACTTCTTTATTAGATATTTTGCATATAATTGAAGAAATAATCTTACACTATGTAAAGTTTAATTACTAAAGCAAGAAATGGGCAAAGAATAGTGTTCACAGAGACATAACTGCGCCTTTCAAATCTCGCGTTTTAATTTTCCAAATGAGTTTTATATAGATTTTCTGTTAAAAAGTATTTTATTTTCCGACTTTAGACTTCGTGAATATTAATTCTAAAAGAAATATTTATGAATACAACATACGCATATTATTATTTGTCTGAATTGAAAAGCTAAAACTGTAAAAAAAGAATAAATTTCTCGTCACAGAAATAATATTTTTTGGAATGTGAAAAATTACGCCAATAATTCTCTAATTTGAAAGCAATGTGATATTGCATGCTCGAGATAAATTCGAATCCTGAATCATGTATAAATAAATGAAAATTGTTGCAAAATGAGATAAAATATTCCCAAACGTATTCAAAATTAAATTAAAAAGTGTCAGAATGCAACAAACCGCTTTGTTAATATTATCTCAGATTTAGATGTGATGCACTCATTATGCACATTATATTATAGATTAAGTTAAATAATGCTTAAAAAAGTGATAAAATAGCTTTATTAAGATTGACGATCTTTTCATAGCACAAATGGCTACATTTTGCAAATATGACACATTATATTATAGATTAAGTTAAATAATGCTTAAAAAGGTGATAAAATAGCTTTATTAAGATTGACGATCTTTTCATAGCACAAATGGCTACATTTTCAAAATCATTCACGACAGAAAATATTTTCACATAATTTAAAAACAATAAACATAGTAAACAATGTCACGAGACATGATGCATAATGAAAAACATTGCAAACATAAAATTAAATTAAAATTAAAATTAAATTAGCTATTTACGAACGTGGATTAATTTTCATATAATTTAAAACAATAACATGGTAAACAATGTCACGAGACAACATGCATAATGAAAGACATTGCAAAACATCTTGAAATTATCTTGCCTATTTGTGAGCGTGGGTTAATTTTTACTATTGTTACTAAAATTACGTAGCATCTCTTACCAAACTTTAGGTAAATCACGGAAGGGCACTGAATTGTTGCAAATATTCTCGTTACGTAAAAATATCTCTATTATTCCCGGATTATGGATAGTACATAAAATCTTGATGGATAAATTAACTTTTTATTTTTAAATTCGATCTGTAAAGGTAGCAATTAGGCTGCATCTTTTTAAATCATTCTTTAACTTAATCTGTTTATAAGTGGTTATTATACATGTGGTATAACATAATATTGGTATAAAAAATGTTTTGTTACTTAAAAAGAAATATACAGATAGAAGTATCCTGAAAAATTAATATAATAAAAATAAATGTATAAACTAATTGAAAACTCAACTTTCATCACTTCAAAATATTTCAAAATACATCCCTAAAAATTTTTAATTTATAAAAATAAAATTTCCGATTATACACATTTAATTTTTTAAATACGTTATATGAAACTGTGCTCTCCCTTGTTGTTAACACGGGAATTTTTTCAGAATAATTTATTCCATGCAAAAATTGTAGTTTCTCTCTTCTCAACTCTTTTCTCCTTTCTTATTTTACTCAAAATAAACAGAAATTATACAGTAAAAAATCAATGCCGTCTCGGCCTACAGTCGCATGCAAATTTCGAGGTTAACTACAAATTTCAACAAGAAAAACTGAATCATGATTAGAGATAAACTTACTTTAACAATTTTTTCTGGCCGCTTTTGACGAGTTTTAAATTTCATCTTTATATAAGAGCTGGTTTTATCAGAATCATGTTAAGGCGGTATTTAAAAAAAAATACTTTTACATGCTCTACACCTCGAAAATTTCTGACACAATTTCAGATTCATTTTTTAAATGCATGAAACTTGATGATGTAATTTTTCAAGATATTTTAAGCGACCTGTTTTTTTTTTTTTTGTTTTTTTTTTTTTGTTTTTTTTCGTTCAATGAACTTGATATATAACCAACTATTTTCTCAGTAAGACAATATTTTTCGTTTCCAACACAGTCGCTTCGGGAAATTCTGTTCAAAATGTCCATCTTGCGATTTTTTTTTTTGAAAAATATTTTACCCCTATCATAAAATCGAACATTACGGTACATTATATAGGTTCTGAATAAGAAAACCTACCAATTGGATGCATTTGAGAGCAAAAATGAATTTAAAAATGAGTCAGAAAATAATGAGTTTGGATTTGAATACATCCTTAATACGAGGATTATTTCTTGAACCGCTGTGTATTTTTAATTTGTTTTTGCTGTAAGAATTGATCCTATCAAAAACTTGTAAAAATTAAAGTCATAGATAATATTAGGAAACTATATAATAAATTCATGCGGATTTTATATCTTATGAAATGACGAAGATGTGGATTTTTTTCTTCCTCAACCATTACTTTTTGAATTCGTTTTCAATTTGTTTACGGTACGAATTGGTTCTATCAAACACTTGTGAATATAAAAGTTGTAGATAATATTAAGAAAATTTATATTAAATTTATTTGGATTTGATAGCTTGAGTTTTCTCTCCAAAACCCTATTTTTTTTGCCCCTTGAGTCCTTTTTTTATTTTATCAAACATCTGTCTTACATAAATTTTTAGTCCTTTTTTTTAGACCTAATATTAACTTTAAACTGATTCGATATCTATTATAATTAAGAGATTGTGGGGTTTTTTGGTTTTCAGAAACACCCTCCCTATTTCAACCCCCTTCGTCCGATTTTGCCCATTAACGATCTTTACTGATATATTATGCCCCTTGATTTTTTGTATCAGTTTGGAAAAGATTTGTGCAGAATTATGGAAATTTTCGTGTCCATAAAATAGTGATATAATTTTTTTTACTGAGGGTGGTTTTGGTTTCTACACTGTAAAAAAAAATCTGTGAAGTTACTAAAGTTTTTCTAGGAAACTTGGATTCCTAGAACTTTTCATGTAACGGCAACAACAAAATTTCATGTAACAGACACACTTTTGCGCCGAAAATAAAAAAATCTGTAAGGTTACTAAGAATTTTTTTGGAAACTGGGATTCCGAGAACTTTTCATGTAACTGCAGCCAGGGTTACAAATAAAAGTTTAGTAAGATTACTGAAATTTTAGCAGATTCATTTGTAAAGTTACAGATTTTTGTAGCTTTACAAAAACTAGTTTTGTAGATTTGCAGCTTTTTTCGTACAGTTACAGGTGAAAGTTTAGTAAGCACGTAACTTTACATCTGTAAAACTACAGATTTTTTTTTACAGTGTAGGATTCGTGGCGGTATAGGTCTGCAAAAAGTTTTAAAAAATTCCAACATATGGGATATCGCAATAGGTAGTATTTCATACGAAATCTACCTATAATTTAGAAATACAATCCACAATTCTTAAAAAGTTTACTATCGCTGGTGTTGCTGCCGTAAATGAAGTTTTAGTGACCACTATTCATGAATCACTATTTAATATTAAAAAGATTAAGGTAATTTAATTTAAAAAGTTTTATAGTTTCAAAAACTATTCACAGCAATTTAACTACAGGTACATACTTGACAAGACGACGGTGAACAATGTCCAACCATGTGTTATCACTGACTATATTTGGGTTTCGTTAATCTGACGAAACCCTCTTCGTCTGCCTCCTATGTTTGTCTGTTACAGAGCCCGTTCTCAGAAACTATATATGTTGAAAACTTGAAATTTTGGATACTTATAGATGAACACCTCACATCAAACGTCAAATCATAAAATTTTGAAAAAGTCTTACATTTATCCGTCTGGATTCTAACTTGTGTATTTTAAGCTTCATTTTCTAACTGAGTCCCTAATGACCCAGCAAAGAAAGGAACAGTGGGCCATCAGATCGAAAAAAGATGGCAGCCAGCACTGCCATCAGCGGTAAAGTGCAATTGTGCCATTACTTAAACCAGTACAAAAGTGTCCGCGCGGAATGCAGCTGCCCCTTCAGTGATGGCCAACAGCAGGCCAACATTGGTATGCCATTAAATTACTTCAATCGGAACTTTTCCTGCAGTGCTAGCACCGATCCTACTGCTATTCCTTTGCTGGCCCAGCCCTTTCCCTTACAAAAATTTATTATAGAATTCTATAAAAAAAAAAATAAAGTATTATGCCCCTTTTTTCTATAAGCTAGTTTCACCAAGAGATATAAGTGTCTGTAGCAGAAATGTCTATAGGAATATTTGAATTTGCAGCGGTTTCCATGTGGTCACCCTCCCAAGTATTAACCGGGCTCGGTGCTGTTTGGTTTTCGCGATCGGACACGAACAAGTACTTTCAGCGTATCCTACGACCACTTGTAGTTCTCGAACTCTCATTGCACTATTTGAAGTTTGTTTTTTTTGTGATTTGCGTTCACAATCATTAAACTGGTATAGAAATTATTGTATTGTATAGAAATCCTCTATATTTCAAACGCTTTTTTTAATTGATTCCCAACTGTGTAAATTATGAAGACAGAAATTCTTTGTAACTTAGTAAAACCAGATTTAAGGAGAAAAAAATGTGCGTTAAAATGAAGAATTTATTTATTTATTCATTTACTTGTTTATTTCTTTGCTGGCAGGGATGCTATATTATTTACAGTTTAAAAAAAATTAGCTTCACAGCTTAAATTGTGTTAAGATGTTCATTTCAGATTTGTGTTCACATACTCAATGTCTTCAATATTCGCTACGCCACCTAGCGTAAGGGTTCCCAGCAATAATACTGCAAAAGTTCGTGTACTTCCATGTAGTGGTGGGACAGTGCATGAGAAAACACGGATGCCCACCAGAATTTTGTCTGATGATTTCCAACAGCAAAGTTAACTGAAGCTGTCCAGCAGTGGTCATGCAGTGGTAGACTATTAGACAGCGCTTCTCCATCATTGCCAGCACCTACCTTGATGTTGGCCATCAATTCCCTCTTTGCTGGGTAAATTGAAGATTTGAAATTTTGAATATTTATAGCTGAATACTTGCGATCACATGACAAGTCATAAAAATTTCAAAAAGTCTTATATTTACCTCTCTGATCTCTAACTTGTGTATTTTAAACAATTTTTCTAACTTCCACCCTTTTCACCCGCGGGCATTTTTCGAGCATTTGCCGACACCCCTTTGACCACTCTTTCATATTATGCACCATAGCCTTGCATATTTTAGTTCCGCTTTTTACCGCCAGGGGCGCCTAACTATCTCGAGTGCTATGGGCCCGATACCCTCGACTAATATATCTACGGATAGGTTGTGAAACGGAGCTTCATTCAGATAGAGGTTTGTTTAGAATATAATTCGCCTCCTGGTTTTGAAATGTGGAACTTACAGATTTTGCAAAAAGGATAAAGTGTTTTGAAAGGAATATTAAACAAAACCCTCTGTGCGATGTGTGATGACACTTACCTACTTATTTTAGGGGAGTTTTTAGATTTTTTTCATATTTCGAAAGAATATTTTTTTATTTTGTTTTGCATATTGTTGCCAAATTTTAAAACAGCGCAAATGGTATTTATTTCAATTAAAAGCGCATTTACACCTGAATATTAAAATGAGAAAAGAAACTTTTGTAGAAGCTACGTCTTTTCAAAACGTTACATTTAAGACGTCTTTTAAAAAATATTTTTCTTATAGCATTGTTATAAAATTCCGGGAGGCATAACATCATTTTCTTAGCTATTTTATACTAGATCATTTTCTAAGTTTAATGGATCGTATATTAGCTGCGGCGACAGCAGTTGATTCGGCATTTTGAGCCGAAACATCTTTCATTCAAACAAAAATGAATTTCAATATGATTAACACAAGATTATCACTCGTTTAATTTTAATTTAGTTTTCCGAATCTTTAAAAAAAAATTATTTTATTCGATTATTTTTGGAGCCCGCGGTATCTGACAGGAGATTGTCGATATTAGTTTGTATGGTCAGACATAACCCCACCTCATAGATATTTAAAAACAACCAACAATATTTTAAAAATTACTAAACTCGGCACCATTCAAACGTCTGTTGAAATTTCCATATTTTATTTTTCAAGTGTTCTATGCATTTTCCGATGATTTAAAGACTAATTTCAAAACCGTAAATTATTTGTGGAGAAAGCGCGTTACCTTTATCTTGTGTTTCTTATTTCGTTCAGTACTTTGTATCTGAAATAGTTTAAATAAGGTTAATTATTCAATCATTCATTAGTGATCTATATGTGAATCAACAATTATTTCTCCAAGTACTAGGTCTTAGACGGCGAACTTGGCATTTATTTGATATACACAGATATCCTACTATGTTTCAGCATAAATAGAAGGGGAACAGTTGTAATTTAAACTCTAAAAAAGATACTCAGAACGACCATTTATTTATTTATTTAATTTAAATTAGATATTGAATCAGTTTAAATCAGCACCGTTTGTGTAAAAAAGTGTGTTTTTCTCAATATACTAAAATCTACTTAAAACCTACAACGGGAAATATTTTAGTTGGCGTCTTTTAGAAATATAATGAATAAAAGTGTAAACAGAAGCGCTTTTTTTACCATCATACAGTCGTGGCAAAAAATTATGTACATTTTTTTTAAATTTTCACGTTTTATAAATTTGTGTGTTTATAGAATATATTGATTTTCTCTTAAATACAAATGTTTATATATTAAATTCAAGGAAATGTAATATAGTAATAATTATATAAGTGTAAATAATATAACTGTAAATAATTTTAAAAAAGTAGAATTAAAAATCTGCATTACAAAAATATTACGCTTATTTTAGTTTAAAAAATAAACACAATTATTTTTAATTAATTTTTCAACTGCATTTCAGCAGTGAAATTACGCTTGAAAATTATTGAATATTAATGATGTGAATTATCACATTGCTACAAAGCGTAAACCAACTTAGTGAAAAATCGATTGGTTCGATTCCCGGCTTGGACATTTTTCACTAAATTGGTTTACGCTTTGTAGCAATGTGATAATTCACATCATTAATATTCAATAAACACAATTAGTTACGAATGCTAAAGTGTATTGTTATAAAATTTTCCTAGCCAATCACAATAACTTTTCTGAGAATGAACCGAATATCAGTAACTAAACTGTAGTATATTTCGATTTGTAAAATCGGTATTTTGTTGGAATGAATTTTTCAGAAAGGTAAATTCTAAGGAACTAAACATAATAATGTTCTTTTTTTTTAAAAAAATATTTCTATTTTTTTCTTGATGGAAATAATTTAAAACAATGTCAACAACAAGAACTGATTAGACACCTACAAAAAGAAGCAGGATATTCATATTGAGAGAAAATGGTCTCTCTTATGCTGAAATTTCAAGACAGATTGATTGATCATTCACTTTATCTGGCGTACGAAAGTTGTGCTTACGTTATGAAAAAACTAGTCAGTGATAAATAAGGCAATATCTGGCCTAAAAATTCCACAAGTGCTTCTGACAATAGAAATATAAAAAAGATATGCCTCAAAGGTAGAAGAGTTTCATCAGTAGTTGTTAGATGTGAATTGAATGCAATGGGTATTTCAGTTAGTTCAAGAAAAATAAGGAGAAGATTAGCAGGTTTTGGACGAAAAGGTAGAATTCCGAGAAAATAACCATTTTTAAATTTTCAGCAACACAAGAAACGAGCTCAGTGGCCAAAAGAACACATTTATTGGTCAGAAAATCAGTGGAAGAAGCAAATAATCTGGAGCTATGAGAGTAAAATATCGCTCTTTTGTAGAGATGGGCGAAAATATGTGAGACGTAGTGTAGGGGAAGAGCAGCATCCTGATTGCATAGAAGAGACTACAAAGAACCCAACATATGCAATGATTTGGACCTGCATGTCTGCAGATGACGTGGGCCGCATTCAAGTGATTGACAGCATTCTAAATGGAAAAAAAAAAACAAACATCGAACCTGTCCTGAAACAAAAATTGTTACTTCCCATCAGAGATATCTTCCCCAATAAAGCACGATTTATTTTTCAGTAGGATTCAGCTCCATGCCATACGGCAAAAATATGCAAAGAATTTTCAAAAAATAAAACCATACAATTATTACGCTGACCAAGAAACAATCCTGATCTGAATTCTATTGAAAACTTGTGGCGACGTTTGAAAACCCTTGTACAGAAACGCGACCATCTAATAAAACGCAACTTATTGCAGCTATAATAAATTCTTGGCATCCTGTGATTAAAAAGTATTAAGTCCAAACACTACTTCTCTCAATGAAAAGACGCTGTGAAGCTGTAATAAAATACAAGGGTTATCCTACTAAGTATTTAATGTGTAAATGTAACTTTAAAATATAATGAAATCTAAAATAGATCTTTTTTTTTTATGCGTAACTTTTTCATAATGCAGATAATTTAATTATGGTTTTTTTTAATTATTATTATTAAATTCTACATTGAATTTCCTTGAAATGTATATACAGGCTGTCCGGGGTTTAAATATCCTAAAGTTATGACTTACTATTACGGAACTACCCATTAAAATATAATAGACTGGAAACCTCTCCGATATTTTAAAACATTGAACAAAACCAAAAATTGAAACTGTGGATGAGTGGAAAAAGCGTATCACAGAAGCAATTTGTCTAATAACTTCTGATATGCTACGAAATGTTTGGAGAGAACTGGATTACCGTTTAGACGTTTCTCGTGCTACCAAAGGAACACACATCGAAGTCTATTGATATTTAAACTTTGTGAGATGCTATATTTATTTAATTTTTTTTTTATCCTTACGTTCCGTATGTTATTTTATGTTATATTATGTTCCGTATCCTTATGTTCCGTAAAAATAAGCCATAACATTATGATACTTTTAGCCCGGACACCCTGTATAAACATTTGCATTTAAGTATAATTCATTATATTCTTCAAGCACACAAAATTATGAAACATGAAAATTTCAAAAGATGTTCACAATTTTGGCCACCACAGTTTATATCTAAATAATTTTTTTTTTAACTTTCAAAATGAAATGAAATTAAGAGTCCGTGATGACGTGCAGAAAAGCTGAAGCTATATTTTATAAAAATGTGCTCTATGAAAAGAATGGTTATTACTTAATATCGGGTGAATTTAAAATAAAAAAAAATAAACAATTACTAATGTGAAATAAAAAAACAACCTAAAAAATATTTTTAAATGTCGTAATCAAAGATATATGTTTTACGTTTTGAATATAAATAAAGTATTTTCCAATTTTTCCTTGATAAAACGTATTTTCCAATGTCAAGATATATATATATATATATTCTAAAGTAAGAATGACTTTTTTTATGTGAGGCTATTAGTCAGTTAACATCCAAATTTCCCTCGCTAAAAATAAATCTATGGGCATGTGATATATTCGTTTGAAGACGGATATGGTTATAATAAGGTTACAAACTACTGCATTTGAAAAAAAAATTATTCTGGGTGGAATATGTTTTCACAGAGCGTTGACAGAGTGTATAACGACTATCCTGTTATATATGTTTTCGTTCTAGACCTCCCACCCCGCAGTGTCACTTAAAATTCTGTTTAATACTTTATTTGCACTTTTATGCATACTTTTTATAGTGCACTATAGTCACCCAGTGCAGCTCCTAAATTAAATCAATGATTTAAAAACTATATTGCTTGTATTAATAGTCCCTCACATTTAAATTGAACTATTTCTGTTACTCTTTTCCTTTAATAAAATAAATCCAGTGATTCTGTCTTCCAATTCTCCTCTGAGATACTTTCTCACATAAGATTTAACCTTGTAGAAAAACGTTACTGCTATCAGTTTATACAAAGAATTTTTAACTTCTTTCTCATCCTTATTTGGTCAAGAATCTAACACATCATTAAAGATCACTTCACATGTAATCTATTCATTAGATTTATTTTCGCACTGCACTTTAAAATCTAGACCATTATATTCATACGTCTGTGAATGCTGCATATTTTTGTAGCAGCAGTCCAAGCTTTGCCCTTACATCTGTTTCAGAAAATACATTCACATGCCTTTTTCGCCTAACGACTCTGTCAGTTTTTCACCCTTTGTCTTTATTCAGAAACATTTTTTTCTGTTTTTACTTAACCGCATTTGTATCAAAGTACAGAGTATCTTTTCATTTCCCAGGCCACAAGAGTCTGGTAACCTTACGTATAACAAATACATATAAGTCCACTGCATGCATTTGGCCAACCTTTTTACCAGCCAATATTTTTGTGTCCCTTGCGCATGTCGCAAAATACTTGTATTTTGGCGATATTGCATCACGCCAATCACCAAATTTTTACTGCGTAGTCAGAACACTTGCTGCTCTGACGCTGGCCTCTGATGCTGCCTAAAATAGAGGAGTCCGTTCCTGTCCCCTGTTTTTGTACCCCTCTCCGCTGTTTTTCATGATGGAATACAGAATTCTTCATACATCAGATTGGAGTTTTTTTTTTTTTTTTTTTTTTTTTTTTTGAACTGGTGATTATTGCATTTTTCTGCTTTCACGATCAGTCGCGGCCTAAAGTATAAATCATCGTTACAAATTCTTGGTTGCCGCGCCCAGTTTTTTCTCCAATGTAAAAAAAAATGTAGTGGAGAGGTACGCGTTTCCTGTCTTCATACCCATCGGCATGCACTTTGTCAACCTGTGGATCCATGCCGTCACCTGCTCTGTCCTGCTCCTGCCACCCCTTTCTGTTGATGTCCGACGAATTTTTCATGGCAGATGCCCTACTCCAAAGAATTTGCGTCGAGCGCCATCCGGGAATGAGAGAGTGTCATCTGCCTCCCCCATTTCCTAACTCCTGGTGTCTTGGAATCAACAAGCGGGCCTTTTCTTTCTCTCGGAGCATCACCCCGACCCTACAGTTCGCTGTATCACCCAGGAAAGTGCACCATGCTGCTTGATACCGCCTGCCTGCTAACGAGACTGCGCTTTCAAGACTGTGACAAAAAAAGTAAACCTTCGACTATTTTGTTTACTTTTTCTGCCTATGTCTCTTAAAAGCATCTACGCTGTGAAGGTATCTACATGTAACTACAGTCAATTACTCTGTTATTGTTACCCAACATCGCTTCTTAGTTTGTGAGATATTCCTACCGTATATTTGTGCAACATATTTCTGCGTGTGTGTGTTTTTTGATTTCACCATGAAAATTTGATCTACAAATTCTGTTCTATCAATTTTACAGAGTGCTACAGCAACCGTGTGTTTTCCAGTTTGGGGAATATGTGTGACTTTCAGTTCTCCAACAAAATCTGATTTTTTTTTACGCTGTGCATCCTGTGATTGAATGATTCTGTCGGGTGATTAAAAAAATGTCCCTTCAGATCTCTGAGTGACATCCTTTCTTTATTTACGTGAGTGCAAGATTCGTGAGTCTCAGATCGATTCATAAAGAATCGTTCATATCTAGATCTACGCCGTTTTTCTCAGCAGTGTGAAAATAAAATAAAATAGTCCACTCAAGTCCTTCTGGGGATATTAAAAATAAAAAATCCCCAAGCTGGCTTTCCTAAATGCTATGCGGAGCATTTGCAAAAAGGAGAAATAATCATACAGAAATTTAAATAAAAAAAGGCAACGAAATTTCATAAAAAAATATATTGACAAAAAATCAAAAATACAGTGCTCCATGACATAAATTTCACATTTATGCATGAAAACAGATGTTTTTATTTCCCAGTTTTTTTTCTAGTTTCTTTTCATTTAACTCTGGAAATATTAATTAAAACTACCAGCGTTGTGACATACTACTTTCTGCTTTATACTCAGTGAAGTACTTACAAGTACTTGAATTATTAAAAAAATATATAGATATTTAATTTACAAGATTTAATTTAGTTATATGATTGTGTTTCTGTAAGGATGTTTAGGATACAGAAACACGTTGATATTGCTGTTTTTACTAATTTTATGACTTATTGAGCATTTTTAGTGTAATATATTGATATACCTTTTTCCCATTTTCTTGCATTGACATTTCCAGTTTCTTATTTAATGCCAAATTTACCCTTCCAATTTTAACTCTCAATGTATACTAAAGTGCACATTAAAAAAAAAGTTTAAAGAGGAATATTTTTTCCCATTTAACTATAATGTACTAAAGTTAAAATAAGAATTTTACGTGTTTTCTTTTTAGCTTCAAATATTTTGATTTGAAAGAATTTTAGTTTCTATCGGTTAAAAAAAAAATAGAAAGGAGCAATTGTGAATTTTTTCTTGTTTGTTAAAAGGATAAAATAAGTATTATTTTCATTTGAAAAACACAGTTTTATCTCTAAATAGACTTATATATTTTTTTCCTCTTTTTCATAAAAGGTTCAACTATGTCCTTTATTTTAATATTTTTTTAAAGTTAACTGATATATATTTTTAATGTGATAATTATACTGTTTTATTTCATTATTTCATTTGCTTTGCATTTTACCTGTTTTATATGTGTTTCATATTTATGTGTTATGCAGAACCTCAGTAACAATTTTGAGCAACAAATTTGTTTAAATTAAGCTTTGACCATGTCCGCTAAACAAATACCCATTAATATTATACAGTTTGATGGAGATCCGGATTTGCTTAATTTTTTTTTAATCGGATTCGGTCAGTTGCTGAAATTAACAAGTACATTCCTCAAACTACCATTGTTGTACTTATAGGCAAGTTAGTAGGTCCTGCGCAGAACTTTTATGCACAAAATTCGGAACTTAAAAAAATTAACGATGTAAATATGCTTGAAAAAGAATTTGCTGCATTTTTCTCACCTCCTAGTAAATGTGTTGTAGGTGTTGAGCATCAGCAAGTGTTGTTGCAAGTTTATCTCTTTTTCCAGCGGAATCCATTAAAAATTTGGCACATCGATTAAATGTGTTAGCCGCAACTGTAAACGCTGATATTAACGATGAAAATGTTCGCAACACAATTAAATTAATGAAATTTTTGGAGGCTGTGCTAGAAAATATAAGAATAAAATTACAAGAAGAGGGTATCAATAATTATCGTGCTGCTGTTGAAAGAGCACAGGTATTAGATGAGATTCTGCATAATGAAAAATTTCTGCATTCATTGTCCTCCTTCAGTAAATCTCAAAACAACTTTGAAGAACAACTTAAGGAATTATCCCAAAAATCAATGCTTTGTCGGTTGCACCGCCAGAAAACAAAACAGAAAATGTAAACTATGAGATTCAAAGTAGGCCGAAATATAACTCGAATGCAATGCCCTACAAAAAAAATTTCAAAACGCGAAACTTCCTCAAACGCTTTTCCCCTCACAAATTTCCACAAAGGAAAGTAGTTACCTGCCAACTGTGCTTTAGAAATGGCCCCCATGCCCAAGCGTGTTTTATATGGAAAAGTGCTAACACACAGAGAAAGGGAAGTTTTAACAAAAATAACAATTGCCAATTTCAGGAAAACTAAAAGAGTGACACAATTTTTATGCTGATGATTTTGTGTCTCAAACATTTAACTTAATATCAGCAACATTTCCTATTGACCATACATTAAGAACAAACAATCTTCTTGAAACACCATCAAAAATTTGTAAATGCGCTAGGCCTTTCGAAAGATCTGAGTCTTTCTTCGTCAGGCGCAAAAAAGACGTCCTTCTACTATGAAAGCAGAGGCAAGACTCTGACGAAGAGTCTTGCCTCTGCTTTCATAGTAGAAGGACGTCTTTTTTGCGCCTGACGAAGAAAGACTCAGATCTTTCGAAAGGCCTAGCGCATTTACAAATTTTTGATGGTGTTTCAAGAAGATTGTTTGTTCTTAGTCATTCACACCAGTTTTAACTTATTTCTTTGACCATACATTACCCAAATTTTCGAATGACAGGTTAGTTAATTCAACCAGTTCACAAACTTCAGATGCCATTAGAATAGTAAATAACGTTGCTAATCAAACAGAAAATGAAGGCAATAACAATGTACACATCATATGTAGTGTAAACACTCATTCTCCATCACTCCCTCTTGTAAAGGCCACTATAGCAAATCTTAATTTCACACTATTAGCTGATTCTGGAAGTAGCATTTCATGGCTTTCACAAAAATTATTTAATGAGCTTAAGCCTACATTAAAATACAAGGCTATACACAGCCATAAGTATTAAAACTGTTAATTCTGATGTTTCTTTTTCTTCGTGTATTGGAGCAACCATTAAATTAAAAAAGAAATCCTTCTCGCATCATTTTTATATAGTTGATATTCCGGAATCCTCTAGTTTTGAAGGCATTCTCGGATTCGACTTCATAAGTAAATTTAGTATCATCATTGACACATTCAATAAATGCATTCACATAAACAACAACTTGATTATTCCATTAGAAACTTCTGACACTACTTCAAATGTCAGTGAAGGTGATCAATGTAACACTCCGTGTGATATTGTCACAAATCAAGAAGATTTATTAACTCGTAAAATCATTTTAGAACCTCAAGAGCAAACATGGTGCTCTGTTTACACTAACAGCAACAATAAAGATGACATGAATTATTTGTTTGAATATTTGGAAAATAAAAAAGAAATAATAGGTCATGATGCCATTATTCAAACACATAAAAAGTCAAAACATAAAAAAACCTTCACAATTACATCATTTCTTTTCTATTTCACTTAAAAATTATTCTGACAGTACCATCCATCTTCCTAAACACATGAAGATTGGTCATTTATCTGAGGTCGAGGAAATTCTTGAGTACCCCTCTGATAATGTTGACAAGCATCATAACTCAGAACAGCACTTCGTAAACTTTATCCAGGTATCTAATGAAACGTTAAAAAAAAGGAAATAGGATTT
The DNA here is from genome assembly GCA_963932465.1 of Maratus speciosus. NCBI lineage: Eukaryota > Metazoa > Arthropoda > Arachnida > Araneae > Salticidae > Maratus > Maratus speciosus. The sequence continues at coordinate 538,039,126 of OZ010795.1, forward strand.
ATTAGCTAACGATTTCAATTTTACACATTTAAATTCTAATGAAGCATATACATTGACTAAATTATTACTTAATTATTACTCCGCTTTTTCAAAATCGTTAGATACACTTGGACATACTGATAAAATTGTACCTATTTGAAGATTATTAATGATTACCCTATAAAAACTATTCCCTTCCTCCTTCCTGAATCATTGCAAAAAGGTGCTTTGGAACAGATTAAGCAATTATTTGATGAAAAATTATTGAACGTCACTGTTCAGAATGGGCTTGCCCCATGCTGAACAGTGCAGAAAAAAAAAAAAAAACAGAAAGTACTGGTAAGCAAAAATTCAAACTCGCATTAGTTCTCAGAATGGTCATTAGTATCATTCAAGGCTCATCTTACCCCCTTCCAAAAATTCAAACTATCATTTCAAATCTTTCTCGATGCCGCTATTTTTCTTCTCTCGACTTTCATCAGACATATCATCAAATTGATTTGCCAGCAAAGTTTCAAAATCAACTAACGTTTACTACTATGTTCGGATCTTTTAGATACAATAGATTAGTGTTCGGATTAAAAAAATCCCTGCCGGCCCGGCCTACAGGCAGAGGTAGATTTCGAAGTTAAGTATACTAATTTCACCAACAAAAACTAAATCATTATTAGATATAAATCCACTTTAACAGTTTTATCCGTCTGCTTTTGACGAGTTTTTATTTCCTTTTTATAAAATAGATGGTTTTATCAGAATCATGTTAAGGCGATATTAAAAAAATATTTTTCCATACTCAACAACACGAAATTTTCTGGCACATTTTCAGATTAATTTTTAATAAAAAAATATATATATATATGAAACATGCTGACGTGATTTTTGAAAAGATTTATAAGCGACCTGTGTTTTTATTTTTCTTTCAATTAATTAAAACTTGATTAATAAACAATTATTTTTTCAGTAGGGCAATATTTTTCGTTTCTAACACAATCGGTTCGGGAAATTCTGTTCAAAATGCCCACTTTGACATCATTTTTTGAAATATATTCTACCTCTATCAAAAAATCGATCATTACTGTACATTATATAGTTTCTGAATAAGAGAATCTAGCAACTGGATACGTTTGAGAGCAAAAATGGATTTAAAAATGAGTAAGAAAATAGACAGTTTGGATTTGAATACACCCTTACTTCTTTTTTCAACCGCTATGTATTTTTAATTTGTTTCTTCTGTAAGAATTGGTCCTATCCAAAACTTGTATATCTAGATGTTGTAGACAATATTAAGAAGATATATGATAAATTTATGTTGATTTTATATCTTTTGAATTGACGGAGTTATGAATTTTTTACTTCTTCAATCCCTCTTTTTGTTTTCGTTTTTAATTTTTTTTGCGGTACGAATTGGTCCTATCAAAAACTTGTGAATATAAAAGTTGTAGATAATATTAAGGAGATTTATAGTAAAATTAATTGGAATTGATATCTTGAGAATTGACGAAGTAAGGCATTTTTTTCTCCCAAAAACCCTATTTTTTGCGCCCCTTGAGCCTATTTTAAAATTTATCAAAAATCTGTGATGCATGAATTTTTGGCGCTATTTTTAGAAGTAATAAAAACTTTAAACTGGTTTGATATGTACAAAAATTAAGAAGTTATGGGGGTTTTCGGTTTTCACAAAACCCCTCCCTATTTCCATCCCCTTGGTCCGATTTTGCCCATTAACGAATTTGACCGAGATTTTATGCCCTTTGATTTTATGTATGAGTTTGAAAGAGATTGGTGCAGAATTACGAAAGTTATCGTGTCCAGAAGAAAGTGATATATATATATATAGATAGATAGATAGATAGATAGATAGATAGATAGATAGATAGATAAAGTTTTTTACTAGGGGTGGTTTTGGGTTCTAGGAGTCATGATCGGTGTAGATCTGCAAAAATTTTTCAGAAATTCCAACATAGGAACGATCCCAATAGGTAGTATTTCATACGAAATCTACCTAAAAATAGCGCTTCTATTTTCCAAACTTTAATGAACTCCTTGCTTGACGAATTCCAATTAGAAGGTGTATATAATTATCAGGATGATTTCATTGTAGGTGCAAACTCTTTTGATGAAATGTGTAATAAATTAGACAAAATTCTCTCTATCTTAGCCAAACATACTTAACGCTGTCTCCTAACAAATGTTCTTTCTATAAAACTAGCATTGACTATTTGGGATTTCATGTAGAAAACCAGTCTGTTTCTCCGATTCAGTCAAACATCATAAAAATAACATCTTTTCCTACGCCTACAACTAAACATCAATTAAAGAGGCTCATTGGTGTTATTACGTTTTATAAGACTCTAATTCCACCCTTTTCTGAGTTAGGAGAGCCACTGATAAACCTAACTACTCCAAAAGTTAAATTTAAATGGACTGTTAAACATCAAGAAATTATGGATACAATACAAAAAATTTTATTTAATTCTCCCATGTTTAGATTGCCAGATTGGAAAAAGAAATTTTATTTAAATACGGATGCGTCAAATGTTGCTATTTCTGGTGTTTTATTACAAGAGCATGATCAACAGCTTTTACCAGTTGCATACTTATCCAAATCTCTAAAGGCGTCCGAAAAATATACCATGCACTTAAATTAGAATTCACGGCAATTTATAAATCTGTTACTGCTTTCAATTATTATTTATACAACAGAGAGTTTGTAGTTCTTTCTGACTGTAAACCCTTAGAAAAATACAACAAGACTACAAATCCAGTCGATATTATCTCTCGTTGGCTCATGGAGCTTTCAGAGTACTCATACACATTTAAACATATTCCTAGTAAAAAAAAAAAAAAAATGTTCTTGCTGACTATTTATCTCGCTGTAACTTTCAAAACAATCAGCAAACTATTGTTACTAATCCTGAACTTATCCAGGACCCTCAATCATTACCTGTTGTTGACTATGATACACCAGACAGTAATAATTCATATTCAAATACCGCTAATAAGTATGTAAACTATCTTGTATCTGGTGAACAAACAAATCCATATCCTTTATTGGAAATTTCAAATGAAACTTTCTGCACTGAAAAAAATGACTCCACTTTGTCCACTGTTTACAATGATATTCTAAAGAAAGGACCTTCTCAAAAATTTCCTATTTATTTCATTCACCCTGATTAGAAAGTCTTAATGTTAAAGAAAGAAAACAATTTTAACAATACTTTTTCATATCACATTGTTGTTCTTAATTCTCTTAAAAGCAAAGTCTTAACAATTTCACATTTCTCTCACTTTGGTTTTAATAAGACCTATGAATTCCTATCATCTAGATACTTTTGGAAAGGCATGTATGTTGACACTTCAAACTTTGTAGCTTCATGTGTCAAATATCTTCAATGTAAACATCATCGAACCCCTCCTGCACCCTTACAGCTCGCCTATACGGCCAGATACCCTTGCCATACTATCAGTACAGATATCGTCGGAACTTTTTCTAATGGTAAGCATGTTTTAACTATTACAGATCACTTTTCAAGACATGTTGAACTTTTTCCGCTTAATGATATATCTGCAGCTAAAGTCGATAAAAGTTTATTCTGTTATATAACCACCTTTGGGAGACCTTCTGTTATCTTGTCAGACTTAGAACCCCAATATACATCTCAAGTATACAACATTTTTAATGATACTCTAGGCATTAAAGTACTACATAGCACTGTCTCGAGGCCACAATCTAACTCGATTTCTGAACGAATCAATAAATCAATCAAATACTTTGTTAATATACTCTTACAGGAAGGTCACTCGTTTGAAAATGCAATATTTATACACAAGTCACTCTATAATGGTTCAAAACACTCAACTACATTATTCTCTCCTAATCTTCTGCCCTTTGGACGTGAACTTTCATTAATTTTTGACAGGTGTAGCAATCAACCTTTTCTAGATAAACACATTGAAATACATAAATTACTTGAAGATTTACACAAAATATATGACAAGGCTTACAATAACATTAAAACATTTCAGGATAAAATATATAAGCATTATGGTCAGAAAGCTAAATTAAGAACCATTTGTCTAAAAGATATTGTATACTTAAAGTCTGTTGATAAATTCAAACATAAATACACTGGACCGTATATGATTACTTTTAAACATTCACCTGTATCATTCTCGATCAAGAGGTTGTATGCTGCTGATAATACAGCATTTCGTGTGCACATTGATAGATTACTTATTGCTTCACATCGATATGGACATTTATTCGATGCAACAAGTCATGTAAACAATGACAATTTCTTTAATGTTTATCAACAACATACTTATAACCTAAGAAAAAGAAAATAATATACTATTGTTTACAACTGCTATTTTTTTCTTATGACATGTATTGTGAAACTAGGTGTGCAAACAAATGCCACGGTTGTACGTATGTTGCTTGCAACTGAACTTTGAGAACATTATGGCTGGCTCATGACTGTTTGCTTCGGAGATCTCTTGTAAACAATATTTTGTGTCTCCTTACACTCTTTTCATATCACTTTACACCCTTATGTTATTTACATACACTTAACTATTATTTACATTCTTTTATTTTTGTCATTCTCTAACATAACACTTAATTTACATTTTGTTTTTTTAAGCTATATTTTATTTAACAATGATAACTATAGCATTTAATAGTTACATTTGTTAGTTAAAAAAATATCTCCTTTTTTTCTCATATAACTTGATGACCTTATCTTTTAAGTCAACCAGTTAGTTACCTTTTAATTATATGACTTGTACATTTTTTAACCTTGTTGAGACTTTATATTTTTTCTCGTCTCTCTTCACTTTGGGGTTGTCTACCCCCTTTTTGATTTGATATATATATGTGGCACATATCAATTTTTTTTTTTTACTTTTTCTGATTTACCCCCTTCGAAGCTTTGTCCCATTTCAAAATTATTGCCCTAAGGGTCCGAGCTTCATTGTGTTGAGAGACAACCCCTTTGAATTGGAGTTCCAATTCACAAAAAATCAACTTTTGCTTGTAAACCGACGTTTGCCCCTTCAGAGGACCTCTAGTGTCTTCAGAGGAGCAGGGACTCATATATGCGGGTGCTGTATGAGTCTCAAAACTCTCTCCTCATCTAAGGCGGAAGCCCTAAGCCGACGCCATAATACTTGTGGTCTACAAAAGATTCAGGGTGACACACTTTTTATGGGCGTGCTCCATGCACCTCTTTTTTTTTCATCCCTTGCGGCGTACATAAACAATGCTTTTTCTTTTTATAATCTTTTTGCACATTTTACATCATATTACATTTGCATTTTACTTTACAAATATATGTATTTCTTTTAGTACCATACCTATCACTTTTAGTGTTGCATTTGTGTTTATATATTATATTTTCTTATTATTGGCATTTGTGTTTATTTTATAAAATAATCCTAATAACGATCACTATTTTGATGAAAAGCAGTCAATGGAATATTTATATGCTGCTTAAGTTTTTGCTGCCAGAGTCGACTCAGTATATATAAAAAAAAAAAACCATGGTACAAAATATTCGCAAAACATTTTTTAAAAGATGGATATCCAGAAACGACAATTATAATATAAGAATTAATAAAATCTCTTAGGACTACGAACTATTGATTAAAGAATTTTTTTTTCAGGACAGCAACTTGCTTTAAAAAAAAATTATATTTGCAAAATATAGTTATATGTGTGATGCATCTATTCTGTGTTGCCTATGCACACGTGTCAACAAAAGATTTTTTTGCGGTGTCCCAGGTGATATACATAACGGCTATCCTGTTATATACGTTTTCGTTCTATTCCCCCTCCCCCGCAGTGTCACTTAAAATTCTGTTTAATACTTTATTTATTTTAGTGCACTATAGTCACCCAGTGCAGCCCCTAAATTAAATCTAATATTTAAAAACTATATCGCTTGTATTAATAGTCCCTCACATTTAAATTAAACTATTTCAGTTAATCTCTTCCTTTAATAAAATAAATCCAGTGATTCTGTCTTCCAATTCACCTTTGAGATACTTTCTCACAAAAGATTTAACCTTGTAGAAAAACGTTACTGCTATCAGTTTATACAAAGTATTTCTAACTTCTTTTTCATCCTTATTTGTTCATGAATCTAACACATCATTAAAAATCACTTCACATGTAATCTATTCATTAGATTTCTTTTCGCACTGCATTTTAAAATCTAGACCGTTATATTCATACGTCTGTGAATGCTGCATATTTTTGTAGCAACAGTCTAAGCTTTTCCCTCACATCTGTTTCAGAAAATACATTCACATGCCTTTTTCGCCTAACGACTCTGTCAGTTTTTCACCCTTTGTTTTTATTCAGAAACATTTTTTCGTTTTTACTTAACCGCATTTGTATCAAAGTACAGAGTATCTTTTTTCCCCAGGCAACAAGAATCTGGGAACCCTACGTATAACAAAAACATACAAGTCCACCGAATGTATTTGAACAATCGTTTTACCAGCCAATGTTTTTGTGTCCCTTACGTGGCGCAAAATACTCGTATATTGGCGATATTTTATCACGCCAAGCACCAAATTTTTACTGCGTAGTCAGAACACTTTCTGCTCTGACGCTGGCCTCTGATGCTGCTGTAAATAGAGGCGTCCGTTCCTGTCCCTTGTTTTTGTAACTCTCCCCGCTGCTTTTCATTATGAAATAAAGAACTCGTCATATATCAGATTGGAGTTTTTTTGAACTGGTGATTATTGCATTTTTCTGGTTTCACGATCCGTCACGGCCTAAAGGATAAATCCTACATCACAGATGGCACTAGTTGTTTTTACTGTGGTTGTGGGAGTAGGTAGTTACGAGTAGGTAGTCGCTGGTGCTGCTGAACAATGGAAATGGCAATACGTTTATAAAAGCAGTCTCAGTGGACGTGCGAGCGTGCAGTTTTTCCTTATGGGCAAAAAGTATGTTCTGGCATATTTAGTGATTGTATCATACTCCTGTCTGTCTGTGTCAGACACCATATTGCTCTTGAAACTCAGGAATAGCTGGAAATGTTCAAGCGGGATGGTTGAAGCAACATCCACACAGCCTAGATTCGGCACCAACTGAATATTTCCTTTTTACAAAATTGAAGGAACACTTACCTAGAACAAGGTTATTTTCAGACAGTGATGTAAAAACAGCAGCAGAGAACTGGTCCAATGGACATGGACGTGATTTCTACCAAGCCGGCTTAAACATATTGGTCCTGCTTTCAGAAAAACGCCTAAATATATTTGATCACTCTGTGGAAAATGAGATATGTAAGTACGTCTCTTAATTCTCTTTTGTATTTTCTGTTTATTGTTATTAAATATTTTTTTAATTACCCTTGTATTCTTTTTTGTCCATCTTCCTGTGCCTAAAATATCTCCCATGGAAATCAATATATTTCACTTCTTCTTTTTTTGTACTCTTCTTAAAGGGTGTCTCTTTTTTCTCAGTTGTGAAAATATTTCTAAAATATATACTTAATTTTATGTGAAGTGTTAAAATCTATAGCTTTTAACACGTTAAATATTAAATTAAGCATAGATTTTAGAAATATTTTGAGATCTAAGAAAACAATAAAGATTTTCTAAGAAGAGCACACAGTAAAAAGTAATGAAAAATATTTATTTCCTCCGAAAATATTTTAAATATATGAATGCATTCTATGCCCTTACATATAAAATCTACGAGGAGGATTCTGAAATTGACTGACTAACAGTCTCACGCTCCGAGGCACATCACACCGCAGTCACATTGTTTCTTCGAAAAAAGTGAGGTATTTTTTTTAGGACAATCCTGACCTGCCTTGTACCTTTCAAAGTCAAGATTTGTCTTTAAAAAGTATTTAGTCAAAAATATAATGGGAGGATAATATCGAGCGGGATTAATCTGATAAGTTTGCTTAAGCTACGAAAGTAGGAGCGTATGAGTTATTTCAGAAATTTTGAATATGTCTTAGATTATTTAACATGAAAATAATTGTTTACCGATTTGTATTTTAGAAAATAAAGTTTGAGGATGGTTTTAAAGATAAAATTGAACGTCGAGTATAATTTTTATTTTTGTGATTTTAATTTATATATATACTTTTATTTTAAATCTCGAAATAAAACGTACGTTGTATAGTAACTTTTTGTTTTTCTTCTCACATTTGAGTATAAAACGTAAGTCCTTATTTATGATCAAAACAATAATTTGAATTTTTATGTTAAAAATTATTTTCACTCTGGTAATGTCAAATTTATAGCTATTTTTACTAATGAAAATATCACCGAAGCGAATATCTATAAAACAAGTGCGAAAAACATTCATAAATTTATTTAGATTAATTGAGATAATTCAATCCAATTAATTAATGATAATTTCTATATATTCAATAACATTTTAACATAAAAGTTCTAATTTCGAGTAGTTGAAACTGTAAATATTCTAACACAGATAATTTTTTATAAGAATTTTATATAAGCGGTTCTGCCAAATGTATTATTAATATTCCAATTAATCAAAATTCTATTCCATTAGCAATCATGCTAAATAACTTTACAAACAACATATAAACAATAGTAAATAAATTTGTTTTCAAATATGAACAATTTGAAAACTTTAACTTCATTTGAAAATATAATGTAATTTAACTGCATCAGATAGAAGTGTAACTAAATTTCCTTTTTAGGATTATTTTAATCAATTTTGGAATTGAAACAATAGACTTGCCGAATCACATTTCAATACATTGTAGTAGAATTTGAATTTCATTACGAAAGTTTCTGTTATATAAGTAATAAATTTTTAAAAGGTATTAAACTTTGTTTTCTATTTTTATAGAGGTTATGTTTATTTTTTATTGACCACACTCTAAAACTTCTTGGAATATTATTTAAATAAATAAACTAAATTCGAAAAATACAATTAATGTATAATAATTTCTGCATTTTGCAAAGAAAACCTAACAAGTAATGGTACTATAGCCTGTGGCGGCGAATTTCAATTTTTATAGCACATTTAATTCGTCTCATCGAGCTTAGTAATTTTATACCTCGCATATCGGCTATTGAGTTTTTATAATGACAGGAGGCCGGATCTAAGTTCAAAATTTCGCTCATTGAAAAACAGATGCCTTCAAAAAAATAAGTGCGGTGATTGCTGTCATTATAAGAATTTGTAATTGCAGATAAAATATTTGTATGCTACTTGACAGGCAGGATTTGCAAATTACGATGCCTTCGTCTAGTTATGCCCATCCAGTCAATACTTTTTTCCGAATTACGAGCAAAAATCTTTGTAACCACACATCGTCGGTTCTTTTGTCAGTTTTTTAGTAACTTCGTAACTTGCGGGACGACTGCGCACGGTTGCATCGAAGGAATTGTCTGCTACTGTTTTATTTTCGACAGCTCAGTTTGTCTTATTGTATTGTCTCATATAGTTAAGTGCCTTAGTTATAAAACCTTAAGTTTTTTATGCAACAATTTGTTACATCACGATTATTTTCCCATATTTTCCTTGTATTCTGTGTTTTAAGTTTAGATTCTAAAGAAAGTATGCCTGTTTTTATTTTTAAATTGAGGAGTTTTTAATCAGCTGATAATACTCTCCAATGTGCTAAACTCTGCTCTGATGAGAGATTATATATTAGCATTATATTCAATCGAAAGAACATCGTTCAGCTTCTATTTGAGAAACATCAACATGAGTTGGAAATTGCAATTACCATGAAAGACCAGATTGTGGTCAATAATCTTATTGAACACATTAAATCAGGGATAAATTTTGAGTAAGAAAAAATTATTGTCTTGCAGACAGATAAAGAAGAGCGACCGGAAGATGAAATTGATTTCGAGAAATATGTGTACGACTCTAGATGCTGCAGCGTAGATGACAAATCATCGCAAATTGCATCAACATCATCTCACGCGGATCCTGTTTGTCAACCGCCATTGAGCCCATTAAAGAAAAAGAAACTCAATTTTGACTACACTTCTAACAAGAGATATGATGAAATTTCTTATGCAGAAACATTATCTAGTAAACGGTAAAGGCTTCTGTCCTCAAGAATCGATTCAAACGCATTTTTCGAGCTTCTCTGCTAAATTCAACTGTGTATTACAAGCTTCGGCGATTCAAATATCATACTGAAAGTATCGGCGTTCGAGAAGTATCAACAATTTCATTATATCGTCAAAAAGGTGTTTGAGACAGATCTATTTGAAAAGAAAGGGACTCGTGACATTACCATTATCATTTGGGCTGTTCAAGCTAATTAGGTTGTTAAAAAAATCAAATTTCAAAGGTTCTACGACGTGAATTTAAAGGTTTAAAACCATCAATTGAGTTGTGAGTCGTAAGATTACTAGTGTAACAACTCACCTTAATTTAAAAAATGAGCTTACTCTTTGGGGACAATGTGCAGATTACATCGCGAATGTCAATCCATTATCTAAAGAGTTTTCTCCTGCTTGCATCAATAATAATGATTAGTTTTCCTACAATTACGAAATGCATTCCGGAAGAACTCTGACTTTCAAAGGCACTCAATACATCTCTGTTTTGATTCAATCCAAAAGTGCCATGACTCATTCCTACACCATTCAACATACAGTTTCTATGAATGGGTATTTTTCTTTCCAATTATTTTTATCCGTCATCAAGAAAGAAAGGGATTTCCTACTAAACCTCCTGTTCCTCTTTTGTAGACAAACAATTGCTGCTGCAAATGTCTTGCACCATGCTTTTAAATGTCTAGTAATGTCTAAAATGTCTTGTAAAATGCTTGCAAATGTCGTCTGCTCAAAGTCAGGAAAATTAACTATTCATCTTTTTAAAGTGTGGTACAACAACGTTTTTGTGCCAGAAGTGAGACGAGGAGAAATAAAGGCCGTTCTCATGCATGATGCAACATATCTACTTTCGAACGCTGCTTCCTTTCAGATTCAAGTGCATGCCTGAAAATTCAACTTGTCTCATTCAACCTTTGGATTTAATGTGTTTCCGTCCTTGGAAAGTCTTTATAAAATTTATTCAAGACCATTATTATATTAACCATTTTTAGCCAATAAATTAAATATTAGTCTCATGACTGCTAACAACGTCATAAAGCTTCAATCATTGACAGATTATCAGTTTGTCTAAGTTACGTTTATTTCTATGTTCACGTATGGATTTGCCAAAGGAATATACATTGATAAAAGCGAAAACTACGTCACTCCTACAGTCTACTGTTTTAAAATTTAACAAATAAAGCAGAGCTGATTAGAATGCGTCGTCGAATCAGCTGAAGAAGTCTTTCCTAGTTGTGCGCACTGTGAGAAATATTTTTGTTTTACTCACGTCTTCGAAATGAACAATATGTCAAAAATTTACTAACATCAATACATGTCAGTGTAAGAACCGTCAATAAATTTAAATGTTACTTATTTCTTTGACAGCAAGTAGTTTTCAATGAACAAAATTTTAAACTTTGACCCGGCCCCTATCATTATTAAAACTCAATAGCCGATATGAAAGATAGCAACTTACTTAGCTCGATGAGTCGTGTCGAATGAGCTGTAAAAAATCGAACCACATACTATAGTACCTTTACTTGATTGATTTACTTTCATGATTGTAAGACTATGCATGCATTTAAATTTGAGTTTACATGTGTTCGGCAGCATTATAAAACCCATTCAGACATTGGGACACAAATATTTTGGGACACATTTCAAATTTTATAAATGTATCCCAGTGTATGAAGAAAGAAAATCATTTGTATTAAAATTTAAAAATGTAATTTTTTTGTGTATGCTCTAATTAATCCTGGCCAAAATACGAATTTATATATTAAAAACAAATATTTTCATTTTTAATTTAGTACATGTTCTTTTTTATATATAGCTTTACAATTATTTAGAAAAATTTTAAGAAAATTTTTAAAAAAGAGAAGAAAAAATAAAACAATGTTTAGCTACTAATCCAGGTTTCCTAATCACCTTTACATCATTAACAAAAAATATGTAAAAGAAATTTTTTAATTAAGATTTAAAAGATTTCGTAATTTTCAAAAGCCTAAAATTATGTCTTTCTGTTTTTACTAAGTTTATTTTTTTCATTATTTCACACTTTAATTAAACATCTTAAAAACATATTTAATTTTCAATATGTAAATATTTCCCTTTATTTATTTCATATTTTAGGATTTCTTAAACATATTTAATGTTCTTCAAAAGTAAGTACGTATAATCAGTACTTATTTAATAGCAATTAACGTTTTAGTTTTTCTTTGATAAAAAAATATAATGATGATTCAGCATAGGTTTTCAATAAGAAAGTGCTTTCGCTCTAATGCCATTTTTTTATAAATAATTTCAATGAAATGCAGCATCTTATTCATCTAAGAAAAAAGAACTTCGAATAAAAAATGTAAAAAATACTCCAGAAAGTTTTGAGGTTTACCTTTAAATGAAAGTTTAGAACAAAAATATTCAATAGAATTAGGTGATTTATTTTAATTTAATACTCCAAGTTTCAATACAAATATTTCTATATGATTAAAAATATTAATATATGTGTATTTTTTTCAAAATATCTATATTTAATACATAAAATAATATATAATAGATACTAAAGCAATAAATTTTTGTCAATAGATTAAGCAACTCTTAAAATATTAAAAGCTAAAAAATGAAAATTTTAAGCAACTTCTTTTAAAATGGAATAAGAACATTTCTTTAAAAAACAAATTAAAGTTATCGGAATTGAGTTAATTGCACTGAACATTAATTAATTGCATTATTGAATTAATCGCTATAGAAAATCATTCAAAGGAAAATAATATGTTTGGCAATAAAATGAACATAAAGAAAGTAAGTTGAAACTGGTGTGAATTAATACGAACTAAAATAACTTCTTAAAACACCATCAAAACCTTAAGTACGCTAGGCCTGCTGCTTTCATAGTAGAAGCGCGCCTTTTTGCGCATGACGAAGAAAGACTCAGATCCTTCGAAAGGCCTAGCGCACTTAAAGCTTTGATGGTGATTTAAGAAGTTATTTTAGTTCGTAAAATGAACTTACTCTTACTATAAAATTCTGTAAAGTAATGTTAAAATTGTAGTACTAAATTCACCTTAAGTAAATAATTAAAATTCGCACAAAGCACAAATAAAACGTACTAAAATTCCTTTTATGTGCGTATACCTAATATAAAATTATTTAAGATACATTAAATTATCTTGAAAGTGCATTCAAAATCAAATTAAAATCTGGAAACGTTTTCGGACAAATTCACACAGCCATTGTCATGGTTTATGTAAAAGTTTTTATTTCTCTTTTGCGCTTATTCGTCAAGAAACGACCATTGTAATTTAAGTATGGTATGGAAGATAAGTTGAGATTATTTTTTCCCCTTACCTTATCTTCCATAACACCCTTAAGTTACAATGGTCTCTCTTTGACGAATAAGCGCAACAAGAAATAACAACATTTAAATAAACACTGAGGCTGGCTGTGTGAATTAAGCAGAAAACGTTTTGGGATTTCAATTTGATTTTGAGTATTTTTAAGGTATTTCAATGTATATTTGAAAATTTATATTTTACATAAGTGCAGCTGAAAGCAATTTTAGTACGTTTTATCTGTGCTTAATACAAATTTTAATTCTAAAATTCTGTTTTATGTATTAAAAATATTACAAAACGTAATCCTAACAGTTGTATGACTGATTATATGGCAGCAATTTTACTTACATCACCTCTTTTCTAGCAGATGTTATAACAATAATGTGTTTTAGAAAAATAATTAGAAGATATTATAAATCTTTTTTAATACGAAAAAATATTAATTTTTTAAAACAGAGATCACAGCATTTAGTTACTCATATTTTTCATAAACTATCGATTCTAAGTAATAATATATATTTTTTAATTTTTTAAAATTATTGTGAAACTATAAAAAATCACTAAAAACAACCTGAATAATATATCTGAACATCCTACATTTAAAAATTCCGAAACTTCTTATCAATTACACAGTACAACATTCAATTTGAAGAAATGAAAGCAAACGCGTTTAATTTATTTTTAACTGAAAGCCCAAACTCTGTCATCAGTTTCCTTTCATCACCTTCAAATTACTTTTCTTAAATAAAAAATATTCAAACAGAACAAATATGCATCATCCTTTATATGTATATTTTATATTAAAACGGATACTGTTCTAAAATGACAATTTCATCTGTTCAATGAAACAAATACATTTGAGAAATATTTTCTACACAGAATATTTCTGACTTTTTGTTATTCCATTTTACAATTTCTTATTGTTCTTGAAAAACTAGAAAATATTTAAGAAGAAATTCTGGACTTCACACTCAAAAGTCAACATCAGGAAAACCAAAAGCATACTGATTTAATCATACAGCATAAAATTAATTTTTATTTAATAGCTTTATCTTTTCATATACTAAATTTAGACATTTTAAAATAATTTTATTTATATTTATCGTACAATTCTCCATAGAAGTTTTAATTGTGAAATCAAAAATTCAACTCATCTTTATAACCAGATAATTTTAATTACACATAAACTGCATCATCTTTTTTAAATAGTTTACTTTTATGTAATATATATATATATATATATATAGGAAGTTACAGTAATTAATAGCAGCCAATACATGGATATATAAAAATAAATGATTTTTATAATCAAACAATTTTAAATAAATTCTCCAAATCTTCATACTGCTGAAGTTTTAGAAATAAATTTATTAAATTAAAACTAATAAATAATAGTTTTCCTATATGTAAACTTTGTTGTTTTCTTCTGCAATTTTTAAAATGAGAATTTTAATGGATCACTTTATGCAATCTATCTTACTAATAGAATTTGCTTTGTAAACCTTCCAAAATCAAATCAAATAAAAACCATCCATCTTTACTTATAAAACAAGATAAGGATGGAAAACAATTTTTAGGATTAAATAAATGTGATTTTATGAATTTTCGGACATATCGAAGTAAAATGAAATTGCGATTTGAATTTTAATTTATGTTAGTTTCTAGAGTGAAATGTTATTCAAGTTGAACATTCCGTCTTCTGATATTCTATTATAGGAATTAAAAACCTCATTTTATTTGATTAAGTATAAAATATAGTAAACATTAAAGACATACAAAATTTTATTTCATTAATTTGACATTTTTTAGAAAAGAGGATGTACAATATGACCATAAACTGTTTTGATGAAATAAAATGGTTAATAGAAGCCTTCAAGTTGAAAAGCCCAAAAGTAATTTAGTCAAAAGTACAGATTTCCTCATTTCAAGTTTTACAACATTTTTCGTCACGAAGGTAAAAAATACTGAAAAGAATTTATCTATGATTCGACTAACTTTAAATGTTATTAATTTACATTCATCGCTAAACGACCAACGTAAATTCATCATTGATACTTGTTTATGATACTTTTAATTTAAAATATATTTAGTGTTGAAATCAGTGTTGTTTTTATACAACAATGGCCTTTCGCCGTACTATTCCTCAAGTAATGAAGGATTGTCATGCTACAGGAAACGAAGGAAATAAAGAAAATAAAGCTTATAATAAAACACTCATACTACAATACATATTAAAACACACATATACACATAAATAAGGCCTGCATTCAACAATTAAAAGGTATATATAAATATTATACAGACATACATACAATAAATACAATAAACCCAACTGTTGTGAAAAAATTAACCAGAGCCAGGAATCGAACCCGGGACCACAGTATAGAAGATTGCTGCTCTAACCACTGAACTACTCCGGCCGATACCTGAGTCTGCAATTTCTCACTAATAAACCATGTTGGAGAAGTCACCAGCCATCTATACGACAGCCTTCGATAACCGGACAACAGGAATAGATTTTACTATTACATCGATGTAATAGTAAAATCTATTCAGCGTTGTCCGGTTATCCTAGGCTGTCGTATAGATGGCTAGTGACTTCCCCAATATGGTTTATTAGTGAGAAATTGCAGACTCAGGTATCGGCCGGAGTAGCTCAGTGGTTAGAGCAGCAATCTTGTATACTGTGGTCCCGGGTTTGATTCCTGGCTCTGGCTAATATTTCACTCCAGTTGGGTTTATTGTATTTATGTATGTCTATAATATTTATATATACCTTTAAAATAAAGCTTGTTTGTGTAGTATCACTTAATATCATCATTTCTGGTAAAGTTAGTAAATACAAAAGTGCAGCTTGGACTGGGCATCATTTAAATCGAAGAGAAAATACGAGAGAAAGTCAGTAAATAAGTGACAGACCGATATGAGAAGTCGGAAATTAGTAGTAAATTGTTTCCAAGTATGCCAATAGGTGGAAGCACTGCCGAAATGTAAGATTTCAATTTCGAATTTATGAGACAACAGTTGTACAAGATCAGCTGGGGCATTCAAAAGTTGTTGACGAAGAACGAAGTGTTCGTCCTGATGAGATTGCGACAGAAGAAATAGTGCGGAAGGTTGAGGAAATGATTAGAGTTGGCGGGCGAAAAACTATAGATCACATTAGCAACTGCAACAGGGTGTTCACAAGGTTTAGACTACAGCCGACTCATACATTATTGAGCTGATGATGACTGATGAATATTGAGCAATACTGATCATTTGAAATAAATGAGTAGATAAAAAATAATATCTGCTTTTTTTTTTTTTTTTTTTTTTTTTTTTTTTTTTTTTTTTTTTTAAGTCCTCAGGAAAAATTGCACAATGTTATATTTACCTTTATGTTTTTGAGACAAAAATAATTGCAGTTTACTCATTTAATATATATATATATGTATATATATATATATAAATATAAATATGTATGTATATATATATATATATATACTATTTGTGGGATACAGAAAGCAATGAACCTCATTTCAAACTATAAAATAAAACTTTTATGGACACTTTCAAATTATCAGGATAAAGTTTTGGTCGTATATTTTCTGCATGTTAGCTTAAAAAATACATTTACGCGCTTAAGATAATTCCATAATACCTAAACAGGTAATTAATTTCACTCGCAACATCACATAAAATGTTAGCAACTCATAATATTTACTTTTTTCCGCGGGTCTGCCCACATAGAATGTAAGTTTTGAAAGTAGGAAAGCAAAGTCGATGTATTCATTTTAGACGTTTTTAAAATAATTTATTTAATAAATTTGCATCTCGCATCTAAATAAATCCGTGCAGTAGAACTTTAAAAAAGCTAATTTTAAATAATAGGGTTCACATAAATATAGAACACCCCCCCCCCCCCATTAGCTCTTCATATAAGAAATTTAGAACAATGCTTTAGGCACTGCCCCACCCCCTCCAAAAAGAAGGGTTCGGAACAAAATACCCCTTTGAATTTTGTATATACAGTAGATAGATTATAAAAATATAATAAGTAGTAGATTACTAAAAATATAATCTTTCATAATCTGGGTTTACCTATCTATAAAACTTTCACCGGTAGCTCTATAACTATGCAACATAAAAAATATGTGTTATACTAAAACTTTTTTGAACAGATGTTTATCTAATTCAAGAAGAACATTAACAATATTTTTCAAATTTTGGATATTGCACGTAATGAAATATTTTAACCATTTGCTTTCGGAAAAATTTATTTTGAAAGCCATACTTGCAAATTTGTGTAAATGAAATTTTTTAGAAATATTATAAACCTGTAAAACTAAATTTCTATTTCATCCCATATTTAATTTTACAAAAGATTCAAAAGTATGAAAAAATCGCAAACTTTTAAACCGAATTCCTGTTTAAATTTTGTAATATAGTAAGATAATTAGCAGGAAATGCTTAAACCAGGAAATGCTGAAATAGAAATTGTTCAATATACTAATTATTAACAATGCATTAAACAAAAAGTTGCATTTAGAAAGGAAATCATAAATAAAAAATAATAATTAAAAATATATCTATTTAATTCAAAAGTTTAAGGTGTTTTCTTTTTATCGTATTTAAATTATAGTAATGCGACAACAATTTAAATAACTATTATATTTTAAATATAGTAGAGTTACGACTATATTTTAAATATATAATTTAAAAATAATGATACGACTTTAATTTCGTGGTATTGGATAACTATATCTTTTGTTAAAATATTTTACTAATGGGGCTGGGATCTTTCCAAAGATGGTTCATGCTTAAGCTGTGTTAAAATAAATAAACATTTTAAAATATGACCTATGCTTAACATCATAAAAATTCAATAAGGCAAATTCTAAGCCTTTTTTTACATATTTAAACCGATTAAAGTAGGCTTAGATATTTATTTGTGTCATTTAGTGAAAACTTCTGTTAACATTTTGACCCAAAAAATAAATAAGATACAAAATTTTCTGCTGGTAGCATTTTAAATATTTTACTAATGGTGCTGGAATCTTTCCAAAGATCCTCTTTCTTAAGCAAAGATTTGTTAAAGGAACAAACATTTTAAAATATGACCTATGCTTAACATCATAAAAATTCAATAGGACAAATTCTAAGGCTTTTTCTACATATTTAAACCGTTCAAAGTAGAATTAGAAATTTATTTGTGTAATTTAGGAAAGCTGTCGCTTAATATTTTGACCTAAACGATAAATAAGATACTAATTTTTCTGCTGGTAACATTTTAACTATTTTGGGTAAAAACATAAATAAGGATTCGAATTAAAAGTAAACATTCCCAAATTTAAAACGACACTTTTTGAACGTTTGTCTTGCATCAAAAATGGTGTCAATTAGCTTTAAATTATTCCCTCTCCGGGGAGCGAGCATTTGAGTGAGGATATGTCAGTAGTTTCTTTGTTACATTTCGTTTAATTTTTCTTAAAGCATAAATACTTGAAACGCACGAATTTTGACCTGACAGAAATAAAAAGTTTTACTAATGTTATAGACAACCAAAATGAATAGTTATTACATCTCAAACTTAAGTTTCAACATCAATGTCAAAACTTCAACATTATAGTAACACAAGCCTTATTTAAGATTTTGAAATAGGAGGGAAAAAATGAACTGTTCCATGACATGAAACAGACATAACGATTCTGAGAAAACAAATTAAACTTTTGCAGTAAAATGAACAAAAATTTCACTCAGAAAAAAGTAACAATATTTAACTAAAAACATAAGACATATTTAATTTCGAATTTTTTTCTTATTTTATGTTCAAATGCATATTCATAATTTTTCATAAGTTTAAATGGATTTGTAGCTTATAAGGAATTCAGTTAAAAACAAATTAAAACATTTTAGTGCAGTTATTTATTTATGTAAAATAATATAATCAGATTAAATTACACTATATTTTCGGAAAATATTTCAGACTTGGTTCATCTTGAGACTGCAAACAAACATACAAAATCAAAGGATTTTAATTTACAAAACTTTTAGCACACTTTTTTAGTAAATTACAATAATTTATTTTGATTTTATATGTTTTCATCTTTTTATACTTAACTAGGTTGTTGGGAAAAAGCTTTTTTTTATTTCATTTATTTTTGTATAACTAATATTAAGGAAAAAAAATACAAAAAATATGTACTTCTCCAACACTGTAATTGTAAAGAAAATGTATATAAAATAATATTCAGAGATGTAATACGCAAGGGAAAAAATCAATTACTTCTCAAAGTTGAATTTAAACATTACTTTCAAAATTTCCGCATCTATCTATATTATAAAGGACAAACATATATGTGCTTAACGCATACGTCATTTTGCGAATGGCAACATTTTGGAATTTGAAATGAAATTTTGGATTTGCAATTTTCGCTACTGTAAATTTTTAAACTTCTAAACATCGCACATATTCAATTTTTACACCGTCGTATAGGGAAAAGAATTTACTTCTAAATGGAATTTGTTTGAAATCTGTATCTCAATTTATTTTTGAGATATTCATTTTTTTTTTTTTAGTTTTTACTATCTTTATTTGTAATCGTGGCAACTGAAGTACACCATTTCTATTAAAAGTAAAGGGAAAATAGTCAAGTAGATTATTGTATCTTTCTTGTTGCCATTTTCTCATAAAAACTGAAAAAAAACTGAAATTAAAATACGTGCTATGTCAAGAATATCGTCTTCTATAAATCCGGTAAACTTTGGTTTTATTTCGTTTTTATGTATCAATTAAATGATTTTTAGTTTTTTGCAAACTGACTTTACACACGATACAATACTTTCTTTATATTTGTGTGACTTATTTTCTCTGGTTTTACTTAATTCGCATCAAAGAGCTGAAAGAATGCAGTTTTATTAAGCCGTGTGTAATAACATTTTCCGAATTTTTAAAAAATATAAATGAATGATTTCCGATAAAACATGGAGCTATTATAAACAATCAAATGAAGTCCTATGAATCATTAGATACCCCATTTGCTACTTGAATAAAGATATTATGCTTTATGCTGGTTTTGTGTATTTTTCCGCGATAATGACGTCATATGCATAGTGTTCTATAGATGTTGTTTAAGACTGGATCATAAAACTGGATTGCTTTAGCGGATGCAAAGGACGCCATTTTATATATGAAAAAGCGTGTATTTTATTTCTTAAAACTGAAATATGTTTTGTAGAAGTGCGTCATTACACCCCGGCTCCTTTAAAATTCTTCACCGGTGAAAGCACTTAATTTTTTTAAAATAACATAATCTTAATCAAACTCATAAGACGCATTGTTTTACAGAAATGTAGAGTATCTTTATAGAAGAGCTGTGACATACAGTGTGCATGCAGAAATCGAAAGTCTTTGTCCAAAAAATAACAACTTATATTACAGAACTTGATGATTCTCGAATGGATAAATTTGCTTCGCCGAGTTAGATTAGCAAACTCAGAAGATTTTGGCAATAATTCCAGGCTTAAAATAATTTCAAGTTCCCCAGATTTTATCGACTAATACAATGTTATAGCTATTCTTTAATACATTCTACTATAATTTTATCAAAATAGCATAATTTGCTTAATTTAATTCTTCTTAATTTTATATAAATCTCTATATTTAAAACACAAGGCTGTTTTTTAGTCATCTGCCCTGAGCATTCTGCTGAACCAAATTTACTAATATATATATATATATATATATATATATATATATATATTAAGAGAAAGGTAATCTTTTGTAGATCTGCCCGCACTAGCTGTTTTTTTTTTAAAATATCTCCATTTTTAAACTTTTATTTTAAAAGAATTTTATGAAATTTCCTTCAAATGGTGGTAAGTAGATAGCTTTCATGACTGCAGAGAAGAGAGGAATAGTGAGGTTTATTTATCTTTATTCATGCCATTTTCTAATAAAAATTAAAAAAAAAAAACATTTTTTAAAAATTTGTATGGCTTAAATTTTGCTGTATAGGGTTTAGTGGCACAAAATCTCATTAAGGACATACTGTGGCAAAATATTTTTATCGGAAAATGGATTTTTCCTCACAAGTTTCCATATTATTTTTCTTCTGCGTGTGTACTGATACTAAGTTTGAGACACTTGAAGAAATGCTTAAGTAAGTAAATATGACTCCATATTTAAAAGAAAATCATCATTTTCTTAGATAAAACTAAACATTTTAACAGAAATGCGTCTAAAAAGCATTAACTACGGTAATTTTTACAGTCCGGTTTTGAGATCAGAATCTGAAGTTAAAAGTGCGACTATTCTCATGCAAAGATGTTGCTGACAGTCGTGACTTCAAATTTTGAGTGAAAATGATTTCAAAATGATCAAATTAAAATAACAATTTTTTAACATGGTGAATACGGATATGAGAGGTGTGTATATAAATTTTGAGAAGGTGAAAATGATGTCGGTTTTAGATATCAATGGTAAAAAATTCTATGTTCGTATCATACTGGAATACATTTTGATGTTTTTTCATTCCGGAATACCAGGCATAAGAGTTTCAATTGATATCTTCATCATAATAATTAATCTTTATTATATTTTACTGATTACATACACAATTAAAGTTTAATTTTAATAATTTGGACAACTGAGTTTTATAGAAATAGTAATTTGTTAACTTTAGGTTAAAATAATATTTATTTGAGAGTTAGATTAGCTAGTATAAGGTGCATTTTTTATTGTAAATTATTTTGTAGGTTTATTATAAATTAATTCAACAATTCCCTCTTAAACATTTTCATTCGTCGAAATTCGACGGGTTCCACCTTGTACTAATAATATAAAGAAGTAAAGTTTGTTTGTTTATTTGTAGGAGTTAATCTCTGAAACTACTGAACCGAAAATTAATCAAAAGTAATGGCATCAAAATTATGGTGTTAGTCCATCTTAGAATATAGGCTATATCTTATGGGCATGCCATTACCGTAAAGGGGGTGCAGGAACAAAAAAATGTTGTAAAAATGCGATTTTTGTGTTACTGAATGGCTTAGAAACATGACATTTGGAATGGCAGTTACTTATAAGATATAAAAGATCTATAAGAACATTTCTTAAAAAATTCGAAATTTAAAAGGAGTGAAAATGCGCAAATAAAACGTTCGAAAAGACGCTCTAAATGGCGATTTCTACGTAATCTCAAGAAGTACCTAACCTATTTAAAAAATAATAATGCCAAAATGATGGTGACAGCCCTTGCTCCAACATAAGCTATATTTTATGTCGGTGCAACAATACCAAAAGGGGTGGAGTATAAAAAAAAGTTCTAAAAATGCGATTTTTGTGTTATTGAAGGGCCTAAGTACTTGGAATTTGGAATGATAGTTACTTATAGCAAATAAATGATTTCTAAGAGCATTTCTTAAAACATTCGAACTTTAAAAGGGGTGAAAATCCGCGAAAAGCGTTCTGAGAAACGTTCTAAATGGCGATTTTTACGCAATCTCAGAAGTACCGAACCGATTTTTTTTTAAATGAAGTCAATATTATGGTGATAGCCCTTGCTACAACATAACCTATATTTTATGTCGGTGCCACTACACCAAAGGGGGTGCAGGAACAAAAACGTTTTAAAAATGCGATTTTTCCGTTGCTGAAGGGACTAGAAACATGAAATTTGGCATGGTTGTTACCAATTACATATAAATGATCTCTAAGAACATTTCTTAAAATTTCGAAATTTAAAAAGGGTTATAATGCTCGATAAGCGTTCTAGAAAACATTCTAAATGTCGATTTTTGCGCAATCTGAGGAAATTTCAAATGTAATGATTGGAAACTTATGGTGACAGCCCTTGCTCTAACATAGACTATATTTTACGTCGATGTCACTGTCACCTTGGGGTTGCAGGAGCAAAGAAACGTTATAAATTGCCCTTTTTATGTTACTGAAGGGCCTAGAAATATGAAATTTGGCATGACAATAACTTATAATCTATGATGATCTCTAAAAACTTCACTGTAAAAAAAATTCCGCAACGTTCCTGGGAAAAAAAATGGGCAGCTGAGTTGCCCATTATTTCCAAGAAACATTTCTTGAAAATGACTGGAACTTTACTGTATATGTTAAAAACTTTCTACAGAAATGCCAGTAAGTTTCCTGCGAAATACCAGGAATATTTCTGTTGACAGCAAAACATTACTGACATTTCACAGCATGCGGGATCCGCAGACGATTTTTACATTTCCAGTTGACATTTTCGCTTTATTATCATTATTTGTTAGAATGAAAAAATATTTTGAAATTGACATCAAAATTATTATTTATAATTTACACGAAAAAATAAATTTTCAGTTAAAATTCAATAAAGTAAATATATATATGATATATTGTTTCTGAACTTTGCTTAAAATATATAAATGTAAATAATAATTAGAAAAAAAAATCTAGACATAAAATATTTTGGATTTTCGTTAGTACTTATGTTAGTTTACAAGTAAGATAAAATACATATAAATTTTCATGAAAAAAAAAAAAAAAAAAAAAAAACTAAACGTAATTGTATATTTTTTTCCGAAAATAAAAAAAAAATTCAAATTTGCAGCAATTCAAAGTGTCAAATATATATCAAATTTAAATCAAATTGTAATAAAGTGTTAAAATATAAAATTAATTAAAAAATAAAAAAAAAGTCCAGAGGTAGCATCGAACTCGGGCCATACGGGTGGCGCGCGAGCTTTCTGCGTCCACACCACGAAAGACACGTTGAGAGCTGCAAACTAATGGGTATTTGAAACGTATGCTAAACCTCGGCATCTAATTTCTGAAAATCTAAGTCCCATTTGAAGAAATCCTTTCACAAGAATAATTAGAGATAAGAACTCTAAAACATACTTTAAATTAATCAAAATCGGTGAGAATCATGTTTGATGGTCCCCTGGTTAATGGAGATCCAAATAATAGGTGTATTTTTTTTACACGGTCTGCTCCTTTAACATTCCACAGACAAGTACGAGAGATAATCTCTTAGCGATGTCAGGAAGGTATTGTATTTTCATCTGAATTGTCTTGACAATAGAGACGTAAAGGATTATGTCGTCTATTGATTTATTTGCATTCCATATTTATTTTTTTACACTCATTTAAGGAATTCTTTTTCGACACTCGCGCGCGAGCAACGGATTATAGCAAAAAAATAATAAATGGCGGCCGCAGCGTTTTGCTGTTTCCAACTTTTGTTCAGGAACGTTTCAGATAAGAAAACCAGAATTTCACAGGAAAGAGCTAAATTATTCTGAAAACCTGAGAAAAGGCGAAACGTTCCTGGATTTTACATGGAACGTTACCATTTTTTTTACAGTGTTTTCGTAAAAAATCGAAATTTAAAAAGATGTGAAAATGCGCAAAAAGCGTTCTAAAAATGTTCTAAATTGAGATTTTTACGCAATCTCAGGAAGTATCAAACCGATTTAAAAAATAATGGTTGGAAATTGAAGACGACAGCCCTTGCTCCAAAATAGGTTATAATTTATGTCAGTGTTACTACACCGAAAGAGGGTGCAGGAGCAAAAATTGTTCTAAAAATACGATTTTTGTGTTACGGAAAGACCTAGATGTGTTAAATTTGCCATGGTAGTTATATATAAATTATATCTAAGAACTTTTCCTAAGAAATTCAAAATTTTAATGATATGAAAATGAGCGTTCTAAAAACATTCTAAATTGTGATTTCTACGCAATCACAGGAAATATTAAACAATTTTCAAAAATAATGATTGCAAATTGATGGTGAGAGTACCTGCTACAACATTGGATATATTCTATATTTTTTCTATACCACCTGGGGGTTGCAGGAGCAAAAAATGTTCTAAATTGCGTTTTTGTGATACTGAGGGATCTAACATTTTAAAATTTGGTATGGTAATTTCTTAAAAGATGCAAATGCTTTCTAAGAACCGTCGGAAGAAAATTCCAAATTTAAAAGGATGAAATGACCGAAAAGAATTTTAAAAACGTTCTAAATTAGGATTTTTATGCAATCTTATGAAATACCAAACCGATGTCAAAAATAGTGGTTGCAAATTATCGGTGATAAAACTTGTTGAAACATAAGCTACATTTTATATAGGTCCCACTACCAGAAGGGTTGCAGGAGCTAAAAACGTTCTAAATTTCGATTCTATGATACTGAAGAGGCTAGAAACTTTAAATATGGCATGGTGGTTACTGATAAAATATAAATGTCCTCTAAGGACAGTAAAAATAAATTCGAAATGAAAAAGGAGTGAAGCGAAGGGAAAGATGGAAAAGCTTTCGAAAAACTTCCTAAATTACGATTTCTATGCAATCTCAGTGAAATAACAAACTCATTACAAAAGTAATGGTTGCGAATCAGTGGTGACTGTCTTTGATCCTACACGGGCTATATTTTATGCCGGTACCACTACCACCTGGGGTTGTCAGGAACAACAAACGTTCAAAAAAAGTCCTTAAAAACTTTCTAAATTACGTTTTCTATCGTATATTAGGAATACCAAACAGATTTCAAAATTAATTTTGGCTAATTAATGGTGGTAGTCCTGCTTCAACATAGGTATTTTATGTTAGTGACACTTCAACCTGAGAAGTGGTACACCGTTAGGCAAGAAGCTTGGAATTTGACATGGTGATTAATTTTAAGATGTAAATGCGTACTAAAAACGATTTCTAAAAAAATCAAACTCTCAATTGAATATTGAAATGAGCGAATAATTCAAAATATATTTTAATTATCATTTATTTAGAATTATTTTTAGTTCTTTTTATTAATTGAAGTCTTATTAATGCCTAATGCAGTGTAATAATGAAGTTTAGTCAAACCGTATTTTAATTAGTAGTTTTTGAATTATTCCTAAAAGTATATATTCTAATAAAAATTAGGCATACAAATATCACTTGGCATATTTCAACTATTACGCGAGCAAAGCCAGGATTTTGCTAGTATATAATAAATATATAGCATATGTTTCTTTCTTTCTTTCTAACCGATGACTAGGCCCCTACCTGCCGGGATACCCCAGCTTAACGGGTTTAGTACCTGGCATTGGGGCGAAAGACCGCCTAATCGCCGCGAAGCGGCAATAAACCTGACATCATTGCCTCGATCGTCATCCTATCCGCAGTGCCTACTGCTCGTTTGTGTATACTTTGTTTTGCCGGTTACTTAACGTTATATCCTGTTGTTTGGCACCTGCACATTGCTACTCATGTTGATCTCGTAATTAAGAACCTTGATCAGATGACGAGACCTTCACCTGGCAAGGCACCTCCAGAGGTATAAATCACAGGTAACTTGGAGGACTTTGCACCCACGACAGATTTTACATGCACCAGGCGCCATTAGCGTACATGGCGGATTGTAGCCAGCAGTAGGCCTCGATCCCGCGGATGTTATATAACAAGGAGCAAATTATTTTCCATTGGTAAAATTTACCTAGTCGAAATATAAACATGCTTGTGTAAATTTTGTATTGTGAAAAAAATCAAACATTCCGCTATGTTTACGATACACCAAAATAATAAAAAATAATAATAACGGAGCTCTTCGAACTCATTACGGATATTAAATGGAAAAAAAAGTAAAAAAAAAACGGTTTAGAGTAATGCTTCTAAATGGAAATAAAGAATAATTTGGTAAATATTTATTGAAAGTAATACAAAGTTCTCCATATTTAAAACTAGATACCTATTCCATAATCACAATTATTATAAATTCCTGGTTCCCTTTAAATACATGTAGTAGTAATGGTGCTTCTTTGGAATCAAGTTTTGCTCGCACAAAATTATATCAAATCATAAAGTTATATCAATCGATTAAATCAGATCCTTTTAATCGTTTCACACCTTGCGCATTTGTTTTAGTCATATTTAATTAAATAACAGTGCACATACAAATACAGACAGAAAATATTTGTAATGGAATATTTGTATGCACTTTTCAATCATACCTAACACAGGCACAGAGTGATCAATTCTTGAAATGTGAAAGCGAGGAGGCAGTACAACATAATATTTTAGAGCAACAGTATGCCACACAATATTTTGACGCACGTATTTCGATGAAACAATAAAAATCTAACCATAATATTCTAGTGTTGGAACTTTTGGAACGTCTAAAACAGAAAGTTATGCTTTATATAAAATAGATGTGAGGGCATAAAAAATGCTAGATGCAGAAACTGTTTGCAATATCTATAAATAAAAAATCTCATTTTCGCTTTTTTCAGATGCTTTACTGTTGCTCTGAGGAGACGATATATCAATATTATTATTTACGGAATATCATAACATGAATAAATTGCTTTACAAACGATTTTGACCATACATCACAATGTAACTGGTTTCACCTGTGTTACCCTGCATACGAACTATAAATTCTTCACACTTCATTTTCACTAGAAAAAATCCTATATT
The DNA here is from genome assembly GCA_963932465.1 of Maratus speciosus. Lineage (NCBI taxonomy): Eukaryota > Metazoa > Arthropoda > Arachnida > Araneae > Salticidae > Maratus > Maratus speciosus. The sequence goes on from OZ010795.1 coordinate 538,066,936, forward strand.
GAATTTAATTAACACATAAAAATTGAATATCAATCTGAGAACATTTTTAATTTAGTGCAAGGAGAGACGGACAGACAGACAAATCGAATGCATAATCACTTTTCAGCGATGTCGGAATTTGAAATATGAAAATAGTTAAAACAAAATTCTTTAAGTTATGAAAACTCAAAATAATTTAAATTAATTTAATTTAAAAACAAAATATATTAATAAAAACCTTTAACATTTACAACTCGCTTTATGCAAGTACAAATATGTGGGTGCCTAGAAAAATTTATTACTGAGGACTAATGTTTGCTGCCTGCCCCTCTAATGATATATATATATATGTAATCACTGAAAAAAAAATTAATATATTCTCTAATATATTCTCATATCATGCTTAGAGTGATATAATGCCATTTTTATCTATGAAGAAATTGGTTCAACATAAGAGTTTATATAAAAATTCTTATGTGTTTCGCTATATATTTAGAAAAAAACTGATTTTAACATTTTATTACAACATACCATAACACAGATATTCTCGTAATAATAGCATGTAAACTGTTGAAAGTAAAAATACTTAGAAATATCATACCTAAGAAAATCTAAAGTTGTATTACGTCCCAAAGTTGTGTTTTAACATCACTGTCATAACTTTTACTTCGAAATAAGAGAATTCTTATTTGAAGTTTTGTAATGAGAAAAGCTGTTTGATCTAAGTGAAGGTTTTCTATTAGAAATGTTTCGCAATAGCGTTTGAGACACGAAAAGATTGTAAAAGTTATGATAAAATTTGCAAAGAAATAATTTAAAAATATTATCCAGAGTTCAATATTCCTTAAAGAGAAGTGCCTAGGAGTCTAAAGAAAAATACAAAGGTTTTGGAATGTTTATGTACACACAATTTTTATTCTGAATCACTGAACTTGATGCTATTTGATGGATAAAATGTGCATAGGATAACGTAAAGCCACAGAAACAATTTTCAATTTTTTCAGTACTTGTAGACTGAGCAATGTACCGATAGAAAAATCCATTGATAATAATTAATTCCTTCTTTAACGCTGTATAGATATGAAATATAATAAACTAATTCAATATATATATATATATATATATATATATATATATATATATATATATATATATATATATATACATTTTTTTTTTTTTTTTTTTGTATGTATTTCATGAAACTTTGCTTTACCCATCACCTCTATTCTGAGGCAACCTCTCTGAAATACCGATTTTTTATGGTCTAAAGGGTGGTTTCACTGTATTCCTTTAAAATTAGCTTTAATCAATTAATAGTTTACAATGAACTAATTTAAGATTTTATGTTGATAAGTCAATTTATAAGTGGGGAAAAGGTAGTTTGACTATTGATTTTATTTTCCTGTTGCGAAATGTCAAAAAAAGAAATGCAGCAAAAATTAATTTTTCTTTAATAAATTCTCCAGCTCGTACTTCTTTAAAAAAAAGTTTCCACTTTTCCGTAACATGTTCACTGACTATGCCAAATTAACGAACATATATACCGCTCGTTTCAAAAGTTCGGTGCGAAAGTAAAAGTGAGATTTAAAAAATATATATCTTTGGTTCAAAGAGACATGCGGTTTGCAGATAAATATTCAGTGTGATACGGAATTTTGTGTGACAGCAAAAAAAAAAAAAAAAAAAAAAAAAAAAGAAAAAAAGAAAAAATAGTTCAAAATTTCGACAATATATGGCGCTACTGTAGTTAATTCCAAGGAATAATTCCATATTGCTCACACGAAGCAAGATTTCCGTACATAAAATTGTGCATGCAGTATTTTCTAATGTTTTTGAATCCAAATCTTTTATTGTATGAGCAATATGGACTTATTCATGGAAACATATACAGTAGCGCCCTCTATTGTCGAGATTTTGAACTAATTTTATGTTGATAAGTCAATTTATAAGTCAGGAAAAGATAGTCTGACTATTGATTTTATTTTCCAACTGATTATTATATTAATTCTTCTTTAATAAATTCTCCAGCTCGCACTTCTTGTTAATCTTTAAAAAAAAGTTTCCACTTTTTCATAACATGTTCACTAACTATGCCAAATTAACGAACATATATACCGCTTGTTTCAAAAGTTCGGTGCGAAAGTAAAAGTGAGGTTAAAAAATATGTCTTTGGGGCGGAGAGTCATGCGGTTTGTAGATAAATATTCAGTGTGGGGCGGAATTTTGTATGACAGCAACAAAAAATTAATTCAAAATTTCTATAATATATGGCGCTACTGCAGTTAATTCCAAGGAATAATTCCATATTGCTCACACGACGCAAGAGTTCCGTGCATAAAATTGTGCATGCAGTATTCTCAAATGTTTTTGAATCCAAATCTTTTATTGTATGAGCAATATGGACTTATTCATGGAAACATATACAGTAGCGCCCTCTATTGTCGAGATTTTGAACTAATTTTATGTTGATAAGTCAATTTATAAGTCAGGAAAAGATAGTCTGACTATTGATTTTATTTTCCAACTGATTATTATATTAATTCTTCTTTAATAAATTATCCAGCTCGCACTTCTTGTTAATCTTTAAAAAAAAAGTTTCCACTTTTTCATAACATGTTCACTAACTATGCCAAATTAACGAACATATATACCGCTTGTTTCAAAAGTTCGGTGCGAAAGTAAAAGTGAGGTTAAAAAAATATGTCTTTGGGGCGGAGAGACATGCGGTTTGTAGATAAATATTCAGTGTGATGCGGAATTTTGTATGACAGCAACAAAAAATTAATTCAAAATTTCTACAATATATGGCGCTACTGCAGTTAATTCCAAGGAATAACTCCATATTGCTCACACGACGCAAGATTTCCGTACATAAAATTGTGCATGCAGTATTCTCAAATGTTTTTAAATCCAAATCTTGTATTGTATGAACAATATGGACTTATTCATGGAAACATAGCGCCCTCTATTGTCGAGATTTTGAACTAATTTTTTGTTGATTTCATAAAAAATCTCGCACCATACTGAATATTTATCTGCAAACCCCATGTCTCTCCAACCCATATATCTATTTTTATCGCGTTTTATTTTCGCACTTAACTTTTGAAACACCCGGTATGTAGGATAAAGTGCCACTATTTCGTCCCCTTAACTTCTCCGCTTCTACGAAAGTGGCGTCACTTATGACGCAAGGCACAGGGGACGGAAGATAAAAGTGCTCAGTATTGAAAGTGTCGTTCGCCAAGACGCATACATAAATTAAAGACGGTGACTTTCCTATTTTTGGAAGACATGAGTTCTTATTACGTCGTTAGTAGAACGTTATTTACTGTACTGTGAGTATTTATTTCTTATTCATTGCATGTATTTTACGTTGGTAAGATGCTGAATATAGCATACAGTGAGTTTTAGGACACTCAGTTCATCTTACGGGAATTGAAGCTCCGTAATATAGGGAAGTAGCTTGGTCCCAATTTTGTCCACCTTGCAGTTCTTGTTCTCGTCCCAGGACGAAATTAGGAATGCTTTTTCATGAGACTTTTTTAAATTTTTTCCCTCATGTTTGAATGGCTAATATTTCGTTATGTTATTCTTCCAGTAATAATTAGTACATTCCTTTGTGCCTTACTTAAAGGTAAATTAAATTACTTACACATTTTGAAATAAATTTTGATTTAGTTATAAGTTAAGACTCGGCGTATTGGATTTTATTTATTTTTTTCGGGGGGGGGGGCGGAGGGACAAAATTGAGATTTTTTCCTTTGCATTTTTTAGATACTTTCGAAAAAATTACATGTCGTAGGCTAATTGAAAAATCCGGCACTTTACAAACAGCCTAGGCTTGGAGAATCCATCTCCCTTTTTCCAATTAGCCTGACATTTTTCAGGTTTATTGCAAAGAGCCTAGAAAGCGTTGGGCTAATTGAAAAATGACCACTTATTATCCAATCAGGGTGATATTTTTAGCTCACAGGCTATCAAAGCCTGAGAGCTTATGTGCCCGCCGATTCTGTATGCAATTGAGTACGTACGTACGTATGTATGTACGTAACGCGATAACTCTTGATAGAAATATCCGATTTGCTTCAATTTTTTTTTCTATGTTCATTCTGATAAGGTTCTTCCCTGATTAGTTTTTGGGGTTCATTGGTTAAGGCTAAAGGGGGAAAAGGGGGGCTAGTTCCCCCCTAATTTATATAAATGGGTTTTTCATGCATAAATATTCGATTTGCCCCAAATTTGGTATACCGGTGTATTGTGTTAAGGAGCTTCCCTGATTAGATTTGGAAGCTCATTATTTAAGTATAAATGGGGGAAAGGGGGGGGGGGTACACCCTTAATTTAGATAAATCGGTTTTTCATGATGAATTATTCGATTTGCTCCAAACTTGGTATACCGGTTTATTAAGTTAAGGAGCTTCCCTGATTAGATTTGGAGGTTCATTAGTTACATATAAAGGGAGGAAAGGGGGGGGGGGTATCCCCCCCCCGTAATTTTGATAAATGGGTTTTTCATGCAGAAATATGCAATTTGCAGTAAATTTGATATCCCATATCCCGGTTAATTATGTTAAGGAGCTTCCCTGATTACATTTGGAAGATCATTATTATGTACAAAGAGGGGAAAGGGGGCAATTGCCCCTCCCCTTAATTTAGATAAATGCGTTTTTCATGTAGAATTATTCGATTAGCTCAAATAAGGTATACTGGTTTATTATGTTAAGGAGATGGCTTGATTAGATTTGGAGGTTCATTAGTTAAGTATAAAGGGAGGAAAGGGGGGGGGGCTAGACCCCCTTAATTTAGATAAATGGGTTTTTAATGAAAAATTATTCGATTTGCTCCAAATTTGGTATACCGGTTTATTATGTTAAGGAGCTTCCCTGATTACATCTGGAAGTTCATTAGTTAAGTATAAAGGAAGAAAGGGGGGGGGGGGGGCTAGACCCCCCTTAATTTAGATATATGGGTTTTTCATGCAGATTTATTCGAATTGCTCCAGGTTTCGTATACCGGTTTATTATGTTAATGAGCTTCCCTGATTAGCTTTGGAGGTTCATTAGTTAAGTATAAAGGGAGGAAAGAGGGGCTAGCAACCCCCTTAATTTAGATATATGGGTTTTTCATGCAGAGTTATTCGATTTGCTCCAGGTTTCGTATACCGGTTTATTATGTAAATGAGCTTCCCTGATTAGCTTTGGAGGTTCATTAGTTAAGTATAAAGGGAGGAAAGAGGGGCTAGACCCTCCCCCCTTAATTTTGATAAATGGGTTTTTCATGCAGACTTATTCGATCTGCTCCAAATTTCGTATACCGGTTTATTATTTTAAGGAGCTTCCCTGATTAGATTTGGAGGTTCATTAGTTACATATAAAGGGAGGAAAGGGGGGGCTAGATACCTCCCCCCTTAATTTCGATAAATGGGTTTTTCATGCAGAAATATGCAATTTGCAGTAAATTTGATATCCCATATCCCGGTTAATTATGTTAAGAAGCTTCCCTGATTACATCTGGAAGTTCATTAGTTAAGTATAAAGGAAGAAAGGGGGGAGGGGGGCTAGACCCCCCTTAATTTAGATATATGGGTTTTTCATGCAGATTTATTCGAATTGCTCCAGGTTTCGTATACCGGTTTATTATGTTAATGAGCTTCCCTGATTAGCTTTGGAGGTTCATTAGTTAAGTATAAAGGGAGGAAAGAGGGGCTAGCAACCCCCTTAATTTAGATATATGGGTTTTTCATGCAGAGTTATTCGATTTGCTCCAGGTTTCGTATACCGGTTTATTATGTAAATGAGCTTCCCTGATTAGCTTTGGAGGTTCATTAGTTAAGTATAAAGGGAGGAAAGAGGGGCTAGACCCTCCCCCCTTAATTTTGATAAATGGGTTTTTCATGCAGACTTATTCGATCTGCTCCAAATTTCGTATACCGGTTTATTATGTTAAGGAGCTTCCCTGATTAGATTTGGAGGTTCATTAGTTAAGTATAAAGGGAGGAAAGGAGGGGCTAGATACCTCCCCCCTTAATTTCGATAAATGGGTTTTTCATGCAGAGTTATTCGATTTGCTCCAAATTTCGTATACCGGTTTATTATGTTAAGGGCTGCCTTAATTAGATTTGGAGATTTATTGGTTAAGTGTAAAGGAGGGACAGGGGCTAGTATCCCCTTAATTTAGATAAATGGGTTTTTCATACAGAATTATTCGATTTGCTTCAAATTTGATATACCAGTTTATTACGATATGGCTTCCTTCATTTGCTTTGGAGGTTTATTGGTTAAGTATAAAAGGGGGAAAATTGCCCCTCCCCTTAATTTAGAGAAATGGGTTTTCATGCAGAACTATCTAATTGAGTTTAATTTTTTTTCAACCGGATCCGAACTTGAAGGTTCCATTTGAAGTCAACCCGAAAACCGACCAGAACCAGGTTTCGGTTTGAGTTCAATTAGAACTTTCAGGTTCGGATCGGGTTGCCAGTGGACGGAGATTATTTTGTCTGGCTTGCATCGGGTTATAGTTCTTTGGAATATTTTTGTCGGTTAAGATTTGGTTCGGGACGGGTTTCAGGTTGACTTCGAATGAAATTTTTACTTTCTGGTAGCGTTGCGTGTCCACGGAAACTAATTTGTCTTGTTCGGATCCGGTTATGAATCTTTAGAATATTTTTTACAGTTATCAGATTTGGTTCGGCATTTCAGTTTTTTCAAATGGAACTCTCAGGTTCGGGTCGGGTTGCATGTAGACTGAAATTATTTTTTCTCGCTCGGATCGGGGTATGGTCTGTTGTAAATTATTTTTCGGGTTTGGGTAGAGTTATGCGTTAATAAACCTAATAAAAAGAAAATTGCCCAGTTAAACTGATGGCATGGGGCTCACAGGCTATTCACACTACTGTATATTTTACTCTTCTTTCAAACAATAATGCCCCTCGAAAAATAAATGAAGGAATTAGTCCCCGTTGCCCCCCTTACTACTTAAACAAAGAACCTCCAATTCTAATCAGGTAAGCTACTTAACATAATAAACTGGTATACCAAATTTGAAGCAAATCAGATAATTCTGCATGAAAAAACTGTTTCACTAAATTAGGGGGGGGGGGGTATTAGCTCTCCCATTTCTCCCTTTATGCTGAACCAATGAACTTTCAAATCTAATCAGAAAAGCTCCTTATTAGAATAAACCTAGAAAAAAAACTTAAACTAAATTAGATAATTCTGCATGAAAACCCATTCATCTAAATTAAGGGGAAAGGCAATTGCCCCCCTTTCCCCCCTTTTATACTTAACCAATGAACCTCCAAATCAAATGAAGGACGCCATATCGTAATAAACTGGTATATCAATTTTGAAGCAAATCGAATAATTCTGTATGAAAAACCCATTTATCTAAATTAAGGGGACACTAGCCACTGTCCCTCCTTTATGCTTAACCAATAAATCTCTATATCTAATCAAGGCAGATCCTTAGCATAAGAAACCGGTATACGAAATTTGTAGCATTTCGAATAACTCTCCATGAAGAACCCATTTATCTAAATTAAGGGGGGGTCTAGCCCCCCTTTCCTCCCTTTATACTTAACTAATGAACCTCCAAATCTCATCAAGGAAGCTCATTAACATAAAAATCCGGTATACCAAATATGGAGCAAATCGAATAATTTTGCATTAAAAACCCATTTACCTAAATTAAAGGGAGAGGGCCTAGTCCCCCCCCCTTTCTTCCCTTTATACTTAACTAATGAACATCCAAATCTAATCAAGCCATCTCCTTAACATAATAAACCAGTATACCAAATTTGAGCTAATCGAATAAATCTACATGAAAAACTCATTTATCTAAATTAAGGGGAGAGGCAATTGCCCCCCTTTCCCCCCTTTATACGTAATAACGATCTTCCAAATCTAATCAGGGAAGCTGCTTAACATAATTAACCGGTATACCAAATTTATAGCAAATCGCATATTTCTGCATGAAAAAACCATTTATCTAAATTACGGGAGGAGGATAGCCCCCCCCCCCTTTTCCTCCCATTATATGTAACTAATGAACCTCCAAATCTAATCAAGGCAGCTCCTTAACTTAATAAATCGGTATACCAAATTTGGAGCAAATCGAATAATTCATCATGAAAAACCGATTTATCTAAATTAAAGGGGGTGGCCCCTTTTCCCCCCTTTATACTTAAATAATGAGCTTCCAAATCTAATCAGAGAAGCTCCTTAATACAATAAACCGGTATACCAAATTTGGAGCAAATCGAATATTTCTGCATGAAAAACCCATTTATATAAATTAAGGGGGGGGGACTAGCCTCCCTTTTCCCCCTTTATCCTTAAACAATGAACCCCAAAAACTAATCAGGGAAGCACCTTATCAGAATGAACCTAGAAAAAAAATTTGAAGCAAATCGGATATTTCTATCAAGAGTTATCGCGTTACGTACATACATACGTACGTACGTACTCACGTACATACAGAATCGGCGGGCACATAAGCTCTCAGTCTTTGATAGCCTGTGAGCTAAAAATATCACCCTGATCGGATAATAAGTGGTAATTTTTCAATTCTCAATCTTTCTCAATCTTTCTAGGCTCTTTGCAATAAGCCTGAAAGGTATCAGGCTAATTGGAAAAAGGGAGATGGATTCTCCAATTAGCTCGGCTCTTTGCAAAGAGCCTAGGCTGTTTGCAAAGAACCAGATTTTTCGATTAGCCTACGACATATATATATAATTCTTTCTCTGTCCCATGACCATGATGTCGAAAATTTTACAACAAATGTGATTTTTGTTGATTCTCGTTATCACAATGTTTCAAAAATGAAAATTCAATAAGTATCGCTATCATATTTAAGTGCTCTTCCAATTTCTCTGATATTAATGTTCTGAAGTTTTTTGAACTTCTAATAGTGCAACTACAGTGCGGAAAAATATGACACTCGCCCATTCGTATGAAAACACTAAATTGCGCCTGCTCAAAATTAATAATATATTGAATATTTTATTACATGACCGGGCCAGCTATTTTTAAAAGACTAAGATAGTCTAAATAAAAAATAAGTTTTTATGAGTTAATTTCATTAGATTTAGAAATTTTAACTACAAATAAATACAAATGTGCGTTTCTAATATATATAGTTGAATATAATTTCAAAATAATTTGTAATATTTAGATTTACTTAAAGTATTTCCGATCTTTTTAACATAAACATAACTTATTGTTATTTTATTCTTAAATGAATGTTATTAATTTATTTTAAAAACTTATTATTATTTTTTTACTAACTTCGTTGATTCATCACATGTAAAAAATAATGCATTAAACAAAATAAAATTTAAGGTTTCAAAGTCTGAAGATTTCAAAATGGAAATATTTTTGTATGCCATGGTAATATTAAACATTTAATATTCATAAGATACAAATAAATGTAAATACATTGCTTTAAATGCGTCAAATATAATAATAATAATAATAATAAAAAACATATTAAAGTCATTTTAAAAACCAAAACGTTTTCAACCGAAACTTACTCGTAAGTTTCTGTTGAAGACGCTCTGGTTTTGAAAATGACTGTAACGTGTTTTTAGCCCTTTAACTGTCACGTTAAATTGCGGTTTAAAAATTCAAATTGCTAATTGGCACCCCTTTTTTGAAAAATAAATATTCACCTTATTTAATGACAAGTGAATTGGCATAATAAAGCCAATTACAATATTTTATGAAACTGGTGGCAATCAAACAATCTGAATAAAAGGCACAGCCCGTGAATATCACGGGAGCGAGAATTAATGTAAAAGGACTTTATTATATTTGACGCACTTTTAAGCAATGTATTTATATTTATTTGTATCTTATAAATTTTAATTATTAATCAAGATGAATTTTGCACTGAAATTTGAACTTTTTATTTGATTAAATATTTAGTTTTGTATTACAACGGCATTGTTTTATGTATACCTCATGTAAAATATCTAATATAATTTATTGTTCGAATTCTTAACACTGTAACAAACATGCCTGTAACGAAAGTTTTTGGAAAGATCATCAACTGCAGTCATGAAATTAGGTGTAATTTAAAAGAGAATATAATGCTTATAAATGAGTGTTTAAAAACATTTTCTTTCTTTTACACTTCATTCACATTTTATACATTAATGTTTTTGTTGTTGTATAAGTACGTCCATATTTAACAATTATATATACTTACATTTCAAACTAGTTACAGTAAGTATCTCAAAATTAAACTATCTTTCCACTTACCAAAGTGCGATTTATCAATTTTTCAATAAGCTATACTTATTTTAAATCATATGCCTTTTTTACTATCAAAAATGTTTGAGAACTTCAAGCTATTTTTATTGAAAAACTCAAAATAAATTTCCATTTATTATTTGCTAAAAAACAAAAATGTTTGTAAATATTTTTTAGATACATTTAAAAGTAGATTATTGGAAAAGAATAAACAGTTGAAAGTTATATTAGCTAAGAAATCAGAGATGAGTAAAAGAAAAATACATTTCGATAGGCACATGTGAAGCTTGTAAAAACTTTCACAATTTTTATCGGTATAAATACGTTTTCCAATAATAGAAGTAGCGCACTAAAATAAATAAATAAATAAATAAATAAATAAATAAATAAAAATATATAAAAAATTGTTTTCGTGGGGGGGGGGGGTCGAGGAGATTTTGAAGTACGCTCTGCAATATTTTCGTCTGCATTGTACGTTTACATTTAGAGAATGCGATGCATTAAGATCCCTGTTTTTTTTTGTAGCAAGAAACACATTTCAAAACATAGAACAAAATATTCTTTATTTCTACATATAATGAGGGAGAAATAAGAGTACACTTTCGAGAGAAAATAGTCTCATTTGAGCTGGCCAATAAAGCACAAATCGATGAAAAATGTTAAAAATTTCCGAAGGAAGAAACGTGATTTTTGAAATACTGATAGATTCGGTTGAGTTTCGGTCGAGAATCTGAGTTTCGCCGAAAACAAATTTTCGGCGAAACTCAGATTTTGGACCAAAACTATCAGTATTCCAAAAGTCTAGTTTCTTCTTTCGGAAAATTTCAACATTTCTCATCGATTTCAGCTTTATCGGCCGGCTGAAATGATGCTATTTATTGCTACGAATTTCGTTGTTTGTAATTATCAGTCTTGACTGACTCGAGACATGAATGCAAATTATAAAGCAAGCAATGCATATATATCTAACTTTTCACGTGCTTATTAAAAGCTGCAGACATAACATTAATATAAAATTTTCAGTTTGAAACCGCAGAAGTGTTTTGAATGATCTTTGAGAAAGTTCTAGTATAACAGATGATCATTTACAGAAATCATTATAAAGATAAATCGAGGTGTGTATACATAAAACTAAACTATTTTGTATTACACTAGATTAATTTTTAACACAATTATTCTAATCGTATAATATATATTATAAAGCAGTAAGCTCTAAAAGTTCCGCTCGAGTGTTTTCAAAAACTACCCAGTGGATTTTTTTCCAAATTGTATCATTCGATAGGAAATATTCCCGGGGTGGTTTATGAGAAAATATACAGGTATAGCTATGATTTTTGATAATGAATTTCGTATTTTACTGCCATTTTGAACGAAAAGGTTGCCAGTGATTATCTTTTGGCGAAAGGTTTGTTGATTAAAGAATTAAGATGGCTATATCTCTTAGAA